>WOVY01009333.1:0-600000 GCA_013436015.1 Rhipicephalus annulatus
GCGCATCTCCGACGTGCGGTCTTTACTTCACTTTGTGCCAGAATCCGCAACCGCCCTCGTTCTCCACATTGGTACCAACGACATCGCTTCAACAAGTGCTGCTGTAGCATTCGGAAGATACCGATCCCTGCTGGAGCACGTTATGAACGCCAAGCCTCACATTTCAAGGATTTACGCAACACTCGTTCTTCCACGCTGCCCTAACCGCCGTAATGGCAACGGCAACCTTTCATTTGTTTACCGGTGCAATATGGAAGCCACGTACTTCAACCGACTGCTGCACAACTACTGTAGGCGCTCCAAGAAAGTTTTTTTCGTCGATCATGGTCTCCACTGGCTGCCCCTGACACGTGTGTTGGCAGCTGATGGTCTTCATCTAAGCTTCGAAGGTGTTGCCATCATCGCCAGCCACATTCGCGAACTCTGCTGCAAACGTTTCCTAGGAACTACATCATCATGGCGTGACTGCCCACCTTGCGAACCCCCAGAACGATCTACGCCGACGTCCCCCAGGAGACGCCAACAAACGTCCCCTGTGGGTGCTACACACAACTCCGGTTCTTCAAGCCAAGACACAACTCGGCAAAACCGAACTGAGGCTCCCGCCACCACGGGTCATCGCTACCCTACCCGCCGGAACGCCGGTCGAGGGAGTGCCACCGACTGACGGCAGGCGCCTGCGCTTAAAGGCAATGTTTCAAGTCTTCCTTCGCGAGAGTTTTTAGAAGCTAGGAAAATTATTGAGAAAAGAGTTCGTTCCGAGCTACACGTATTCTCACTTACGAGCTACTTGAATGCTTCGGTGGTCCCGAAAGGTTTACAGATAAGATTTAAACCAGCTACTTCTGAACTTTCGGCCTCTAACAAAACCAAATGGCAAGAAGTGTTAAGTAAAGCGTCCTTAGATCTCATACCCATAATTATTGACCATTATAAATCTTGCACGCAAGACCTTCAGCATACAGAAGCTCGCCTGTTAAATAAGCTAGCAGTGCATGAGTCTGAATGTTTAATTGCCTATGAAGAACGTAAGAGGAACAAGTTAAACACAACTAAACAGAAGAAGTTTCTACGTGATGGTTTATGTACGCACGAACGCGAATTTGAGGTGACCAAACGCGCCGCAACACATTCGAATGATTCGAAAGACCAGTCTTCTCAAATAGATAGCAGCGTTGTAAACCTTTCAAACATAGTTCTTTCCAACGAACAAATGGGTGCTCTGTCAAAGGGCCTCAACTTTTGCCCCGCTTCAGGTGGCTTCAACGAGTTTCAACTTCTGAAGGATCTACACAACTTTTCCCGTAATTTGCGTCTGAGAGAATACTATCATGACCGCCGAAGCCCGAATGAAACCAGACCTGCACTACCGACATATAAACAATGGACACCCCCACCACATCGCGACAGATGTCTTGACATTTACATAAACGCTGTACAACGCGACATTTTCGCTGCCTATAAGAAAACTGCGCCTTACCGCCACAATTTGTCCAAAAAAGAGAAGGTTGCTCTCGAACAGTTGTCGACAAACCATGACATCGTCATCAAACCAGCCGATAAAGGGGGGGCCATTGTAATTCTCAACGCGGTTGATTATATAAGCGAGGCCGAGAGGCAACTTTCAGATGCCACTTTTTACAAAGCTTGCCCTCCGATCCTACCAGCGAATTTAAATCTAAGCTTAAGGACGCACTTACGTCTTTACTAGAACATGGTAAATTAGATGAAAAGACAGTCCGCTCTTTGGTACCACTCAGTCCCGTAGCGGGAAGATTTTATATGCTTCCTAAAATTCACAAGCAGAATAATCCCGGCCGCCCCATCATTTCCGGAATCGGCACCGTTACCGAAAATTTATCTCGTTACGTTGACTCCCTCATAAACAAGATTCCAGCCACATTTCCGTCATTCATCAAAGACACCAACCATTTCCTTCAAGAAATTGTAGATCTTCATGTTCCATCTGGTTCAATGTTAGTAACGCTGGACGTAGCATCACTATACACCAACATACCGCATAAAGATGGTATTTCTGCAGTAATAAAGGCCTATGAAAGTTCCCCTTTAGATAAACCTATTGATAAAGAAGCGCTTGGTACTCTTTTGAAACTTATCCTTGAATTAAACAATTTTGAGTTTAACAACATTCACTATGTACAAGCCAACGGCACCTCAATGGGTACGAAAGTAGGCCCTAACTACGCCAACATTTTTATGGGCATTCTGGAATGCGAATTTTTAGGTAAAAACATGCTTCAACCTCTCTACTATAGGCGCTTCATTGACGATATTTTTCTTGTCTGGACACATGATGAAGCAAGTCTGCTTGGTTTCATTCAAAAGTTTAATAATTTCCATCCGTCTATTAAGTTCTCGCACCAATTTTCGCGCACTTCTGTAAATTTTCTCGATGTCACAGTCACCATTTCCGAAGGACAACTTGCTACGAAGCTGTTCCGCAAGCCCACTGACCGACATCAACTCCTGCATTTTCAGAGCGGCCACCCCCGGCATTGCAAAACAGGAATTCCCTATAGCCAGGCTCACCGCTTTAAACGGTTGTGCTCTGACCGTACAGATTTCATTGAAAATTGTAATAGGCTCAAAAGTTCTCTAGTAAAAAGAAAATACCCGGAAAAACTAATAGACGATGCCATAACTCGAGCTGACCAACTCAACCGCACCGAGATTCTGAAAGGAAAGGACGGGAACGATAGCTCTGCTCAAACTAACCTTGTTCTGACATTTTCATCATCAGCTCCTAAGGTATCTGCTATATTGAAACGGCACCACAACATCTTAACCGAAAGTGATAATCTCAAAAAAATTTTTTTCTGTTCCGCCTCGTGTTGTTTACCGACGGTCAAAAAACCTTCACGACATGTTAACGTCATCTAAAATTGGTACCCGTAAAGAGAGTGGCTGTGCACCTTGTAACAAACCACGGTGCAAAGTGTGTGTGCACATGCAAACCACGCAAAACGCCGCGAGCACGTCTTCGGACTTTAAATTAAAGATTCGTGGTAGCTTCGACTGCGACACTTATAATGCCGTGTACATGTTGGAATGTAGTGCCTGTTTGAAACAATATATTGGTCACACTGAAACTCCATTCAGAATACGCTTTAATAACCACAAATCCCATGTAAATATATTCCCTCATCTACCGCTATCACGACACGTTCGCATGCCGGGCCACTCTTTCGATCAAATGAAAGCGACCATTCTTGAATCTGGTTTCCGCTCAAACCATGATCGCGAACTCCGGGAATCATACCTGATATTCAAGTTCAATACTGTAGCAGATGGTATCAATGAGGATGCAGGCACATTGACGTGTCTTCCTTCCACGTAAGCTTATTGGTCAACAATATAACAAGTGTACGCTAGTCTGCTTCTTTATCAGAGAGTGCGCTGTGCTGATAATGTATACAGAAAAAGCGATTCTTATATATATATAATAGAATTATTTATCATCGGCAACGCGTATATTTTACACGCGAACCATTTTTGTAAGAAAAGAGCTTTGACATCCGTAATGTCGCGATGCACACGTGTATCCCGCAAAGCCGTATCAGCTGCCAATGACTTACAAATGGTGACATCACACAGTGCTGTATAGATATATAGTTTTGATCACTGAAAACCGTTTTTGTGCTGATACAGATGAGCCTTGTTCGTTACACAAGAGCATGTGTGTTTTTTTGGGGGGGTCTCGAATATTGACATATATAAGCGCGCGATTTTTATGCCCTGTATTCCCAGACGAAGGCCGGTCCCACGGTCGAAACGTCGGACTAAACTGTGCTGAAACGTTCGTTGTGTGTGAATTACTCCTTTTTCTATATATATATATATATATATATATATATATATATATATATATATATATATATATATATATATATATATATATATATATATATATATATGAGATATAACAGACAGTAATGCCAAGGAATGTACAAGGGAAGTTATTAAAACCAATGGAATGTAAATAAGAAGAAAGAAAAGTGGATGAAGAAATTACCAACTGTGAGAAGGAATCGAACCTACGACCTTCGAATTACGCGTTCGAGCATCGAACGCGTAATTCGAAGGTCGTAGGTTCGATTCCTTCTCACAGTTGGTAATTTCTTCATCCACTTTTCTTTCTTCTTATTTACATTCCATTGGTTTTAATAACTTCCCTTGTACATTCCTTGGCATTACTGTCTGTTATATCTCATTAATATTGTGTTAAAACACGGAAAAACGAGCCCTTAGGTATACTCTTCTTTCCCTTATATATATATATATATATATATATATATATATATATATATATATATATATATATATATATATATATATATATATATATATATATATATATATATATTGCTGACATTTATAGGACTGCTTCAAGAACTTTTCAAGAACGCGTATGTAGAGAGCAGAAATCATGAAGAAAAATTTTAATGTTTCCGTTTATTGAAACTTTTGCGACTTCGGTCGATGAAAAAAGATACGTTTCAAGTTGACGCATGGCCAGGCCATTTGTTTCATTAACGTTCATCGTTTCCTTGATAGGAATTCAGGCAAAAACAGCACTAGGAGCTTTCCAAGCTCGAAAAAATGGAAAAGCACACTAGCGTACACTAGTGTTACCGAACGTATCGCACCGCAAGCGCGTTCTATAACACGTTTCTCATGCCAGCCAGCAGTATCAGGAGGCATAATGGCGGCTTTCCTGGCAGACGACGCGGCTGTCCTTACCCTGAGCGGAGCGCGCGGGCATCAAGGCACCCTAATGGTACTGAAGATACCATTATGGCATTCTAAAGGTACTTTCTGAAAGGCTTATCTTGTTTTAACCATGTTCATTCGCACTTGCTTTGTTTCATTTATGCAAGCTCCAAGTGTTCATAGTACCCAGAGGCCTAGCCAGGGAGCCCAGCTGAAGCAACGCCTATACCTCAGACTCATAAACTTTACGCGCAAGGGGTTATCTTCAGGTTAATAAAATGTGCCAGTTGTATTTTAGGCCGTCTGTTAATCTGCGTAAATTCACTGTAACCAGTTTTCATTTTGTATCAATAGTTCAAATTGTGCTGCTTTCCAATTACTTTATTGGCGTTATGCCATCGCAAGCCAGTAAACTTATGATGATGTCTTGTATTATAAGTGCACTTCTTTTATTAAGAGTTAAAAGTGTAGGCAGGCAGTGGTGCATTTTGTTTTGAGAAATTTAACTTTCATATGTATGCAGTAAACAAGCACACACACACAAACACACACACAACTATATATATATATATATATATATATATATATATATATATATATATATATATATATATATATATATATATATATTCACAAGTACGCGCATTTAGGCCACACGTCACCACCTCAATAACAATATTCATGCAATGCCCCTTAGGACAGCTCCTATATTTACGCCGTGCATTTCTCGTCCATTCTAGATTGACTTGAACTAGTTTTGAGACCTTGTATGGTCAAAAGGGCGAAATTTACAGAGCATATTTGTGCAGAGACACGCTATATTCAGCTTCGCCAACTATTATTGTTTGGTGCAGGGCTACCCGGTATTTTTTATGGGGAAGGGGGTGAAGCAGAACGACTAGTTTTGGCAATCGGAGGTGGCTGTCAATGCGTTTAAACGTTTTAGTATGCCCTTAAAAATTTAATTACAACTTTCGCTTTATTGTTTGGGGTTCAGATTCCCTTCCTCTCCTTTCTTTACTTACGCCTCCTGGAGCTGATGATGATTAGTGGAATTTTGTAGTGCAAGGACCATCGGTGGCCAAAGAGTGCTATGTCTTTGAAGCGATGTAAGCAATGACCAATGATTGTGTTGGCAGGGTTTAATACGGCAGTGTAAAGGCCTAAAATGGCGTGCTGTGTAAAAACGCAAAATATGTGTATATAGTTAAAAATTATGACAGTGATACGCGATTTTATATATGGGTGTGGAATGAATTGCAAGTGACTATAATATCTGCATGTCAGTGATTGTAATATAACACGAATGCCTCCTCAACCCCTTTGAAACCAAAGGGTGAGATGCAGGTGCTTCTCAGAGTAGCTACCGCAGCAACAACCTCTGCGGAGAAGTTCTGCTATGGATTTTTCTTGTAAAGAGTGCTGAAGCTTGGAATTTCATCTAAAAACTAAACTAATGGCTGATATTTAAAAAGTGGTTCTTTGCCGATGAACATCTCTGGATGAAGTCAAATGTGCTCATGGTAAGCTAACGAAAAATGCTTTTTTCTAATAAAGTCTAATTCACTGCATTGAATGAGGATGCGGTTTGGCCTCCTAGTTCTGCGTGCGTTTGACACAGTGTATTTTCCTTTTCATCTCATACCTTTTTGAGCACAGCTAACTTGCAATAAATCAACTCAGTTATCCTGAATATTATTAACGCCTAACCCACGAAGATAGAGTAAAGACAGAAGAAATCAGAATAAGACATGCCATTTCTAAATAATTTTTCATCTCTCACAAGGGCTTTTATGGAGCTCAAGTTCAGTAAATTGGTGTGTCATATTTCAAGGGTTCTGACATCATGTGTTAGACAAGACTGATGGGCAGCTACGAAGAAATCTGCATTAAAGAATCGCGCCAGAGGGCCCGAAGCGCAAAGCTGGTCCTGCGCATGGCGCCCAGCTCTTTCAGTACTATTCGACTGTGGCGCCGCCGCTACAGGCAACGCAGAAGACATCAGGTGGCGAGGCGTGGCCACGCCACTGAACACATTAAGTATGCCCTACCTTTGGTCCTCAGAAACCAGCCCAATCGGCACACAACTCTCCTGCAATGGATTCAATAGAATGCATTTCCAACGCTGACTAACGAATCTCACCTCTAGGGGCGCGAAGAAAGGAAAGTGTACCGAGCACCATTTTTCAAACGACAGTAACGAAGTCAGAAGCTGCACCCACCTTACTGCTCAGAACACCGCACGCTACCCTCATCGTCTCTTGCCAGTTCGCACGCGACATGGGCGTCATCTCGATTACCTTCGTTCCGCTTCTCTATACCAAACAAACCGCCGACAAACCACCAACCCCACCAACCAAACCACCGACAAACCATGGGTGCCCAAGCCCCTGCCCCGGGCATCTCCTGCAGCAGTGGTAGAAATCGGCGGCACAATTCTTTGCCACCCAGCGGGCAAGAAGGAAAATTTTCTTGCCGCATCCTGCGATGCATTCCCGACTTTTCTTTCCGTGTTCCCAGCCACTCAGCTTGTACACGTTGATTTCCAGTGCAACGTCATGACCGCGGACAAAGGACACTTTGCGGATCCCTCCCCACTCCTCAAAGTGGACAGACTGTGTGAGATCCACGAGATCCACAGCTTCTCATGGAACACAATTGCGTATGTGGTACCATCTACAGCGTAGCCGACAGCCTAGACCCAGACGACATCGCGGCCAACTTGGTAACCGTCCCAGTCGTCTCCTACGTCCACCGAGGAAAGTTCCTCCAGCTGACCAGTGAGGGCACCACCGTACCACCGAAGGGGTTCCTGTTCAAGCCCCAGAGGCTTGTCCGCCCAAAGTTACTAGAATAAAGTCAGTTTGAAAGCTCCTCTGTAGAAGCGGGCCACGTGGCGGTCGCTAGAACTAGTGGCGCTGCAGCACGATCTTGCTCTAGCGACGCGGGCGCGCATGCTGTGATCGGCGGCGGCGACGTGCAAGCGCCTACCACGAATGGTGCGCTGTATTCCCACGTCAATTCTCGGACTGTCTTTGGCAATGCGTAGTTTCTTGTACGGAAATGCGTTTGTCATATGAGGCGTAGCGAAGAGGAGCAGATTCATCTACATTGAGGTACGCTGACTGGCTTTGCGCCAGGCTCACACAGCGGCGACCGCAATGACGACTCCGCTTCACGCATTTTGTTCATTCGTTTGTTTGCTTATTCGTTATTTATTTTCTGCGTAAACATGGTTACACAGTATGGACGAACATGAAAGCTGCTATAAACAGTTTGAAAATCTCATATATGTAGCCTTCGATCTCTTTCGTCCCGCGGTGATGGTCTAGCAGACGAACGGTCGTATTACAAATTTGCTGTCCAGCCTTGCACGATACCCGAGAGAATTCATAATATAGTCCTAAAAGTTGAATTTCCATTATTATTGTTATCGATATTATTAAATGCGGTAGATATTGGCAGATATGGCAGAACGGACGCCATTGAGTATTGTGTATATTCTACGACAACGGTTAAAACACAGCAAATACCAAACTTGGAGGACGCTTGAGATTCGCCTTCAAGAGTAAACCGCAACAGCGTAACTGGGCGCTGTGTGAATCACTCTGTCAATTACTAGCCTAGATTCAGTATCGGTGTACGCCTCAACAGTGCCGTGAGGGAACAAATGGCTGTGCGTGCAACACTGGCCGTTTCAAACTATCGTAGAATGTCTACTGCAAGTACAGATGCAAAGTGCCCACTGCGCCATAATTGTTCCTTTCGCGAATCAGCAAAAGGGCTTTTACGCGTGCGTAAAGCAACACGCGAAACAGGTTTGAGCACCCTGTAATGCCTGGGCCTTTCTAACACCCACTCGTTGCGCTTTTTACATGTTTAGACGCCGGGGGTGGTTCTATGCTTCTACCACTTAATGTTGCGCGGGTTTCAAAAATTACTTCTACTACATGAATAAAAGAAGTTTAAACATAACGCCTTAATTTTTTTTGGCTTAACACAATCAGTTTCGACCATCGATGTTCTTCTGAGTTATAACACCTGATTTCCACGCAGAAAGCCTGGGACCGATTCTCACTCCGACAGAAGATTTCTTTTTTATTGGCACGTTTCCGGTTTTTTTTGTCACGTGCAAGATGATGCCTTCTCGCTCATAACCGAAGACCCAGAAAGCGACGCCAGCACCGGAGTTTTAGTGAAACGAACTCATTCAAGCTATCACGTTCAAATATTATACCACGCAGAATAATTATAAATATATGTATAGGTGACGAGACAGTCATTTATCCTACAACCTAATTTGAAAGCATGATCAAAGCATGCACTGAAAGGTAGTTCTAACCTCCAACAGAAATAACCCGGGAGGGTGACCAGTCGATCGAAGCAATTTGAGACCATGTAAGTTTTTAAATCAGGCGTAGTAAAGTGAATAAATTGCATGCCATCATGTAATCTTGATTGGGGAATAAACCAAGTAATGCTGACAGTGACATACCTCCGAAGAAAGCCTGCGCAATTCAGAAGGTGGCGCCAAGCTCTGCGTCGCAAAGATAGTGAGCGCTCTGCCAAACGCAAAGTCTGTGCCATTCAGTGTGAGAATAACAGCATCGTAACGCACTACCGTCATGTTTTGCTGAACAAGAATTCCTGATCTCACGTGGAAAGTGGGAGCTCGCACCCGGTAACCATCTGCGCTTGATCTCGTCTGCGCTTGGTTTCACTCCATATATTGAAGCCGAAATGTCCATAACCAAGGGGCCAATCCCCTCTCCCCCATTAAACTAATTTCGCCCCTCGAATGCTTATGCCCAGTTTGGAGGAGACGCCAGGAATAGAACACCAAGACGAAAGGCATGCGACGAGCAACACTGTCGATACTTGCATTCAATCAGTTGCCAACTATCTAGCTGTTTTTTTTTTATTTTTTGTAACTAGTCAACTTGTTTGAGGTTTTTACAGACGTTTGGGCCGTTTTTCGTCTGGGCAAGGAGAGAGTGGTTAAAACGCTAGCGGTCGTCATAAACTTTTACGCTGAAGTGCCCATTCACGCAGAATTTCCTGTACTTGGATGTTAAACGGATTGCAGAGAGCGCAACTATACACTCTACGGCAAAATGGTGTTAAATGGGTGTGTGGTTCGTCCTTTTGGGGATTAATGGGGCTTCCACAACAATTACTTCCTTTAAGGACTAACGACAACGGGTCTAACAGTAAGTCTACACAGACAAACTCAAGGGACTAACATTTAGTCCACACATTTACACCTTAGTGAGTAACCGTTAGTCCAACAATTCAGCTTAAAGGACTAACATTTAGTCCTCACATTTGCAACTTATAGAGCAACTGTTAATCCCCACATTTACACCTTACCGGGCAACCGTTAGTCCTCACAGTTGCGCCTTGCCGGATGAATGGTTGATCCACTCAAATACTCTAATCAGATGGACTTTTTGTCCCCAGTTCACACATTGTTTTTTGTTTATTTTCACCAGGCCTAATACTTTTTTTCGCCTGTTTTTCTGTGCAGTGAGTAACAAATTGCGCAGAAAAGAACACGCAAAAAAGTAGTTAGCCACCTATGTGTAACTGCTTTCGCAGTCACAGCAACAACGAAAGAAAAAAGTGAGACATCGAAATCTTTTATTTTTCTATATATACATGAAGTTTCTCCATTCTTTTAAGTGAAATCATGGTGAAGTGTACAATTCCAGTCTCATTGTCGAATCCTGTTCACTCAAATCCTGTTCACTCCAGCACACGCAGCCTTCTGCCTGTTGTGTTCCCACGGCTGCACGTACAATAATATAGTAAATATAGTTAGACACACGTGACAGAAGATGAAGATGCATGCATATGACAAGTAATTGCACGTTAATATAAAAACAAGCGTTAAAATATGACACACAAATAACTTTACCTCCACTTCTCGTACAGTCCTTCTGAAGCTGCTTTGACGAAAGAGAAGGATGATACGCATCGCAGGCGCCCGCGCACACAGTCTTCAGCACGGTGTGTGTTCACGGCTGCACAATAAGTGTCTAAAATAGTCACACGCGACAGAGCATGAATAAAAATGCATATGAGAAATGCGTGCAAGGTGAAATGAAAACATACTTGAGATATGACATGCTAATAATTTCACCATGATGCCACACATCGTCAAAGACTCATTTCAATCCCCATAGGGCAACAGCTTAGGAGCGGTGGCGGCAGCCACAACTCCGCGACCCACTGTGCCGCCAACAAGTCGGCGAGTCCTAAGCGAGCGACGTCGTTCAGCTCGAGCAAGCGAACGCGAGACCAAACATGGCACTGCACGCGGAGTGTCTGCCGCCAGCGAACTTCGAACAAGAGAGCGAGCGTATGCTTGGCCGCCGCCACGAACAGCGCCGAGCTGGTTTGGAGCTAGCGCCGAAGAAATCGACAGTAATGCGGCCCTTTTCTACAAACTCGAGTGAGTGCAGTGCGCAAACGTGAGTCCGCCGCCAAAGCCAACGGATGGCCCCGAGCTGCTTGCGACCGACTGACGGGAAAGCCAACTGTAATGGCAACCAATTCCGACGCTAGCGAAAGCCCCGCCAGGCGGTGCTGGTGCACTTACAGCGCGTGACATACCAAGCTCTTTACGAAAACCCGCAACGTGTTTTCGACGACTCCCAACACAGCGACGAGGTCTCAGCTCAATATCTTCATCACGGAGCTCATCGCGGTGCGAAGACACGCGAGCACTCGACGAGCGAGCGTACGGGAGGCCGACGGCAATGGCAGCCAATTTCCAGGAGGTCGCAAAGCAGGCGAACTGCAGACGCCGAAGCGGACCTTTGCGGTGTATTTTGTGCGTACGATGTACAACACGACTGGGCCTGTTGCCGGCAAGCGTGATCCGTATCGCATATGCAACAAGAAGAGAAGAATAAAGAATGATAACCTACTTGCCTTAGAATCCAGCGCTGTTTTCTGCCCTTAGTCGAACTGAAGTCTATATCCGATAGGCCTGTAGTTTTCCCGGCCGCCATATTGGCTTTCTCAGCTGTTGCCATCGTGTGTTGGTCGTGACTATCTTGAAGCCAGAGATATACAGCGTGGCGTGGTGATGTGTCGAGACTTGCTCCAGACTTCATGGGTGCAGCGAAACGCAAAAGCACCAGCCCACGCTCATCTAAGCGTACACACAAGCACCACGTCGTAATTCTTAGATCGGCGAATCCAGGCAGCCGTGGTCGAGCACTCCGAGCGCGACACAACGCGAACCATCGACGGCAAATACTGAGCCAGCATAGGAAGAGAGGGAGGCCTGGTCACCTTGGTAACGCTTTTCGCACTGCCTGCAATGCCCGGGTGGTTCATTCCTTCGTTTCGCGTGCCACGCTTCCCAATATGGTTGCTCCTTAACGGTCTATTCGTTAATCGCGCGTGCCTATAGTGCTCCGTTACTCCTTTTTCGGGTAATTTTGCCTTAGAGTGTAGGGGGACATCGATTCTTAGCCAACTTGCAATGAGCAACACATCCGGGCCAATCAATAGAGGAGACCTTGTCCAATCAACAAATTCAACTCGCAACTGTCGACTGGAAGCGCATGACGAATGGTTAAATTCGTTAACAGTACAACAGGGAAGCCGGCGAGAGGAACAGCGCAGCGAACCGCCGCAGTACGCCGCCGTAGAAGACTATGCACCGAGAGTAGCGAAAGATCAGATTGCAGCGCCGCTAGTTCTCGTGACCGCCGTTTGGCCCATCCTTCTCCGCTAGCGAGAGATCCGGAGCTTTGAAAGTGAGTTTATTCTAGTACCGTTGGATCCACCCTTAACCGCCGCAGTCCCTCACATGTGCCTAACGTGGTCGTTTTGGACACGCTATGGCGACCTGGTCATGTGATGAGTGATGCCTCCGCTGCAGTGACAGCCACCCCAAGGGAACGTGTATCATGACATCCCCGCGCTGCGTCAACTGCAGTGGCAAGTGCCCGGCGAACACGCCGCGCTGCCCCTTCTGGCAGCTCCAGTGCAAAGCCGCATCCATTCTCTCCTCGTCAGACGGCTCCGTGACTCGTGGCAAAGCGATGAAGCGCACCCGCACCACTCTCAACAACATCGACCAGCGTGGTAGTGCGGCGATCGTGAACGGTCATTAGGTTCGAGATGCTGTCGCTGATGGGGGCCGAAGGACGTCGGCAACCACCCCGAACCTCTCTTCGACTGCGCCCGCCTTCGGTGCAAGTTAATATAGAGTTATTATGCTGACTATGTAAAACCAACCCCTCCTACGACTACGCCAGCCTTCGCCGTCGGCCCGAAGGCCGCGTCGATGGCCGAACTTGCTGCGGCAGTTCGTGCAGTGCTCGTTACCTTCCCGGCTGACTCTCCGGCGTTGGAATTCTGTGCCCTGGCTCTTGCTACACATGACGCCATGGGGCCGGGTATTTAGTCGGTGAGATTCGACCACATAGATGCCTACAGGACTCCCATCTTGAGTTTTACTGAACTTCATATTTCTTTTGCCTGGGCTAAGAGCTCAAGCAAGTGCTTCGCGCACTCTCACATTTTTAACGCGCCAATCCGGCCCGTCGTGCTTCTTCTACTGTGAATATCTAGCCTTCTCGGTGGCTTTCCTAGTCAACTGGGCGTTGCGGTGGTTCGGGCGTTTGCTGAGGGATGCGGACCGAATGATTTTCAATACATTTTTTAGCGGCGAAGCACCTTATGGTCTAGGGCAGTCCATCTCTCCGGCGTAGCCAGCATAGCATATCCACAGCCAGCCAGCCAGCCAGCCAGCCAGACAGCCAGCCAGCCAGCCAGACAGACAGACAGACAGACAGACAGACCGGCAGGCAGGCAGGCAGGCGGACGGACGGACGGACGGACGGACGGACAGACAGACAGACAGACAGACAGACAGACAGACAGACAGACAGACCTTTCGGCCCACTCATCATCATTCACTTCGAGGATATGCTGTGATTTTTTCTTTCCCCTTATCTTTGTTTTCTATCTTTTATTCCCATAACCCCCATCCGCTGTGTCAAGTTGTTGAGGTGTCCTCCTATGCGCGAGAGGTAGCTACGACGTGGCACTTTTCTCTTTTTTCCTTATTTGAAGCCACTTTTCACGTCACACGCGAAGCTGAATAAGCCTTCTGTGTCAAAAAAGGGCCTAGACAGGGTCAACGACCAATTAAAAATATGTAACGAATGTGAAGTGTTTTTTTGGAACCACTTCAATGAAATAAGTTCTCGCATTAGGTGGAATACCGACCACGCATGAGCGAGAAGCAGAAATATCTGGTACTGTGTTACGGTTTGTTGACTTCGTTGATAAAACCATTACAATATTACCGATTCAGGTTCACGTTACTTTGGCCTTATACACCCAAGGTTATTGATCTCATTTCAGATTTTATAAAAGATACTTCATGACGTGCATCTTTTATCGCTCTTAGGTACACCGTTGAAACATGAGCCCATATTTATTCCCGTTTTTTTTTTCAAATAAAATCAGTTACTAGAAGGCGTTCATCCATGTCCCTTTTTGTGTTCGCCTCGTTTGCACCTTATTCCTCCCGTTATTCATGCACCAACTAGTCCAACAAAAAGTTCTACATGACCCGCTTCATCTACTCGCAATCCCTTTTCCTATACAATCCCGTTGGCAGGCAGACGCTGCAACGTGAACATTTAATGTCCACGTTGCCACGTCATACAAACAGGCAAAATATACTCACCCCGATTTGGGTTGGTGACTGCAGTCATCTTGCCATAATCCAGGACGAAGCCTTTAGTAACCTCCAGTACTCGCTCAGCCGCGTCGAGCACGCCAGAAAGCATACGCCTCAGTTCATCGCCAGTGTCAGAGCCAGCCAATTCGGTTGCAATCCAGCGACGGTAGAAATCTCCGAACATCGTCTCCATTGCCGTAACGCAGAGCTCGTTGATGATCTCGTCCTTGGGCATGCGACGGTGCACCCTGGCCCGGTCTTCCAATTCAAAGAACTTCGCCAATGGCACCAGCATGAGGTAGATCTTGGTGGCCATCATGTTCTCTTGGCTGGACAGCGAATGCAAGATGGCTCTCACACCCTCCAAATTTTTGACACGCACTTTTATAGGCAAAGCCGTAGCTTTTACTGAAGATTGTGCGGTCAACAACTCTGTCCAATTCCACTTGTTCGAGTTCAGCTCGTTGAGTGCAATTTCGTCTGGAGGGGACGTTGAGGCACCCGTCTGGTTGAACACCATGTCATCCAGCATCACTATGGCATCAACCAGTCTGCCAAAAGCTCGGCTGTCGCTTGTGGTGTAGTCGAGCCCGTCGGAGCGTTGACGGACGCTCGCACTGTTGTTTGAAAACAGCGCATACACAGCGCGCATAATGATAGCCCGACGAAAGCCGGCGTTGACGTGACGTAGTATGGCTGTTCCCGGCGAGATATCCGCAACCTGTGCGTTGTAACTGACGTAGAAAACTGAGCCAAACCGGTAATGCAGAAAGTGTGTCACAGCCAAGAACAGAGAGTCCTGGAACGTCTTGGCCTCAAGCCAGAAATTCTTGTATATATTGGCAGCTTGCCATGCGGTAGTTAAGTTGAGTGGCTGCGTTCAAAAAACGGTTTGTTATTCGTGGGAAATATTATACCTAAAATTTCACAAAGGGGCATGTCGCTCTTACTGCAAACATCGTGTTGTTTACCATTGCTGTCCAAATGGTATATCTTCCGTGGTATACATTATATACCACCATAGAAATACTGCAGCGTCTATATATGACGTACGCATAAGGAAGTAGCGCGCCTTCACCTGTGCTCCAAATCCTTGCTTTGTGAAGAACAGCCGGTGCCATGATTATTAGCATAGAGGTGAGCCAGTACTTACAAGTTGCAATAACAAATTCATTATTCGAGTATTGATTGATTTGTGGCGTTTAACATCCCAAAATCACCATATTATGAGATACGCCGTAGTGGAGGGCTCTGGAAATTTCGACCACCTTGGGTTCTTTAACGTGCACCCAAATCTGAGTACGCGGGCCTACAACATGTCTGCCTCCATCGCAAATGCAGCCGACACAGCCGGGATCTAATCCCGGGACCTGCTTAATAATATAATATTGTATACTGTCTTATAGAATCGAATATTCGATACTCGTAAACACAAAGCGTTTTAAGCATAATCTGTGGGTATTTTAACGCGTCAAATGCACTGAACAAAACACAAAGTCGCAGCATATATGAACAGAAATTTTCGATACAGCAGCAACATGGTATGGACATAGAGCACGACATTCGTGCATTGCGCATGCATGCTGCATCGCTCTCAAAGTTATACTTTATCGCCATTACATCGACTAATATTATCCTCTAAAAAGTCATGCCCATATCCACCGCAGTGGTTGTGCTCGGCTGCTAGCCTAAAAGTCAACAATTTTATTCTGACCCCGGTGGTCACGTCTGGATAGAGACGAAACGATAGAAGGTCCTGTGTTGTGCAATACCAGGGCACGAAGCATCCAGGTCAAAATTTCCCGAGCCCTCCAATACAAGGTGCCTCAATCGTATTGTTGTTTCGGAATATGAAATGCCACAAGTCGCAACAATAAAATCGTGCGCTTCCAAGGAAACCTTGTGCTACAGAAATTTTCAATGCCCCACTCGTGTTCGTAAAGCACCAGTTTAGTAGATGGGAATGCTGCTTTATTATTTTCGAGAAACTGGTGCTTGGTATTTGACAACTATTCAAAAGTACTCTACACCTGATCATATTTCTTTCTTGCTCTATTTAGTCCATGTTCAAACTGCCCTCAAAACTTACTGTTACTACATATATGGTGAATGCCCGCTTTGTTCCCGACATGGCGACAGCACACAGTAACTTCGCGTCTCCCGCTTATAGATTTCCGCATTCCGTGTTCAACGGAGTTAGTGTCTGAATGCATTGAAAGAAATTGCCTTATCAGTGTTTATTTACACGATAGAATTTTGCAGCTTCATGAGAACCCACCCTGTCATTATTCCAATTTCACTGCCATCAACAACTCCAAGCCTACTGTCCCGGCAAGTACGGCTACCGCACGCTTTGGTAGCACAACCAAAACTTCCTGTACAATTAATGTCTCGCAAAGACTAACTGGCACCGTACTTCAGCTTTGAACTCACCTTGTCTACAAAGAATGACAGGCACGATGCGTAGACCTGCCCCATTTGAGTGACCTGCTCGTCATACGTTGCCGATCCATGCACCACGCGCAGCAGGCTGTCGTTGGCAGAGGCTACGTAGTCGGTCCTCAGGGACGCTACGTACGAGACGTTGCGGACGGCGGAAGATGCCCACTCTGGTTCCTCATTTCCGACCGGTGCCGTTGAGCGCCAGCGACCACACGTGAACTGATAGAAGTCGGTGCACGGGTTAGCCGAAACATCCATGGAAGCGGTGATGAACTTGATGGCAGTTACACAGTCGGGCGTGTTACAGTGTATGTCCATATCCTGTGCAGATGGCGAGAAACGTGTTTATCTGACTGGGTTATAAAGCATAACAAACACAGCAGGCAAAGCCGATATCCTCGCCTCCTCACGGCGAACAATATTCGCTGTATTGGTATTCAACATTTCAAAAGTACCGCAAAAGTGCTGGGAAACTCCGTAATGTAATGGATCGAGAAGCTCGTGTAAGTAGGCAATCCAGCGACTTCTAGCACACTCGGGGACAGGGCTCCACAGAAACTGTGACAATATGGGAAGGCCACACTCCTGTGGAACCTCTTGGCAATCGCAGAGGCACCTACGTGTGAACATTGCAGAGGAGGCTGCGAAAGCTTTACGCGCGAAGCCCTGCGTGGCGTAAAATGATTTACGAGCCCCAATACAAAAATTAAAGAGGGACAAATGGCCGAAAACGTATGCAAAATCACAGGCGGACGTAGAGATGGAATCATATTTGCCTAGAGCGCACAGCCGGCCGTTGAAACTGCCTTTCTTACAGGATTATATAAAAAATAGCACCGTAATGATACCAGGCATACTCATACCTGCTTGCTAGTACCTTGTGCGATAATCAAAGCATCAAAGGAAGCTTGTAGCTAACGTGAGGTAGCAGCTGCGGACAACAACAGCGTCCACAGCCACGCACTCCACAGAGAAGTGTAATACAGTCTTTACACGTGCACTGCAAGTGTCAAAATAAAAAACCAGTTACACTTACCCTCTTGAAGCAATTAAACAAAAATCATGAAAGGACACGGTACAAAACAATGAACGGCCGTTGAACAGCGTACAAGACTTCTCAACTGGAAACTCTTGAGAAGCTCTCAAGGCAATGTTCTTTTAGGCGAACGAAACGAAGACTGCTAACTGCATAGTTATACTGTTTCCATATATGCTACCCTTTATTCCACTTGGCAATAATGCCTTCGCGCGCTGCAGGTACTTCAAATTGATTATTTGTTTATTGTTGATTGCTAATTCATTTATTTTTAAAGGTACATTATAAAACTTTGTTATTCAGAGAGGCTATACTGTAAACAAAAATAAGTCGAAATGAGAGTAAACGACTTGTCCTCTAGCGCATGCCCCCATGGGGGTTTAGAATAGATTTAGGGGAGTTTTTATTTACATCCATTCCGGAACTTTTCAGGTCAGTATGGGAGTAAATTTTTATATCCACTGAAAAAAAGCTCACGTCCACGTCCATATCATGCGCAAGCATAACTTTAAATATTTACACCTTCGAAGCACATAATGCTGATCACAGTACACAAACATGCACGCAATGTTCACGTAATATTACAACTCACACTCACGACAGCATGCCGCTCGTCCGTGCACACCCACGCTTAAGTCATCGGGTATATATAGGCACCATATTCTGACTTCCCATGTAGCTCTGGAGGGACCCTTCTTTCACTAATTAATAAGCAATAAGCACGCACGGCGTAGGTATAAATTTACGGTGGTCTGGTGAAAGCCCTTTAACACACATGCCTATTATCCTAAACCCACCTAACAATCAATACTTTTACTATAGCGAAAGTTATTTATCAGTTGGTGCTCTGTCATATATGCTGAATTCGCATTAGCAGCACTGTGTGTTAAACCGTAAAATGCATTGAATTGTATACAAAGCCTGATTGGCCGTGCATGAACACTTCACCGATGCACATTCAGCAGCTCCAGCGATGATACTGCTATGATACACCGCCGCTACCACATTCGACGACTAGGCCTCACTCAGGAGTACGGCACGGTATATCGCAACGTTCATAGACTGTCGCGCCGCCTAGCAGAATTTGCAAGCGTCCTCTCAAGGATGACCAGTAGGCAGACGCTCCTAATGCTCCTTTGTTCGGCGGTGCTAGCCGCAGTGTTAATGCCTTAGGAAGAAACAAACAAAAACAACTTTGTATGTTTCGTGCATCAGTGAATATATCGGACCACCCATGACACTATTTGTTCTCACGGGACACGAAGTTTTCGTGAAAATACGTGCCAACTCGCGCTTTCGATTATCGCCCGCAGAGTACACCCATCAGCTTCATGATACTTTCTGCGCCACTTTCTGTTAAATATTGCCACGTTCGTTTCTCAAGCTTTGTTATCGCCCCGTTACACTACGCTCAGCGCAAACCGCGCCTATGATGGTAGATAAGCTCCGAGGCTATAGTAGATCGTTTTGTTAAGATTACGCCCATTTCGTGAACATTACACATTTTTCTGGAACCTACGTCACCGCTAGCGTAACGCTAAAATATCCGATGACAAGGGTTTAAATGCCGACACGCTTCGCCGCTTGTCAGTTGATTGATGGCCGACGCCCTGCTCGCCGCTATCAGTGCCAGCTTCTTGCTGTAATCTGACTTTCCTTTTACGTGGTCACAAGTTCAGCCTGGCTAAACAGTTTATTATTCGACCTGCAGTCTGCTTCATTTGTTCACGGCACCACAACGTGACATCTAGTGGACGTGCTCCCCGTCCATGTACCGAACACCCCCTCCAGTCGAGAGCCAAGCCCTAACCGTGAAGCAAACATCCCCGCCAACCTATACCTGCGAACAAGCCACCGGCAACAAGGGCTGCCTCCGCTATTCGGGGCTCTACCCGATAACAGTCGCAAACCAAAGGCCACCACCACTACTGCGACAACTATGACAGCCCCTGTACCAACGCCCGCCATGGTCATGATGCAACAGCCAAAGGAGCCGCCCATCTTTCACGGATCATCATTTGAACAACAGGAAACCTGGCTCGAGACGTACAACCGAGTGGCAACCTTGAACCAGTGGGACCGATAAAAAGCTACGTCAAGTCTACTTCTACCTGGAAGACGTGGCGCGAACCTGGTTCGAGAATCGCGAGTCATCAATTGGAACCTGGGACCTCTTCCGCGGCGCATTCCTTGAAACGTTAACGAGCGTCGCCCGAAAGAGAGGGCCGCTTGTTTGCTCGAAAGACGGACGCAGCTTCCGAACGAAAGCGTCACAATCTGCGCAGAAAAGATGATTCGTCTGTTCCGGCTCATCGACTTTGACATGACCGAGGAGAATGTCCATTTACTCATGCGAGGAGTAAAGTAAGACATCTTCACTGGGCTGGTACGGAACCTACCCAAAGCAGTCCAAGATTTTGTGCCGGAGCTTACGACAATTGAGAAAACGCTTGCAATGCGTACCCATATGAGCCTCATATGAGCCTACATGCGCTCGACTGTTTCACGTGAAACCCGAGGGTAAGTATCGTTGTCACAACGTTTATATGGGTAACGACTCATTTTTATCATGCCAGTTTTGCGGAAGATAATATTTATTGCGTTCCTAAAGGCTTATTACATACTAAACATATTACAACACACAAAAAAATTAAAAAGTGCTCATCGCATATATAGCCAGTCTGTTAATCTGCGTAAATTCATTGTAACCAGTTCTTATTTTGTATCGACAGCTTATATTATGCTGCTTTCCAAATATTCTGTTGGCGTAATGCCACTACAAGCCAGCAAACGTATGACTATGTTTTGTATTAGAAGCGTAGTTTTATTATTAAGTGTCAGAAGTGTAGGCAGGCAATGGTGCATCTGTTGAGAAATTCAACTTGCATATATACGCAGTAAACACACACACACACACCTATATATATATATATATATATATATATATATATATATATATCTGTGTGTGTGTGTGTGTGTGTGTGTGTGTGTGTGTGTGTGTGTGTGTGTGTGTGTGTGTGTGGTGTGTGTTGTGTGTGTGTGTGTGTGTGTGTGTGTGTGTGTGTGTGTGTGTGTGTGTGTGTGTGTGTGTGTGTGTGTGTGTGTGTGTGTGTGTGTGTGTGTGTGTGTGTGTGTGTGTGTGTGGAAGAGAAGAGACACAACTTAGAGGTAGCCTTAATTTTATTTCAACGGTTTCAACCAGTGGACAGGTATTTACTTGTCAGGGTTTGCGAACAAGCGCGACGCTATGCGAACATGCCGCATCGACATGGTGGTGCAAGAAGGAAACACGAGAGAGTGACAAAATAGTTTTGTTTTACATGGGTGACATATGCTGTGTCGAACAGTTCTCTGCGTCTCATTCGCTGGAGCAAGCAAAAAAAGAGTAGAGAGAAAAACGGAAGGCTGCGAGAGGCCTCTTTCAAAATGTGGCAGGGGTCGCATGTATGGGCGAAAAACAAATGGAACCGCAGAATGCAACTAACAGACTAAAAGTATAAAAGGTAAAAAGATAAATAAAAATTGAATAAAAATAGAATTTTAAAATGGGGGGAGGAAAGAGAAAGAAAGAAGGGATACGGCGGCTCACGCGGCGCGTCTTTGAACGTCGCGGAGGGACATTTTTTGTGTGCTTGGGTGGCAGACAATTACTTGTACTGAAACGGGGGACTCCGGCAGTGAGGACCCCGATGCGGCCCCTTGTGTTGTCAGTTAGGAAAAAGGACAGGAGAAACCGGTGTTTCGTTTTGGCTGAAACTATACTGACACGTTTCATATGTGGGTGGGGGAGGGCAGATTTCGGAGCTAAGATGGAGAAACCACACAAGACTGTTTGAGAAGTAAAAGCTAAATCTGGACGATAGTTATAGCGTGAGAACAAAACGACGACCCAGAGACAAGAAGGACACAAAGGACACGAGCGCTAATAACTAGAAATGCAACTTAGAATTGTGGCAGCTTGGGCTAGTTGGTATGACATGACGATAGTTATAGCGCGAGAAAAAAACGACGACACAGAGACAAGAAGGACACGAAGGACACGAGCGCTAATAACTAGAAATGCAACTTAGAAGCGTGGCAGCTTGGGCTAGTTGGTATGGCATGACGATAGTTATAGTGCGAGAACAAAACGACGACACAGATACAAGAAGGACACGAAGGACACGAGCGCTAATAACTATAAATTTAATTTCTAGTTATCTATTGTCACAAGGATGCTATCGTTAGGAACCTCGGATCCGATGATTTCACGGAGAAAGTGGTTAGTCTCCTTAGTGTATGAGGGGATAGTTGGAACAGTATCCTTGATGATGAAGTCTAGCACGCTTGACATTCTTTCTGTTACTGTGCTGTTGCTTGAAACAATAGGGCGACCGGGGTGGTTGGCTTTGTGTATTTTAGGGAGTAGGTAAAACCAGCCTGGAGCAGGCTAAATCGGTTGCATTGCCTTAAGCATATCAGCCGTGATTTTTTTTTCGTTCTTACGCAGTGAATTTAGTTCATTAATTATTTCTGATTCGAATAATTTAGTGAGGTCCTCTTCGAGTTTCGCGTAGAAAATTCTTGTCCTCCAGTTGCCGATAGCATTCTCTCAGGTACTCAGTTTTATCTATTACAATTTCAACACCCTCATCTGCAGGCTCAATTACCATAATCCGCTCGATGGCTTAGGAGCTCCAGTGAATAACGCTCTTCCGAGTAGAGGTTGTTTTGATAGTGCCTCGTTTTTGAACAAGCCGATATGTCTTTTTGTATTGCCGATATATACATGTCTACGTGCCTGTCCCGCTGTTTGGGTGATGACCAAGTTTTTTCTGAAGAACCAGAGAATGCTGTTCGGCTCGGTTCATGGTCTTGAAAGTACTCCCGGAGGCGCATATTTCTGGCAAAGCTACCGAAACCCTGATACAATTGGAATTCAATTAACTTTCCACTAGCTGGACAGAATCTGAGGTCCTTTGAAAGCAGTCCTAATTCGGTCGCAGATAGCTGTGGTGAAAAAAATTAACTACATTCGGAGGCGCCGTTCCCATATTCCGGTTAATAGCTATCGGTGTCGCCGGTATAGGTGCATTTGTAGTAATTGTCTCAGTTACCCTATCCCGCTTTAGTTTGTGACGCTTCTGTTCTTTTGCCACCGCTGTTTTCTGATTTTCATATTTCTCGAGATCATTATTGTCCTCCTGGCTCAGATCAGACTGACGTCTAAGGGACAGTTCTTTCCCCTTAAACTCACAAGATTTTCGTTCACTGAGATGAGAAATGATCTGCATGATCTGTAGCGATGCATCGTGAAGTGTTTTCTTTCACTGTGCTTTTTCTTCTCGATTTAATGTTATCATTGCGGGATTTGGCTTGAGAGACAAGCCTTTCGGTACAAACCACAGGTTGAGTATGACGTCACCGTCGAGTAGTGGAGGCCGAATTTTACACGTTTCTCAATAATTATCCTAATCTGTTGAAATGAGCGTGATCGTGATGGCGGTTTGGGGGAATGGATCATACCTGTACTCTTTGGCAGTCAGTTAGCATTCGACAGTATGGGTCGTCGAGCGGCTTCCGAATAGCTGTGGAGGTTGTAGGCCATCGTCGGTGAAGTTGGGTCAGTGACAGGCCTCGGAGCAGGGGGCATGGAATTTGGCGGCGAGGAACAGTTCGTAGAGACCATGTTTGCAGCAGCTGACCACAGGAGGGGTCGCATGGGGTCCCTCTCTGCCGGAGTCCCCGTTTCCCTACAAGTGATTGCCTGCCACCCAAGCTCACGAACAATGTCCCTCCGCGACGTTCATAGGCGCGCCGCGTAAGCCGCCCAATCCCCCTCTTTCTCCTTCCTCCCCCATTTTCGATCTATTTTTATTCCTTTCTTGTTTTATTTTTGTTTTTTTAGTTTCAGTCTGTTGGTTGCATTCTGTGGTTCAATTTATTTGTTTTTCGCCCATACATACGACCCCTGCCGCACTTTGAATGAGGCCTCTCGCAGCGTTCTGTCTTTCTCTCTACTCTTTTTTGCTTGCTCCAGCGAATGAGATGCAGAGAACCGTTCGACACAGCATATGCCACTCATGTAAAACATCACTAATCTGTCACTCTCTCCCGTTTCCTTCTTGTGCTATCATGTCGATGCGGCATGTTTGCAAAACCTGACGAAGACCGGTCCACCGGTCGAAACCGTGGGAAATCAAATTAAGGCAACCGCTTAGTTGTGTATCTTCTCTTCACAATTACGTTTGGCCCATCGGAAAAACTTCATTAGTGTACATATATATATATATATATAGAGAGAGAGAGAGAGAGGGAGAGAGAGAGAAAGAGAGAGGGAGAGACAGAGAGAGAGAGAGAAACATCAAACACGTTATCCGAAGGTCGTAGGTTCGATTCCTGCTCACGGATGGTTATTTTTTCACCCAGTCTTCTTTCTTCTTATTGACATTCCATTTGTTCTAATAACTTCCCCTATACATTCCTTGGCACAACTGTCCCTTAGATCTCAATAATATTCTGTAAAAACACGAAAAAACGAGCCCTTAGGTATACACTTCTTCCCCTTATATATATATATATATATATATATATATATATATATATATATATATATATATATATATATATATATATATATATATATATATATATTGAAAAAGGGTTTATTGGCGACTGTTGCGACGGTGGTCCTACAATGAAACACGATCGGGAAAGTGCAATGGTCAAGCAGATGCCGGCAACGATCAGCACGAGCCGAGCGAGCGAAGCCCAGGCCCCAGTACCCAAGCGGAGGCGATGTTGCTTGCCAACGATGCGTTTTCTTCTTCACATTGCTCCCCGCCGAAAACGAGCCATCCTGGCGACCTAAGAGTCTGGAGGCAGAGGGCTATGATATGACTTGAGGCGGGCGACGTGGACGACGTCACGTCCACGCCGGCGCATGTCGTCAGATGGGGAAAATGGCTCAATGAGAAAATTCACCGGTGAGGTTTGCTCCAAAACGCGGTAAGGACCCTCGTACTTCGGGGCTAGTTTTGAGGAAAGGCCGGAGGTTTGGTAAGGAACAGCCAGCCATACAAATGATCCCGGGGAATAGCTGTGGCTTCGTGAAGAGCCGGCGTTGTATTCTTTCTGGCGCTGCTGTTCTTTTGACGTAAAGGTGCGTGCGAGTTCACGGCACTCATCCGCTTTTCGGGCGGCTTCGGACACAGATGGGCATTCGGATGCATCAGGACGGTATGGAAGGAGAGTGTCGATGGTGTGGGATGGTTCGCGTCCATAAAAGAGAAAGAAAGGTGAAAATCCAGTGGTGGACTGTGCCGCGGTGTTGTATGCAAACGTGATGAATGCAAGAATGCGATCCCAGTTAGTATGATCAGATGTCACATACATCGCGAGCATATCGCCGAGTGTGCGGTTAAATCTCTCCGTGAGCCCGTTAGTCTGCGGATGGTATGCCGTGGTCTTGCGATGAACAACATGGCATTCAGAAAGCAGAGCCGTGACGACTTCTGATAGGAAGGCTCGTCCTCGGTCACTTAGTAGTTCTCGAGGAGCACCATGTCGTAGTATGAATCGATGGAGGACGAAGGACGCTACGTCCCGCGCAGTGGCACTTGAAAGGGCGGCGGTCTCTGCGTAGCGTGTTAAATAATCCACAGTGACTATGATCCACCGATTTTCATCTGATGTTGTTGGTACAGGGCCACAGAGACCAATTCCGATTCGATCGAAAGGTTTGGCAGGGCACGGAAGCGGTTGAAGTGCACCGGACGAGTGAAAAGGTGGTGATTTGCGGCGTTGACAGTCAGGGCAGCTCATAACGAATTTTCGAACAAAATTATAGATTCCGCGCCAGTAGAAGCGACGGCAAAAGCGTTCGTAAGTTTTGAAAACTCCAGCATGGCCACATTGGGGATCGTCGTGAAAGGTGGTGCATATTTGTAATCGCAAGCTGCGGGGGACAACCAAGAGCCACTTACGACCTTCAGGGGCGTAGTTGCGTTGGTGTATCAGCCGATCACGAATGGCGAAATGAGCAGCTTGACATCGGAGAGATCGTGATACCGCAGTGGTTGACGATCCAGAGAGACAGTCAAAAAGGGAAGTGATCCATGGGTCCTTGTGTTGTTCACTGGCAAACGAGTCGAGGTCTAGAGATGCAACGGAGTTGGTACCAGTGGTTCCGCAGGCCGAGCCGGGAGGTAAAGGCGAACGGGACAGGGCGTCGGCGTCAGAATGCTTGCGTCCGCTGCGATAGATCACGCGAATGTCGTACTCCTCGATTTGCAGTGCCCACGGAGCTAGGCGGCCAGAAGGATCTTTCAAAGTGGCGAGCCAACAAATTGCATGGTGGTCCGTTACCAGGTCGAATGGGCGACCGTACAAATAAGGGTGGAACTTGCGAAGCGCCCACACTAGCGCTAAGCACTCTTTTTCAGAGACGCTGTAATTGGCCTCAGCTTTAGTGAGCGTGCGACTCGCATAAGCGACGACGTATTCGGAGTAGCCCGGCTTGCGCTGGGCGAGGACAGCGCCAAGACCAACCCCGCTAGCGTCTGTGTGAACTTCCGTTGCAGCTGCTGGGTCGAAATGCCGTAGAATGGGAGGAGATGTTAGCAGATTACGGAGCGTGGTGAACGCGACGTCGCAGTCAGGTGACCAAGATGAAAGGTCTGCGTCACCGCGTAGGAGGTTGGTCAGTGGTGACATGATCGACGCAAAATTTCGAACGAAGCGCTGGAAATATGAGCATAGTCCAATGAAACTGCGTAATTCTTTCAGTGTAGTAGGTTTCGGGAACTCGGCGACTGCTCGCAGTTTTGCATGGTCGGTTAGAACACCATGCTTGGACACGATGTGCCCTAAGATGGACAGCTCTCGCGCAGCGAAGCGGCACTTTTTGAGGTTCAGTTGGAGTCCAGCGTTGGTTAAACACGTCAGAACCAGTTGGAGCCGAAGCAGATGTGTAGGAAAATCAGGAGAGAAAACGACAATGTCGTGGAGGTAGCATAGACACATAGACCACTTCAGTCTACGGAGTGTGTTGTCCATGAGTCGTTCAAACGTGGCAGGGGCATTACAAAGCCCAAATGGCATTACGTTAAGTTCATACAGGCCATCTGGTGTAATGAACGCAGTTTTCTGGCGATCAGCTTCTGCCATAGGGACCTGCCAGTACTCAGATCGTAAGTTTAAGGAAGAGAAGAATTCGGCTCCTTGGAGGCGGTCAAGGGCGTCGTCAATGCGCGCTAATTGATAGACGTCTTTCTGCGTCACCTTGCTTAATCGCCGGTAGTCGACGCAAAATCGAACTGATCCATCCTTCTTTCGAACTAGAACGACAGGAGATGCCCAAGGACTGTGCGATGGTTGAATAACGCAACAACGTAGCATCTCTTCGACCTGGTCGTTGATGACGTGACGTTCTGCAGCAGAGACACGGTACGGTCTTTGAGGCAATGGCTGCTGTGAACCGGTGTCAATGTAGTGGTGCACTGCCGAAGTACGACCCGATTGCGGCTGAGAAACGTCGAATGAATTCGCGAAGTGCTGGAGGATATTAAGAAGCTCGGCGAGTTCTTGAGCAGTTAAGGTGTCGGCGATGAAACTCGAGAAGGTGTCACTCTACGAGCATTCCAGTGGGGAAAGGGCATGAAGTTCGGTAGAGGCGCTACTGCACGATTCGTCTGGCTTGTTAAGGAATAAAGAAGATTCAAGGTAATCCACTCGACCGAGACATTCGCCGGCAAGTAGCGTAAGTGGTGCAGAAAGGGGGTTGTGGACGAAAATATTGCTTCGGCCAGCAGTGACGTCAAGTGTAGCGAAAGGCAAAGAAACGGCTCTGCGGTCTCATAAAAATGTCGGAAGGTGTAAACAGTACCGTAGTATCGTTATAGTCATCGCAGCAAACCGGGACAACGGCAAGAGAGGCTGGCGGAATTTCACTGTCCTCACGCACGACAACTTTTGGCGACCGCTCAAGGGTTTCATGCAAAGGTTCGTCGCAGAGGTGCGAAAATTGAACTTCAGCGCGTGCGCAGTCGATGATGGCATGATGATTTGACAGAAAGTCCCACCCGAGGATAACGTCATGCGAGCACACCGAAAGGACGATGAACTCGACAACGTACATAGAGCCTTGGTTGAATATGCGGGCCGTACAGGTGCCGAGAGGTCGAACTGGTTGTGCGCTAGCTGTACGAAGCGATAGTCCAGAGAGCGGCGTGGTCACATTGCGTAGGGAGCGGCAGAGCTGGGCAGCTATAACAGAAACGGCAGCACCTGTGTCGACGAGGGCAAAGGTAGAAACACCATCGACAGATATGGCGACGAAGTTAGCTGGTGAAGTGCGAGGACTTGAGCATTTCGACGACGGCGCAGTTCTTGCCTCTGGAACGGCGGCGTTCAGTTTTCCTGGTTGGAGGAAGCGGGTCTAGGACGCATTGGGGACAGTGATCGCCTGCGAGGAGATGGGGAGCGGGGAGAGTGAGTCTGAGGTGAGGGCTGGGGTGACTGAGACTCAGGAAGGTTAGTGTATCCATACTGCAGTGAGGGATAGGGAGCAGGTATGTGCATGGGCTGTGGGTCATACGGTAACGGCCGAGTAGCGTCGTGGAGTGGTTGGAAGCGACGGCGACAATATCGTGCCACGTGTCCTGGAGTACCGCAGGCGTAGCAGATCGGTCGATTGTCAGGAGTGCGCCAGGAATTGCTGACTCGTGGTGCGGCCCAAGGTGTCGAAAAAGGGGTGGAGTGGGGAGCAACTGAAGACATGGGTGGCAAATGCTGCTGGCGGGGTCTGGTGCGTACCACCTGGGCATACGTAAGAGGCGCGGCCACGGGCTGCATAGCCGGCGCATGGGCAACAGACATGGCCGCAGGCTGCTGGTGGGCAGCGACGGGAACAGCCTGAGCTACCTCGTCGGCAATAACGTCGCGGAGTGGTGAGGGCAGACGAGGGAACGGCGGCTGCTGTGTGAAGGGAATTAACGACAGTTGCCGAACTACTTCTTCACGCACGAAGTCTTTAATCTCTTGCAGGGTTGGTGAGTGGTCGGGAACGGAAGTGAGACTGGAAAGCGAGTCGGCGTGTGAGGAAAATGGCCGAGTCAGGGCGCGCTGCTTGCTGAACTCGTTGAAACTTTGACACAAAGTGACAAGTTTCGCAACGGTGGCAGGATTACGGGCCAGGAGCAGCTGATATGCACCGTCATTTATTCCTTTGAGGATGTGTTGAATCTTCTCCGACTAGGGCATGGTGGTGTTCACACGGTTGCAAAGACCAATAATGTCTTCGATGTAGCTGGTGAAAGATTCCGTTGGCTTTTGTGCGCGAGTCCACAAGCGTTGTTCGGCTCTGGACTGGCAGACAGCGGGTTGGCCAAAAACGTCAGCAAACAACGTTTTAAAGATAGACCACGTCGTAATGTCGTTTCTGTGGTTGTTATACCACATTTCGGCCACGTCAGTGAGGTAAAAGATGACGTTAGTCAATTTGTCCGCGTCATCCCACTTGTTGTTTGCGCTCACCAGATCGTAGTTAGCGAACCAGTCTTCCACGTTGGTCTAATCAGCTCCGCTAAAGACCTTGGGCTCTCGCAAAACGAAGAACGCCGGGCTTGCTGGGGGATGGAGTGGAAGAGCCAGGTTGCGCGTTGTTGGTAGCCATGATGGGAGGTAGCGTTCGGTTGCGCAGTTCCAGGTTTAGGCGACGTTGAATGGAAGCACCCAGGTTCAGGCGACGGGTAATGTCAGCACACTCCACGAATTGAAAAAGGGTTTATTAGCGACTGTTGCGACGGTGGTCCTACGATGAAACACGATCGGGAAAGAGCAACGGTCAAGCAGATGCCGGCAATGATCAGCACAAGCCGAGCGAGCGAAGCCCAGGACCCAGTACCCAAGCGGAGGCGATGTTGCTTGCCAACGATGCGTTTGCTTCTTCACAATATATATATATATATATATATATATATATATATATATATATATATATATATATATATATATATATATATCTTCTGAGTATCTTCTGAGCAACTTTTCATATAGTCTCCGTCTTCGTACAGGCGTTCACACCCATACCCTGTCCCCAGTTTCGTACGTTACACGTGTATAACGTAGGTTATAGCGACCTGCATCGTACTCTTGCTGTTGGTATATTCGCAGACTTGCGAGCAGTCTGGCTTCCTCTGCGCATGGAGTGAACGCGTCAGCACTCGTTTCGTTGTCATCGCATTCGTGTGGCAGCGTCGCGTCCAACATCGCCCTTACTTTTCGCCTTTAGAACAAGGCTGAATGGTGTCATCCATGTGGTTTCTTGTTTAGCAGTATTGTATGCAAACGTTATGTAAGAAAAAATCTCGTCCCAGTTTTTGTGTTCGATGCCCACATACCATTAAAGCATGTCTTCCAGAGTTTTGTTGAGCCGCTCGGTCAACCCATTGGTTTGTAGATGGTAAGCTGTCGACTTGCGATGAATAGTACCGCTGAGCACCAACACATGATCTAAAAGCGCGGCCGTAAATGCGGTTCCACGATCTGTTATAACGATCGATAGCGCACCGTGTCTTAGCAAAATGTTCTCTTTGAAGAATCGTGCCAACTCCTCAGTTGTGCCTCTCTGGATGGCTTTTGTCTCGGCGTAGCGAGTAAAGTAGTCGGTCGCTACTATAACCAAGCGCGTACCAGCGCTAGAGCAGGCAAGTGGGCCTTAAAGGTCCATTCCGATCTCGTCAAATGGCGTTGTCGGGATCTGGATAGCGTGTAGCAAACCGGCTGATTTCGTCGGAGGTAACTTGCTCCACTGGCAATTGAGGCAGGCCCGAACATGATGCTTCACGGCAGCGGTGAGTCCAGGCCAGTAATACCTCCCTCAAACTCTGCCCAGTGTACGCGGGTAGCCCAAGTGTCTAGATGTGACCTTGTCGTAGCACACTTGCAATACCTCAGAACGAAGAGTGGCAGGGACGACAAGCAGGTAGGTGGACCCGTCTGACAAGAAGTTTATTTTGTAAAGGATATTGTTTCGCAGAAAGACGATGGTCCTCTTGCACAGGCTTTGGGTGCGTTCTGGCTGCGTCCTTCTAAATAATCAAGCCAAGTAGCCCAGGATCGTCATGCTGGTGATCTGCGATGGTTGATGTGTCGAGGATTCCGACGAACGCTCACTCTTGATCAAGAGAAGCAGCCGACTCTATTGGTGTTCGAGACAGGCAGTCAACGTCCGTGTGTCGTTTTCCCGACTTATACACCATCGTTATATCAAATTCCTGTAGTTTAAGGCTCCATCGTGCCAATCGCCCGGAAGGGTCTTTCAGACTTGTTAATCAAATGATTGTCATTGGTAACCTTGATTGGCGAAAGGTTTGGTACAAGTATGGTTGGTACAAGTATGGTTGGTACAAGTATGATTGGTACAAGTATGGGCGAAAATTCATAACCGCACACACCACGGCAAGGCATCCCTCTTCAGTGGTCGAAAAATTTGCCCCTGTGTGTGACAGAGCTCAGCTTGCGTAAGCAATCGCTCTTTCCTTGTCGTCCTGGCGCTGCAGAAGCACAGCAACAAGGCCAACATTAATGGCGTCAGTATTGAGCGCTGTAGGGGCTGTTTCATCAAAATGGGCAAGCATGGGGTTCATATGTAGACGTTGCCGCAAGTCATTCAAAACAGCTTCCTGTTAGTCGCCCCAAACAAATGCAACGTTATCCCTCGTGAGACAAATTAAAGGCGACGCAATGCGCGCGAAATCTGGAATAAACCACCGATAATGTGCACAGAGACCCAGAAAACGCCTAACTGCCTTTTTATCTGATGGTGTTGAAAACTGTGCGACGGCGGCCACTTTTTCGAGATCTGGACGAACTGGTGCGTAACTGACAACATGGCCAAGAAACTGTAGTTCCTCAAAGCAGAAGTGACACCTCCGGCTTGAGCGTCAGGCCTGCGGCCCTTATGGCATAAAAGAGCACCTGCAATCGTTCAAGGTGTTCGTCGAATGTTGTAGAAAACAGAATGACGTCGTCGAGGTATACTAGGCAGGTTCTCCATTTAAGCCCAGAGAGCACGGTATTCATGAGACGCTGGAAAGTAGCAGGCGTGGAGCACAAGCCAAATGGTAAGACCCTAAATTCGTACAGTTTGTCCGGCGTCACGAAAACGGTTTTTTCACGATCGCTGGGGTCAACTTCAATTTGCCATTATCCACGCTTTAAGTCCATGGAAGAGAACTAACGTGCGCTTCGAAGCCTGTCAATCGCATCATCTATGCGGGGAAGCGGGTACACGTCCTTTTTTGTAACCTGATTTAGCTTTCGATATTCCACACAGAAACACAGGCTGCCGTCCTTCTTTTTGATTAGAACCACAAATGACGCCCAAGGGCTTTTCGGCGGTTGAATCACGTCGTCTTCAAGCATTTTTCGTTGCCTGTTGTTCTATCGCTTCTCGTTCTTTTGAAACCACGCGGTATGAATTTTGAAGAATTGGTCCAGCCGTGTGCTCTGGGATGATTCGGTGCTTGGTGAAGGACGTCCGGCCAACTTTAGAGGTCGACGAAAAACAGTAATGGAACTCACCTAGCAGCCCAAGCAGGCGTTCCCACTGTTGCTGAGTTAAAATAGGGCTGACGTCAAGGTTAGGTGCTAGGTCATGTGGGTCTTGTGTAGGCCTTGCTTCGAGTGCTGAAAATATGTCACAAACATCTGCTATCTCGTCAAAATATGCCAAAGTTGTGCCTTTAGGAATGTGCCATCGCACGGAGGTGAAATTGGTCAACAGAAAGTTCATTCAGCCGTCGGTAATACTGACTATTCCTCTTGCTACTGAAATCCCGTGAGTGAAAAGCAGCGAGGTCAGTTGGTCGGCAACTTTTTCACCGTCTAACGGTTCGTCACATGCTACTGAACTGAGGATACATGATCGAGGTGGCATAACTATATTGAGGTTTTTGAGAAGAAAGGATTTGTGCTCTGGTGATGAAGAATCAGTCAAACGAGCACTCTCGTAAAACTGAACCACGTGGCCGGGATGTTGATTATAGCGCCTGCTGTCTGAGGAAGTCCATTCTTATAATTAAAAATCTTTGCAGCACTCTGGGAGAATGATGAAAGTCGTGACGAAAGGGGAATCTCCTATGCTGATTCTTGCTGTGCATCTTTCAGTAGGAAGCAGTAATGGACCACCCGCTGTTTTATATATGGTCCTGTCCATTGCTTTTTACTTTTTTAAGATGAGCGGCCAGCTTGTGACTTATTATGGAAAAATCAGCAACCGTATCGACTAACGACATCACTTGCTCTCCATCAATAATTACATTGAGGTCGGTGCTCACAAGTTCGTCATTGTTGATATTCGTCGGCATCGAGTCGTTCTGTAGCGGCAGTACTGGGGACTTTTTATCGTGTTGTGGTCGGGCTGCGACGTTACCCCGAGAGGTCACCACCTTTAGTTTCCCCGGAAAGGACTGGCGACCTCGTTCCCCGAAGGTCAGCAGAGTACGTCGATTCGGTGACGATGTCTGAGCAGGGGATGGAGAGCGTGACCTGTGGGTGGAGTTGGGCTGGCGATTGGGAAGCGACTCGTGATAGGGAGACCACGCTGTGGGAGGTCCTCGAAATTCAGGTCCGTCATGGCGAACATTGTAGTCGGCGCTGGCATGGTGACCGTCATACCCTGGCCGAGATGGGCGAAGCGATGCGTCGCGGTACCTACAATAGCGAGCTACATGGCCGGCACCACCACTGTGAAGCAGAAAGGGCGCATATCGACAGTGCGCCAAGCGTCCGTTCTGCGAAATGGTAGGCGTCCCATGTCCTCTTTTGGTGGGAAGTAAGGCGCGGCATGTGGTGGCTGGTGGCATGAAGACACCGGACACATGGGCTGACGTCTGAAAGCCTCCTGCAAAGGCTGCGACAAAGGTGCAGCTGTAGAAGGCTGGTAGTATGACGTAATAGGCGGGATGGGTGGTGGACGGTGGACAGCGTGAGCGTAACTCATTTGACGCTGTTCGCGACCGAGATCAGCTCCTGAAAAAGCGTGTTTAGGTTCGTCACGAACGACTGCGGCAACGGCGGTCACTGGGTATCCACTGGAGGAGTCCAAAGCTTCTAAATTTATTCTCGGACAATATCTCTGATCAGGTCACGGAGGGAGCCCTGATTGTCCCGAGTCACTGAAGCGGCATTTATTAGGGTGGTAGTGGACGAGCGATCATACTGCCTCGATCTTTGGTGTAGAGCACGCTCAATGGCAGTGGCTTTTTTTTATAAAACTGGCCACGGTAGTTGGGGCATTGCGCACAGGTTCGGCGAAAAGTTGTTCCTTCACGCCCCACATAAGGTCGCGCAACTTCTTTTCCTCGGACATATTGGGATCGGCCCGACGACATAGGCGCGTCACGTCTTCAGGAAACATTGCCACAGTTTCATTAGGTTTTTTGAAGTCTGAACTCGAGCAACTACTGAGCCCACTCTCGATGGTCGACGCTAGCAAAAGTGCCAATCAGCTACTGATGAAATTCATCCCATGTCAATATACGGCCTTCTTGATTCTCAAGCCACGTGTGAGCGCTGTCATCGAGAGTGAATTACGTGCGGGCGAGCTTCTGTTGAGCATTCCACTGGTTGATGTCGGCAACGTGTTCGTAATTTTGGATGGCTGCCAGTTGGGCGTGTTGGTAAAGGTTAATGATGAAACAAGCGCTACAAATTACACCCTCTCAGAGAGGACACAGACGAGCGCTTACTAGCAACTGAAAATTTTATTTCGAAGCGAATACTAATAAATACGTCACACGCATGCACGTCATTCTCAACTTCCCACTGTCATTATCAACAACGGGATATACCAAAACGTTCGTAATGCTCAAGCCAATCTTATGCATCTTCGTGTGGGGCACCACTGAAGCGATCAGGCACAAGAGGCTGAAGAAGGGTTACCTGGGCTGTATTGGAAACGGGGTTGCCTTGTATCCCTTCTACCAACTGTGGCTGGCTGGTGGAGGCCATTGGCAGAGGTACGAAATGCCTGGTAGAATGTTCCTCCAAAGAGGTTAGCTCAGGAGAGAAACCTAGCAACCGCCGACTGAAGCGGTGCACTGGTGTCGCAACATGTGGCTGCGTGTCGGAAATTGATCAACGGCTCCAAGATGGGGTGTAGAGCATCGACAGGCTTACAGTCCAGCACCTCCACCAGTGTCGCGGCTCAACGTAATTATATCACCGAGACGTTGAGTCCGAGAACCGACGGTGTGTGTTTTTATGCAGGAGCCAGAGCAAGAGACATAAACAAAAGCACGTCGTCTTCTTCAGTGTCCCTTTTCACGAGACTGTTGGCGCGCACATCATCTTCTTCGTTCTCTGTCTGTTTCAAGCGCAGCAATTATATATATATATATATATATATATATATATATATATATATATATATATAGTATCAAGTACACGCATTCAAGTCACACTTCACGTCCCCATTAGCAATATTCATGCAATGCCCCTTAGCACAGCTACTATTTTTAGGCAGTGTATTTCTCGTCCAACTGCGTTAGACTTGAACAAGTTTTGAGACGTCATACTGTCGAAAAGGAGCAATTAACAGTGCGCATTTCTACGGAGACACGCTGTATTCAGCTTCGCCAACTGCAAAAGTTTGGCGCAACGCTACCCAAAATTTTTAAGGGGGCGGGGTGCAGCAGAACGGCTAACTTTGGCAATTGGTGGTCACTGTCAATTCGTGTAAATATTATAGTACACCCTGAAGAGTTAAATCACGAAAGCATTTCGAGGTGTAGGGGGTTCGGATTCATTTCCTTTAACCCCACATATCAATCCTTTCCCCTCTTTACTTATGGCTTCCTGGTTCTGTGTGCGTTTGACATGGTATTTTTTAAATCTCACAGCTTTTTGAACACAGCTAACTTCCAATAAGTCGGCTCAGTTATTCTTAATATTGTAGACGCCTAACCAACAAAGAAAGAGTCAAGAAAGAAGAAATCAGTATAAGACACGCCCTTTCTGCATTATTTTCAATCTCTCACAAGGGCTTCTATGGAGCTCAAATTCAGTAGATTGGCGTGTCATACTTCAAGGTCTATGGCATGATGTGCTAGACATGAATTATGGGCAGATACGAAGATATCTGCATCAAGAAGGCGCGACGGGGGAGCCGAAGTGCTTAGCAGTTCCTGTACGCGGTGCGCGGCTCTCTAAGTACTATTCGACTGCAGCGCCTCCACTAGAGGCAACGCAGAAGGAGTCAAGCGGCGAGGCTTGGTCACGCCCCTCAACACTTCTAGTACACTCGAACGCAGATGCAGCCCACCGCTACGTCCTGCCTCCGCGCTCACACCAAGACACCGCACCGGCGAATTTCCGACGCCAGATGGCGCCGCGGCCACCACGACGAACGCCCTACCGTTCTTCTCACGGCCAGTGCTAAACACCAAGGAAAACGGACGTTTGGCTCCCTTTTGACTACCACCCGCTAAGCTACCACTTCGGGGAGGCCGCCACGCCTACCGTCACTGCCAGTTCCCACAGATGGGGCTCCGGGGATTTGCCGTCAACGCGCCACGTCCGCAGCTGGGTGAAAGGCTTCGCGATATTGCCGATTATATCACCGGAACACAGTGGCAAGAACGACAACTATACCATTCCCCATCGCCTGGGCGCTACAGCTCGCCGCAGTGCCGGCCGTTCTCTGGTCCAATCCGTGGCCGGTCTCCAAGCCCACATCTTTCGAAAAACTGAGAGCAGCAACCGATGGAGGGGCGGCTGCTGTACGACGAACTACCGAAGATCCACAAAGTTCAAAAATGTGAACACCGCGTGCGAAAGCCCTGAGATCCCGACAGCTGGAGGTCACTTATTAACGCCGGCAGGAATCTGTACAGCGAGAGTCTCCATTAACAACCGCCTTTACCCCACAAGCTTTGTAGTCCTACAACGTTGCTCCAAAAGCATATCTAGGTCTAGACTTTTTTGCTCTTCACGGAGCAGTCATTAACCTCAGATTAAAGTCGATAACCTTATCGACAAAAAAGCACTGCCGCCGCACATGTCATTAGGAAAGCATGCCTTAAATGTGCTGGAAGAACAAGTGACCATTCCCCTCTCTCTAGCGTCAACATTGCTGTAGGCACACAGATATCAACAAATATGCGAGGCGGCGTTAGAGGTGACTAGTACCTGTTGATGAACCATGATATTTGTGTCGCCAAAGGAATAGCCGAGCTGCGAGGAGGAAAAACAATAGTGATGCTTCCAAACTTCAGCAACGAATACAAGCACGTGAGCAATGGCACCACGGTTGCCTACATTGAAGACATAGTGGAAGCCAGAAACACTTTCGCCCTCGCCGAGTCTACCGAAGCTACTACGACGAGCCAAGCTTGTCAACTAGCTTTCCACGTTAGCGCAAGCCTTCTGACGCATAAGAAGGAACAGCTGAAAACTTTGCTTCGACAATACGAAAAGTGTTTTTCATCTTCGTCAAAAATTGGGCAGACCCCGATTGCAAAACATCGCGTCTTAACAGAAGAGAGTGCCAGGCTACTCTTTCAGTGCCCATACAGAGTGTCGACGCGAGAACACGATGCTATAAAGAAGCAAGTTGACGAATTGCTACCTGACGACATTATCCAGTCTTCAAAGAGTTCATGGGAGGTACCCGCTGTGTTAGTCAAGTAGGACGGAACCCTACGCTTCTGCGTTGACTATCGCCACCTGAACAAGATCACGAAGAAGAACGTGTATCCTCTCGCCCGGATAGAAGACACCCTAGATTGACTTCACAATGCGAGGTACTTTTCTTCGATGGACCTCAAGACTGGTTAATGGCAGATAGCAGTCGATGAAAGGGACCGAGAAAAAACTGCCTTGATTACACCGGACGGCCTGTTCAAGCTTAAGGTCATGCCCTTTGGTCTCTGCTCGGCAACTGCGACTTTCCAACGTGTTATTAATTCAATACTGGCCGGCTCGAAGTGGCAGACTTGTCTTGTGTAGCTGGATAACGTCGTTGTGTTTTCCTCAAACTTCTAAGAACACCTCCAACGCTTTGAAGCTGTATTGTAAGCAATCAAGAACTCCGGACTCATCCTCAAGGCCGAAAAGTGCTGCTTTGCATACAATGAGCTCTTGTTCCTGGGCCACGCCATCAGCAAGTCCGGCGTTCGCCCCGACCCACAGGAAACAGCTTCCATCACCACCTTCCCGCCGCCTACCGACAACAAGGCCGTGCGTCGATTTCTTGGCCTATGCGCCTATTACAGCAGTTCGTCAAAAACTTCGCCCGCATTACAGAGTCACTCACCAACCTTAACAAGATCGACGTTAAGTTTAAGGGAGAAACGCCGCAGGAGAAAGCATTTCAGGAACTGAAATGACGCCTGCAGATGCCTCCGCTACTCGCACATTTTGACGAATTTGCCGAGACAGAAATTCACACCGACGCAAGCACTGTAGGACTCGGCGCCGTTCTTGTGCAGAGGACTAACTCACTGGAAAGAGTCATTAGTTATGCTAGCCAGTCGCTATCAAAGGCAGAAGCCAACTATTCTACATCAGAAACGAGTGCTTTGCAGTCATCTGGGCTACATCGAAGTTCTGCCCCTGCCTTTATGGCAGGCTCTTCAAAGTTGTGAGCGAGCAACACGCCTTGTGTTGGCTTGCTAACCTGAAAGACCCTTCCAATCACCTCACACAGTAGAGCCTGATACTTTAGGAATTCGACGTTACCATCGTTTACAAGTCTGAAAGAAAACACTCTGATGCCGACTGCCTGTCTCGTGCCCCTGTCGAACCACCACCGAAGGACGACCCAGATGATGACTGTTTCTTAGGAATCATAAGCGCCGATGACTTCCCCGAGTGACAGAGAGCTGACCCGGAACTCAGGAGCCTTGCAGATACCTCTAGGGCAAGGCAGCTGTTGTCCCAAAAGTATTCAAACGAGATGTTGAGTCGTTTTTCTTGCGGAACGATGTTGTCTTGAAGAAAAACTTCCCGCCACTTCGGGCCAATTACCCCCTCTTCAGTAGTTTCAGCGTCACGTCCAGCAACTTTGGGTGTTCTACACGACGACCCGACTGCTGGACACCTCTGTGACTCCCGTACGCTCGCAAGAATACAGGAGAAGTACTACTGGCCACGTCTTTCCGCCGATGGCACTCGTTATGTGAAGACATGCCGGGACTGCCAACGACGAAAGATAACGCCGACCAGGCCAGCCGGACTTCTCGAGCCCATCGAGCCACCTCACGAGCCATTCCAGCAAATCGGCATGGACTTACTGGGGCCGTTCCCGACGTCGAGTTCCGGGAACAAATGGATTGTCGTAGCCACCGACTACCTCACACGCTACGCCGAGACAAGGGTCCTGCCCAAAGGCAGTGTCGCTGTGCTAACAAAGTTCCTCGTTGAGAACATTATCCTGCGACAAGGTGCTCCACAGGTACTCATTACTGACAGAGGTATGGCCTTTACGGCAGACCTAACTCAGGCCATCCTGAGGTACAGCCAGACAAGTCACCGCCGGACCACTGGCCTGACTGGGTGTCTTAATAAGACCATCTTTGATATGCTGGCTATGTACGTGGACGTCGAGCACAAGACGTGGGATCAAATCCTTTTGTACGTGACCTTCACGTACAGTACGGCCGTCGAAGAAACGACGCCTATGACGCCGTACAAGTTGGTTTATAGAAGGAGCCCGGCTACGACGCTCAACACTATGCTTCCAAACATCACTGACGAAGAGAACCCCGACGTCACTACCTACTTTCAGTGGGCGGAAGAAGCTCGTCAACTCGCCCGCATCGGTATCAGAATCAGAGGCGACTGACAGCCGCCGTTACAATCTTCGAGCAAGCTTCGTGCAGAACCAGCCCGGGGACCGCGTCTGGGTATGGACGCCGATACGCCGACGTGGGCTCAATGAAAAACTTCTGCGACGGTACTTCGGACCGGACAAAGTAGTGACACGTGTCGACCCACTCGACTACGAGGTTGTTCCCGATGGCGCTACGAACTCTCAACGGGGCCGTGCTTGACCTGAAGTCGTTCACGTCGTGCGCCTCAAGCTATTTCATGCGTGAACCTCAGGATTGTATTTTGTTGCTGTGCTTTATTGCTTGTAATTATTGTTTATTTTTCTTTTATTGTACTGTAGTTTTTTGTTACAGCATTGGGACGATGCCTTTCTCAGAGGGGGACAATGCCACGTTCGTTTGTCAAGCTTTATTATCACCCTGTTACACTACGTTCGGCGCAAACCACTCCTACAATGTTTGAGAAGCTTCGAGGCTGCAGAAGATCGTTTTGTTAAGATTACGCCCACTTCGTGAACATGACACATTTTTCTGGAACCTACGTCACCGCTAACAATAACGCTAGAATATTCGACGGCAAGTACATAAATTTCGACACGCTTCGCCTCTTGTCAGTTGATCGGCGGCCGACGCGCTGCTCGCCGCTATCACTGCCAGCTTCTTGCTGTAATCTGACTTTCATTTTACGTGGCCACAAGTTTGGCCCGATCAAACAGTTTATTATTCGACCTGCAGTCTGCTTCATTTGTTCACGTTGTGACCACGTGACAATAATATCGTCTGACCATTCCAGTTAAAACTCGCCTTGTTTTGCGTGTGTAGCATTCTTCAGTGCTTTTGTAGTGCATGAATTCTATAACATTCAAGGTATGGGTGCAAAGTAGCGCAAGGTCACGATTTTCGTTTCTAGACCTTGGCCTCACTACGCCGCTTGCTTTTTTACGTTCATTGTTAGATGACAGCACACAGCAAGCGATTACTTTCTTGCCGGGTATAGATGTCCGCACCCCCGGATAAACGGGGTGAGTGACGCCGTGTGGGTGTTGAGCGTGGTGTATGACACGTTGTTGGTGCTACTGAAGTCATGCGGCGGTGAGGATTGCTCAGATTACTTTCAGCAGTGATGTTCAAAGAAACCGTCTTGACGTCGAGGATTTTTCACTGGACGTAGGTGGTTGTCAACGCGCTCAGAGTGACAGCGACGATGAACGATCAGCTGCTAGCTCACAAGCAGAGAGTTGCACTACACAACCGGTCGTGCGTTAATGTTTTTTTCACGCTCGCAAGTCACTTTAATTATATTTATTGTGTAATATCTTTCAGTGAGCTCAAAATAAAAGCATTCTTTTTTGCGCATTGAATCTATCTCAATTACAGTGGACATCACAAAGTGCCACATGCCGCCAACACGCTCGAGCTCGACCAGCGATGCGAAATGGTTAGAGCAATGAAATATGTAGTTACGACTCCACGCTAACTTCTCCAGCACTTCACCGGTGCCATCCCAACGACGTTGTTATTCGACAAATTTTCGCAATGTTAACGTTGCGAAAAGCGTTCGTGTGTCGATATCCTTGTTTCAATCCCGCTGATGCAACCTGCAACATCCGAGTGCAGAAAATTGCGCACTGTTAAAGTCTTATCATGGCTGTGACACAAGCGCTACTTAATAGGAAGTTAAATGCTTGCGTTTTGTTGAAGAAGCACCTGCATGATGCTCACCGCACAATAATGAAGATGGCGTAATATGTTTGCAAACCATCCTCACTTTAAAAATTTGAACCTGTGCAGCCGCGACGGCGCGCTACTCGCTAGTGGCCTACTACTGCGCCAAATCCACTAGACAGCCTCGGCACAAATGATCTTGGAAGTTCCGTTCAGTTCATATGTGAATTCTACCTCACACAGTTTTCAGTAGCAAGCACACGATTCCGCAAAGCATCCTTGATACACGGTCGATCAGCTGACACCATCACCCTTTTCACTGCGGCAAGAAATGAGGTAGCGAACATTCAGCATTTCCTATCGGTTAGGAAAACACTCTGCTTCGATATACATTCATTTAACAATGAAGAGTTCATTTTGTGAAAGCGGTACGAGGAGTACGTCCGTGCGTCTTATCTTATGCGAGTTCACGGGTTGATTATCCTCCCGCAGCAATCTTGAATTGCATGGCGTGACGGCGTGCCACCTATGGACCGTGGGCATTGCGAATACGAGCAATGACAGCTGGCGATCACAAAGTGCTTGCTGCTGTGCAGTTTTCTTCTCGTTATTTTTCCCATGCACAGAAATAGGTGTCCGCTATCCACACAGTTTAAGCTACGGAGTGATGGACTTGAGGGAAACGAACGAGACGTTTCGCAGTCGCGATTCCTATTGCGCGCAAGCATTGCATGGGCATGCATGCCATACGCCACTTCTGTGTGTCTCCGCCTCCTTTGGCGCTCGCTATTGCGTTAGTCATCGGACAGCTGTCAGCGCAAGGTGCAGAATACTGTTATTCCTTCAAGCAGCCTTTATTTTTTTGTGTGTGTGAAACACATTCGTTAACTCGCCGGAGTTCGGTGCTAGCTCGTAGAGCTCGCCACGGCGGCCGGCGCACAGAACGAGCTCGCTAGTACGACGTCGGCTTGATACCGATGGCATGGCGAGGCTTTCTTGCCGCTTATATGTTGCAGCCGGTGAAATACTGCTGACGCTCTGAGAAGCCACGGTCGGTGGTGTCGGGGCGAGCACATCGCCGGTGCAACTCTCACACCGTTTACCGGCCAGCCTGCCGTAGTCGAGCGAAACCTACTTTGGACCGCTTGGAAGTTTTAGACGATGAAAATCCAGGAGAAATCACTGACGATCGTAACAGCTTACTTTTGTTATCATTAAATTATTCTTCGATTTTTGTTTGTAACTCGGCCCTTTGAAGTGAGCCATTCGCGGCGTTTCGTTGAGGAATCGGACCGATGTCCAGCGTGGTTCAACGGTGCGAAATACCTTGAAACGTTCACAATAAACACCGATCGGTCGTTGCAAGTCTTCGCTGCACTGATAATTTGGTTGCCTGTCGACAGATGCCAGTCGCCAGTCACAAAAATCATTGCATAGTGTTTCACACCGACATGCAAATAGATGCCCGTAAATACACAAAAACATAAACACGCCCGCACGTCACGACCAAAAAGGGTCTTTAAAACTCTCATATGGAGTTTTTAACCCCTTGACGTGAAACTGCATGGAGAGTTTAACAACGTCATGTTGTTCATAAACTCCATCATCAAGCAGGGGGTGTTTTACGACGACATGTACTGAGTTCACTCCACACCGGGAAGTAAATCATTCGGTCCTGAGGGGAGTTTTGGGGGCTCATCTGCCGGAGAAACTCCTAGCTCGGCTAGTTTTTGCCTACAGTGTATAGAACTATTTGGGTTGTTTATACTCTTACGATTTAGTGCGCATACGATTAAGTGAAACAAACGCGTTGGTACTGACTGCTTCTGGGAATCGCCCATATTTATTTGCTTCTAGTGACGAAGGCATCCATTGATTGATATGTGGGGTTTAACGTCCCAAAACCACTGATGATTATGAGAGACGCCGTAGTGGAGGGCTCCGGAAATTTCGACCACCTGGGGTTCTCTAACGTGCAATCAAATCTGAGTACACGGGCCTACAACATTTCCGCCTCCATCGGAAATGCAGCCGCCGCAGCTGGGATTCGAACCCGCGACCTGCGGGTCAGCAGCCGAGTACCTTAGCCACTAGACCACCGTGGCGGGGCGACGAAGGCATCCAAGATCAAGTGATACTCAACCATAACATGTACTATCAGTGCCGAATGAAACCCGTGCAGCGGCAAGGATTAGAAATGGTATAGTGCGTGCCATCCAGTCATCGCCATTGGCATGCGTGCAGCACTCCGGTTTCGCACCACTGCGCGTATTCATGGTGATAACAGGACATCACGCACCATACCATTTCTAATGCTTGACGCTGGTGGGGTGTCACTCGGCGCTGATAGCACACGTACGTTCTTATACTGATCAAATGAATTCGCATTGTGCATTGTAAGAAACACCAGCGATAAATTTACTGCCTTTTTCTGAAGGCCGAGTATAGTGTTTAAATTTCTGTTGGAAGATGTACCTCTAACAAAATGACTGTAGTAGATATAAATTTGATAAGTGGGATAGTAAATTGCCAGCTTGCGTTTCGGCTGAAATTCATTCAGAAGTCCACAGAGGAAACCCACAAACCTAGAAAACTTGTTTTCAATGTGCTCGGCGTCAAACCAGCTCATATGAGAGTCGGAAATGACTCAGAGCGAGTTAAACTTTATGAAATAAATACCTGATTAAACCTGAATAAGCCCAGTGAATAAAAGGGTGACGCGGACATAACAGAACACTTCGGGCAGTCCATCGCTCAATAGATAGCTCACACTGTTTCATCTTAAAATGCCGACACGGTTTCCCATGCACCTACTGAACAAAGCCAATTTAGAAATTATATATTACCGTTCAAGTGTATGACGTATGCATGCACTAACTACACTCTTATGTTGTGCTCTGTCTAGTACTAACCGTGTTTGAAACAAGTAAGCAGTTAAGCCCGACCGGTTCGCGTTCATCTTTGGGCGCTAAAATTGAATCATTGCGTACAAGTCACGCAGCGCACCTGGATCCACATAGCTGGCGTGAAGAAGGCACTCTGCAGGTTGCCCTTGGCTACGAGCCGCACGACAAACAGCGTGACAACAGCGAACGCCATGCAGAAGCCGACCACTAGAACGACTTTGTACTTGGACAAACGGGTGAGGCTTGGGGCATCCGTCGAGTAGCTGCCCTTGCTAACAGCACCAGCCGACATGCTGGAGTTGCCCGCGTCCGTCGACTGGTTGATCGCACTGCGAGGGTCCTCGGTCGCCCTGCGTGGTACCGCCTGAGCCCGCCCATTGCAGTCACGCTTTACTCTCGCTTCTCGAAAAATCAAAGACATATCAAAATGTTTTTTTTAAATGGATGACATGATCTTTCGTGATATTCAAAAAAAACAAAATAGAACTTTAAATTGTCGTTATAAGCGCTATTTTCAGCACGCACACGTGTAGAACTGCCTGTGAACCAATTCTCTCAGCTAGTGGACACGATGAAAATTCGACCATTGCGTACAATCTACCTAGCCCAGCCCAAACGCCAATAAAGACTCAAATGTCATTGAGTCAGGGTACACTCTCGTATACTTATTTTATTGTTTCTTTAAAAAGATGTCCTTGCGGGAAACTCACCTGCTACCCGTTATGCCGACGAATGCCGAACTTGAAAGACAGCTTAAGCCCTTAACGTCGTCCCTTAAAAATCTAGCAGGCGAGCATCGGACAAAGTACTTTTCTTTCTCCGAGAGCAAGGGCTGTTCCAAGTTTCGCAGGTTTTTTTTTTTCATCTAATTACGAGTCAACAGGCCAAGCTTTTCCTTCTATAAACAGTAAATTCTTCAGCTTCACAACAGTCTCACGTTCCTATTCAAACCAATCAGTACGACACTACTGAAATTTAATCAAACACAGCACTCACAGACAGCTTCCTACGGTGACACGAAAAAAATATACATATATATATGAAAGTGAAATGTACTCCTCGCATAATGTGCATTAGAGAACAAGATTTGCTCCCAACCCGAGTAGCATTATCGGGTACAACAAATACCACTGACTAAAATCTTGTGTAACTTGCAGTGGACATAGGAGCACAAGTCGAATGCTGTGCTACTCTTGCAGACGCTGATAGCGTAGAGTTATTCAAAGAGTGCGCACTGTTATTTATCCGAGAGCAACAACTTAGCCGTTTGCTTTTCTAAAGCGATGAAAAGAAGGATGTTCACATAAGTTCTAAAAAAAGCTGGCGTGGTGCCTAGAGATCACAGCAAAAGCAAATATTCAAGCCATTTTTTTTTCAAGCATTGCTTCAGTCCCTAAAACAAACTACTCTTTTCTGAATATTTGAAAGTAAACCAGAGCGGAGTGGCAATGTCTGTGAACGTGCAGATGAAGGAGTTACTGGTGAGCAAAAGAAAAAATATACAAGCACTTCAATTTACGCAAGGCAAAATTGCCATATGGCATACACGTCATCACGTAAGGCGATGGTTTAACCACAAATAATGCAAACGAAAAGTAAGGCAAAAGAACAGTGACCAGAAATTGCGTTCAGGCTTCTGAACTCTCAATTGTTCAGAAACCACTTGATTAGCATATTTATTTTTGGACGATTACCCGCCGCGGTGTTCTCATCACTGAGGAACTCGGCTGCTGACCCGCACGTCGAGAGATCGAATCCCGGCAGGGACGGCCGCATTTTCGACTGTGCCGAAAATGTTGTAGGCTCGTGTGCCTCGATTTAGGTGCACGTTAAAGAGCAGCGGGTGGGCAAAATTTTCGGAGCCCTCCGCTACGGCGTCTCTCATAATCATGTGGTGGTTTTATAATATTAATAATAATAATATTAATAATAATAATAATAATATTAATAATAATAAGAAGAAGAAGAAGAAGAAGAAGAATGTTATTATTATTATTATTATTATTATTATTATTATTATTATTATTATTATTATTATTATTATTATTATTATTATTATTATTATTATTATTATTATTATTATTATTAGATTTTATATTTGGTGCTTCTAAAAACAATACGACGAATTCACTGACTTTTACGCAACAAATATCTCATATTTTGCTTCATTGTCTTATCAGCCAGTGGATGTCTGAAAACTCAATAAAGTATTGCGACCTGTTGCGAGCAGTACCTTGTTCTTGCCACGCTGCGCTCCGCGCCATGGCTGTGCGAATGTGCGTGTGCAGAGGCGACGGACAACGCGTGCCCTGCGGCTCACGAAGACCGGACGCACGCTGGCCGTATACTCCTTCGGAATACGTGTACACTACACCACTCACTCGGCTATCTCCTTCGCTTCTGTTCTAGCCTTCAGGAAGACAAGTCCGCTTGTCAAACAATGACTCGACAGAACACTTTTTCACAGATTTTTTTCATCGCAAGCTTCCATCTTCCCTATCCTGGCATTTCTTTGTTTATCGCCTGTATCTTGCTTGTAATATGTGTAGCCCATTACGTTAGAAGTAGCGTAATATATAGAAAGTAACGTGTTGTTGGGCTAGGAGGTAATGGAATCCAAAAACAGAGCACGACCACGCAGCACACTCACACACGCACACATCCCCACAATCAAGCACCAAACACGTACAGCGCTGCACGCGTTTGGTACCTGAATGTGGGAATGTCAATGAGCCATTTTTTGGCTCTCTAATTATGTTATTTAATATAAACAGTTGCATAACACTGCTTGTGTAAATTACCTTTTCATGGAAGTAATTGTTAAGGCTGGTGCACACCGGCGACTACCAGTGGTCGCGCGACCATTTGCGAATGGTCACAAACGGTCGCAAAGCGACTGCCTTGGCTAGTCGCTTCCTGACCGATTTATCAGTCGTGCGACTGCAGTCGCAAAGCTCCTGGAACCAATCAGCATTGCTCAATTTTTGTTTTCTTGTTTGTTTTTTTCAACGCTGTGCGAGAACGGACGAAAACAATAAATGCGGTGCGCTCGGTTCGCTCCGCTCACTTAGCTGGCGGTGATCAGCTGATCGGTGCCGGTCTCCAGAGTTTTCGCTGATAACGAGATCCGGACGTGACTCTCCAGTTTTGCGACTTCCGGTCGCTCACATGCAGCCTCTGCCGGTGTGAACTTCAGTCGCTTTTCAGTCGCCAGTCGCGAATGGTTGCGTGACAGCTGCAAGTCACCGGTGTGCACCAGCGCTTAGGGTTTTACGTCTGGAAACCAAGGCATGCCGTATAGAAAGGCTTCCGAAATTTTTTCCACGTGGTGTTCTTCAAAGTGCACATAAATTTAGGTACACGGCTGGCGCACATTTTACCTTCATCTGAGTGCGGCAGCCACGACCGGAATCCGAAACCATGACCTTCGGCCCAGCTAGACCACTGTTCCGGTTTTTGACAAATACCAAACACAAAACACACAAAGGCTTCGTCACTCATCAAAAACTAATGCTCATTACTGACGTGGCCTCCAAGTAACCGCAAAGCAACACATTGAGATCTCATTAGAATTTGACAACTCTCAAGTGCAAACCACACTGGTAATAATGCATAAAAGGGGTGTTCAAAATGAAAAGGTACGCAACGACACTGGGGAGAATAAATGATGACTTTATTCAAAGTATACACCATAGGCGTGAGAACAATGATCCCATTGATGAATAAGCTGAATGATTCTTTGTTATTGGAATTCCCGTAGACGATACCAGACTTCCCCCGTATTCACAAACGCTTCTCGACTCGACCCTTCACTCGCAACGAGTCTTGAGTGGCGTTTTCCCATTCTCAAACCACCCTTCACTTGAAATGCTTTCTTCACTTGAGTAAATCGCGAGCGTTTCCTCGAGATTGTCAAGGAAGCGATCGAGCTACCTTGAATCGTCCCTCGAGTGAAGTTTCTACGCCAACATCTCGTCCATGATAGAGCCCGTCTCACTTTGACGGCGTTTCTCGATCAATTGAGCTGCCACCGCCACGTTCTTTCAACAATGACGGTGCGCCTTTACTATGCAGTTGCCTTCGAATGGTTCGGCAACGGCTACTGTGGCGCCGGGACAGGCGGTCGGGGTTCTAACAGGAGCACTCCCCAGTGCCGTGATGTGTTGCTTTTCGTGCATGAACCAGTAGATTCTTGCGTTCGGGTGTGCGCACACTAGTAGTGCGAATGATCCAAGACTAGTAAACTGCGGACGCCAGTGCTTTCAAGTGTTTCGATGAAGCTTGCACACCTCATCAGTTCAAGCATGGCGCGAAAGCTTGACAAACAATCGGAGAAGAAACCTAATAGTAAACTTTCGATGCCCTGCATGCATTCACCCTACTCCTGAGCTTTTCCCCTCCGATGAATCTTTGCTACGCTAGCCGAAACATACGGCGAAGCATACTTTCGTTCGATGATCGTCTGTATCTACGAGAAGGTAAGTTCTCCTGTTTTCTTTTTTTTGTTCATTTTCCCCCTTTCTTAGCTAAGATCGCTATTAGAGACAGTTTAGGAAGAACAAGCACAATTCAAATTGGGTCCAATGAGTGTGCTGTTGTTGCTACTACGCGTGAAACATAGCTTTAATATACAAATATGCAGCTCACAATACGAATGAACAACCAACCCCCGCTTCAGGGAATCAAGCAGAGGTTCGTGCTCTGTGAAATGTGGATGTACGCGGTTGCCTTTTTATGGCTGACCCCCCCCCCCCCGAAGAGATATTGCTTGCTACGCCATTGACTTGTGCAATTAGATAATGGAATTACATAACCATATGCCTGGTAAGCTGCCCATGTGCCTGAGCCAAACATGTGTCAAAATAGGCAAAGCTGAATAAGTCAACCATGTCTGTTCTTTAAATGCAAGAAATACTAATGAATGTGTTCACTACAAGTAAAAAAATTGCGGCTTTGGTGTTCGAGCCATTGCGCTGTTCTAATATTATTTCTTGCCTCTTTTGTGCAGGAAGCAGGCTGCCGACAGACGAACACAAAGGAAAGGTCTCCTAAAACGTGCCGTATTCGCAATGCATTGCAGAGTTTGCACGACTGTATACCAAAGGACAAAATCTGCATAGAATGCATGCAGCTGCACTGCATAAGACACGTACGGTGTCTACTATTTCGATCTTATATTTATGATGTCCTACGATTTCGAACTTTATTTGACAGTGTGTCAGCTGCATATGCTTGATTGATGCACACTTAGCAGTTGCACTTTTGTATTTGCCACATGACTCTTCATCAGCCAAATGTGATGAAGGTTCATTTTGCCATTTGCAATTTCTACTTTGTTCATTTTAATACATAATTATCTTCATGTTCGTCTTTTTAGGATGAGACACAATCACAAAAACCACTTCTCCGATTCTGCAGGAAAGCGGTTCTACAAAAATCGAACTTGTTTTATATGCAGCAGCACCACTCCCTTTCCACGAAACTAAGATGGCGTGGTTCCAACGTGCAGACATGCTAATATTGCAACAAAAGCGGTTATTTTATTTACAGGGTTCTGACGAGATGTATCTGCGATGATGGCAATACTCTTGAGCATTTTTTACTACTTCGTTGCACTGGTCTTCGTTAAATCAGCAGAGGAAAATACTCTGCGTTTTGACAACACTTTCTCCAGTGTTCAGAGAACCCACACAATCGTTGATCACGATTGATGTTTTAATAATTCGGCTGAAGATATTGTCCTTCAAAAGTAGTTAAATAAATATGTGTGTTGTTCGGTTTGGTCCGACCACGTCAACTGCTGAGTCCGTTTACTCCAAGATCGTGGCGCTCTCTCGCCATTTCGAGACCCCACACTAGCACCCAACGTGGCCCATTCGAGACCCCACAATTATTAACTTCATGTGCCGGTAAACAAATGGAAACAATGGTTAGAGACCATCTCTCCATGTACGTTGAGCGTAAGGGGTATTTCGAAGATTCCATGTTTGGCTTTAAGCCACACTTGTCGGCACAAGATATCCTCTTGCAACTAAAACGAGACATTGTCCACCCCATTCCCTCAACAAACAACGACAGAGAAATTCTTGCACTCGACCTTAAAGGCGCATTCGACAACTTTAAACATGCAAACATCCTGAACAACTTGATTGGCACCCACTGCGGTAGGAAAACGTTTGCCTACATCATAGACTTTCTCTCCGTGAGACTGGCGTTCATTCGTATATATAACAAGGAACATGGATCATTAAAAATGGAGACGCGGAGAATCGCACAAGGAGCTGTCCTATCTCCGCTGCTATTCAACATTACCATGATGAAGCTCCCGCAAGCATTGGCAGTAGTGGAAGGGATATATCATGCAATATACGGCGATGATATAACAATATGGACGAATCAGGGCAGTTTAGGAAAAATCGAAGACCGCCTCCAGCAGGCTACCCCTATTTTGGACGCCTATGCAGCCCAGTGTGGGTTGCCATGCGCTCCATCCAAATCTGAATTCCTGCATATCACAGAGAACATTAAAGATAGGATAATCCTAAACTTGACGGTATCAGGAGCAACCATTCACGATATTTCAGAACTAAAATCCTTGGCCTTCTGATTTACAACAGAACAAAAAACGGCACCACGCTAAACAAGCTGTGGAAAGTTGGGGAACAGGTAGGGCCCATGATCCGCCAAGTATCAAACAAGCGTGGGGGGCTACGAGGCAGGAACGCGATTCCGCTCACCCATGCCTTTGTAACTAGCAGGATTCTGTATTAAACTTCATACTTACGAATGACTAAGCACAAAAAGAGCAGAGTTGACGCTATTCTTAAAAATTAAGCGCGCCCTCGATTTACCCATCAACACTTGAAATCAGAAACTCTCTGCATTGGGAGTCTTTGACTCTATACAAGAGCTCCAAGAAGCCCGCCTCACAAATCACTATACGCGTCTTACGCAGACGGTCCCCGGGCGGCGCCTGCTGGACCACCTCTGATCAAGCACGAATGCGAAATTTAACACGTGGGGCGTATTACTGAACTTTGGAGAACAAAACTCTGGGTGTCCCCGCTTCCCCGTAATATGCCCAGGGAGACACACTGGGGTAGAAGGCAATCGCACGTTGGGGCACTTGAAACATGACTTGGCTCCCATAATGGGGTCTAATACGTCGATGTGGCCGCGCCGTCATCTAGGAGTTACTACAGGGCAGCGGTAATAAATCAAAGAACGCAGAGGGATGGCCTCACTTTCGAAGCCACAAACTATAATCAGGCGGAGGAGGTGGCCTTCGCATTGGCGGTATTCCATCCTTGCTCAAAACAAATAGTTACAGACTCTCGAAGAGCCTGCGAGAGCTATCTAGAAGGGGAAATCACTACGTTGAATAATACACTTTTAAAATTGAGCATCGGAAACCGCGATACTACCCCAAAACATCTTATATGGACTCCTGGACATCACGGTCTCCAGGGTAACGAGGCTACACATGCAGCGGCCCGCTTGCTTATTTCCCGGGAAGCTCCCTTGTTGCTGTGATAGACCTGAACGTGCCACACCTTTAACGCGGTTTTGAGAATTCAAAGAATACTACATTGAGCAACGCCGATTGTATCCCGCACCAGCGAAGGGACTCTCGAAAACGGAGGAGCACAACTTGCGGCACCTACAGACAAACACGCTACTCTCCAGCCATACTCAAATATTACGACGTAAACAAGTGGGCAGTGCCAGTACTGTGGGGAAGGGGCCAACACTTACAAAATGGTTTGGACCTGCCAAATGAACCCAAAATGAGCCCCCATTCACAACCCCACCATTGAAGACTGGGAGACGACCCTAGTCAATAGCTCCACACTAGAGGAACAGCAAACTCTCGTCTAGTGGGCTCGGGTAGCGGCTTCGACTAATGACGTCCAGGACTAGGGATGTCGACCAGCCCGGTAGAGATAAGGGCTATATGACACTGCTAGCTTCAATAAAGGTTTTTTTGCTCTCCTCCTCCTTTTTCCCTGACTGCATAATTCGAGACTCCTTATAAAAATGGAGCGAATACATTGTTCTATAGGCAACGCTGGAGGAAACACCGCTGCTGCATTGTGCAAACACATTGTGCACGGAATTACGCTTATAGCAATCGCACGCGAGTCCTGTTTTAGCACTTTACAGTTGTTAGACATTGCTCATGCACTCTCAGTGGGGCCTGTGAAAAGTTCAAGTGATCATTGCTATCAGGCCTTGTTTTCACCGTCATCTCGTGCAGCGTTACAGGAAGAGTAAACATGAAAACACTTTCTTATAAATTACATTTTCACAATACAAAAAACTGCATTCAGGCCGCAGAGAGATGCTTGGTAAGTGGGTGAATGAGCAAAAAGTGTATATAGGTTCCGACTCCACCATGAAGTTTACGCATTAACGTAATAAAATTTAAACTGATTGGTTGTTTCACTTCAGAGCCCCATTAATAAGAAGATATTATCAGAGATACCTCGAGAGTCCCTGTGTGGACGTGCGCAGCCACAGCGATGCTTCGTGACACGACAGCCGTTGTTTCTACTCTCTAAATTCTAGTGCACAAAGCACGCCACGTTTACATTTTCTTGACTAAGGTTTATATAATTGGAGACATAAGTGATGACTGAAATATAGTAACTGTTTAAAAAAATTATTGAGCAATGAAAAAGCTTTCAAGAAATGTAATTGTGAGCAGTGATCATTAGCACTACGTTACCTGAAAGTCTCGTAGGAACTGCAAAGTGTACCGATCAGGTGCATCTTCAGTTACAAGTGATACATTTCCGGAGGCTCTGAGTTTTCCCGAATAATTTTCTATTTTGGTTACACTCACCATAATTTAGTTACTTCGCCATATTTCTTCTGCATTGACCAGTACGCAGTCACCATCTCCTAGTTTAAGCAGCCAGCTAGTGAGTCATTGAACTTCAATCAATGAACTTTCCACTAATGCTTCTGAGAACGTTTAACTCTGCAGTAAGGCTCAGTGACTGGTAACTGAGGTAAAGAGAAAAGTCGCAGTTTCACCGCAAGGGCAAAGCAATGATTGTGATAGACACAAATTAGAAAGTTATAATAAATGTTATATGAGCTAATTCCCTTATATTTATGCCAAACGCAGGTATAAGTGAATAGGGCCTCTCCAGGGGGAAAAGCGATTTTCTTGCTATCTGTCGTTTTAATGCGAAGTAGGCAGTGAGAGCGAACCCTATTGAAAATTTGCCCCATGGTGGGCACGATGGGACCCACCACCCACCATCTTGGTGGATTATGGTATTGGGTACTGAAGGACGGATGGTGGGCAGACGGTAGACAATGGCAGTGATAGACAGATGTAGGGCATGATAAGACAGATGGTGGACGGTGGGAGTGGTGGACAATAGGATGGAAAGGTGGGCTAGTTGGTAATTCATGATGGTTCAGTGAACTGGGAGCGCGGTGGTAAACACAGAAACAAAGCAAACAGGCGACACACAGCACGAGTGCTCAGCTAACAACTGGTTTATTCTCACGTTCGAAGGACATATAAGTACACAAGGGTGCACATGTCAACGGGAAAACAGGATCATAGTGAGAGCAGCAAGCGTGGCGTTCATTCGAAGCACTTGTCTACAAATTATCAATATAGTTAAACTCACAGTCAAGTAGTGATAATTACGGATGGCTGATACATTGATTCTTATTTCTAGAAATGTGATATGCTTCGGGAATTTCGCGAATGGTTTGAAGCGGATGCCGGAACATTAGACTTGTTTTTTCAAACGACGGTTGGCACTTGTAGGAATCGCAATGTGAAGCTAACACGGAAAAAGGACTACTTTTTAAGGAACTCAAATATTCTCTGAGGTGCATATTCAAACATCGTCCGGTCTGGCCGATGTACATGCGACCACTCGTTAGCGGTATGCTATACTCCACTCCTAAACAACACTTAACAAATTGTTTTGCAAGTTTCTGCAAACATATTCTGCTTTTTGACGCACTCTGCACCCACCTATGCACAATGGCGCATATACGGCCCAATTTATTGGGTGCAGAGAAAACAACGCGCACACCAAACCGGTTCCCAACACTTTTAGGTCCATGCGCCAATTTATGAATGTAAGGGATGACGGCCACGTGTATGTTTCCTTTACTGCGTTCTTGCAGAAACACAAGCACGTTCATCACCGTTTCTCACCATCCGCAGAAGTCTCTCACACACCGATGCGATTAGATACGGCGGGTACCCAGCCCCGAATAACCGTCCTAGCTGCGCTAACAAAAACCATAGTGCACCATGTGGATACAGCTTTTTTGGAGCGCTGAAAGAAGGCATGACAGAACAATTTATCGTTTTATAAGGTCGGAATGGCCGGACGAATAATTTAAAATAAGTTTCGCGGATCGAGGGTTATATTGCCAGCAAAGATGATTGCCTCCAAAGAATAGAGAAAGGTCTAGATATTGCAACTTATGATTATTCGGAACCTCCGAGGTAAACCGGAGACCCATGCCCTCTGTCTCGAAGCGTGCCAAAATAGCGTCATAGTTCACTGCAGAACATTTCTTTACAAAATTCAGATAATCATCAACGTATCTGAAGATTTTGGTGCCTGACGGTAGTTTAGTGCTCAGGGCGGTGTCCACCTTCCCTAGGAAAAGGTTGCTTAATGCAGGAGCCACACTGGAACCTATACACACACCAGATTTCTGCATGTACAGGTCCCAAGCCATACGATGAAGGTCTACTTAAGGTAAAACGTCAAAATTTATAAAAAAGACTCAGTTGACACTCCTGTACCATTCATGAATGATAGTTCGTCATTGTCTTCCACAATGCACAGCTCAATGCAGTTTAGCAACCGATCATGCGGCAAGGAATAATATCGGTCGACTACATCAACACTAAGCGCATTTACCTCTGAAAACTCACTGGTGTTCAAGTATTCAACCAAAACATCCGAGTTTTTAACGTAGAAAGGGTCGCTCAAGTGCAACACAGATAAATGCTTCTGCAGATATTTTGACACAGCCAGCTTCCACGAGTCTCTCATCGAGATAATCGCGCGTAACGGCATTTTTGGTTTGTGTGTCTTTGTGGAAAAGAAAATTTCCAACTCTGCGCATTTGGCCTTTGCCACAGAAAAGCCGACCTTTTCCAGGTTCACTCTATTTAACAGAGAGATCGCTCTGGCTTTCACGGCATTGCTTCTAACAGAAGTAGGTTTGAAATTTTATTCCAATGCATCCTCGGCCTTGTTCAGGAATTCCTGCGCACTAATAACGACAAAGAATGCTTCCTTGTCAGAAACAAGTGCCCTTAGCTGCTTTTTCAGGCAAATCTCTACGACAGGTTCTACATGCAGTGTTGGACAGATGGTGCGCATTATGGGACCCACCATCTTGGTGGATTACAGTAATGGGTAATGATGTGCAGATGGTGGATGGTGGGAGTGGACAGATGGCGGACAATGGGGGTGGTGGGCAGATGGTAGGGCGTTAGACGTATGTCGGACAGATGGTGCGTGAATGGTGAAGGTGGAGGACGATGAAAGTGGTGGGCAGATGACGGGTGGACGACCCTGTGTGTATGCCAAGGGTGGGCTGGTAGATAATGATGAGTGTTGGAAGCCACATTCATGAATTCATTAAAAAAACATTGCACTTCACAAGCTCATTACAGATTACCTCCTACCGCTGATCTTAAGAAGCTTTCTTGTCTGTTTCTACATGTGGCCAAGCATGCAGCCACACGTTGCTGCAGTATAAAATCACTGATGTTTCTTGCAAAAAAGACGTGCTTATTTGTTTCTTTTGCTGTGGTGCCTAATATATATGCCCTGCTGGCTTGCATCATAAAGCAACTTCTTTGGAGCTTGCAGTTGGGAACGAAGCAGTTTTCTTGAAGTGGCACAGCTGGCCCTATGTGCCGAGCTTGAAGTAAATTTCCAGGCACGCTATAACAAAAAGAAATAAAAGCAAATCAACTGCTTTTACTGACAACGAAGCAATAATATAAATTAAATCAGTCACAATCAGTTTAACCAAAGCCTAAAGAATCCCCGACATAAAAATTGAATCCTGAAACACTTTTGAACAATTTTCAGTACCAGAAGTTAGCCGAGATATTTTAAAATGCTTATAAAGTAAGCATAAGTGCTCATTTAGGTTTGTGACATCAGAACTAGTATGGGTACACCAAGCACTGCAGGCACACTGATATTTTTCTCTGGCATGTAAACACAGACAAAAGAGCGAAGTGGTATCAATGAAAATGCCAATAAATGAAAAGACGTATAGCAGTGGAAAAGAACGTAGACACAAAAAACCTCCAAGGTAACACCTATTGATCCAGCACACTAGAGCTTAATGTGAAAAACAGTTCAGGACATGGTTTTTTTTCTTTAGGCATGTTAACTTACAGCTGGCTCACACAAGCCCTTCTACTACTATTAAATATGGCAGGCGCCTACCACCACACGTTTTTACACTTCTAAACTTTCAGAAAACTGCATTCATTGAATGTGTGCAAACCACAAATATATGGCTGTTTTTACATGAACAATAACGAAGGATATGGTTATGGGGGTCACCGACTTCGAACTGTTTATTCATCACATAGGCAGAGACATGTGTAGCGATGTGGAGCACATACCAACCTAATAACACCTGTGATCAAGAACTTGCTCTCTGTCTGCGAGAGAGACAATGAAGTAACAATGATACACAAGAAACACTGCTTTTAGTGGGATGTTGTCAAGAATGCACGAGTGGTAGTGTCGCTACTTCTACTGAAAATCTGTATCTTATTCAGCTGTGGCTCACAATTACATGAATTGCAGTGAGCCAGCAAATGTGCCACATTTTAACATGTTAACAAAGCGTCATGTTCCTATGTATGCTCTTTTACGTACTATCCTTTCTGGTTGACATGCGTCTTGGCACAGCATAGCATAGGTTCACGAACACCGGTGGCACATTTTGTGCACAATATGGCATGTTTTTTGCGGTAACCACTTTCGTTGCTGCCATCAGATAATACTAGGGAGGGCAAAGTTCAAACAGCTCCCCCCCTCCACCCTTCTATAAAGAACAATCTGCAAGCAATGTCTGTTTGCAACCTTTTTTAGCTTGTGTACAACCCAGTGCAAATAAGGCTCAAGCTCAGGCTTCACGGTTCACAACTCCTGCTGAGCGTGAGAGGGAAACCAGCCTTGCAAAACTGATGCAAATGGTCATGAAAAGACTTCTGCATATCTCGTTTGTGCATGACCTTGCAAGTGCAGACTTAAAGAACACTACAGTCAAATAACAATTTATGTCACAGTGAAAGCTAAGTGTACGAAATCTAAAACGACGATATCATCAACAACAATACCCTACTTACCGAGAAATTAAGGTATATGCACAAGAACACGAGCGCCGCAGTAGGACAATTTCAAAAAGATTCCGATGACATCAGACAGACCACCTACAATTAATCACTAGTAATCGATGTAACTGCACTAAATAAAGAACCTTCCGTGCATCAAGAGACGCAATAAGGTGCTGCTTGTTAATTTTTGTTGGATCTATGGAATAAATAACTACCGGACGTTACTATGGGGAATGAATGACATGAGTGGTTAAAAATTTCATTTTCGCGTGGTTACGCGGGACAGGTGGTGCCATCTAGCAGGTCGCAGTCAAAACAAAAGTGTCTGCACTCTCTAAGCTAATGGCAAAAAATTGATCAACGGCCGCTGTTGCTGCTGTGGCTCCCACTGCTTTCGGGCTGCTCCTACTAGCGCAGTAAAGCCGGGCAGCAACGTTGTGCACGGCAACAGGGACTTGAAACGGTCCGGTCGGTCCTTTTCTTGAGGCGGGTAATTTGAAGTGCGCTAACCCGATGCGGATCACTTAAATGTGATTTTATTTAAAAATAGACTTTTCCTTGGCAGAAAGGTAACACTACGAGGTTTCTGGACCGCCATTTGGACAATCAACATCGGCCTAATAGTTGGCTTCAGTGTTCCTTTAAGACAAGTGACACGGCAGCAATCCTTTTGCTGCCCCGCCGCGGTGGTCTAGTGGCTAAGGTACTCGGCTGCTGACCCGCAGGGCGCGCGTTCGAATCCCGGCTGCGGCGGCTGCATTTCCGATGGAGGCGGAAATGTTGTAGGCCCGTGTGCTCAGATTTGGGTGCAGGTTAAAGAACCCCAGGTAGTCTAAATTTCCGGAGCCCTCCACTACGGCGTCTCTCATAATCATATAGTGGTTTTGGGACGTTAAACCCCACATATCAATCAATCCTTTTGCTAACCTAGGTGAGTAAAGCCAGCAGGTGTTGCAGCTCTACAGGGTAATGTTCAAATCCAGAACTTCCCAAAGAGTTACAAGCTGTGAACTCAAGTGCGAACAGCACTAACTTCCGAGTTAGCAAAATGCACAAAGAGATTCTCGGTAATGGGCTGACATGAAGCAGTGGTTAGTTACTTTCATATAATGAAAAAGATCATCAGCATATTTGAAATCTTTCAATACCTCTGCAATTAAAATGTTGATGCAAGGCATCATTAATAGAACATGAGAACAAATTGCAAAAAACAGAAATGACCCAAGAGCCTATGCAAATGCCTAGTCTTTGGACAAAAAAAATGTCTATTAAAATTCATGGAGGTGACTGCCACAAAGAACTTGAGAAGGGTCATAAAAGCTTCAACACTGTGGCAGCAGCACTTCAGAAGGCAACACCTCTACTCTCGTCTGTGCCGCTTCTTACACAGAAAAACAATTCACTGTACAGGACAAAATAAAGTAGGTCGTCAACTCAGGTCAAGTATATACCCTATCAAAAATTCCAACTAAGTGGGTGACAGAGGGGGAGTTTTCAGTCATAAACTGGTCTTTTATGGCAACGGAGCTTAGCTGTTTCAATAAAAACTGTCTGAGCCCATTCTGACACGTACCTCATTCACTAACAGTGGTCGTAAAAGTAACATTTGGCTTGTGCATCTCGACCGTAAAGCACACTACAGCACTGTTCTTCCCAGCTGCAATAAAGTGTGCAAGTTTCACAAGCTCAAATTTAACACAGTTCCACTGCATTACAATACTCCTTTTTGCGGTCTTTTACCTGAAAGAAGTTCTTGTAGACTTCCTGTTTTGCCTTGAAATTGCACCATTATGCATCTATTACCACAAAGCCAACACTTTTATCCGCTTGAAGCACCAGAAATTATTCCACATGACAACACAGCAGCTGCCATAAAATCTGTGACGTAAAATAGACGGTCCTTTCGCGGTTATTGAACTTTTATGCCCTTTTGTATGAAACAGGCTCTAACGTTCACATCGCTTTATTCAACAACTGACTGGTTCATGGTAAGTAATTTGTGAGCTATCATAGATGATTTGTAGCTAAATTTCGGATCTTTGTTGAGTACATGGCATAGATTTTCTGGAATGCGAACATTTTTTTAGCATGCTGTTTAATCCCCAAGAGCCACCTGGTAATGCCCGAGAACGCCTCGTTGTGCTCGAAAATTATCCCATTTCATAAATTATAAAATGTGTACTCGTCAAAGGCCCAAACTTTAGCCCCAAATCCTTTGCCACCTCGCGAATTACTGGCATTGCACCAATGAGTTGCCAGAAAAGCTGATGTGGAAGTAAGGCATTGTTGCCTATTACAAGGTGCGGAAACATTAGCAAGAACTAGAAAAAACCTTCCATTTTATGTCACAAAGATCCTATCGCAGCTGTTGTATTACTGTCCAAGGGGAAAATTTTGTTAAAGCTTCAATGCAGTGGCTTTGTGGCAAAGATGCAAATTCATATAGTTTCATGGCACGACGGGCAGTCAACAAGAACCTCAAGATAAAGGCCAGTGAAACAAGAGTGAAAAGCAAGGTGGTGGCTCTGTGTAAAAACTTGAAACCTGCAGAACTTGCATAATCTATTGCAGCTACCAAGAATAACGCCCTTTCTCTGTTTCTCACGGCCAAGACGCATAAGCAGGTCGTTCCTTTCAGGACAATTGTGAGTGAAAAAGGTATGTGGTAGAGTGTGATTAGTCTTTTAATGAAGCAGCTCAGCTGCTGTCACGAAAAACCTATTTCGGACTGATAATTCCTCGTACATCACAAACTTTCTGGAAACAATTTCTCGATAGAGTATTTGTCCTCAGTTGATGTTGAGCACCTCTTTTAATCTGCTCCGTAGAATGAACTGTTTTCCTGTGCAAGTTGCCTAGATGAGAGTGGTGGTGTTGCCTTCCGGAATGCCGCAGACATGATTGCAGCTTCTTGAGCTTTTAGAGAAGGTCCATCAGTTCTAATCTACATTCTCATGCCCAAAGAGAAAGTATTTGCATAGGCTATTTGTGTCGCTCATATTCTGTGCGGTTTGTTGTTATTTCTATTGACTGTGCCTTGCAATGCCACTTCTATAGTGAAAAACTTGAGAGTTTTCAGCTATATTGACATTTTTTTTTGTAGAAAAACCAACCACCGCTACATATCACGCTGTTAACAATGCTTTAGTGGTCTTTTGTTGTCTCTGGAAAGGATTGGTGTTCACACACGAGTGGCCGGGTTGTGGCTTGTTAAAACTTATAAGCTTACACATTACCTTACAGAGCCATCACACCTGTTGGCATTACCTAGGTCTACAAAAAGATGGCTGCCATACAAGTCATCGTATTTAACACATGTAAAAAGGAATGCAGGTCAACATCACCTAGAGTCTGCACTTGAAAATGCATGCTCAAACAACATACACAAAGCTTTTCAGAACACATTGAATTGGTTGTAATCAAATGGCTCCCCTTACATGCTCCTTATCTTCATCGCCAAGTCGTTCTTCCAGAAGTTCAATAGTGAACACCACGGTACTTGGATAAAACTAGAGTGGAGAAAGGTGAGACCCCAGCTCGCGCCTTAGATGCGCCAGGCTTCACATAACCTAAAAAAGGTTGCAAAGAGACATAGCATGCCAATTGTATTTTCTGGGCCGGGGAAGCTGTCTTAGCGACGCCCCCCCCATACTACCTAATGGGAGCAACAAAAATGGTTGTGGCAAAAAACACACCAAACGGTGTGCATAGTGTGGCACCGGAGCTAAGGAACTTCTGCTATCTTGCGGCCAGATGCGTGTCAGTCAGACGGGAAGATGCATGAATGAGAGTTCGCAGGAACAAAGGCTAACAATAAAGGATATAGATCACGTCCACATTTGCGAAATTGCGACTCACTGTAATTCACAGTGTGAGCTGTAGCTGAATAACGTTCACATTTTCATTAAAAGCAGAAACATCATGGTTCATTAAATCTTTTAGGCATTTCATATGAAAGCATGGGGTTCCTTATGTATCAGTGATGCTTTACTGTTTCTCTCCCAGATGGAAAGCAAGTTTTTAGACCACAGGTTGTCATAAGTGTAGTATGTGCTCAATGTGTGCCCAGCTTGTTGCACATGTCTGTGCATATAGTATATACTTCGTTGCAGTATATGATGAATAAACAAGAAAAACTCTGTGCTCCCTTCGACCCTTTCCCTCAATATTTCTTCACGCAAAAAGAGCCCTGCTTTTATGGCTTTTGCATGAACACGAACGAATCAGCCAAGCAAAGTGTACTGCTGACCGCATTTATGAATTTCGTAGTGCATTTACCCTTCCGAAGGATAGATTAGATAGTAAACCTCCAGTTTATGAGTCTTAATTTTCCTTATAAATATAGCGACGCATTTGCCCTATGAAGCTGCAATAGCTCAGGGCACCTTTATACCACACCTGTACACAATCACTGAATTTGTAGGTGTGTTTTATAAAACCTAATATTATCAAAGTCCTTGAATACTTTTACAGGTCATGAAGCTTCAGCGAAAGTTTGGTATAGAGACAGGAGCAACCGCTAGGGGTTCCCTCACTCGGGACGGGGCATCTGAGTAGCCGCGGCACTGCAATTGTACGGCACACACCGGAGCTGTGAAACGTTAATAAATGTAGGCATGAAGGACGCATAAGTCTTCAGAGTGATGTTAGCTGCAAGGAAATTCGGGAGAAATCTAATGCAGTGAAATTTAGAATCGAATGAGACCTTAAAGCAAGAAAGTCGACGGCATGCTGATTCCACTGTCAGATATGCTACTGTTATAAAAGCATGCTTATTTTTTTCTGAAGCATCTAGTGAACAATTGTGTACAATCGAGAGTTCTTCAATGACGCTGGTGATTTTTAACGCATTGCGGAAGTGCAGTGGTTGCAACTTCTGACGGTGCATTTCCAACCTCCTAGGCTATATATACATTCGGTGTTTCTATATACAAAGATATATATATTAAAATTGTCTCGCACTTATTACACCAACTGCCACTTTCAATAAATCAGTGCTTTTAATTTAGCAATTGATGAGAATCAAGCAGTACTTCATTTTTTGTATTGTTTTACATTAATTTATCACTACTGTGCCATGGCGTTTTCTAAGTTTGGTTGGCCCTGCTATGTAGTTTCTCGGTCCTTTACTTTGCTCTGTTGCTTACTCATGCTGTGTTTTCTCTCTCCTTTTTTATTCTTTTTACTGTAAAGCCAAAAAAGTAAACTCTAATATTGTAAGCAACTCGACATTCTGGTGCATTTTAAATCCACTAAATATTATCATAATACAAAAATAAAACAAAAAGCCATGAATAATTCTATCTTTACGTACCAACTCTGCATCTGCTACTAGAAAAATAATGAAACCAATATTCAAACCAACATGACACTAACGAGGTGGGTGGAGGGGGGGGGGCAGTAATAAATTCTCTTAGTTTTGCAGAGCACTCTTTTCGGAAGAGAAGTTTAAATGAACAGGCAACTCCTACTCTATCAACAAACAAGAAAAGAAAGATGTCCGAGACAGTCCCATTAAGCAGTGCATTGTAAAAATTCGTCTCTGAAGAATAACTCGGTCACACATGTTAGCAGCAAGATCAACATTGTACACCAAACCAACAGCTTTTTTTTTCAGTTAGACTTGGGGTGGAGTCGGCTTCTACGACCCCCCCCCCCTCATCCATACCCCTCAAAATTTCACTTTGCTCAGCTCTGTTCATTTTTCTTTTCTAATGGGCATCGCCTACTATATGTTTATGGTGTGAGCCAAAGATTTGTGTTTGTTTTCTTACCTCACAATAAAGAATGTAAAGAGGAAAGCCTTACATGACTCCTCAAACAAGGAAATAGACCGACTGCGTCCTGCGCAGGAGGCATCAACACGCGACAAAAAAAAGTTATCTTCTTGTGCTCATGATGCATTGATATCGAAAATTGACTTTGCAGAGCACTGTGGTACAACCACTTTTGCGCTGTCACCCTAGCGAACATCAATTGGTAGTGCTGTAATCTCTGTTGCGGGCAAGGAATGTGTGCTTCGATTTCTTCAAGTTGTGAGGAGCTGCAAGTAGCTCCGCCTGCTTGCCATATCACCTCTACACTTTTGGTAACTTCAGTGTGTGTATAAACGGAAACAGTGAGCATTTCACTCATTGGGGTTCTCTATTACCTACTTGCATGGAACGAGGAAGAGGCAGCTGGAATGCTCGCCTTCAATAGATGCATCATTATTTATTGCAGCTATGTCAAGAGGGCTCGAGCACAGTCCGAATAAGCATCAACATTTTTTTATTGTGAGCTATAAAAAAACAAATCCTTAGCCCACACCATAAACATATAGCAGGCAATGCCAGTTAGAAAAGAAAAATGAACAGGGTAGAGCCAAGTGAAATATTGAGAGGGAAGGATGTGCACGAGAAGCGGAGTCCACCCAGTTAAACTGGATAAAAAAAGCAGCTCTTGTTTTAGTTTACAGTGCTGTTTTTGCTGCTGAAATGTTGTGCCAAGTTAGTCTTCAGTGACGAATAATTGTGATGCGCAGCTTAATGAGGCTGTCTTGGAGTTCTTGCTTTTCTTGTTTGTTGTGAGAATAGGAGTTGCCTGTGACTTAAACTTCTCTTTCTAAATGAGTTCTCTGTAAAAGTAAAACTTTTTATTACTGCCTTCCTTTTCCTAGCCCCGTTATTGTCAAGTTCGTTAGTTTCATTACTTTTTCCTAGTAGATGTTGCAGAGTAGATACATAGAGTTGGAATTATTCTTGGTTTTTGTTTCATTTTTCTATATATAATGATATTTAGGGGATTTAAAGTGCGACAGAATGTTCAGGTACTTACAATATAAGTGGTTGACTTGTAAGTACTCATTCTACTTTTTTCTTAAACTTGAGAGATATAGTTGCATGATTCTAAGTCCGAGGAAAAAAATTTTAAAATTGTAACAGACGGTCCTCAATAGTTGTTTGAATTTCCCCCTTTGTGAGTGCTATGTGTATAGCTTTTACTACTCTTGCTTCAACTGTTTTTTAAATTTTGACTTTTTATCGTTTTTCAAGCTTTTTTCACTTTTTCCTTTCTTAATTTTTCTTGTTTTTTTTTGTACGCCTTTTTTTCTGTTCTCGCTCTGCTGTCTTGTATCTTTTCCTAATGAAAAAATCTCACGTTTTTCTTCTCTATCTTTTCTTTTTTTTCTTTTTTTTGTTTGCTCTTCTTTTTCTCGTTCTCTTTTCTTTTCTTTCATGCATTCTTTTTACATATTTTTGTTTACATTCGTTTGAGCAGTTTCAGTTTGACAGTACCTGAGCATTGACAACTATTTCATAAATATAATTATTTTTTTTCCTAGTAGAACGTGTTAAGAGTCAGAAGGAGCATTTGCTTTTAGTCTTTCTTATTGATAAATGCCGTATAGTTTTAATCTCTTCCCTCCCCTTTTTCATGAACAGTGAGTTCATAATTAGAAGAGCTTGTGTTTGCAATCTATTATATGTGATTTGCTTTGAATACCTTCTTGTCCTATAAACGTTCTCCAGCTCTCTCACGCTTCCCATCAACGCTTTGAAGGCGAGCAAACTCTGCATCATTTTGCACGTCATGCAACTACACTATGAGGCCGTGAATAATTCTCGGCACAGCGTCGGCAAGAGTTTCGGAACGTCACGCGGTGACTTAACCATGCCTCCGATTAACCACGGATCCACGCAAACAATGTCGCTCTCATCGAAGTGCTTTTCCCACATGTGAACATTCGGGGAAACAAATGTAAAACTACCAGTTTCTTGTTGCAGTGTTTCACACTTCCACTTTTCCCGCTGATCTCTGTAGGCAGCGAGAACTCGGAGACTTTTTTTGTCTTTTTTCTTTTATAACTTAATCGACAAACACGTACCGAGCACCTATGCAGTATCCTACCCCATCTTAAGGCACTGCACACCAGCCACAATAGTAATCGCAAAGGGGAAAAACTACACGATGGCACACCACGATATTATGAATCGACCTCATAGCGGCAGCAGCAGCCAGGTTCTCTCTGGTCCACCCGATGCCTCGTGGCCTCCACTCCCAGCACACAACGCTCTCTCATAAGGTTACGGTGAAGCTTCTCGACCAGTAAAATTATTGAAGGACTCTGACAATATTTCAGGTTTAGGTCCCAAAGCAGAATGTAATCATGAATGATGTCCCGGTGCAAATCTTCTCCAGCTCATTGCAGCTGTAAAGGCAGCATTTGCACCACATGCCTTTCCCACTTTTTTTATCCTGTGAAGTTAAGCAAGAAGTGTAAAAACTACATATGGCCCCCTCATTAATGCTAATTATTGCATTCATGTGTAGATGTAACACAGTGGGCTTCTTTAGACGTTCACTGAGAGTGGCTACTGCAAAGTGAGTATAACCTACATCTACTGGATGTGTGACCAATGTGTCAAGCCTGACCTTCATTTGTGTACAGACTCTAAATTGTATGGCTCCAAAAAATTGTATGGCACCAAGCAGTGCGTGTGACGCCCCAATCAGTTTATAAATATTTAAAGGGACCATATTTTAAAATAGTGGTCATTACTGCAGTTCCAGAGAGTGCATTCTGATAAACCTGACAATATTTATTGCTTTGACACCATTTTAAAATGCATGACAGTTTTAAAACTAAAAGTAACCCCACAAAGAGTTCTTTTGCAATTGTTTTTTGTTCTTGGATCATCATGCTGCCCTGTGCGATTTTTTATTTATGTCGCATTCCAAGCTGTTGGTTTTTTCGTGAACAATCATGAGACGTGTTTCTGCCTCGGAAATGAATGTAGTAAAGCATTACAACAGAGAAAGTATGAGCATTTTTTAAGGGTTAAAGTGAAATACTTAAAGTAAGAACACCCAAGAAGCCATTATGCAATGAAAGAAATGAAAAAAACTAAGGAAGTTCTTGCAATCAGAACACAAAAGTTTCATAAATAAAAAAACAAAATTACTAACAAAGTTTTTGTGCCATCACTTTTCAAGGAAGTGAATAACCATAGTTTTAGTGAAAAAGAATTGACAAGTCACACACCAATGAAACGCTGTGTGTTTCTGTTGTGTATTTGTAGCATGTTTTTTCAATATGTTTTCGATTAAAGCCACTCGAAACATTACAGATATGCTACTGTTAATTTCTGGGATGTTAAACACAACACATCTGCATCACTGGGTATGTCTGAATCATTACATTAAAAAAAAAGTCTAGCCTGGCTGGAAGATTTGAGCAACGCATCTCCATCCTGATAGTGATTTCTGCACTAGACAAGTTTATACTCTGGTATACGTTTACCATAATGCAACAGACTGGTACCAGGCAAATGAGAATAGGAGTAATGTATTAGCTCTGTGTTGCACTTGGCCTTTGTGACAAAAACTATACGGCTTTGAAGATCCGTGCGCAAAAGATGAACAAGCACTATATGCCTCAGGAAGCACTACTCAGCATGTCTATCTGCCCGAAATAAATTTTTGCCAAAGGTATCTGCGCTGACATAAAATGTTGCCAAATATTACAAGCATTTAACAAATATAGGACAATGTTCACAGCCATACATACCATTGAATCAAAGCAACAACGAAAACATGGATTACCTGCAAGCCTGAGTAGTTCACGATAAGAAGTGCTACGAAGGTACCTAGAGTCTGTAATCGCACTTCTGTATAGCCCGAAACTGCTGTAGCATTCTAAAAAAAGAGCAGTGTGAAAGCACCATCTTACTTTCAATATGTAGGACCACTTCAAAATGGTGCTTCAGGGAACTTCAGACTTGTTGAAATGAGAACAGCATAAAAGAATTCAATATTGTACCTAACATCCCAAACAATGGCATCACTGGCTTAGCAAGAAGTTGGATTTTGAACTCCCTCAAAAATTACGTGCGCTAAGTGTATATAAGCACGCACACGAATGCTGCCCAAACATGTGGAATAAGGCTGGAGCACAACCTATCAAAAAAGTTTCTGACTATACCCTTGTAGAGTATGTAGCATGTATATGTTATTCTGTGCTACCTTCATTATGGTGCTGTAGCAATAACACAAATCCCTGCTGTACCAGGGTGCTTTCATGAATGGCTAAAGTGACAGCTAAATTGCCTGAATGCAGTGCCATTAATAAACATGAAAATTGGCATTATGCATGTTACACATGGTCACATGACCAAAACATCACTCTTCTGATGTTTTGGTGCCTGATTTAGGTTGCTTTTATGAACTAAACTTGAGTCAAATTACAGATATTAGCATCTTCAGAACTAAATGCATATGAAATCTGATAGTGATTTGTGGAACATATGTTCCATGCATTCAAGAACATTCCTATGCTACGTCAGTACTCCATGTTTCTTAAGCAGACGAAACCTCACACGATGTGAGAAAACACACATAAATTGGAAATGCTTATTCAGTGGAAATTATGCCAGAAATATTTACAACAAAACCTGTGACTTACCAGCATTAATTCATAACTCATGTTCACACCAGCATTGGCTGTATGTGGCGACCACCAGGTTCAACAGGCCAAGATGAGGCTGCAACATTTTCTTCGTTAAAGCATTGCCAATAATTTGATCTGGTTTCTTGCCAATTTATTCTAGTAAAACATACTTTGAGAGAAAGTTGTGCAATAAGGCTGTTACCAGACAACTCGGAGCTTAGGCCAAGCAGGTGTCATCTCATCAAATATAAAACTACATAAATGACACCGACAAATACAGTTAACCTTGCTAACCGTGGCAATAATGCACTATGCACTGATTCATTTCTACTTTGGAAAATAACAGCAGAATGAATGAATTGTTTCACTAATAATAAAAAACATCACCATCAGCCACACGCTATAATAAGCCTTCGACAATTGGTGATATAAAAAATGTGTATGTTATCTGAACCGAAGCTTCATGGTTTATGCAATTATTGCTCGATGCTCTCGCATGGACTCTATTATTTGAATTTTTGGGGTCTACATGTTTGTTAAAAGCCAAGAAGCTCAGCATGCCAGTGTTGCACAGTGCATGTGAGTGAATTAACGCTGCTGCTTGAGCGAGTTGTCACATTTACATGTTCGGTTGACTGTGCAGCATGGTACAGATGAGCAAACAAGAGCTCAATGACACTTCACTCTTCATTTGTGCCAAGCTGCATGTCAACCAAACAAGCCATGCAAGTGCTATACTATCTATTTAAGATGCAGGATGGCTTATTGCTCTGTTTAGCCATATACACAATTAGCGAATATATTTATAGCATACTTTATCCCCGTGAAGAGTAAACTTTATGGTACCGTAATACAGCCTGAGCTATATATAGTTAGTGGATAAGATAACAGTGCCACATTATGATACCCGCCGGGGTCAGGCAAAACTGCTGTCCACCTTTGTTTCCACCTGCTAAGCACAAATAACCTACAAATGGTTCTGCATAAATGTCTATAGTATAAACACAGTGACGAGCGCTTACCACAAGCTGTATAGTTGCGCAAATCAGGAAGCAAGTAATGCCAATCCAAAAAAGATAGATGTTCTACTCAAGGTAAAATGAGATGCAAAATTCGTGAGCACAGGGTTCCGGCGACACCCTGTGTTCCCGAATTTTGCAGGTAATACCTAGTCGCATGTGACTTCAGTGCCCGAACGAACGTAGAGCGCCGAAATTAATCGAAAATTCAGCTGATAAGATTAATACCTATTTAGAGTTTTACGTCCCAAAACCACGTTTTGTTTATGAGAGACGCCGTAGTGGCGGGATCCGGAAATATTGTCACGAGGTTGTGACACACGCAGCACTTGAGAGGAAGCACGCAGGAGTCAGGGCGGTGTCAGGCGAACTGTTTATTGGGCGAACTTGTGCCCAGCAAAACAAGGCCAAACACAACTCACAGCAACAGCGGCATGAACAGTCGTCGGCCGACGGAAAAAAAAAAAGACTGACCAGTGGCGCACTGCGCCGGCTTTTATACACGTGTCGTAACGCGTTCCAGAGTGGCATACAAGATAAACGCGGCCTGCGTTGCGCTTAACAGAAAGTGATAGCGGCTTTCTTCGTAAACCAAAAGAACCGCACGTGTCAGTCTTTTATACACGCGTCATAACGTGTTCCAGAGTGGCATACAAGATAAACGCGGCCTGCGTTGCGCTTAACAGAAAGTGATAGCGGCTTTCTTCGTAAACCAAAAGAACCGCACGTGTCACTACCCCCCTCTGAAAAAGCATCGTCCCGATGCTAAAGACAGAACATAAGAGAGAGTACATGCAATAAATTACATTAACAATGCGTCACAGCTAATCAGCGCGCGTGATAAGGTTTAAGTCGCACCACGTGTACGACTTCGGGTCGTGCACGGCGTCGTTGGGATGACGTTAAGCCATCGGGCACGACCTCATAGTTCAGTTCACCACGACGTCGGACAACCTTGTAGGGTCCAAAGTAGCGTCGCAGGAGCTTCTCAGACAATCCCCGTCGTCGTATCGGCGTCCAGACCCAGACAAGGTCGCCGGGTTGGTATTCGGTGTGGCGTCGTCGAAGGTTGTAGTGGCGCCTGTCGACCGTCTGTTGGCTCTTGATACGCAGGCGGGCTAGCTGTCGAGCTTCTTCAGCGCGATCCAGGTAGCTGGCGACGTCGAGGTCTTCTTCGTCGGTGCCGACCGGTAGCATGGCGTCAAGCGTCGTTGTTGGGCTCCGTCCGTAGACGAGCTTGTATGGAGCAAACTGCGTCGTTTCCTGCACGGCCGTGTTGTACGCGAAGGTTACATACGGGAGTATGGCGTCCCACGTCTTGTGTTCGACGTCCACGTACATGGCCAGCATGTCGGCGATGGTCTTATTTAGACGCTCGGTGAGGCCATTCATCTGTGGGTGGTACGCGGTGGTTCGGCGGTGGCTTGTCTGACTGTACCTCAAGATCGCCTGCGTTAGGTCAGCCGTAAAGGCCGTACCTCTGTCGGTGATGAGGACCTCGGGGGCTCCGTGGCGGAGGACGATGTTCTCAATGAAGAACTTGGCGACCTCGGCGGCAGTGCCCTTGGGCAAGGCCCTTGTTTCGGCATAGCGGGTGAGGTAGTCAGTCGCTACGACAATCCATTTGTTGCCAGAAGTTGACGTCGGGAACGGCCCCAGTAAGTCCATGCCGATTTGTTGGAATGGCCGTCGAGGTGGTTCGATGGGTTGCATAAGTCCGGCTGGCCTAGTTGTCGGCGTCTTGCGTCGCTGACAGTCTCTGCATGTCTTTACGTAGTGGGCGACGTCGGCAGTGAGGCGAGGCCAATAGTACTTCTCTTGTATTCGTGACAGTGTGCGGGAAACACCAAGATTTCCGGCTGTCGGGTCGTCGTGTAATGCTTCCAGAACCTCTGGACGTAACGCTGAAGGCACCACGAGAAGGTGGTCGGCGCGGAGCGGCGAGAAGTTCTTCTTCAGGAGGACGTTGTTTCGCAGGAAAAACAAAGCCAGTCCTCGGCGGAATACTTTCGGCACGTCGGCGGTCTTGCCTTGCAGGTAGTCCATGAGGATCTTGAGCTCTGGGTCAGCTCGTTGGCGTTCCGCGAAGTCGTCGGTACTTATGGGTCCCAGGAAAGAGTCGTCGTCCTGGTCCTCCTTGGGCGGCGGATCGACAGGGGCGCGAGACAAGCAGTCGGCGTCGGAGTGCTTTCGTCCGCTCTTGTAGACGACGGTGATGTCAAATTCTTGTAGTCTGAGACTCCACCGTGCGAGGCGCCCTGATGGATCCTTCAGGTTAGCTAGCCAACACAAGGCGTGGTGGTCACTCACGACTTTGAAAGGCCTGCCGTACAGGTAGGGGCGGAACTTTGATGTAGCCCAGATGATGGCAAGGCATTCCTTTTCTGTCGTGGAATAATTGGCTTCTGCCTTCGAAAGTGACCGGCTAGCGTAACTGATGACCCTTTCAAGTCCGTCGGTCCTCTGCACGAGCACGGCGCCGAGCCCTGTGCTGCTTGCGTCCGTGTGAATTTCGGTGTCAGCTTGTTCGTCGAAGTGCGCCAGTATTGGCGGCGTTTGCAGGCGTCGCTTTAATTCTTGAAATGCCTCGACTTGCGGGGTTTCCGATTTGAAGTCGACGTCGGCCTTCGTGAGGTACGTCAGTGGCTCGGCGATCCGCGAAAAGTTCTTCACGAAGCGCCTGTAATAAGCGCAGAGGCCAAGAAATCGGCGTACTGCTTTCTCGCCGACTTTCCTGCTGGGTGCAGGAAAGTCGGCGATCGCAGCTGTTTTCTGTGGATCAGGGAGCACTCCCAACTTGCTGATAACGTGGCCAAGGAACAATAGTTCCTCGTAGGCGAAGCGGCACTTTTCTGGCTTCAGGGTAAGTCCCGAGGCTTTGATTACCCGAAGAACAGCTTCAAGGCGCCGGAGGTGCTCGTCGAAGTTGGAAGAAAATACGACTACGTCGTCCAAGTAGACGAGGCAAGTCTGCCACTTCAAGCCTGCGAGTACTGTGTCCATAACCCGTTGGAACGTCGCAGGCGCCGAGCAAAGACCAAAGGGCATGACCTTAAACTCGAATAGGCCGTCTGGTGTTATGAAGGCAGTCTTCTCTCGGTCTCTCTCGTCTACTTCGATTTGCCAGTAGCCGGTTTTGAGGTCCATCAACGAAAAATACTTGGCGTTGTAGAGTCTGTCCAGAGCATCGTCTATCCGTGGGAGGGGATACACGTCTTTCTTCGTGATCTTGTTCAGGCGACGATAATCGACGCAAAAACGTAGGGTTCCGTCCTTCTTCACCAACACCACGGGTGATGCCCACGGACTCGTAGACGGCTGAATGATGTCGTCACGCAGCATTTCGTCGACTTGTTGCTTGATGGCCTCGCGTTCCCGTGCAGAAACTCGGTAGGGGCTCTGACGGAGCGGACGGGCATATTCGTCGGTTATGATGCGATGTTTCGCGAGAGGGGTCTGACGAAGCCTCGATGACGACGAGAAGCAGTCCTTGTATTGGTGGAGTAAGGCTTTGAGCTCCTTTTGTTGCTGCCTGGAAAGGCTTTGATTGACGTCGAAGGCGGGCGCGGACACTGCTGTCGACGTTGCGGCTCCCTGAGAATCAGTGAGGGCGAAGGCATTGCTCGCTTCCACAAATTCGCTTAGATGTGCTACCGTCGTGCCCCTATTCAAGTGCCTATATTCGTTGCTGAAGTTCGTCACCATTACCTTGGCTTCGCCGTTATGAAGCTTGGCTATGCCTCTTGCGACGCACATCTGACGGTCTAGGAGCAGGTGCTGGTCGCCTTAGATGACACCTTGTAAGTTGGTAGACGCTTTGGTGCCGACGGAAATGATAACGCTCGACAGTGGCGGGATGGTTACCTGCTCTTCTGTCACATTCAAGGCATTGTGAGCGACGTTGCAGTATGACGCCATTGCATTATCCGTGGACAGCGTGATTGACCTGGATCTTAGGTCGATGACTGCGCCTTGCTGGTCCAGGAAATCCATGCCTAAAATGACGTCTCGCGAGCATTGCTGCAGGACCACAAAATTCACAGAATACGTCTGGCTGTGAATCGTGACTCTTGCCGTGCAGGTTCCAGTCGGTGTTATAAGGTGGCCCCCTGCTGTTCGGATATCCGGTCCTTCCCATGCAGTCTTTACCTTCTTGAGCTTAGCGGCGAAGAGACCACTGATGACAGAGTAGTCGGCGCCGGTATCGACTAGGGCGGTGACGCTGTAGCCGTCGATGATCACGTCGAGGTCGGTGGTTCGTCGTCTGGCGTTCCGGTTAGGTCGGGGCGTCGGATCACGGCTGCGTCGGCTTGGTCCGGTGCTGCTATGTCGCGTCGGCGGCGAGGCTTTGTCGTAAAGACTCTGCTCAGGCGGCGTACTGCGACTACGTCGGGAAAGTTCGTGCGTCGTGGTCGTCGTCATCGGCAGCGGCGGCGGCGGAGGATCTTCGGCATTGCGTCGTGCAGCACCCGCACCTCCATCGGTTGCTGCCTTTAGTTTCCCGGGTAGGGGCTTGGGGATCGGCCCCGGTTAGGGCCGGTGTACTGGCGGCGATCCGGGGAGACGTAGCGGCCAGGCGAAGGTGAACGGGATGGTCGTCGTTGTTGCCACTGCGATCCGGCGATGTAGTCGGCGATGTCGCGAGGTCGCTGACCTGGGCGCGGACGCGGCGCGTTCACGTCGAAGCCACGCAGTCCCATCCCACGGTACTGGCAGTAGCGGTAGGTGTGCCCGGCTTCGCCGCAGTGGTAGCATAGTGGGCGGTGGTTCGGGGTGCGCCAAACGTCAGTTTTCCTCGGCGAGCGCTGGATTACTGGCGAGCGGGAAGGCGTCGGGGGTGGCGGCGGTGGCTGGCGACGAAACTGCGGAGACATTGGGTCCTGGTGTTGGCGAGGAGCGGCGACAGGTCGTCGTGCAGTAGCGGCGTAGGTCATCGCCTCCGGTTGGGGCTGTGGCCGTTCAGGAACGCTCAGTGAGCGCTGTAGTTCCTCGCGGACTACGTCTTCGAGAGAGGCGACTTGGGGCTGAGACGATGGCAAAATGCGGCGCAGTTCTTCACGAACAATAGCGCGTATGGTCTCGCGCAGGTCGTCGGGGCAGAGTCCTCGGACTTCTGCGACGTCTGGCGACATGCGCCGATCGTATTGATGGGTCCGCATTTCAAGAGTCTTCTCGATGGTGGTAGACTCGGAGAGGAACTCTTGTACCGTCTTTGGCGGGTTTCTGATCAGTCCGGCGAAGAGCTCCTGCTTCACTTCTCGCATAAGCAGGCGAACCTTCTTGTCCTCAGACATGTCGGCGTCTGTGTGGCGGAAAAGTCGCGTCATCTCCTCCGTGAAGATCGTTACGTTTTCGTTGGGGAGCTGCCCCCGAGTTTCAAGCAGTGATGCGGCTCTTTCCTTCCGCACGACGCTTGCAAAGGTGCGCAGGAAAGCAACGCGGAAGTCGTCCCAGGCTCTAAGCGTTGACTCGCGGTTCTCGAACCAAGTCCTTGCGGCGTCTTCCAGGTAAAAATACACATGACGCAGCTTGTTGTCCGGGTCCCACTTATTGAGGGCTGCGACGCGGTCGTAAATGTCAAGCCAGCTTTCCGGGTCTTCGTAGGTCGATCCGCGGAAGGTAGGCGGCTCTCTGGGCTGGTTGACGACCACGGTTGCCGAAGACCTTGCTTCCGTCATCGTGGATGCCGGCTTCGTAGCAGCCTTTGTTTTCTTGTCCTTGTCGGGGAGCGGCAGGTATTCGGGCGGTAGTCCTTGTTGTCTTCGGCTCACTCGAACGACCGGGTCGGCGTCGTCCTCTTGGCGGCTTGGGCTTGGCTCACGGCTGGACGGGGGCGTACGGTACATGGACCGAAACCTCCACCAGATGTCACGAGGTTATGACACACGCAGCACTTGAGAGGAAGCACGCAGGAGTCAGGGCGGTGTCAGGCGAACTGTTTATTGGGCGAACTTGTGCCCAGCAAAACAAGGCCAAACACAACTCACAGCAACAGCGGCGTGAACAGTCGTCGGCCGACGAAAAAAAAAAGACTGACCAGTGGCGCACTGCGCCGGCTTTTATACACGCGTCGTAACGCGTTCCAGAGTGGCATACAAGATAAACGCGCCCTGAGTTGCGCTTAACAGAAAGTGATAGCGGCTTTCTTCGTAAACCAAAAGAACCACACGATAGCGGCTTTCTTCGTAAACCAAAAGAACTGCACGTGTCAGTCTTTTATACACGCGTCATAACGCGTTCCAGAGTGGCATACAAGATAAACGTGGCCTGCGTTGCGCTTAACAGAAAGTGATAGCGGCTTTCTTCCAAAAGAACCGCACGTGTCAATATCGATTTGGTGTTTTGCACAATGCACAAAACACGGGCCTGTGGCATTTTGCTTTTACTGAAACGTGACCCCCGCAGCCGGGACGAAGCCCGCGATCTTCCGGTCAGCAGCAGTGCACCATTACCCCCGCTCCACCATGGCAGACTGAAAATTCAGCCGCGAGTACAGCTTAAATTTGGTCAACATGCATGAAGGTGGAAATTTGGCACATCATTTGTACTAAACAGAGTCTAATGCTGAAAAAAATTGCACATTTAGCCTATGTACTTCGCTCGCTATAGCTGGAAAGACGTTGAAAAGTGTCCGAGTGATCTCCTAAAGCTTTTGCAGGTCACGTTACTCAATAATGCACAAAATGCACGCCTAAATAAAAAAATAGCGTAGAGCAGTTCGTGTGCTCGAGCTAACTGACAGAACTTTATAAAAGTACCGATCGCACTCTTTAAAAATGTCGCGCCTGAGCACAGTGTACAAAACTACAACAGCATGCAGTACCAACACGTCATGCGATCTCCTTAGGCGACAACTACTATTACAATAAGAACAACTCACAATGTATGAAGCGTGACTATCAAAATTACTTACCCCTGGCAAGAAAGCACGCTGTAAGCTGACCGCCGGAGTTCAAGCGATGCGTCGAGTGAGGAACGGCCACCGATCCCCGTCCACCGCATCGCGTGTCAAAGCATTTTGCAGGACCACAGAGAGCGATGTCGAAAAAGGATTGTGGCGCTGCGACTCACTGATGCGTAGGGTGCCTCAATGGCAGCGTTGCCTTGAATAACGCTGTCATTTATGTGCGGTAATATTTCAAGGGAAAACACTTCACGTTCGTCAATGACACTGAACACAGGAGTCGCCGAGGAAGGTGTCGCACGGTCAGTATTTGGCGACTATTTGCCTGGCACCGCTAATAGTGCTGAGCGAAGAACTTGTGCTTACGTCAGTAACTGCAACACGCAGCACGAAACGCGATGCAGAGCAGTAAAAGTCGACGACTCGAAGAAAACTGCACCACGAAATTATCAGTTATCACCCATCTTTCAACACCGCCACAAAACACCTACAAAGGCAAGGTTCTGTTTGGCATTGCATAAGTCAGTTGCCAGACTTTGGGGTGGTTGTTGCCAGACTGACACCCCGCATAAGCAATCATTATTTGGAATTTTGGTCGCTTGTGCTTATTGTGGGTGGGGCCCTGCAAGCGACGGCGGCTGGCCGGCGGGGTCCTATTTACAGGTACACGCGAGTCGCGCTCAATTCACTCCAACTGCGTCGATAAAGTAGCCTTTCAGGCGTATATCGCCGTAGCATATCCGACGTACCCCGATTAGCCTGCCTTGGGACGTTTATTTGTCACATGTACACGAGTCCGAACGATATCTTTTCTGCTGATACAGCTAGGGAAAGCGTAGCGTCTCCGTCGTGGCACGTGGTCGACGCGGCACAATCAGCTGCGAAAAAAAAGAAGGGGGGAAGGGGGGCAGCGCACCACCTGCAGCGACTCTATTCAGTTCTCCCTGTCGTCCCTGATACTGAGACGAGATCTCTTAATTGCGCAGCTGCGCACACAGCAAGAGAACGCGCGGTTCATTGCGTTAATTACGTCGCACACGCACTCGCGGACAAGTTCATCGCACTCGCGAAATGCACGGTGGACGAAGCGTTGTTGATTCCCTAACTCTGAAACACAATCTCCTAATTGCCCAGCAGCGCACACAGCAAGAGAACGCGCCCCAACGTCTGCAAGGCGTGCTTCATTCCGTTAGTTAAAATACCCTCCTAATTGCACAGCAGCACATAACAAGAGAACGTGTCCCAACGTCTGCAAGGCGTAGTTCATTCCGTTAATTAAAACGGCCAGCGTCGCTCATGCACTCGCAAAATGCACCGCGGACGACACCAAACCCTCACGGAGAAGCAACAACTACAGGGGCAAGTTTCTCTGCCAAATTTGTCGGCAGTTTGGCCACCCTGACCTTTCAAGTCTGGCAACAATTTATGCAACGCTAAACAGAACCTTGCTCTTACCAACACCGCCATGTCCAAAAAGAATGCAGGGATAGGGCGATGAAAGCGCCACAACCTTCTCTGTTGCTATTTCGGTATAGAGTTGTCATCTAAAAAATGGTATTTGTGTTGCTATAAATAGCTTAAACACACGTGATAACACTGTCATACGCAAATGCACTATCTTATATACCTGTCTTATATATCTGTCAGTAAAATTTACCACATATTAATAATAATTAAGCAAACTATTTGGAACAGTTTGTCAAGTTGTTCGGGTGACATTTGTCTTGACTTGTGATCGTTTGACTTGTGATCACAGGCGTACCTAGGATTCCCCTTGAATAATAAGGTGTGGGGGTAAGGGGACGGTGAAGGTAGACTAATCACAGTGGCCCTCTTACTAAATGAATAAAATTGGTAGACTTTGTACCACTCTCGCCTTCCCCTCTCCCGCGCACGGCGATGCTTGCAATGTGATAATGCACATCAATGAACGTTTTTTTTTTAATTTTTTCAGCCTTTACTGCATTTTTAACACATCTTTTTGTTGTTCTTAACACATCTCCCTTGTTGTTCGAAGTGAAAGCCACCGCTTTTAATGTTCAGCTGCAAAACCAATGTTATTAAATAAAATTAAGCGAGTATGTCATCAAGCATGTGGTTTATTACTTCACGCTTGTTACCACTCGACGCGCTGTGCTCTATCGCACGACGTTTACACTGCATTTCCATCGCGTGTAAACGCACGATACAAAATTTAAATGACCATGATTGCTATTCCGAGTGTTGTATACACTGTTCAAATGAGACGAAAACGTGTTCATCTCTGTGTACACGTCGTCCACGTAGCGAATGTACTGTTCATGGATTTTTCAGGCGCGTTCCTTAGTTCATGCAAGATCACCGTTCGTGCAACGTGATCAGGAATTCGTGACATAGATACCGGCTGTAGTAATTTAAAAGAAGTGTGTTCGCAGTTAAGTACGGGCAAATAGCATAAGTCTGCCTCACCGCCATTTCACTAATGCTGCCACGCACACGACGTGCCCCTCTGCATAATTACCTTTACATAATTTTAGAATGTCAATATAATTCTTTCATGACGTTAGAACGATCTGAGATCGCACTATTGGAATGCTAAAGGTAACAGTACAATTAAAATGAATACGTTGCGCGAAGTTTCGCACTGAAATTTGCTGGTATTTTGCAGTGGTCAATCGGGTTACACGTGAAGCTTGGGCCCATATTTACTAATAACATTTTTATTGCGAGCACAGTCAGCCTTAAATAGAAGATATTCCTGGTAGAGTTGAATGAAAGAGATATTTCAAAAATCCCCCTCGGGGTCTTTTAATGGCACCTAACCAAGGGTGTCCTTGTCCATGTAAGCATAGTATGACCAAGGGCGTGGTGTGACAGTCATGTGAGCGAAGCTACGCACGTTTTTTTTTTTTTTTGCTTGAATCGGCATACACGTCGTCCACGTAGCAAATGTACTGTTCAAAGACATTAATTTTCCAGGCGCGTTAATTAGTTCATGCGAGATCACCGGTCGTGCAACGAATAAGCATAACATATTCCCACAACAAAAGGTTAAAGACTGTGCATTTATACTGCAAAATATAAGCACGGCTAGTATTCCGCAAGAAGGTTTCGTGTTGCTGACGTTTGTTGACTAAACTTTTTTTTTCGGCTCCACAATAACATGCCTCCCAAATTTCACGTCGTTCGCACGTGGTTGTTGGCGGTTGTGCGTTACATTTGCGCTTGTGAGCGAGATCTTGGTGAAGGGCCTTGTGTGCAGTCCCCTGGTTCAGGCTTGAGGTCTTCCATGTTTCTCCCCATTCGGCTAGCGTTACGAGGCGGATTTCCAGTACTGTCCCCGTGCGGTGTTTTGTGTTGCCATGTTCTGGCGGACACCAAAAGAGTGACGGTGGTGGAGAAACGGACAGTGTGTGCGAAACAAAGTGAATGCACGTGAATGGTGTGTGCCTGTGTGGTGAATAATACCTCCTTGTAAATGTGTTCTGATTCGGTTTTACCCTAATAAATTGGTTAGGTTCTCGCCTTTCCGTACGTCTGTTTACTTCGGCCGGTGTTAGCACTTTTGCCGTTGGATCTACGCACGTACCCACGTACAACTGCGCATATTCTGAAATAATGAGAATGAGAATAATGAAGAAATGAGAAGGCTGATCAGACGGAAAAAGTGTTCACGACAGGTGAGCGCCGTTTTAGCATATTCCTACTTTCGGGCAATCGAAGACAGCGGTAAATTGTCGAGTATTACTGAATCTTGATAATTGTTCAAATTATGTCCCAATAGTACCAGCTTCGTGGCCTTGTCACGCGTGATATGTGCACTCGATGGAAAAAGACAAATGTGATCGCTCACATATTCCTTCGGAGCTTTTTATTGTAATTATTAGTATTGTGGTGGATGTCGTTCTTCGTGCGTAAATACGCACATTTCCATGCAGGGTTTTTCCTACGTACCTCGAGAGCTACCTTACAGTACCCCTTTTCGTAAATTTGTCTAAATGCTGCTGTTGCAGATTAGTTATTTAAACGTACGCCTTAAGGAGCAGAGGAAGTAATAATAGATGTATGTGATCTAGCTAGTATATTTTTAGATTGCGCCATGCACTAATCGACGGTGCACATCCGAGCAACCAGTGCGTTCGCGTTAGGTTAGGCCACTGGTAACTGTGGAGCACATCAATCTGGATCAATGGGCATCATCCTTTTGCGCTATTAGGTCAAGCAAGTAGGCGACGCGAAATCTCATTTTGGAAGTGTTGCACTTTGTCACTTATGTTTTATCCGATCAGTTAGGTCGGTTTCTTGTGTAGCACGATCGCTCATTTGTTCAGAAGGGAACTTTTTTTCATTTCCATTTTTATTGAAGAGAAATACCTGTAGGTTCGCGCTCACAACCGCTGTGCAAAGTATTACATTTAAAGTTGTGTCAGAACAAAAAGATTTTTTCAAATAAGTACTGCGCATCATAATTAGAGCTGTTCACCAAGCAAACATATAAGTAAAGTACGTGCAAATCGATGCTGGCTCGTTCTCATGTGTTGTTATCACATATGTTGCACCAAACGCCCACCCAGTGCATCTCCACGTATGCTATATATACACCTGCCCACTTTGCCCACTGCGTGTCCCACCAAACACGTGTGTGGTGGGAGACATGGTGGGGCTCTACCCAGCACGCCCACCACATCTCCCGGCATCCACCAACCGTGCGTGCCCACCATCTATCCATTATGCCCACCGGGTACCACCAACCCACCTACTTTCCCGGCATCAACCCGGCACTCCCACGAAGTGTCCCACCCTTCACCAAGAGTTCCACGATGCCCACCATTGTTCACGCCCTGTACACCACATTTCCAGTCATACCCACCAGAATTCCAACATTTCCACCACAATTTTCACGGTGGGCAATGGTGGGATTTTAAATAGGGAAGCTTGTATACATGGGTATGCGAATCGTGATGTTTTGAGATAGCAAGTACTGCCTTTTTCTCTTCTTTACATGCAACCACTTCTCGAGATGGTGCACTCTAATGCTCGCAACGTTATTTTTGATCAAATTTCGCAGTTTCTTCTGAAACGACACCAGACGTTTTTTTTTTCTTTTTGTCAGCAGCCGTATTCGCTGTAAAAACGCATCAGAACGACAGAACTTCGAGTTAGCTGGTTCGGATTATTGATGAATATCATACAAACGCCAACTAGTCGGTGTTTTTGTGGTTTTCATCTGTTATCTTCAGTCCGCGTTTGCACGATTTATTTGCTTATAACCAGTAAAAAGCCTTACCTGCTCGAAATACGTGTGGGCCTCCGAGCTGATCTCCGTTCCACTGGGCGATCCTTCAAGTAGCTCCAGGCCGGACGGCGGGTTGTGTGCCATTTGCATTTCGACCAAACTATGGTGTTGGAGAGGCGCCTCTCGCTCGGATGGAGGCTGCGAATCGGGCGCGTCTCGTCTGCCGTCGGACGATCGTGTCCCCGACTTCTGGCGGCGTGGACCTTCGGACCATGGCTCTCCTTTCTCGGATGTTCCTTTGCGTCCCTCCGATGCAGCAGCGAGACGACGCAACGCCAACCTGTGTCGGGCGCCGAACGCTCCCTTGCCACTGTCAGTGAGGCGTTGGTAGCGGACGCGCCTTTGGACTCTACCACGGTGCCTGTCTGGTACGTTCTCCCTAGACGCTACCGCTTCTTCGGATGAGTCGGGGAGCCCGGCTGTCCTCGGACCTGTTTTCTTCTCCTCCGTGTCTAGTCCGGCGCCAACAGAGCTCATATCCCTTTCCTCCGACGGGTCGCAGCACTCGGGGCCTTTAGCCTCGGCGTCGTTCGTTGTCTTCGCGGGTTGGGCAGTTTGCTTTTGGGCCTGCATCGTCCTCTTCGTTTCAGTCTTCTGCTGTCTCTTGCTCAGCCACTTGCGTTGGAATAAACGGGCGCCAGCTCGTGCACTGCGCGCTCTGCACGAGTCTGTTAATGGTGATAGCTGATATGACCTGAAGAGCAATACAAAAAGGCACCTTTTCATTACGTGTACGCTCAGAAGCTGGTTCTGGAAAAACTCAGCAATAAAATAATAATGTAATAATATTTTTTCTAATTATTATTATTATTATTATTATTATTATTATTATTATTATTATTATTATTATTATTATTATTATTATTATTATTATTATTATTATTATTATTATTTCCTATTATCGCTAAATCTGAAAGCGGCCCTGAAATTCCCTCAATTGACGTCTTTCCTCCGACCTTCACCCCCTTCCGCAACGACTGAGGTTTTTGTGCAACTATAGACAAAGGCGATTGGGTGCTGATTGGCATTGAAGTTGCCTGAAATCTGTTAGCCCGAAAGACTTCAAATTTCTCGAAGAATCGATCTGGGTAGAAACCAGCCTTGATCTCCGGGAAAAATTGTGATTGGATGTTTCTATTTAAGGCCCAGCGTTTCTCCTCTTTTGTTTCATGATAACATGTCTTCCATTGAACAGGAGATATCACGTGATAGTGAGCACAAGATTATTGTTTATGGTGAAAACAACGGGCCTAGAATTGAATAGAGCAAGCTTATCTTTTCTCATTAAAATAAAATTATTGAGAAAAGGTACAGCCTGGTTTTGGATTTTCTCGCGTTTAATTCGCAACTACAACATAACGCAGTCGTCAATTGCAGAGACAATATCTTTGACTTCTGTCTGTATATGATCAACCCGTTGAATTTTCACACTTCGACATCTCTCTTGTTCTTCCTGACAAATTCCACTCACCATATAATGTATAGTTATGTAAGCATGCGCTAAAACTACGAGCTACAGCAGTCTTTTTAACCAATCTCCACGATTTGCTTTCAACAGAGGTGACTACATGGGCTTTTATCATTACTTGTCAGCCGTTGTTCGCTCACAGGTGACTGACAAACCAAATGTTGATAACCAAGTTGAACAGTTTATGGAGCTACTATTAAACCGCATGCGTAAGTTTGTTCCCCAATATACACCTAAACATTATAAATATCCCCACTACAGTTTTTTTTCTGAACCTATAGGTGCACTGAACCATAAAGATCGCATGCACAAAAAGGTCAAATGTTCTCCATTTAACAAGTGGAAGGATGAGTTAGACAATTTCCGAGCTCTCGCTAAATGTCTATAAAAATAGAACCACAGTTTATATAGTAGAATATTAGAAAAAATTTTCTGGCAGGCCAGTTTTGGAAGCTATACGCAAATAGTCCAGCAAAAGTGAGAAGTGTTTTAGACTACTGAATTCGGACGGTGTCGAAGTTACTGCCATCACTGACTGTTCTGCCATGCATTTTTCATTCTTTAGTAAGCCCTTGGACTCCGGGACTCAGGAGAACGGCCCAAGGCAGTTAGAACAACTAGTGCTCTATTGCTGAATGAAAAGCTCATCTGCTCATGCATGAGACGCCTAAAACCGTTCTAATCGTGTGGCCCAGATGGCATCCCTTCCCCCGTACTAAAAGCTTACGGTAGCATATTTGCTCAAGTACTGGCTACTGTAATAAATATCTGTCTGAATACTTCCACATTGCAAAGGATGTGGAAAATTGCGCATGTTTTTGCAGTATTTAAGTCCGGCAACAAAACTAATAAGTTTCTAACTATTGCCGGATTTATCTACTGTGGGCCACATCGAATATTTTTGAGCTGGCTTATAACTACCTATTGTATGTTGGCATGAATAATTCATTGATTCTTAATGAACGCGCGTTTCTCTTTGGCCACTCAATTACCACAAATCTCGCTGGTTTCACGACGAAAATATCTTCACCTATTTCTGAGAGAGGACATGTGGACGTAGTCTACTGTGACCGGAGCAAGGCTTTGACGTTGTCAGCCACTCATATTTTTTGTTAAAATTGCCAACTTTGATATTGTCTCGTCGTTCGCGAATTTCCTGCGCGGCTATCTGCTCAACAGATCATGTTATGTTGTCTTCAATTACCAAACGTCTTCCTTGTATAAGGTGACTAGTGGAGTCCCTTAAATGTTGGTGTTAAGCCCACTCTTATTTTTTCTTCACACTGACACTGTTTCTTTTCCGATTCGTTACTTTTCTTTTCTCTTGTATGCCGGTGACATGAATATTTTCAAAGAAACTCATTCAGTTAGTGACTGTTGCTTGCTGAAGTCAAATTTGTGGTTTTTCCGAATGTTGTGACGACAACAACCATTGTCTCAAAAAACCAAATTCATGAGTATGTATCGCAAAACCTCCATTGTGTCATTTCCATACTCTGTCAATGTCATATTCTTATGTAAGGTTTATTTATTCTGGGATCTTGTGTCTTTTTGATAGCATATTAATTTTTTCCGCTCACACTAAATGCGCTGCCATGCGTGACCTTCGTTCTCTCGCTGTGTTAGCAGAATCTCCCGATAATTCCGTTCTCCTACAGCCTTCCCAAATTTGTACACCGCAATATGTTTTTCTCATCTTGAATATACATCTGTTACCTGGAGTGGCATTACTACATCTGGCAATGACGCAATTGAGCGTTGTCCGAAAAAATCATAATTATTTACAATTGCAAGGGGGTTTATTAGCGACGCCAGGTAATAGGCAGACAGCCGGTACGGAAACAAACGCTCGGGCAGTCCAGCGTCTACAGCTCGTGCTCCCGCTCGCGCTTCGCACTCACCGATGGTCCCACTATCATTGCCTTGCGAATTCCCCACTACAATGCCCCGGCGACGAAGACGAGCCATCCTGGTAACTCAAGGTGACGAGAGAACAGGAATGTTAAAAATATTATTCGACATCTCTCCTGAAGACCTCCTTAACGTTGTCAACTATTCACTTGAAAATAGTTGGATACCTCCTGACTGGAGACTTGCAAAAATAATACCGCTTCTTAAAAAACAGGGACTAGGAATGCAGATAGATAACATTAGGCCAATCGCTTTAACATCACACGTAGTTAAGTTAATAGAAAGAATACTTTACAGTAGAGTTACGAAGTTCATAACAGATAATGCGATACTCAGTGCGTGCCAGATTGGATTTAGACCAGGTTACTCTATATGGTGGGCGCATGTTGATTTAGAGGCTCGTATAAAGCTTGCTCGGCACAGACGACAATATGCGGCCCTAGTAACCCTTGATTTAGCCAAGGCATATGACAGTGTTGAACATGCTATTCTTATCAATGTCCTAAAAGAGCTTACGTTCCAGCAGTACATAACAAATTGGATATACGAATTTTTAAAAGACAGAAAATTTTATTGCTTCCAACGAGGTATTTCCACGCCGAAGTATAGCCAAACGAGAGGTGTTCCTCAAGGCTCTGTTCTATCGCCGTTGCTATTTAACATTTTGTTAAGTTCAATACCACAGAGTGATAAGGTACACGTATATGTATATGCAGATGATATCGCGTTCTTTGCATCTGACAACGATATTTATTCACTACATTTGACTTTCCAGTGTTATTTGGCAACATTGGAAACCTGGTTTCAGAAAATTCATATGAACCTGAACGTAACTAAAAGTGCTCTAATAGTTTTTCCGTTGGACGCACCAGTTACTATTTCTCTTCAGTACCATCAGGAAATAATACCCCAGGTTAATTGTATTAAATATCTGGGTGTACTGTACGACCAAAAACTGAGCTGGCGTGACCACATTGAATATATTAAAATTAAGGCTACACGCGCTGTTGGAATGATAAGTAGGCTTAGCCGCCTCCGTTCCGGTCTTCGCAGAGATACGATGATCATGATTTATCGCATGTACGTTCGTCCGATTCTTGAATTCGGATGTGTACTATTCTCTGGTGGACCAGCATACAAAATAAACCCCCTCATTCTTTTAGAGCGGGAAGCCCTACGTAGTTGTTTAGGTGTGCCAAAATTCACAGCTAACAATGTTTTGTATCAAGAAGCTCGGATACCCACCCTTGCTTGCAGATTTCGTATTTTAACAGTAAACACCTATTTAAAATTTTCTGAATCCACTTTAAGAAGGCGACAATTCGTATTCTTTGCCGAGCCTGGTGTCTTCTTCAATGAGCATTGGTCCCGTGTATATAAACCCCAAGTGCTATTTGTTCAAACGCTTCTAGATGCTTTAAATGTTAATATATTCGAGATCACACCACCTGTCAAACCAATCGGCCAAGTCCAAATAGAATTTGACGATATCTTCCCCATGAACGCTAAACACTTGCCCTCTAAATATTTGATTGGTTTATTCGAACAACACCTGTCTCAATTAGGTACTAATACAGTAATTGCAACGGATGCATCTATGAGTGGCGAGAAGGCAGGTGTGGGTATTTTTTCTCTCTCATTATTCTGGTCATTTTCATTACGCCTCCCAGATTATACACCAATATTTGAAGCGGAATTAACGGCCGTTATACTAGCTATTCGTAAACTTCCTGCGACTCATTCGACAGCTGTGATAGTGACTGACTCGTATTCCGTGTGTTCATTCTTATCATCGTCGTCGACACCAGCAGTACTAGAGACTTTTAAATCATTAATCCCAGCAAACATTCGTCTAGTGCGAATGATATGGGTGCCAGGCCATCGTAGTATATTTATAAACGAGATGGCTGACAAACTTGCGCGAACATCTCTTGATCTTCCGATTGTGCCAATCATGCCTCCTACAGCTTATGTAACAGCAGCGAGGTTTAGAAAACTTTCCCTTCTTGAAGACTCATCAAAAACCATTATACCGAATCCAGATTTCTCGCACCTGCAATTCACATGGAATAATAAATGGTGTCCCACGCGTAAATTGGAAGTCTTGGTAACAAAATTATGTTGCCGTGTACCACCTCTTAATTTCTACTTAAACTGGTCTGGTCTGGTGCCATCCCCTCTGTGCTCAAGCTGTAACGAACCTGAATATATCGACCATTTTCTTATCACATGTCACCGATTCAAAAATCAAAGAAAAAACTGCTTCGAAATTTTATTCAGAAAATTAGGAATATCACTTAATACTCCCAATATTTTGTCTTTTGGGGCCATTTCATTGGGACATAGCGACAGGAACATCTGCAGGGCTCTCTGCGAATTCATATATAACACAAGAAGATTACCTTGCTGAGTCAGCCATCAGCTCTCGAATTTTACTAGTCACACTACCATTTATTATTTAGCTGATACACTGCAATGATTCAACTTTGAGGAGAATTTCATATAACGATTCCAACACAGATATTCAAAAAATTCTATTATTTCTCCCCCCCCCCCTTTTTATTTATTTTTTTATTTTTTTTACATTGCGCCAAATCAACTTCACAGTCAAAACACAGTAATCATATTCCCCTAATCTAGAAAATCTATAGGTATTTACTTGCATTAACCACCGGCTTCTTGGCCAATCCCCCTTAGTGGGTAAGAGCCAAAAAAGAAAGGAACAAGCAAGCAAGCAAGCAAGAACAGGAGGGTCGTAACAGGGCTTGAGGCGACTGACGTGGACCGTCTCACGACCAAGGCGGCGCTTGTCCGTGGACGGCTTGAGTGGTTCAATCACATAGGTGACAGAAGAAGGGTGCTGTATGACGCGGTAAGGGCCCGTATACTTTGGTGCAAACTTGGAAGTCAGTCCAGGAGAGTGGAAAGGCAGTCGGAGCCACACGAGAGAACCGACGGGGAAGGTATTCTGAACAAGATCTTGGTCGTGGCGATCTTTTTGGAGGGCTTGGTTATCGGCTGTGAAGGACCGTGCAAGTTGACGACACTCTTCGGCATGTTCGGCCATTTCAGAAACTGGGCTGAACTCGGAGGCATCAGGATTGTATGGCAGAATTGTGTCGAGTGTGTTGCATGGGTCACGACCATATAAAAGAAAAAATGGAGAAAAGCCTGTTGTTGATTGAATCGCCGTATTGTAGGCGTACGTCACGAAAGGAAGAACAACGTCCCAGTTGGAGTGGTCGGAATCAATATACATAGCGAGCATGTCTCCGAGGGTTCTGTTGAAACGTTCCGTTAGGCCGTTGGTCTGAGGGTGGTAGGCTGTTGATGTGCGGTGTACCGTACGGCATGAATGTAGGAGCTGCTGAAGAACTTCGGACAAAAATACGTGTCCTCTGTCACTCAGGAGCTCCCGTGGTGCACCATGACGAAGAACAAACCGGTGCAAGATGAAGGTTGCAACGTCACGAGCACCAGCCGAAGGTAGCGCTGCCGTTTCGGCGTACCTTGTCAGATGGTCGGCAGCCACAATCACCCATCGATTGCCACCAACAGAGCACGGTAGCGGGCCGTATAGGTCAATCCCAACACGGTCAAATGGGCGTGCAGGACATGGCAAAGGCTGCAGTTGACCGGGCGAATGAGGGAATGTCTTGCGCTGCTGACACTGGGAACATGAGCGAATGTGTTTGCGTACAAACGTGTACATACCCCGCCAGTAGTAACGTTGGCGGATCCGCTCATACGTCTTTAGCGCTCCGGCGTGTGCGTGTTGCGGTTCAACATGAAAATATTTGCAGATATCAGAGCGCATATGGCTGGATATGACTAGCAGCCATTTACGACCCGCCACTTGATAGTTGCGACGGTATAACAGGCCATCCCGTATGGCGAAATGCGTTGCTTGGCGGCGAAGAGCACGCGGGTAACCGGAAGTTGATGCGTCAGAAAGCATACTCAATAGCGAGGCGATCCAAGGGTCCTTCCGCTGTTCGGATGGCATGTCTGTGACGCTGACGGCAGTGAGGGGAAGGTCCAGGGCTGATATATCCGTATCATCAGATTTCACGCGTGATCGTGAAAGCGCATCTGCGTCAGAGTGCTTTCGCCCCGATCGGTAGACGACGCGTATGTCGAATTCCTGGAGGCGTAGTGCCCAACGTCCGAGGCGGCCTGAAGGATCTTTCAGCGAAGCCAACCAACAGAGTGCGTGATGGTCAGTTACCACATCAAAAATTTGGCCGTACAAATAGGGGCGAGACTTGTTTAACGCCCACACACTCGCGAGGCACTCTTTTTCCGTAACAGAATAGTTGGCTTCTGCCTTAGTGAGGGCGCGGCTGGCATAGGCGACCACATACTCCGTAAAACCTGGCTTGCGTTGCGCGAGTACTGCACCAAGGCCGACGCCACTTGCATCCGTGTGTACTTCGGTTGGCGCAGTAGGGTCGTAATGGCGCAGTACGGGTGGTGAGGTAAGGAGTTGGCGCAGTGTTGCGAAGGATTCGTCACAGGCTGCTGTCCAATTCGAAAGATCTGCAGGGCCAGCAAGGAGTTTGGTGAGTGTAGCGATGATGGAGGCAAAGTTCCGGACAAAGCGACGAAAATAGCACAGGCCCACAAAGCTCCGTAGTTCTTTAACAGTTGTCGGCTTAGGAAATTCGGCAACAGCACGAAGCTTGTCAGGGTCGGGAAGAATGCCGGCTTTCGAGACGACATGACCAAGTATGGTGAGTTGTTTAGCCCCGAAGTGACACTTCTTCAGGTTAAGCTGAAGCCTGGCGTTTGTAAGGCACTGTAGAATCTTACGCAGACGAGTGAGATGCGAAGTGAAATCGGGTGAAAAAACCACAACGTCATCAAGATAGCACAAGCAAATGTTCCATTTGAGACCACGTAAAATGCTGTCCATCATTCGCTCGAATGTGGCAGGCGCATTGCAGAGTCCGAATGGCATCACGGTAAATTCATAGAGGCCATCCGGTGTGACAAACGCTCTTTTTGGACGATCAGACTCAGCCATTGGGACCTGCCAATAACCCGAGCGAAGGTCAAGCGAGGAAAAGAATTCTGCACCTTGGAGACAATCGAGAGCGTCGTCTATGCGGGGAAGAGGGTAAACATCTTTCCTCGTAATGTTGTTTAGGCGCCTGTAGTCTACGCAGAACCGGATTGAACCATCCTTTTTTTGACGAGTACAACTGGGGAAGACCAAGGACTACAAGAAGGCTTGATGACTCCACGCTGTAGCATGTCGTCTACTTGTTCTGCAATTACCCGACGCTCCGCTGGTGACATACGATAAGGGCGCTGGCGCAAAGAAGTACTCTTTCCTGTGTCAATTGTGTGCGCAACGGTGTTCGTTCTTCCTAGCACCGCTTGGGGAAAGTCAAACGAACGCTTGAATTCGTGCAGCAGGGTAACAAGCTGCGCTCGTTGAGCCGGGGCGAGATGGCTGTCAATAGAACGGTGAATTGCATCGGTAGACACGCTGTTCGAGGCAAAGTGAGGAACCAACGCGTTCAGCTCCATATTCGGCTTGGTGTCGAAGAAATCGGCAGGCACGATAGTACCTTCATCGATAAGCTGAACGTGGCCGAGCGTCTCGTTGCGGCTCAAACTGAGGGGGCACGAGTTGGGATTGGAAATAAATATCCCGGTAGTGTCTTGACAAAGCTCAAGAACGGCGAATGCCAGTGATGTGTGGTGGCGGCTACCGAAGATGTCAAATGGCGTGAATAGGACGGTAGCGTCAGAAAGTGAAGCACAGCAGGCAGGGACAAACTGGGCGCTGAAAGGCGGAAGGTCTATGTCCGTCGCGACGACAAGGTTAGCCACACTAGATACGGCCGCATCAACAGAAGGCGCATCACGAAACGGTAACAGCTCCACTTCGGCCCGAGCGCAGTCCACGACGGCGTAATGACGTGATAAAAAATCCCATCCTAGGATGACATCGTGGGAACATGAAGCCAACACGTGAAATTCAATGGTGTACAACACGTCTCGAATCAGCACTTTTGCTGTACATGACGCGACGGGCTCAATTTGTTGGGCGCTTGCAGTACTAAGAGAAACCACGGGAGAAAGCATTGTCACTTTACGAAGAGAGCGGCAGAGTCTCTGACTAATCACAGATATTGCGGCACCGGTATCGATGAGTGCGAGTGTTCGTACACCTTCGACGATTACATCGATGAGATTGGCGGGAGACAGGCGAGGACTTAAACGATTAGACGATGACGCAGCTCGTGCCTCCGGAGCTGCGGCAGTTAGTTTTCCGTCTCAATGGAGGTTGAGCGTCGACGCATAGGCGACACGGAACGACGACTTGGTGAAGGTGAAGGCGAGCGGGAAGTAGAACGTCTAGAAGCGAATGTTCGGGCACCGGAAGCAGTTTGCGCATCGCGTTCGTGAACTTCAGGTGGTACGTGAGGCGCGTGGTATGGAGGTCGAAACGTATAGTCAGGATATCTTGGTGCGTTAACTGTGAAGCGCCGACGACATAGACGTGCAACGTGACCTGGAATTCCGCAAAAGTAACATATAGGCCGGTTGTCAGCAGTGCGCCAAGGATTTCCGGCGTGTTGCTGTGTAACTGGAAACGGCGCGGTGGACGGTCGCACAGGTTGTGGCGTATACATTGGCAGACGAGATGGAGGAGGCATTGCCGCGACGTCCGCATAAGTCAGTGGCGCGGCAACAGGCATTGGTGGAGAGGCAGGCGTAGGTAATGGCAACGCCTCGGAGACCTGCTCCTGAATAGCCTGTCTGAATGTCGGCGTTAGGCGGTTCGTTGGTGCTTCGGTGGTCAGCAGATACGAGAGACACGAAAGCTGTCGTGCGACCTCTTCGCGTACATATTCTTTTATCTGATCCAGCAGGGAGCTGTCACCACCGACGGCCAGGGCAGCGAGAGAGTCGTCTGCAGTCGTCGACCTCCAAACTGCTGCACGTTGTTTCCGAATCTCTTCCAAGCTCTGGCACAAGGTTACAAGTTCGGATACGGTACTTGGACCCTTTGCCAGCAACATTTGATAGGCATCATCGTCTATGCCTTTCAAGATATGCCTGATCTTGTCATCTTCGGTCATCTCAGGGTTGAAGCGCCGGCATAAATCGATTGCATCTTCAATATAACTAGTGAAGTTTTCGCCCTGCCTTTGTGCACGTCTGCGTAGGCGCTGCTCAGCACGCAGCTTGCGCACTGCGGGGCGATCGAACACAGCTGCGAGGGTGGTCTTGAAACCGGCCCAAGTGATAAATTCAGTGCGGTGGTTTGTGAACCACAGGCTGGCGACGTCTTTGAGATAAGATGGGACATACTCCAATTTCGAGGGGTCGTCCCACTTGTTGGCGGCGCTCACCTTCTCAAACAGCTGCAACCAGTCCTCCACATCTTGGTCCGCGGTGCCACTGAAGAAGGGCAGATCTCCTTGGCGCAGGGTGGTAGGCACGATGACCAGTTGAGATTGGGCAGTGCTTTGCTGGGTGGTGCCTTGCTCGGTCGTCTGATCAGGCATTGCTGATGTAGTGGGCAGCTTTCGGCTTCGAAGTTCCAGGTTTGCGTACCCAGCACCTCCACCACTTTGCAAGGGGGTTTATTAGCGACGCCAGGTAATAGGCAGACAGCCGGTACGGAAACAAATGCTCGGGCAGTCCAGCGTCTACAGCTCGTGCTCCCGCTCGCGCTTCGCACTCAGCGATGGTCCCACTAGTCATTGCCTTGCGAATTCCCCACTACACAATCATCGTTTCGCTAGAAATTACTCTGGATCTCGTTCTAGCACTGCCACATTATTATCATTGCCATCACTTTACTGCCGACGAAATTCTTCTGACATATTATTTCTTTACAAACTAGTTCACGTATGATATCCTGCTTTTAGCTTTCAGCTGTGTAAATTTTTTGATTACACGTTAGTTAACCAGAGAGAATTGACCATTTCATGTCCATGCCAGCTTCTTGCAACACTTTCTTGCTCTCCGAATTCAAGCGCTCTATAATAATAACTTGCATAATCTTGATGTTTTCACAGTCTATTTTCATTGTTCTTATCTCAGGTCTTCACTGTCTTAACATGGTCTTTCGCAATGTACCGATTCTTCCCTTTACCGTTTTTCCAAAAGTTTTCTATATAGTTGTGTACGTCCCCTTTTATTTTTCACTCCCATTCCATGATTCTCGTTTTTTTCTTTTAAATGCAAAGCCTTTTTTAGCGTACTTCAGTGACATTGATGCGTATCTATCTATCTATCTATCTATCTATCTATCTGTCTATCTATCTATCTATCTATCTGTCTATCTATATATCTATCTGTCTGTCTATCTATCTATCTGTCTATCTATCTATCTATCTATCTATCTATCTGTCTATCTATCTATCTATCTATCTGTCTGTCTATCTATATATCTGTCTGTCTATCTATCTGTCTATCTATCTATCTGTCTATCTGTCTATCTGTCTATCTATCTATCTATCTATCTATCTATCTATCTATCTATCTATCTATTTATCTATCTATCTATACTGACATGGTTTGGCCGCAAAATAAAACACACAGAGTAAAGAAACACTAAACGACAAGCACACGCGGTTTAGTGTTTCTTTACTTTGTGTGTGCTATTTTGCGGCCAAAGCATGTCAGTAAGCAAGTACCAACTAGGCAAACAATCAATATTGTAACTAACTATCTATCTAGCCGCCTACGACTTTCACCTCTCCTAGCCGTCATTTAGTTAATGTAATCTATACCACCATTGGTATGGCATAACATGACTGCACGACGAGCATAAGTGACTGGTCGTAACATGAAAATCTTGAAAAAAAATGTCATGATTTTCACGTCATAGTCTTGCTGCTCTTGCAGTGTTTGCGGACTGCCACTCAGTGAAAATTATTAAGCTGTCGTCATTGGCGCACCCACGGGGGGGGGAGGTTAGGGGGTCGTAACCCCCTTGAGGCCAACCTAACCCCCCCCCTTTATTTCCCAGTATCCTTGTCGCCAAATCCTCTACGTACGCATTTGAGGAACCTGTTGAAATTTTGATTTCGATTCAGTATGTGATTTGAGGTTCATTTTTCCTGCGCTATAAATGCGCTGTATTCACTCATCGGGTTAAAATAGGATGAGTGCAAACTGCATGACAGGTGGTTCTATGTTCCAGTGTAGTGACGCAGCTTTGGGTGAAAAAGATGCTTTCACATAGTTGGCAGTCACCTGTTTTCTTTTCTTGTCATGACAGGTGGTTCTATGTTTCAGTGTAGTGACGCAGCTTTGGGTGAAAAAGATGCTTTCACATAGTTGGCAGTCACCTGTTTTCTTTTCTTGTCCCTTTTGCTACAGCCACACAGCACGAAGATATCTCAGAACACTCATAACAGGTTGTCGTTGGAGTAGTGTACAATATTAGTGGGTTGCCAGACATATAGTCACAGGCTTTGGTTCACATGGCATATTACATCAAAATATATTACATATATTTATTGTTTAGCTGCATAAGCAATGTACGCACCCTTACACATGTCCTGCAGTGTTCATTGTGTTGCAACTTTCTTATCCATGTGTAAAATATAATGCACTTACTTGCATATAGGCAAATAATACCTGGTTTACTGGGACGCTTCCAGCGTATTTAAAGTCTCACGTACCTAATAAATGCCTTCAAACTGTCACTCGGCCAGATTTAATGGCATAAAAGGTGCGAAAGTGATAGTTGCGCAACAAACATGTCATGTGTGTTTGCTTTGAATGTGCATGTTTCTTCAAATTCGATATTATAAAGCGCGCTGTATAGAAGTGATCACTGGTAAGCGCTGTCATGTGCATTGAATGAGTTTACTCGCTCTGGAAACTAAACACGCCCAATGATGCACATTTCAGTAACTCTGCCGGTGGCATTCTCGGCACTTCGTTTAAAACCCTTGATACTAATGTGAACGCGAATTGTGTCCGTCAGGCATCATCCTAGTTTTGCTTTAAATAGTCAATAATATGCGCAACTCTTCTTGCCAACATATATTCTTTTACGTCAAAGATGAGCTTTCCAAAACACAAACTGGAAACGAGGGTGCTCTAACGGCCAACTGAGCCGTGAAAGATTTTCTGGCTGCAAATGCTATCGAGCCTTAAATTTCATAACCACGGGTCACCGCTTCCGATTAGAGGTCGCAGCAGTTGGTGCCGCTTTTGATACGTGAACGAGGCACAGTAAGGTTCCATTTGGCACCAAATTAAAGTAACTATCAATCCACGTTGATAAATAATTTTAAACACTTGCGAACTTAAAGTACACGTAGTTCGAACCTTCCTTTCTTAGAGTGTGTGTGTGTGTGTGTGTGTGTGTGTGTGTGTGTGTGTGTGTGTGTGTGTGTGTGTGTGTGTGTGTGTGTGTGTGTGTGTGTGTGTGTGTGTGTGTGTGTGTGTGTGTGTGTGTGTGTGCGCGTGTGTGTGTGTGTGTGTGTGTGTGTGTGTGTGTGTGTGTGTGTGTGTGTGTGTGTGTGTGTGTGTGTGTGTGTGTTATCGCCACACGTTATGTTTGCTAAATATAAAACTTGCACACAAAACTTGGACTATTTAAAATTATGTTTCCATCACTGCGGTCATGCAAATATAACTCTGGAAGACATCGAGGAACAAGCTCTCAAATTATTCTAGCCGCAGCTGAAAATCATTTTCACATACTCGGAATGACTGTTGCTCAATTGTTAAGAGATCCTAAGTTGTGAATTTCTGTGCTAATCTAAATCCCACCAAACTAGAATTTCATTCCCCTTTGAATGGAAGACTCCCCGCTATTTCTTTCACGTGTTCTTGTAACCTGAAATAAAACTATGGAAACACAGATTCACTAGTCTGTATGTTCTGATCACTTCTGTCTGTTTAAAAACCCACAATACATCACTCGTAGGGACATTACCGCAGGGAGCCGAACCACCTCAGCACACAAATTGAAAAAAAAAATGGAAAAGGCACAATATTCAGGACAATTACTAAATACGGCTACCTAAAATATTTTATCCAGAAAGCAATGCCATTTAACAAACACCACCATGCTAGCTGATAAATCTAGCATGAGGCCTTCCCTATCAACACCACTACAGAAATACGTCTCTTTCCGCAATATCCGGGGCACCAGCGAAACCATCGCTCGAAGCCTCAGAAAACTGGGAATTTTATTTGTACGCAAGTTATGAAGAGAATAGCCCGCTCTCTACCTATTCGCAAAAACCAGGCTCCGAAAAAACAGAATATTGTCTTGAAAAATTGCTTGTTCTGGCTGCGGTGACAACAGCGTGGGCGAAACCAAGAAGCTCGAACAAATCCAGAAAAGACATCCTCAATATCGCAGGAAATCACAACCCCTTGGCCGAGCATTCCAAAGACGTGCAAACTGAGTCAATCTTTCTTAAACTGCTGCCCTAGTATTTGGAACAAATTACCGGAAATGAATCCTGGCATACTCAAAGGGCCCCAAGCAACGCTAACCTCACTCAAGGCAACCTGCCTTTTGTGTACAGGTTGGGCCTTCGCTCCTGTATGCGCAGTGCAAAAAGGGGGGAAAGCAAGAAAACGTGAGTGAACAATCTCGCACAACCCGGCTTTTCAAGTATCCCCCTTTCTTTGTCCCTCAGCTTACCGACAAATCCGCACGTGTTAACAACTTCCCGCCTTTGAACTCATTCCTACCCGCCCAGCTTTTTTACTCCTGAGTTCTTGCCGACATGCACCACCGCCGACCAAAGCACCCTTTCATGCGTGCCAAAAGAAAGCCCTCTTCATGCGTCTCCCTTCCTGAAACGTTGAAGAAAGACCCATACGGTTTCCAGAACGTCTGCACAATGCCCACCCAAATTTCCAAAGAATAGACGGCGTCGAGTGCGTTCGCCGCAGCCAATCCATCCGCCGAGCTTTTAGGAGTGTGGCAGCTTGTGCTAGTTGGTATCGCATGACGATAGTTATAGCGCGAGAACAAAACGACGACACAGAGACAAGAAGGACACGAAAGACAGCACTCGTGTCTTTCGTGTCCTTCTTGTCTCTGTGCCGTCGTTTTGTTCTCGCGCTATAACCATCGTCGAGCTTTTAGGCACATGTTTTCAATTTCGAAGTAACTTTCAGACGACGACACACATGTTTCCTATTTTCTTTAAGAATATGAGCCGTTTACTGCGGGCTCATTGTCTGAAATCGCCCACCTCGACCTGGACGTTGCAGCGGCGGCAGAAACGCAGGCGCAGTACGCCTGTTCCGTGACATGCCCCTCTGCAAACACCAGAGAAACGTAACTCAGAAGTGTGGCAGCTTGGGCTAGTTGGTATCGCTCGTGTCTTTCGTGTCCTTCTTGTCTCTGTGTCGTCGTTTTGCTCTCGCGCTATAACTATCGTCATACCAGAAAAACAATGAGCAACCGCTTCGACGGTATCCCTTGCGTGTTCCTGTTATAGTACAGCTGCTGCAGCGCCAAGCAGATGAATCCTGTCGTCTCTCCCCTAATGGCTGCAGCAGAGTGATTGCGCATTTTCCCTTAACCTTATTGACAGCGGAAGGACGTGGCGCGCGTTAGTGGGGCGAGAAGGAACCGACCTCGCACACGGCTTGTTCATCGAACCGACAGCGGCCCCACGGAAGCTGCATAGCACGTACGAGCACACGACGATATCACTTGAAGCTCATTCATATTTAGCTAACGTGTTTGCTTGGGCGAGTTGGTACGACATGATTCACATAAAAAACAGCGCCAAAAACGAGAGACAAGAAAAAGAAGGAGACAGACAGCGGCACTGAACTTACAACAAGATTTATTTGCCAGAACCGCACAATATATACTTGGGCAGCTTCTAACAAAAAAAGAAAATACAAAACAAACAATACAGAATCCACCTAACAACCACATAGTCATCTTCACAACGCACCATGAGCAGCACGTGTGCTAACGTGCCGAAGGAAATCTATTTCTTTTAATGATAGCGCAATCGCATTTCTGAGCAAGCCTCGCTTTTAGTACGCTTGTTCAATGCATGAGTGTCATTTTTCTTCTGTCAACACCACGATGGTGCGGTACTTTCTAAGTTACGCAAACCGCCTCATCTATAATAGCACGTGCGCCGTCAGCATCACATGACTTCACTTGCCCAGACTCTCAGAATGCTTTTTTGTGTCGCGTCTGTGTGTGGGCGGGGCAAGAAGCCGTGGCACAATGAGTCAATGATTTTGGGTGCAAGGAAAGGAAAGGATTTTGGGCAAGTGCGAGAAGTGTTTCGGGTGCCATGTTTTTTTTCTTTTTCAATAAACGTCTATTTCTCTTTTTTATTTACCACTTCTTTTTATAGACGACGGAAGCTATAAAGCTTGGTGTGCACAGATTCCTATACGTTTAGTTATCTGGCTAGAACCTATTTTTGTGTCTGCTGCGTGAATCAGCGTCGACGATGAGCTACCTCGCCAAAGCTTTCTTGCTGATGCGCCAGTCGAACACAATCCTCACCTACTCCCCCCCCCGCCGCCCCCCACCCAAAAAAAACGACCGTATGCGGATTCTGAAGAGGCAGCAACAACGCCGCAATGCCAAGTCCTAGCCGTAGAGGAACCGGTAACCGATCTGATGTCGTCGTCAGTTGAGTCCACCGGTCAGGAAGTCCTCACCGAGTATGCTTCATTCGATGAACCTCTGCAGCCAATTGACCTGGGAATCTACGCTGGCAAGTCGGTAAGTGTGGTCATAATGCAGTTTACCCATGGTGTCAGAATTGTAGTTGTACTACAGTGAACAGTGCATACAGTTTATAATCAATGTTACAGAGTATAGAAAGCCCAGTAGTACCCAGTATGCATTCATTGAAGTCCTATGAGAACAATGATTACTTTTGTGGGTTTTTCTTTTTATTGTAGCAACGACCGTTTCTATATCTCGAAATGTTTTTACACAATGGCACAACTCGATAACAATCATTGCTATGCAAAATATTTAAGTGATATATATTAGTATTTTACATGTGTAACTTGTACGTGTTAACTTGGCCGCGAAAAAAAAAGCAGGCAGTTTAGTATATGTCATATTGACAAAACTTACAAAATGTACCTTATGGCAGAGTGACCTGCGTAACGGAAATACAAAATTTACCTGCGGCAGGTGATTGATTACATGTGAACTCCAGGCTTCCGATAATAAAGGCTGGAAGTTGATACGTTGAAGCAACTTATGATATTCATTGTTTTGTACTTTGACCACTTTTTTTTCTGTTCATGTGCCGCTAGCTGCACCCCAAGGCGTGAGTACAAGAGGACGCAGTAGCTTAGGCAAGTTGTTCGGGTACCTCGGCACTGTAATGATTGAGCAACTGTCCCATTTTCCAATCCGTAATTGTTTTCCCTTCGCAAATTTACGCAGAATAATCTTTTGAATTCTGAAATGTGTATTTTTATAGGAGTTTTTGTAACCGACACTTAGCCGGAAGCCCAGTTCACAAACAAGCCTGATACGAAATAACGTTTTTTTTCTATAATTGATTATGCATGTTTGCTGTCTCAAGAATTAATGTGTATTTGTATATGTCTCACAGCAGTGCTTGCTACTTCCTAATCTCAACGACAAAAGCTGCTTGAAAAGGCAAATTTTTCTGTGTAACCTCTTTGTTTTTGTTTTTTTATGTGCTGGGATATGACAACCCGGAATGAGGGATGCAAATCTTGATGCTGTAATTGCGAGAATTTCTGGTTAGTGTCTGTACATTAATTACAAAAACCTGTTGTAAGTGACCGATGTCAAGAAAAAGGAGTTGCTGACGAGCGCATGGACGCCTGCCGCAAACTTTCCGCTCAGGGCAACAGGAACAAGAAAACTGAAGTTTCAGTACCGGTGGCTGCAGCGATGGAACTGGCTCGTCTGTTCCAAAAAGGAGAACTGCGCCTTTTGTAAATAGTGTGTCATTTTCACTCCATCTGTAGTTGGTGTGCGAGGCCTGCCCTCAGGCAAACCTGTGATGTCGTAGTTTGACAACTCGATGAAAGTGATTGAGTCTTTTAACGAGCATGAGAAAAAGTGATTTCACAGAAACAGCGTCCTTGACGTGGACAATTCTCTAGCAGTTTTATATGGCAAGAAAAACCCTATTGACCGTGATCTTGACCACGGACTAAGACAGCAAATGGACAACAATAGAAAAAACTTACACCTGTTTACAGCGGTAGTCTGGTGTGGAAGACAGGGAGTTGCTCTTAGAGGTCATAGAGATGGAGGGCGAATAGATTTGTCGAGCGAGCCTGCAGAGAACGAAGGGAATTTGAAGGCTTTGCTTAGGTTACGTACCTGCAACAGGGATGATTCTTTAAAGATTCACCTCGAAGTAAGTGGCGCTAATGCAATTTGCACTAGTCGTAGAACCCAAAATGAGGTTATCTCAGTGCAATTGCATCATTCTGTGAAATATAGTTTTCTAAAGTCGAAGCTGCTAAATGGTTCGCAGTATTGGCTGATGAGACAGCCGATATAGCCGACGTTGAGCAGCTTTCGATTTGTGCACGCTACGTGGACATGGAAAAAAGAGTGAAATTTGGGAAGAGTTTGTGTAGTTTATTCCTCTAACTGACCTAACTGGAAGGGGATTGGTCGATACAGTTTTAAAAAGCTGAAAGAATATAGGCATTGCAACCTAGTAGCTCAAGGGTATGACGGTGCAGCCTCAATGAGTGGTGCATGCAACGGCGTTCAAGCACTCGTCCAACAGCAGTGTGCTAACGTCAATTAAGTTCACTGTGGCTCTCACGGCCTCAATTCCAGTCTTTCGAGTGCATGCTCCGTGCCTCAGATTAGAAATTGCATGGGAATCGTGGCGAAAGTTTGTGAGCTTTCTCATGCGAGTCAAAACGCCAGGCTGTCCTGAGTGACTGAGTTGAAAAATTAATACCAAAAGCTCGTGCATGTGGCACGCCTAAAGTCACTTTCTCCGAGGAGATGGGTGCAGAGGCACGATGCTCTGAATGTGTTTGTAAATATTCTCCACCCCATTTTGTCTACTCTCCGAGACATTCGCGAAAGCTGGAATGATCGGGAATCTTCGTCCAATGCTCAAATCCTTCTGAGCGCTTTGCCGAGAAGCGACTTTCTTGTCTCTCTTTTTGTTGCGGAAAAAATTTTCTCCATAAGCTTGTCGTTAAGCAAATACTTGCAAACCGTCAACATGGATCTTTTCTCCACTCTAAAGTTGGCTGATGACGTATTTTTTTTTACTGCGCGTAACCTTATACCCTAAGCTCAAGAGGTATTTCATCAACTTTTTGAACATGTTGTGTCAGTTTGTGAAAAGCTTGGCTTGGTTATTGAAATGCCAAGGTTCGAAGTTCCGCAAAGGATGCGCTCAAATGTCCCTTTATCGACTCCGGAAGAGTACTGCCGTTGTTGTGTATTCCTCCCATTTCTGGAAGCCTTCGCAGAACAAGTCGATGAGAGATTAGGGAAGCACAAGAGCATTCTTACTAAATTTGAAATTCTGCTTCCTTCTTCTTTAAGTCTGTTCCCGAGCAAGGATGATGAAAATGCGATGCGCATTCTCTGTGAAAGCTACAGTTCTGATGTCGGGGACTCAGTTTCGTCAGCTGTCTGAGAGCTATATTTTTGGTACAGTAAGCTTCAGCAGTTTGAAAAACGCCGAATGGATCCTCTGGAAGCACTGAAATCCTGTCCAGGTAAGTATTTTTCCTGCGATTTAAAAACTACTTCAAATTATGGCTACTCTGCCACTAACGACTTTCACAAGTGAGAGGTCCTTCTCAACTCTGAGACGTCTTAAAACCTATCTTCGCAGCATGACTGGGGCGCTAAGGTTAAATGGTCTAGCTTCCCTAAATATTCACAGAGAAGATCCCTTATCACCTGGATAGATTTTGGACGAATTGGCAACGAAGCCACGACAGCTGGACTTTACGCTGTAGCGTGTTTTATCCACGAATACGTCGCTGCTACAAAGACCTGCTTGAGAACACAAATTGTGGGTTCTGCCTCCTGAATGATTGGTTTTTACATTGTCTTCAACAAGCTACGCATGCCTGCAGTTCAATATTTTTCTTCGTTTGGTTTAGCTATTTCACCTGTGCTTAATCATACCGAATAAAATTTTCGGGTTCAGTGCACACTATATTATATTGCGCTTCGGTCACTTGACCAATTGATTTTTAACTTATTCGTAATTTTAGTATAGGATTGTAGGTGAACCTGTCTTGCTCGCGCATTCTCTTCGTTCTTCCAACTGGCATAACTTGCACATTCATTGACTCCTTCCACTACATCAGTCAATAGTAACCTAAAATACTTACAAAACTCACCGCTTCCATGGCTGTATAACTAAGAGCTTGAGTGGATGACAACTTGTCTCTGACGGGACTATCGGCGCCGCTATCGTGTTTGTCACCAGCGCTACTTGCAATCTTTCCCTGCGTATAAATTTTCTCCAGACTCTGTCCTATAGGCCCATTTCTACTGTCAGAAGCAAGACATTTTACTTGTGCCCATGATCGTGGCTCGCTCGTGAATAATGTATAAGTTTTATTCTCTCTGGGTTCTCTTTCCCATGTTACCGACAACAACAGGAAGGCAACGAGCACAAGGGCACCAAACTATAACACGCCTGTGATAACGCAGCTGCTTTGACAGAAACCAATCCTTCTGTCGAAATGTTGGACAGGACGACTTAGGCTCTTACCTGATTCGACTTTAATTTCGCTAACAATGCCTTGATGATACGCATGAACGGTCAACTGATAATCCTAGCTTACGACAACGAATTTTTTAAAGTATTTTTCCTGACGTCACGTGAACTTTCAGATTGCAACCATACGAGATGACCTTGAGCGAATGAATATTCTTGGAAGCATTCTTTGATATATGTTTTATGTACTTCCTGCAATAAACTGAGTTGGGAGTTAGCACCTGTTTGTCTTCTCGCATTTCGTTTTTTCGTCTATTGTGTGCGTGCCGAAATGTTTTCAAGAATGTCCTCAAACCAACTCACCCAACTTTCGTTACTATTACGGAATTAATATAATATACCTCTTATAGATCTGAATAAAGAATTTCTCAGTGTGCTTTAATTTACGTGGCTTCATGCAACAAATTATTCCTTTGATTTTACATCATTTCTGTATGAACTGCTGTGGTAAAAACAGTGTACTTATTCAAGCTACGTGGTTCATACAAATGCAGCTAGTTAAAGCCGACAATTCAGTTTTGGCACAATTTCACGAGACTGAAACGAAACAGATACGTTCCTCTCTCGTAATTTCCACTCTCAGAACATTCTGACCTGCAGAGCTTTAACAACATCACGCTGCCACCGGCATATCATCGACGCCCTTATCTTTGTACGGAGCGCCAAAAATAAGCATGCGCCGACAACATTGTAGGGGAACTATGCTATGCGCAGCTTTATTAATCTGCGGTTTATTTATCTCGTATACTGCTTTGATGAATTAATTGATGCACCAGTTAAGTTTTTGCTAGGTGTCTTTTTTTATGAACCCACCCGATCTCACCTTTTTGATTATCCAATAACTAGCTGGCACTCACGTCTGTTGGCCCCACCCGCGTCAGCACTTCTGATTCACAAGTCCACAAAATATATCAATGCATACACAAACCACGACAGCCAGTAGCGCAACCAGGATTTCTGTCTGGCGTGGGGGGGGGGGGGCGGTGAAATATTGACGAAGGTCATGAGAATGCGTAGTTAGAGTGTGTGTGTGTGTGTGTGGAGGGGGGGGACATTTGATAATATGGCGTTCCCGGCTTCATCTGAATTTTTTATATATTTTTTCAACTCTCGCGTTGTGCTTGACCTCCAATATAACGAAAATATTGATTGTACAAGTGTAGGAAGCCTGCTGTGCGAACGCGGTTCAGCTTGCGAGGTGCCGAATTTCAGACACGATGCGATATCAGGCGCGCGACGAGTTGGCACAATTGGCGCAATTATAAACGAACACTCGAATTACTCTACGAAGCGTGAGATGCCATCACGCGGCAAGGCGGATAAAAAAGAGCACATCCCCGAAGGTGACAATTATAATGTGTGAAATGCCAGTTAGATTCAGCGGCTCGATTAAGTAACAACCTATTTTAGCGCCAAAAATCAAACAAACCAGCAAACCGATCTCAAAGTTTGCTGAATATCCACAGACGTTTGTTCCAGCGCGATGATGCAGCCTTATCGATGCGTGAATTGCTGGCGGCGAAACTTTGGCAATGTGCGCAGTTCAGTTGAAGGCAACCAACAACGTGGTACGCTAACAGCGGTATGACGTATGCGAGTGTGACCATCCCAAAACGACAGCTACGCCCCACAAACACGGGGAATTAAATCACAAAGTTTTCTCAACTTGCAACAGTAACTGTATTTTCACAATGCGAGGAGACAGCGAGAAATCAATTCTGCAGTCGTTGCAAGGACGCACCGCCTTAGGTACTGATTCGGGTACTCAGAGAAACAAAAATTTGAAGGGACGAATCGAGGCAATCAAAACTGAATGTGTGACAAAGATAGACCTAACTTTAGTGTTTCAACTGCAGTGATCCACGCTTGTGTTCTTTGTCGGTCGTACGGCTTGTCCGGTACGTAACCGATAGTTTTACTGGTGGATCGCATGCCTTGCCCTTTTCGCAATGCAAGCTGCAGAGAAAAAAGTGTGGTGGAAGTGACGTGCTTTTTCAGGGGAGTTTTCGGATTCCTTGGGCAAGCCGGCGTCTCGTGTCGTCTGCTTCACCATTCGCATGACCCCGTTGATGATAGCCGGCTGGAGTTCTGAATGTGCATTTTCATGCAGCTGTTGCACTTCACAGATCATGCAATGTGTTAGAAGCCTACAGTGAGCACTGGTACTCACGGTGGTTTGTTTAGTTTATATCGTTTGAGGTGGAAAGTGGTCGTTTTCGAAGTTCGCGACCACTTCGTCGAAAATGGTTGGCGCCGAGGTTTCGTTGCTTTCCTCCGGCACTGTGCTGCCTCAGCGAAGGAAGCCTTGAATTCCTAAACGAGAACGGCACCATATACGGCTCTTAATGTGAGAGGCCGCGGTGAGCCGTGTATCGTGTCCGGTGGTCTCAACTATCGGAAAAACTACGTGGTCCATTATTCTCATCGAAGCTTGCCGCCCCGCCGTGGAGGTCTAGTGGCTAAGGTACTCGGCTGCTGGCCCGCAGGTCGCGGGATCGAATCCCGCCTGCAACGGCTGCATTTCCGATAAGGCGGAATTGATGTAGACCCGTGCGCTCAGATTTGGGTGCACGTTAAAGAACCTCAGGTGGTCGAAATTTCCGGAGCCCTCCACTACGGCGTCTCTCATTATCATGGTGGTTTTGGGACGTTAAACCCCACATGTCGATCAATCAGAGCTTGCCGAGTTAAGAATAACACGTGCCTCACACAGTAAGGTGATTGATTTTTTTATTATCGCCTCCTGTTTATGTTCTAAGCCCTAACCACATGTACGTGATTGCCTAGTGAAAGCGAAAATCGGCAGCGACAAACTTGCTTCGTCACGCCCTCGCGTCGTGATGGCTGAAACCGCATGTCGGTGACATGCAGTGTCATTGTTGCTTGAATGAAAACTTTCATGCATGCCTATAAATTCCTAATATAAGTTTAAAATTTGGTTGATGACAGCACGCCAAACTTATTTTGTCTTGTGGGACATACGGAAGCGACAAAAACATTCATTGACCTTGTTTTTTTTTCGCAATCTTTGGTTTAACCACGAAAGGCTGCCCAGAAGAGTTTGCTATCATGCACTTCGCACGGTAGGAACTGACCAAATTGTCACATGCTAACGTTGCGATAACAAAAGAAACCTTCTATAACAAAATTTAAGACCAAATATTGCCGCTCTCTCACTTTCCACGTGAAATGAGAATGTACAAAAAGTTGTCGATACCTTCCATACCTTGAAGTACGCACACATAAGAAGCATAGAGAGCAAATTGCAACTGCAGCGAGAGCCAGGGGCGCAGCCATGTTGCCGGAAATCACCACGCTGGCTTCCGGGTGACAAGCGATCTTTATTAGTTCTTTAGAAACGCGTGACGGGACAAGCGGCGGTGACGGATGGGCCTGCGCGAAAGCAAATCTTGTCGCTGTCGTTTGTCACTCTTGCGAGAAAATCGCGTGCATGCGGTTAGGGCTTTAAGCGTGGTAACATCATCCTTGGCCTAGTTCTTTTTTTTTTCATTGTGGCCGCAGTCTACTGACCCTCGCTGCTGCGAACGATACTCGTGGGCGCGTATCGTCACACACATTGCAAAGAATGATTTAGAGGTGCTTCATCTGGCTCAATATGAAGACAGATAAATTACATTTCACTGTTATATCATGTTCCGTGCCCCGAACTCACCATATCTGCAGAAGAAAGCATCCTGTCATGGAGATTACGCGGCCGATTCGCGCAGTTGCTCTCTTGCGTTAAGCGGGTAAACACAAAGTGCAAAGCTGCAAGTGTATTGTAGATTCACAATATGAGCCGTAATAAAGTTGCGAATGGCACGCAGGCGCTATAAGAGCGAGTATCGCAGCACGTTTGCTCATAATCAGCCCCGAATATTCGCTTTTTCAGCTCGTCTATCGCATGGCGGTGGTGCCACCCGACTCGTGCTCGCTCGGCTCGCCTCCCTCTCACTGGCGCCCATTGCGCATGCGCAAGCCACCGTAGCGTAACCAACATTACGATGAGGAATCCTGTACTCTTATTTAATTCCGGCTTCATAAAATATGAAGTAATGGCCTCTGCTCTATATTCCTTCCTTCATGACCTTTGGGTTCCATGGCGAGCCAGTTGCCTCCATCCAGTAGCGCGTTGCTTGGAACCAAACCTAATTGTTAATTAAATGCAATTGTTTAAGAAATCCTCCGATATGCAGACCCCTGCTGCGAGATTTCGCTGTAAGTTACTCGCGTGCTCGGCCGCGAACATCTACTATGGCGAGGACGAAAACGTTGGTGATTGACGTGGAAATGAACGTTTTTTTTTTAATCTAAACAAGGGACAAGCAAAAAGAACACTAAATGCAACCGAAAATGCTAAAGCAAGTGTTGCCGCCTTGTGGCTTTGAAATTTCAAAGAGAATGAATATAACACGCCCACTAAAGCTCCCCCCAACCCCGCGTGGGCATGTACCATTTATGCTAGGCCCTGCTCAATGTTGGCCCTACTTTACTCGACTATTTCTCATTTGAAGGAACGTCGGCACGCTGGTCATCCTAGTTTTGCCGTATCGCGACAGGACCAGCAGCATTTCGCATTACGAGCACGGGAGGCACGTGTGATAGCGTGGCTTTGCAGTATCGCCGGTGCCATCCCCAGCCCTCCTGACGTCTCTGCATTTGATCAAAAGGGCAACACCAGTGCTCTTTGGGTCTCGTGTTCATGGGCACAGCTTCAATGACATCTCCTAAAAACACCAGCGTTTAGGTAACGTTACAGAGACCCTCCTTGTCTGGCGCATGCCCAGATCTTTCCATGACGAAGTGCGGCGTACGTGACATGTGCTCCGAAGCTTCAAGAAAGTGCTGTTTTGTACTAGTTTTGCATGCAAGTTTGTGCCGCAAGTGACAAGCAAATACGCCCCAAGAGTCACTGCTTTTTGAAGTTAGTGTTGCTTGTCGCGATTTAATGCGCAAGTCGAGCTTTCTCTCCTCCTCTTACGCACTCACTCGGACGCTCATACGCTCCCTGCTAATCGCGTGATTTATTCGCCCACTCGGATGCCCAATACTGCGGCTGCGGGACACCATTTCACTTGATCTTTCAGACGGATTATCTTGGAAGTCAACATGCCGGACGAACTTGTATCGTACGACTACTCGGCACTGCCAAATGAAGTGTGGCTCAAGATACTCGCCCATCTGGATTGCGGAACCCTGTTGGCACTAGAAGCGTCCAGCTTGCGCTTCGAAAGCCTCGTGTACGACCACGTTATTTGCCGCAAAATCCACTGCAGCCCCAACGTGGGAACCCAAACCTTGAGTGCCTTCTTCACTCCCAAGCGAACGCCATTCGTGAAGGAGTTGCATTTCGACAACTGCTTCATGACCAATCCATCCGTCATACTGCACTATGCCAACATTTGTGCAAACCTGACCTACCTCTCCTGCATCGGCTGCCGAGTGAACCCTGCAGAGGTACTAGCTCTGATTATCAGGCCACTCAGCTTATTGCAGCGGATCGAATGGACGCTCTGCGGACTGAAGGAGCAGCCTACCGCATATAGGGACATCGCACTAATCACCAGGCAAAATCCCAAGGGACACGCCACAAACCTGCGTTGGATGTACATGGAGCTCTCGTTCATCGATCCGGAAAATTTTATCATCTCTTCTATCCTGAAACGCTGCTTAGTACTGGAAGAGCTTCACTTTCATATCACACATGGTAGCCACTACGAGGCCATCGACCAATACGCTGTCATGGCGAAAGAAGTCGTTCCCCATGTTCAGACGTTCACTTACTCGCAGGAGGAAGTCACGTGTCGCCAGCCGAGATGGCCGTACATGCGATTCATCTTTAGGCAGCCAGTAAATAAATTCAAGGTCGCGGCGTCCATTCTTGGAAATATGACCATTAACATGGCAGCCGATGCAGTCAACTGCGTATTCCTGTCTGACGTTGTGGGCCAACCAGAGGCCGTCCTGGCATTCGAGCAAGTCCTCCTTACCATCAGAGACCCAGAGAATGTGAGTCCAGAAGAAATCGCCGAGGTGTCAGCATTTGACTGCTGGTCCAAGCTGCGCTCCTTAGCCTTGACCCAGGTCCCACCGGGCCGCATTAGCAAACAGACCAATGTCGGCCCCGCCTTGATCGAGCCCCTAGGCAGCCTGTTCGCTTCTTGTCGCTCGGTCACCGAACTCAACCTGAGTTCCTTCCATTTCAAGACAAAAGTGAACTGCTGCGCCATCGTGGCTTCCACCATGCCCCAACTTCAAGCACTGGCCCTCACGCAATGTGGCATCAACTACAAGGATTCCGTGGATGGGCTCGCCTCCGGCTGTGTGCACCTCGAAGAGCTCGACGTGCGCGTGTCCCGCGATGGCCTCAGTGGCTTCTGCACAATGTGCTCAGAGCCGCTGTGCATCAGCGAGAGTAGCATGGAAGCACTGACGAAGCGCAGCCAGCTGAGACGCCTTAGTCTTTTCTACGTACGCAGAGTACAGTCGTTCGACTTCATCAAGGCGTGTCGGCTCACCAAACTTCGCATCTCTATGGTCACCTGGACGGGCGAAGAAAATGTCTATCAAGACATTGGAGACTTTCTATGCGCCAACACTTCCCTTAGCTCCTTCACCTTCATGTACAACTGGCCACACTGGGAAGAAGACGAATTCTGCCGCGAAATTTTGCGCGCCAAGCACCTTCGCATTCTGTCACTGTACCATGAGCTGCGCGTCCGTGACGAAGTGGTTATCAAGCTCGGCGAGAAGGTCACGTCTAGCATGCCTTGCCTCGAAGTGTTGCATCTGCATTACAACGACATGAGCGGAGCCGATAAATGTCTCTCCTGGATCGTCAACGAGCGCTGCCACGGTGAGCAAACGCGCTCCTTCACCGTCATCAAGTATTGCTTGTTCTGTGATTTATCTACTTACATCGGCCTTGCCAGCGCGCACAACCGTAGCGACAGCCGTTTCTAGCTGCTGACCGGTTGGCGTATACGTTCCTGCGCGTAACATTAAACTTTATGTTAAACAAACTCTAACTTCAAGCACACCTGGATCATGTGTTCATACTTTTCTGCAAATTAAAGGTAATTAAAAAATGTCACCAATGCTCGCACGTGTTCTTTACCACAACGCTTTTATAGCCTCATTTGTATCAGCTGGCCGATTTCGCGATAATGCATGTTCCTTCCCCAAGCTGTGCAAAGTCTTAAATGATGTGCCGCTGCGAGTGTAGAAGACTGCTTTGATGCAAAGTATCTATGAAATTTACCTGTGAATATAACTGCACACACCGAGCTCAAAAACAAGGGAAAGCTTTCCTTCCTAGCGATATCTCCTCCTCGACATTCTTTTCTTAAGAGCACGTGGAAAATGTCAGAATTGAGCGTGGAACCCATCAGGATTTCACCCTTAATTGTTGGCTCACGTCATTGCAAAACATAAAATGAAGCGAAATGAGTTGATTGCGGGCGATAGTTATGCGAGACATGTAAAGATGTGTGTGCGGCTGCAGGGCGAGACAGTGTTGCATAACTAATCTTTCGCGTAGATGGACTAATCAAGAGTATGTATCATAATGACACCGCATTATCCGCTGTTTCGAGTCCCCAAGTGCTCCAGAAAGAGTAGAAACGCCAGGCGACAATAACGCGCTCATTCATTGTATGTTCGGAGGCTGGTGAAGGGTCCCTTAAAATATTTAACATTCACCCAAGTTTCCAGCGTAATAACAGATTTGTAAAAACTACGTAGTTCAGCACGTGTTCAGTGACGTGCACTTGTAGCGTTTGTGTACTGGCTATCCAATATATAGTCTTTTGTACTTTTCGTGCGGCTCTTCCAAAACTAAAGGATAAGAAAGTTGGCGATGCATGGCTGATAATGATTCGAATGCGCAAAGAACTGATTTCGCACGAACTTATTCGCAGCAATCACTTGTGGGAACCATACTTTAGTATTTTTTGTTTACGTGTTCAAGACGGCTGCAGACAGCCGCGTACATCATTGCGGTGTTGGCTGAAATACGTGGCACAAGGTTGCCAAAGAGAAGAACGAGAAAAGACATAAAGAGCGCCAACTCACAACTAAGTTTATTTTCATGAAGCACTCACAACATATAGGCTCTTGGAGGACAAGCGAAGACCATTTAATTCACCGCACGTGCAGGCATGAACATTTTGATGATGTAATAAACGATTATTGCAATCATGATATCTGGAAACCAGCAACAAGCAGATATGCTCGATGTTAAGACGTCAAAAAAAAAGATCAACACACCCAAGCCTGGGCAAAAAAATGCGAGGAAAAAACAGCAAAAAGGACTGACAGACACTTCGTAGCAGCCATCTTCAGTATATCTAGATCCAACAGTTGGAATTAACTATTATGCAAGAAAACTGAAGGCACGCTGACGCACGAGTCACCTTTTTTCCTCATGTGAAAGGCTTCGAGTAACTCCCGTGCCAGCGCATCCCGGCTCCTTCCAAGTAGTCGCGTGCGATCAAACTGCGGCGTGCAGCCACAAGCAGTACAGTGGAAGGGCCCTGTTCCATTCTTAATTGTTAAGAACGCTCCCTTACGGTCATTTGTACAGCACCCTGTCTGGCCTATATAGACCTTTCCACAGCTCAGAGGAACTTCATAAACAGTGCCCACGGCACAACGCAGGAAGAGCTTTTCATGCTTCTTATCGCACACCGCCTTGACACCTCTTGAAGAAATGCGGGCACAGAGCCTTGAAAGCTTATTCAGAGCAGAGAAAACCACCGGCACATGGTGCCAATTTGCAACCTTTTTCAGGTTGTGGGAGATTTTGTGCATGTATGGTACAACATGTGGTCTTTTCCTCTGTCCTTGCAATGGCTCTGGCCTCCTGCGTTCCCCTTTCAGCCTCTGAAGCAATGCTTCAGATACACTGACTAAGACCGAATAAGGAAACCCAGCTGCAGTGAGCCGCGATAACTGACAGGAAAAGACTATCAAACACTGTGTGCTGGCATAACTTGGACAGCACAGAACAAAAACACATAGCAGCTATAAACCTCTTCGCCACTCTACAATGTGCAGAATCATATGAAAGAAGTCCTTTTCTCGTTCTAGGGCTGAAGTTTGAACAAACATGACCCTCTTTCAGAGTCAGGTTAATATCTAAAAACTGCAAGCTTTCGTCAATGGGCAGTTCATAAGTAAAAAGCAAGCCTTTTCCATGTTCTCGGAACAGGTTTAAAACAAAATGTACCTCGCTATAGTGCGTTACAGGGTTAGTAGAAGCTAACAACACGAGGAAATCGTCCACATATCTAAAAATTTTAGGGACTTTTCCTGGATCAGCGGCATTTTCTAAAGCACAATAATAGACGCCAAAAAATTGTACAAAGAACAGGTGCAACGCAGGAGCCAATACAAATGCCCTTTCTTTGAATAAACAACCCATTATTAAAAAAAGACAAAGGTGCTACGTAGGTAAAGTTCTAAAAGTGACATGAAGTTGGAAACGGATATGCCAGATGTATTGATAACAGTTGTGCCCCCGTGTTCCTCGATACAGTCCCTTACACAAGATAAAAGTTCATTATGAGGCACTGAATAAAAAAAGATCCTCAACGTCAATCGAAGAAAGATAACTGATGTCACTTCTGCTTTTCAAGAAATCTATGACGTCACAGGAGCTTTTCGTTGCGAAAGGATCTACAAACGCTAACGCATTTAAAATTTTCAACAGATAGCGACTCACTTGCAGCTGCAAAGTACCATTTTCTCTCATAATTGACTACACTGGCATGTCAACTTTATAAGTTTTTACATTTAAAAACACTTCCAAGAAAGTTTTCTTGCATTCAAAAACTGATTTAGCCAGATTGGCTAAATTAAAACTCTTGAACAATTCAACAGCACGACTTCTTACCTTTGACGCTTTTACAGTTGTACACTAAAATTCTTCTTAATAGCAGAACTGGCTTTGTCCTAGAAACTGGAAGTATACATCACCACAAATCCGCCTTCTTTGTCTGCCTGAAGGAGAGAAAGTTCATGCTCCTTGAAGTACGAGACAACTCTGCCTGTGATGAACTTGGGACGGTCATTTCTTTAGTTCCGCAAAAGTTAGTCCGCACCCTCAAGTAGGCAGCGCTCGCGATTTTCCTCGTCAGCACTGCGGGAAATGCCTCGGTTCGTGGCAAGTAATTCGTGGGTTGATACCTTAAGAACAACGCTGAACTTTGGTCTATTCTTCAGCACCAAAGCAACTTTCTCAGGAAAAGACACGTTCCCAAGAACTCTTAAATTGTCCGGCATTGGTCGTTTGGTCTGGAGCTTGGGAAGTCGAACCAAGATGCACTGCCACCAGTACTCCGTTGTGTCATTTGCTGAGCGATGAAAGAACCGCAGATGATCTTCAGCTATTATTCCCGGGAAACTCAAGAAACACCACAGCCGTAGCAGGTCATGGTATAGGGGTACTTGGCTCCGAAATTCCGACTTGAGAATTTTGCTGTTGCGTTTAGCGTGGCCAAACGAGGGTTGAACAGGAGCAAAAAGCATTGTGGCGTCGTTGGGTATTAGACCTTTTCTTAAGCAATAACCAATAAACCTAGCATGGCAAGAAGCAGAAGCGATCAAGTGTACGTAATCCTGAGCCTGAGTAAAAGGTAAAACAGACTGGAAAGGGCCCCTTGTAGAAGAAACGAAGCTTAACAGTACGTTATGTGGGGCTAGTTGGTACATATAAAGCTAAAATCAACCCACTAAATTAGGCATTTCCCGCAGTGCTGACGAGGAAAATCGCGAGCGCTGCCTACTTGAGGGTGCGGACTAACTTTTGCGGTACTAAAGAAATGACCGTCCCAAGTTCATCACAGGCAGAGTTGTCTCGTACTTCAAGGAGCATGAACTTTCTCTCCTTCAGGCAGACAAAGAAGGCGGATTTGTGGTGATGTATACTTCCAGTTTCTAGGACAAAGCCAGTTCTGCTATTAAGAAGAATTTTGGTGTACAACTGTAAAAGCGTCAAAGGTAAGAAGTCGTGCTGCTGAATTGTTCAAGAGTTTTAATTTAGCCAATCTGGCTAAATCAGTTTTTGAATGCAAGAAAACTTCCTTGGAAGTGTTTTCCAATGTAAAAACTTATAAATTTGACATGCCGGTGTTGTCAATTATGACAGAAAATGGAACTTGGCAGCTGCAAGTGAGTCGCTATCTGTTGAAAAATTTAAATGCGTTAGCGTTTGTAGATCCTTTCGCAACAAAAAGCTCCTGTGACGTCATAGATTTCTTGAAAAGCAGAAGTGACATCAGTTATCTTTCTTCGATTGTCGTTGAGGATCTTTTTTTATTCAGTGCCTCATAATGAACTTTTATCTTGTGTAAGGGACTGTATCGAGGAACACGGGGGCACAACTGTTATCAATACATCTGGCATATCCGTTTCCAACTTCATGTCACTTTTAGAACTTTACCTACGTAGCACCTTTGTCTTTTTTAATAATGGGTTGTTTATTCAAAGAAAGGGCATTTGTATTGGCTCCTGCGTTGCACCTGTTCTTTGTACAATTTTTTGGCGTCTATTATTGTGCTTTAGAAAATGCCGCTGATCCAGGAAAAGTCCCTAAAATTTTTAGATATGTGGACGATTTCCTCGTGTTGTTAGCTTCTACTAACCCTGTAACGCACTATAGCGAGGTACATTTTGTTTTAAACCTGTTCCGAGAACATGGAAAATGCTTGCTTTTTACTTATGAACTGCCCATTGACGAAAGCTTGCAGTTTTTAGATATTAACCTGACTCTGAAAGAGGGTCATGTCTGTTCAAACTTCAGCCCTAGAACGAGAAAAGGACTTCTTTCATATGATTCTGCACGCTGTAGAGTGGCGAAGAGGTCTATAGCTGCTATGTGTTTTTGTTCTGTGCTGTCCAAGTTATGCCAGCACACAGTGTTTGATAGTCTTTTCCTGTCAGTCATCGCGGCTCACAGAAGCCGGGTTTTCTTATTCGGTCTTAGTCAGTGTATCTGAAGCATTGCTTCAGAGGCTGAAAGGGGAACGCAGGAGGCCAGAGCCATTGCAAGGACAGAGGAAAAGACCACATGTTGTACCATACATGCACAAAATCTCCCACAACCTGAAAAAGGTTGCAAATTGGCACCATGTGCCGGTGGTTTTCTCTGCTCCGAATAAGCTTTCAAGGCTCTGTGCCCGCATTTCTTCAAGAGGTGTCAAGGCGGTGTGCGATAAGAAGCATGAAAAGCTCTTCCTGCGTTGTGCCGTGGGCACTGTTTATGAAGTTACCCTGAGCTGTGGAAAGGTCTATGTAGGCCAGACAGGGTGCTGTACAAATGACCGTAAGGGAGCGTTCTTAACAATTAAGAATGGAACAGGGCCCTTCCACTGTACTGCTTGTGGCTGCACGCCGCAGTTTGATCGCACGCGACTACCTGGAAGGAGCCGGGATGCGCTGGCACGGGAGTTACTCGAAGCCTTTCACATGAGGAAAAAAGGTGACTCGTGTGTCAGCGTGCCTTTAGTTTTCTTGCATAATAGTTAATTCCGACTGTTGGATCTAGATATACTGTAGATGGCTGCTACGAAGTGTCTGTCAGTCCTTTTTGCTGCTTTTTCCTCGCATCTTTTTGCCCAGACTTGGGTGTGTTTATCGTTTTTTTTTTTGACGTCTTAACATCGGGCATATCTGTTTGTTGCTGGTTTCCAGGTATCATGATTGCAATAATCGTTTATTACATCATCAAAATGTTCATGCCTGCACGTGCGGTGAATTAAATGGTCTTCGCTTGTCCTCCAAGAGCCTATATGTTGTGAGTGCTTCATGAAAATAAACTTAGTTGTGAGTTGGCGCTCTTTCTGTCTCTTCTTGTTCTTCTCGTTGGCAACCTTGCGCCATGTATTTCAGCCTAATATGTACCAACTAGCCCCACATAACGTACAGTTAAGCATCATTGCGGTGCTTGTTTTCACCGGGATCCACCCACTTGTGTTTGACTGATGGGGTGCCTGCTTTTTTTTTTGCATCCTTAGTGGCTGCTTCATAGCCCTGGACTGTACTATTTCTTTCAGATAGCGTGCGTATGTATGTATGTATGTATGTATGTATGTATGTATGTATGTATGTATGTATGTATGTATGTATGTATGTATGTATGTATGTATGTATGTATGTATGTATGTATGTATGTATGTATGTATGTATGTATGTATGTATGTATGTATTGCGTCCAAGGTTTATCTCCACCTTACCGCAGGCGTCCGTTGTTGAGACGTAAGGGTTGCGTCAGCCCCGGACTTCGTTTGGTAGCATGACAGTCTCTGGCTTCCTGAAATGATGCTCGCAAGTTCTGAGAATGAAAGCAAGCAGATTTACTGACACCTTTCGCACACTTACTTACCTAGTGAAAACGGTAAAAGTTCAGCGATGAGAGAACAGGATGAGTCAAAAACAAATTACAGCGTTTTCTTCCTCTGTCACCCGGCTGGCACCTCCTTCTTGATTGAAATCAATCACACATATGTGTCTTGCATGTCTTCTAGTAGTCCGCCATGGTGCATCAGTCACTACAGTACTCTGCTGCTGACCAGAATGTCACAATACGGTGGGCTTGAAATGGTTGAGGCCCGTCTGCTGTGCGATGTCAACGCACGGTAAAGAACACCAGGTAGTCAACATTTCTGCAGCCCTGCACAAACAGTGTGTCTGACAATCATGTCGCGATTTTGGGACGTAAAACTCCAGATATTAATATCATGCGTTCGAGTGACAGCGTATGGGAACTGAGATTTACTCGTATTGCCCCATTGGACAAAATAATGCACGCATTAGCCTAATGGTGTACGATTTCATGTCGGCGACGCTGTCTGCAATTGTCGTGGCAGATACACAGTAGTAGCGTTCACGCACAATTACTCCTATTTCATTCTTCATCTTACGAGCACTGCCCACCGTGCCTGTTTGACAGCGCTGCTCTCCGATGGGACTGCATGACCACCGCGCATCTCTGTGTTTCTCGGGTTCTCCTTTGAATATGGGAAACAATTGGCCCAAAACAGCTGTGCTGCTTGTTGTAATTGGTCGGTTTTTCACGGCTCGCTTATTATAGGAACCACAAATGCAATTTAGTGAATTTAGTCTCATTACCTGTTTGAATGTGAACAACGAAAATTATTGCTGGCGGGCGAATCTCAACCGACTAAGAAAAACGCGTACTTATTTTTTTTATCAAACGCGTACTCATAATTCCGTATTCATGTTGCTCACAGAATAAAAGGTTGATGTCAAGAAAGCGTAAGCTTCTGTCAGCTGGAAACTCATGAATTAAGTCGAATTGTGATAAAATTTGAGCCCCGTTTCAATAAACCTTTGCTCCCGTATATCTCTGCCACCAAAGCTGGTAAAGATATAGACGCCAGACTCTGGAGTTTTGCAGACATGTATATATACGCCCATTCTATGTTGGTAAACACAGGTAAGCCGATGTTGACATTATGGGCAAAATTATAGCGACGCCTGCACGTAACTTCCGCCGTAAGCGCTGAAAACTACGATGTGCGTCAACAAAATGACCTTGTGAGACGCCATAAACGCTGAGGGCTGCGATGTGCGCCAACAAACGAAACTAAGTTGTGAGACGCGACTCACATCCAACCGCGACGCCGCTCGTTGGCATACTGTTTTTTTTTAAAGACGACAGTCTTTCTTGTGGACCTTAGACGCAAAAACTTTGGTCTGTATGTCTGTCTGTACATTTGTCTGTTTGTCCACCGTTACCGCTAACCGGTTACTCTAAACAGCACCCTCCGATACCCTGAACGATTGACTCCCTCCGCACCGCCCACCAATGTTGCTCAAGAATCAGCGTTCATATTGGTGCGATTGTCAATGAAAAAGCAATTATTGCGCATATCTGACGCACCATAAACAACACGTATATATTCTGCATGTTCATCTTTTACTATAAAAGGCATGCATAACTAATTCTAAGGACCGTAGCGCTTATCACACACTGCGCTGACTATGCAACGCTTCCATGGAAAGGCCAGTGTTTCCAACGCTTTGCTAAGAAGACACGGTGGTGGCCCCTACCCGTCTCCTTGCGTTCTCTGAGACGGGTGCGCAAGTGCATCTCAGGGCCACGCGCTTTGTTTTAAAAAAAAAACTGCCAGATGGCGCTCATGTCTCACGTGTGGTAATGTCCCTAGATGAAACAAGGTAGCGTCACTCATTGTTCTCGAGCCATCCTCCTCACTCTCTCGATTACTCCTCTTTTTCTCTGCCATCCGCGTCTGTAATTGGTGCATTACTTGCACGTGATCTTGCAAATGGCTGGTGGTGTTATTTATTATTATGCAAAAGGTTCAAAACTAGTACGCATGCGCATATGGCTCCAGCCGGATTCTCGCCGTGACCAAAGACAAAATCGTAGCCAGAACATAAACTGAAGAGGAGGAGCGTTTCGGTGTGCGCTAAGTCGACCAAGATTGTTTCGCCATGCTCGTTCAATGCAACATCTGCGTTTTTCAGCAATGCTGCGTTGCCGTAAACAGCAGAAAATGGTTTCGCTCTCTTCATCTTATCTCGTGCTTTCCGAGATGAAGCGCACCATGAAGTGCAACTATGAACCATTTCACGCGAATACTTTCGTGCAACTCCGTCAACGTATGTCGACGCGGATCTGCGAAGCGAGTTCACTTGTCGGTTTTTATTGAAACGCCAGGCGCGCGTCTAATCGTCACCCCCGGAAGCTGTTCAGGCCTGCGCGTCACGTGACGTGACGTCGACGACGTCACATCGCGCCGGCCGCCCTTCGCTGGGTGGCTGCGCCAGCCGCGAGCGCTTGCCGCGCGCGCCCTTCACGCCTACTGACTCAGGCGAGGTTCCTTGACACCATGTCCGCACGATTTATCAAGGTATCGATTGATTGTATGGTTTAACGCGCCGACGCAACGCAGGCGATGAAGCACGCCGTAGGGGAGGGCTCAGCATTAAGTTTGACTACCTGGGAATCTTTATTGTGTGCCGAAATCTCGTACACACGGGCGTTTTTGCTTTTCGCCTCCATCAGAAATGCGGCCGCCGCAGCCGGGTATCGAAACCGCGCCCTAGTGCTCAGCAGCGCTACGCCTTAGCCACTGAGCCACCGCGGCGGGGGAACTTATCAAGGTATCAAGAAATAATGAATATCGTGAATGGAATAATGCATATTTATTTATCACAGCCAGACGCCGTCTGTACAAATATCACAGTGCGCATTGTTCTCGGTCCAGGCAGACGACAGGCAACACAAGATGTTGCCCTTAATGCTGAAAATATGCCAAAAGTACAAAACACAATATCTTGCCACAAAAAACTCAGAAAACAAAACAGATTGTAACAGCAAAAACATCCCCGAGCTTTGGAACAGAAAAAGCACACTTTCATTTAAATTGTAGGTTAGAGGAAAACATACCATTCGTTTATCATAGTAGCAGTAGTTATCATAGTAGCAGTAGCAACACAAGGTATCAGGTTCAAACACTTGCCAAAAAATACAATACATAAGAACACTGGTGACTAAATTATGATCCACAGCATGATAAATGACAGAAAGAAAAGTAATTGTACTGCCACAGGTAGGTGCATGTCCTAGGGAAAAAATCGAACAAAAATCTAAGAAAAAACAAATCACAGTGCACAACATGTCTGTACACAGAGTGCACAAGGAAAGTGTACACAGCTTAGGTACCAAAACGGACTGTACAACTGCTACAGTAGGCACCGAGGCAGTTAGAGTTAAAAAAAAGAAAAAAGTACAGCACTTTTAAAAGCTAACAACTTGTAAAGAGATACAAAACTGGAAACAAGGCTCATTTTACATAAGGCAGAAGTATACCAAGGAAATCAAGTCATGACATGCAATCAAATACACTCTGTGCAGTTTCACATGAATCAATGTGAAGAGAAAGACGCGACGCTTGGAAAATTACTTTCCAAGAAAAATTCGGGCCTTTCTATTTTTCGCCTTCTGATCTTTTTCAATGCGTAAAAGATCGTTCCTTTGCTTGCACAAGTTGTTGAGCATTATATTTGCTGCACAGTTTGCAACCAATGTGATGAGGAGCTCGTAGGTGTGCCCGTTTTCACACGTATCTATGTCCTCAAGCCTTGGCAGAGAGTCCAGTGTAAGTTGCCGAACGACATTCTTTTGGTTCGGCCCATGGAGAAACTGGGTAGAGGTACTTTCCGTCATGACCTTTTTAACTACAACCTCCGTGTACATAACTACTGCGATTACAAGAGCAGAAGGAAATTTGAGGCCACCCCGATCCAGTTGTGCGATTAAAGAATGGGCGTCCTCTCCTGTTTCGGTCGTATTTCCGGTAACGACCAACTGCCTCTGGCAGCTTTCACACTTGAGAACTTTCATTGCAGCATGTGCACAATACCCACCAACATAACCAATCACCGGCATTTGTGCTCTGAGCTCATCAAGGTCAGCATCGCTAACATGAACACTAAAAGAAGTGCCCGCATCCCTGACACTGTCCATCTCTTCGATGCCTCTGAGATCAACGTTCCTCATCCTTGGAAGGGCATTTTAAAGGCGAATCCTTCCCTCGGTTTCGGAAAGCTGGCGAACAGATATGTGATACTGCCCATCTGCCTGTACTGTCCAAAGCGACTCTCGAGGGGATCCGTCTGGACTTTCCCTAGCAGAATATACTTAAAGTGAAGCTCACTAACGCAGTACTTCACCAATGCCAAAAGGGATTGAGCAGAGAGCCTCAAGGCACTCAATGTCTCCTGGGTAAGTACTCCGGTGTCGTGCCTATAAAATTCCCACACATCGAGCCATGTGATAAAAGCGCTTAGAAAGCTTGCCTTGGGGTCATCTGTGTGGCTTGACATGGGCTCTTCGTAAACATTACGGTGATGGAAGCCCTTACTAGGTGTCTTTACATTGACAATTCTCCACCAACAAAGAATTATTTTGATGAACTCGGCGGTTGCTGTAGCATGTTGAAAATCAGTATGACCCTTGCGAGCGGCCAGGGCTTCGGCTACGTGCGGATTAAAAACCTGCAGTACGAGTTTGACGTCCTGTCGTTCAAAGCTGCTTGGATTTAGAGCTTTTGACGTCAAGCCATACCCAGACTTCAGAAGCAGGGGTGACTCCTCTTTATACAAATCTCTCAAATGCTTAAATGAAGCAGTCATCTTGCATTCGGGATGAACTTCATTGTTCGAAAGCTCGAAGCGTGGGTAGAAAAAGCAAGTTCCAGCATTTTCCTGGTTGAGCCAGTTATTTCTTATGCATTTAAATAGATGTACAGCATCCACCACGTAAAATAACGGCCGATCTGGGTCTGCCGGATGCGGGTAAACAGGGCTAAGCTCTGGTTCTGGCAGAAACATCTTCATTGCCTTCCTGTTCAGCGAGTTATTGTTACAGACAACGGCTATGACCCTGTATCCAATTTCTTCTAAGCCCAAGATCACCTTCTTCAGCATGCAATGAAGATATTCACCCTGTAAGGTTTTTACCGGAAGAATGTGCGCCACCTCCTTGAATGCGCTCAGCAAACTTTGTATCATAAACACGTGCACCGATGTGGCCGCTTCGTTGGAGTTAACTGCTGCATCACATATGTTCCCACCTTTGTAATCTAAACAAGGTTTAATATGAATCTCGTCAAGCATCAGCGTCACAGTGTGTTCATGTGCCTGCAGATGTTTGAATCTCTGAGACACATACTGAAGGAAAGTGTCGTCAGAAGAATCAACTTGTGGGCACATTTGAATAGACGAGCACACATTTCTAATAGTGCTTGGGTGGGGCAAAGTTAGTGCACCTGTGCTTCTCAGGAACTTGTAGGCATGTGGTGATATTGTACGCAAGATGCATGCAAAGACCATCACCTGTGCGCTATACTGAATGCGCTTTGCAGAAAGGAGTAGTAGCTGCTCCTTCATAAAGTTCACCGTCTCTTTCTTGCCTTCATCAATGCTGGCTTCCAATTTGTCCAGAAGGGAATGTATTGCTTGAGCCAGGTGGCGATAAGTGCAGCGCTCCTCAGACAGCATCGACAGGTTGTTCAAAATTTCCAACAGGGAACTTCCTTTTGAACTGAGTCTGGTACAACAGCGCTACCAAGGTTCTTGATTGGTGAACCTTGATAGCAGGCAAAGACTTCAAGGTTTGCAAACACGGTCAATGACGCATTCAAACAAGGTTCACGATAGTCGATAATGTTCAAAAACATGGAGCACTCTTCTTTATGAATCACAGTCCACTTCGGAGACACTGACACCCCTTGCAGGTGAGCCCTTAGTTCTTCGAGGGACGAAAACCGGTCTCGTTCTTGCTCCGCTTCATATGACGCCAGCGACTCTTCTACAGCACGGGCGAGTTGGGAGGCTTCTTGTCGGCTCCTCTTGGCGTCAGGCGTTTCTCTCGTGCTCTGGTCTCGTACTGAGAGGTAGGACGGACAGCCGGGAAATACCGTTGGGACAGATCCAGGACGCAACCGTGGTACTGGGAGTGCAACTTCAATAACTCTCCCTGTCCTTGGATCCGTGTACGATGTCGTCTTCTCGATGCATGAAGCGTCAAAATGATCCGCGCACACCTGCAAAAACGTTTCAAGAACGTCTGAGACGCCACTTCTCAAAAGAAAAAAATGCGCTCCCGTTTGCAAGACCGTGTTTACAGTCCGTGTAGCTAAAACAGTCTACCTACCTTTCGCAAGCATTTAAATAAAAGCGCTGCGCTAAGCGGTACAAGCAACATGAAAGGAAACACGGGAGCGTGATGTCACCGCACTCCACGAAGCGCTTCCACCGAGAGCTTGCAAGAATGGACGACACCACGGCACTGTTAGTGAACAAAGCGCAGCTGACCATCCTTGTTGCGAACGTGCCTTTCTGGGCGATTCTCATCAACTGCTGGCGTCAGCGCTTCGCGAGGCCCGGCGGCCACACGCTCAAGTATTTCCCATCATAGGTGATTTCTACCCGAACAAGCAACGACAAGCTAAGAACAGGAGCATCTCAAATTCTTACCTTAGTGCACGAAGTCGGCACGAAGTCCTTCCTAGGAATGGCGCGTAGCCATTGTTTGAGAGCGTCGGCGTCTTTAGGGAAGGAAAACACTTGTATCTTCTTTCCTGTTTTGTAGTTGCCGGTGCATCCGGGTACACAACACTTATTCGGCATTGTCGCATCACTCCAGCATCACGCACGGAAACAAAATTGCCGCAAAACAACAACGGAAAGCAACAAACGTGAAACACCGTCAACACCACGCCGCCGAACCGTCACCCCCGCCGCCCGCGCTGCGCTCGCTGCCGCTTCCCCGAGAGTCGGCCGGCCGGAACTGACGTCAGATCGCTGGGCGCAGGCCTGAAAAGATTTTCCGGGGGTGACGGTCTAATGCGTGTCTAGTGCATGCCAGTTGGTACAAATACATGTGGGTATGCACGTATACAGAGCAGCTGTAGGTTGTAATCAACGCACCTTCAGAAACATTTCACTCTTGACCACTTCCCGCTTGAGCCGAAACGCGCTGCTTCGAGACACCTCACCAGTAGAACTCACACTTTTCAGGAAGTTCCCAGCACCGCATCAGAATGACTTGGCATCACGATTGTCCAAATGGGCACATTAAAAAAACGTCATCGCAGTGCTGCTGGACGAGTGTTCGTACCAGTCTGGTCGTAGTTTTTTTTCTTGCATGTGCACAAGCCGGTTGTAATCAATCGTCACAACGTCATGCCCTGTGGCCACTTACAGGATCCAGCAAGAAGCACGTTCACTGTGTCACAGCACGAACAAAACACAATCAGAGAAGTGGACTACTTAGAACTGGACGAAATACCGCGGCCGTGGAACTAAAATGTACTACGCGCGACGCCATGACTAGTGGTGTAAAGTATAGAGCTGCACAACGTTGCCGGTTGAGTAACGCACATCCCGCTTGCTCTTGTGTTGTGCCGTTTATGTTCATAAAGGTAACTGTTTATTCTACGTCTTATTTCGTTCCATTTTGTTTCATTTACATCTACTCACCGTAGCAACAGAACCAAAACATTCGCTTTTGGATGAAAGTTTTAAACCTTCTAGGGGGCGCTTCAGGCAAATAAGCGAGGAGGAAAAGGGAGGGTGTCGCTACCTTGGAAACTTGTTTCATCTAGGGACCTTAACGTGTGGCGTGACTTGATGCGCTCGTTTGCCTCCGCTGCACGCTCGATGCACCCTAACGCAGCGCCTCCGGAATACCATTCACCGATTTTCTTGCGCAGAACATGAAATATATGTTTTGTTCACTCTCTCCACACGCAAGACTATCGTCTTTCGACGACATTTGCAGATTAGATGCAGATACGGGGCCAATTTTTTCTCGTTTCTTGACTTCTTCACTTTTCTCGTTTCTCTCCACATGCACTATTGAAAACGCAGCAGAAATTGCGGTAGGCAGAGCGTCTTTTGCCTACCAAGACAGCGCCACCGCATTTTCGTGACGTAAGTCCGGTGGAATTTGTCTATAGGGGCACCTGTCAGCACAGTCTAGGATTGTGCAAAGCTCTACTCTCTTGCACACTTTGCTGCACAACCAAGTGCGAGTACCGCGGGCGAAACACAAATTGAGCTAAATATTAGGTATGGTTGTGCATTGAATGCTGACAAAAAGAGCTACGAATTTCTCTCCGCTAGTGAGACGCGTAACCAAAACGCCATAGCGTGCTTTTTGGCTCACTCGCCAGAACGACGGCGAAATCAAGCGCAGACGCAACAGCTCCGCGCCCTACGAAGAAATACCTCAGTTGACGCTAGTTGTGTTGTCAATTGCAACGGACGTAAAGCACCTCAGTTTTACTGATTTCCGTGGCTGTCCCGAAGCATAACCATGAGAACGCTGGATACGGCCCGTGTCGAACATGTTGGGTAAGCGAATTACTCACGTTCTCCACGGCCGGTGGCATGAGAAAGTGTGATAATGTAGGTCTCCTGTTATGGTTTTGAGTACCCTTGACAGAAAACCATGGTAACATTGATTATGAAGCTCAACAGAGCCTCTGACGGCGATGTACTCAGTGCAACAGTAGGCTGGCAACGCGCGCGATAGACATTGCCGTTGGTCTCCGCGATTGCCGCAGCTATCTCGGAGGTTTCAGCTATGCCTTTCGTTGTACACCTAGAAAATGAACACGCATATATTCCTATTTGCAGTAACGGAAGTCAGCCGCCAACAGAGCATTCTCCACATGTGTAATAAAACAGGTCAACGCGCACGAAGCGAGAAATAGATGTAGAATGCAACTGCAAATGCGAAACTCACCGGGCTTATTCATGGCGAATAAAGCGAGCTTCGTACAACTCATAAAAGATACATTGCTCCTGCATCGCTTTGGCAACACGTGTATGCCAAACATACGCATTTAGGTGTTACCGAACGCACGTCGAAGTGCTTGCCTTGAACTCAATATCATGCGATGCTCGTTTGCACTTAAATTGAGAGTTGCAGCACGCCGAAATAACGTAAGCATGTTTTGTATTGCACCGGCAGTTCGCTTTGATTAGCTACTATTTTTGTGAAACTAAGTTGGATTGATGGAAGAAGCTTGTCAGGTCCTTCATTTTAAGGAAATCACACTTCAACAGCAACGAAATAGAAGGGCCTATGCACGTTCACTTGCGTACAGCTTGCTTTACTCTACCCGATCATCTGCAATGCGACGATGAGGGCGCTAGTCGCGGCGTTTTTCACAGCTCCACCTGGGCTGACTCTGATATCTGTGGCGAAGTTGCGCCTCTACAACTTTTCGCGTAAGAACTCATGAGCACAGCTATTGTAATTGACCTCGAGGTCCGCGGGCTACCTGGATGTCGTGCAGGAACGAGAGATGGCACGTCCGAAAGGAACGCTCTTTATTGTAACAATGAATGGAAAAAACGGATGTATTCGTGCCCTCGAGTGAGTGGTAGCTCGTGAGGAGTACTCGCGATGATGATGAACGTCCGCTGCTCTGTTGGTGAAAACGAAGTTACAACATTTTCCCAGGCCCAATTGATGGCGTCACTCTACTTGCAGTGTATAGAGCATTTGTACAGGGTGGTTGATTTCAGCTGCCCGAAAACTGCAGGGAACAGGAGCGAACTTTCACATCGCGTCCGTTATGCAAGTATCTTATTGTTGTCATCACCCAAACTTGCCGAGGGTATTTTTCGTCTCCGACAAAAACTAACTTTCCTTCCATCAGCAATTCAGTGCGTTTAGCTTTGTTGACGACAAATTTTCCCAGTGCGTCTAGATATTCCTTCTGCCAACATTTCCAAAAGGTTTGCAAGTCTTCTCGCTTCTGAAAGAGGCGGTTCAGCAGGTCTTCGCTTTCATCATCCTTTGTCATCATCGCTCGGGTGTTCCAGTCCCGCTCTTTCAGCAGTTGCTCCAAGTCCCACACACAGGATGACAGGGACTGGTTCAGAGACTCTAGCTCAGCGATGCGAGATTTGACATCGTCCAGGCAAGTCTTGTAGGTGTGCAGCTCATCACGTGGGATAGGAGAGTCCGACGAGCATCGGTCCAACCGTTTCTGGGGGTCACGCATATTGGTCTCGTAGATGCTCTTCATTTTCTCCCGGTTCAGCTGCATCTGCGATTCTACTGCTCGTGAAGTTCCTGCAGCGTGTCGGTCAGTTTGCGCTAAAAGTTCTCCTTCAGACGCCCATTGATTTCTGTGATCTCGGTCTGTTTGACAACGCGCATTTCCTCCAGTTCCTTTTCATCAATGGACTTCTGTACGTCCAGCTGCTCATTCAGCAGCTTGGCTCAGTTGCTGAGGCCTGTGCAATGCAGGATCTAATCTTGCAATTCCTTATTGACTCATTCGAGTTCTTTTGCCAGGGCATCCCGCTGATTATCGGCATCCTTAAGCTCTGTCAAAGCCTGGTTCAGGTGTCCCTGATGGTCGAAAACTCGAGACTCCAAAGTTGTCGCACGTCGCCCTGCTGTGGACCACACACGCTCCCTTTTGTTCAGCTTTGCCTGCGGAGCCTCAGCATTGGTCTGCCATTTTTTCGCTTCCAGCTGAAGCCTGGCTCTTTCATTGGTCGTATCGTCAACGGCCCGCCGGGCTTCGGCCAGTTCTCTTTCGTAAAGATTCTTGACGCTGGTCACATCACGAGTGCGGGTCTCCTGGCTCGTTTCAATCTGCTTCGTGAGCCTGCTATTCTCGGGTTCCAACTCGCGCACTCTGTCGATGTACGCAGCGAGCCGGTCGTTGATGTTTACTTGTTCCGACAGGAGGTTGACTGCTGTCGCTGTGGTTTCTTCTGCCTTCTTCCTGAAATCTGGGTCACACCTGGATCTTACATGTCGTCGAGAACATCTGTCGCATTTTTGGTTTCCTCTACAATACCTTGCCCTATGTCTTTGCTTCAAACATCGAATACATCGCTCTGTTTTGCTGAGCATTTCTTTCTTTTCTGTCAACCTCATTTTGCTGTCACAGACCTCAGCACAATGCTTTGATAATTCGCAAAACAGACATAGGTCGGGCTCCCCCAAAACACTTTGCAGACACGCTGTCGATGGCATGGTATGATTCCCAACTCGTCTCGACATCTCTCCAGTGTTCTGACGTATTTCTGGCCTTCTTTGTGTCGTATATGCCGCGAGAGTTTTTCGACAGTGAAGCCGATGTTCGAAAAAGTCCAGCAGATTTTGTAGCTCTTTTCTTATTTTGGTCATCATGTCCTTTGAGTCCCTTTGCGCTTGCCATCGTGGACACCGCAGTGATTGTTATCGTCGTCTTGTGGCTCTCATGAAACTTCAGAACTAAGTCTGATGTCGAGACACGTAAGAGAATCTCCCGTAGCATGAATGAGTATATGGAAGGGCTTGTTCCAAGCGCTTTCAGACTCCTTACGTGGGCTTAAACCTTGTAATTGAGTTCTCGAACTTTGGTGGTGTTTGAATACGACAAAACTGGCTGGAGATCTAAGAGACTTCAAAGATGTTGCCGTACAAAAATCATCTCGTCTCCGAAGCGCCTATTGAGGATATCCAGTGCATCTTCATAGCACTAGCCCAATGCTTGAAGTCGGGATATAGCTGTTTCGGCAGGTCAAGTGACAAGCATGCTCAAGTAGTTAAAGTTGTCGGCAGCGCTAAGGTCGTCGTTGTTATGTACTGCCGGGAAGAACTGAATCCAAAATCGATGCCATTGCTGTCAATTGCCATCAAATTTCTGTAGCCGTAGTTGCGGCAGTCCTGACCAGACACCGACGAGAGCCTGGCTCGTCGTCGGGTGCGAGACTTGCGATGCACGATCGTTCTCAATAGCAAAGCGAAGCTGTGACATCAGCGTCAGAATCTTGTCCCCGTAACTGATCGCGTCCATCATTTCTGTGTCGATCAGCTCGTCGGGAGTCTCATCTAGTATGCTGTCATCGATCTTCGTTATCTTTCCGTATATCACGTTAACTCGGTCAATTGAAATGCTGACCTGTGACGACGACAGCTCTTGTTCCCGAAGGAGGCCTTCTGCTTCTTGTATAACAGCATCCAGTTGCGAGCGGAGGCACTTGCGTTGTCGGAGTAGCCGTTCTATGGTTCAGTCGGCAGCCGGGAACTCTACGCCAAAGTTTCAGGGGTCACAGCGCGACAAATTGAATCGATGAAATTGGCGTAGCTTCGACGATCCCGTTCGGTTTCGGCACCTTGTAATGGACCTCTAGGTCCGCCGGCTACCTTGCCGTCGTGCAGTAACAGGAGACGGCACGTCCGAAAGGAACGCTTTTTAATGAAAAAATGATTAAAAAAACTGATGGATTCGTGCCCTCGAGCGAGCGGCAGCTCGTGAAGAGCACTCACAATGATGATGAACGTCGTCTGCTACGTTGGTGAAGACGAAGTTACAACAGCTATACGCACACCTATTCATGAGCACGCTCACTCACACTCATGTGAACGTGTTGAGTGTGAATGAGTACTCACGAATTTGAGAGAACGTGAGTGGAATCTAGAACGCGTGAGTATGAACGTGAGTGAAAACTCATCATTGTGAGTAGCCATGAGTATAAACTTGAGTGTGTACTCAACTTCTCATGAGCGTGAATCGGTGAGCCGCACAGAGAAACGCGGCAACACACACACAGGGAGTGGCCGTTTGAGGAAGTGAGAAGCCATATTGCTGCTGTCGTTACTATCTAGCGGCCGTTGACAAGACAAGCGCTATCAGGCCGCAAAAAAAAGTTTTATTGCAATGTCTTGTTGCCTTAGTAACAGGTGTTTGAAGTTGAAAGAAAACAGGAAACAAATAGCGATCGGAAAATGAGGCGGCTCTTCTTCAAGAGATTACTGTCACTGATGCAGCATGTTTCGCTCGGCCAGCATGTAGAAGACTGTGCCGCTGCCGAAATTCTGATTCTGCGCCGTTCGTGTACCCTATGTGCTCTGGCGCTGTGGCGCACAGTCGCGTCGGCACCTGTCTCGGCGCGGCGATGACAGCGGCGACGGCTCCTCCTTTCGCGCTACTGTCTCTCGGAGTGCGAGTGCGTGGCATGTTTGGAGGTGTTGCATTGAATTAAAACGTTTTATTATTCAAATTCAAAGAAAAGAGCGAGGATTCCTATTCTGGGACATCTATGCAAACCTCTACGACAGCCCAGGCCCGCAAAACGAGCGCCCGGAAGACCTAGGGAGCACCGTCGCGAAGAGTGCCTTCCCACTGCTCTGTGGTAAGGGTCAGGGCCGTAGCCAGAATTTTTTCGGGGGGGGGGGCGGACTATCGGTGGTAGTTTTAGTTTGAGCAGATTGTGTATGTTAATATCAAAGCCATCAGACTCCCCCATCTCTCCATGTGTATGCCTGTTAAGAGAGTAAGTAAATGTGAAGTAATCGCACTAAAATACAGTAAACGACAAGTACAGTGGCCGCTTGGAGCAACGGTCTCTCGTCGCACCATTGAATGGACGTCTTCGAAAACGCATCATTGCGACGACCCACCCGGTCGTATGTAGGAGACATCGTTAATGGTAATTCTCTGTTAAGTGTTGATAGCGTAGTCCTCGTCGGGTCGAAGTGCGTTTCACAAGTAAAGGTCGGCTGCGCTTACGACGTGGAATAAAAGTTATATGTCGTATGTTTTTGCACACTTATATTTATATTTCCGTTTTGCTTATTTGGCTGAGATATTTTTTACTGTCGATGTTTGTGACTGCATGCCTATTGGAATGATATTTATGTTAAGCTCTATGTGTCAAGCAGCCCTCGCACACTGATAGTGTTTAGTCTACATTTTCTACTTTACTGCGCGCATTCAAGCATTCTTCTGATGCGCAATAAGTATTTTATGTATAAGTTATGCTGCACGTTTCCAACACAATTTCGCACGCGCTGTTTTTCGGGCAGACTTTCTCGCAACTTTGGTTGACATTACAGTTGCACTGCGACTTTTGATAGCAATGAAGTACTCCAATTGTAGATGTTTTATTGTGCAATCTGCGAGCGCAAGGCAATCGTTCTTGAGAAATGATCACTTGGTCTCAATCGAAAATGCACCTAGGACCAGACTATGCCTGCTCACATAGAAATAGCTTGTTCGCTGCGTATATGCGCTACAAAATTTAATAGGTGCGAAAACGTGAAATGTTCTCATTACTTCATTTTCGTAACTTTCGTCGCTCTGCTCCCTGAAACGACAGCGTTGTGGAAACGTGTCTTCCTATGTTTGTAAGCGTGTATCCGTCATTTCTGCTTACGTGAACAGATTCAGAACAATACAAAATATTTCACTGCGCAGCGTAGTATGCCGTGTATACACTGTTATAACTGATATGTGGGGTTTAACGTCCCAAAACCACTATATGATTATGAGAGACGCCGTAGTGGAGGGCTCCGGAAATTTCGACCACCTGGGGTTCTTTAACGTGCGCCCAAATCTGAGCACACGGGCCTACAACATTTCCGCCTCCATCGGAAATGCAGCCGCCGCAGCCGGGATTCACTGTTATAACTAGTACGCCCACTTATGTTTGCAGCACTTACCCCGGCGCTAACAGGATCAGCCTTGTACCACACAAAATCACGAGTGATTGGTTCACTATTAATGAAGGAATGAACTCAAATCGTGTTCAGGGCATAAGGCACCATAATCGATTTTTCGGAGCGTGTGAACTCCGACAAGGACCTTCAGCGCACGCAGGACGAGTTTACTTACGCTGAACTGTGCACCATCCATGCCTGTCGGCTATCTGTTTTGGGCATTCTGATGCGAGTCATTGGAATTTCACTGATTACATTAATGCTTTCGCGTTCATTCACGTTTGTGGTATGAGATCACAACGTAACAGAAACTACCAGCCTCCCATAGGGGCGCAATCACAAACGCGAGACGTTTCGGCTGCAGAGTAAAATACTGGGCAAGCGTGACTTTACCGACATATATATATATATATATATATATATATATATATATATATATATATATATATATATATATATATATATATATATATATTCCCACGCGTAGTCCGCATTGTTAGGAGGTTGTTCCATGTCCCTGAGATGTGTTTCTACAAAACCGTATATCATCGGCCTTTCCTCCCTTAGCTGTTCTTCTATCTCTTCCCACTTCAGCTTGTTCCTACCACCCACTACTAAAGCGACATCGACACGTTGGCGCGAGGCACGAGCTAAGACTGTCTGGTTGTTCCTGCGACGCTGCTTGTACACCCGGCCAGCTCTTGCTACTTCTGTACAAACGCTGATACTGCTTTTGACCTTACATTTACATTATATTTTGGTGGAGAGTGCTGCGGTCTTTCCCGGTCCTAGAACTGCGTAGCCGAAAGCTGCCGTCCGTCATGCCTGACGACGCTGTCTTCACACCCCCACCGGCTTCGCCACGCAGGAGCTGTCCCGGTGCCCAGCTTTTGCGAGAACCCGACATCTTCAGCGGCACCGACGAGAAAGACGTTGAGGATTGGCTGGAATCTTATAAACGAGCCAGCGCTACTAACAAATGGGATGATCCCACAAAGCTTGGTACCGTGATGTTGTATTTAACGGATGTTGCCAAGCTGTGGTACAAAAACCATGAGGCGGATATCTCCACCTGGACGACCTTCAAAGCCTGCATCGCAGATGTTTTTGGACGCCCTGGTGTGCGCAAACTTCGCGCAGAACAACGTCTACGAAGCCGGTCCCAACAAACTGGCGAAACATTCGCTAGCTACATCTAGGACATCCTCGACCTCTGCCCGACGATGGCGGAAACTGACAAGGTGCGACATATCATGAAAGGCATTTCCGACGACGCCTTTCAAACGCTGTTCTCGAAGAACCCTGTCACCGTCTCTGAGCTCATAGAGTTGTGTCAGAGTTTCGACGAGCTCCGACGACAGCGTCTTCTCACGCTACGCCCTAACGTCGTGGATGACACACTCTCAAGCCTAACCACCACATCTGACCATGAGTCCCTGCTATCGCAGATCAAGGAGTTTGTTTGTTCGTGCTGAAGTCGCTCGTCAGCTATCACTGCTATCGACAGTCGGCCAACCAGAGTCACCTCTTCCAGCAAACATTTGCCAGGCCATCCAGGAGCAAGTTTGCGTGGTTCTGCCATCTGCCCGTGACGCTTCACCGTTGCCGACCCCCGTTGCCTGTGCCGAGGTAAATGCACCTCTAAGCTATGCTGAAGTGGCCGCTCGACCACCTCTTCAGACTTTTACGTCACTGCCACTGCGACATACTACTCCTCGGTTCGCTCAGCCAAGGTCCCCCCAGAGTAGTGGACAATTGCGTACAGTCGACAATCGGCCCATATGCTTTGCCTGTGGCCTACCTGGCCACATAGCGCGATACTGCCGTCGACGCGTGCCTGTCTACCACCAGAGCTACCACCAGAGCTTCGAACCTGCCCCTTATGTGCCACCGCGCCCTTCGTTCACAGGATCTCAGCCTCCTGACCAGATGTCATCATACGCCGACCACCGCCCTCGTGTTAAACGTCGCTCACCATCGCCTCGACGCCGCTCGCCATCCCCGATGCGTCGTCGTCCTTCATCGCTGGAGCGGGAAAACTAATTGCCGCAGTTCCAGCGGCAGGAACTGCGTCGTCCGCGAAAAGACCAAGGCCTCTCTCTTCCCCAACGAATGTTCTCGACGTATATGTGGACGGCATCACTGCACTCGCTCTTGTCGCCACTGGTGCCGCAGTTTCAGTGATCAGTGCCAGACTCTGCCGCTTGCTCAAAAAAGTTATGACGCCAGTAGCAAGTATATCACTTCATACAGCCAGCACAGAGCACGTCACGCCAGCCGCTGCCTGTACTGCTCGCATCGCGATTGATGGCCTCATCTATGTCATTGAATTACTAGTTTTGGATTCCTGCTCCCATGACCTCATTTTGGGTTGGGGCTTTCTCTCCGCTAACAAGGCCGTCATCGACTGCTCTCGCGCTTAGGTAGAATTTCAAGTGTTCAGCGACGCGCCGTTAAATGATGCTCTTGAAACCGGGGACAAACTATTTGTTGCTGAAGACGTCATCATACCGCCGCACTCTTTCGCCCTTACCATGGTATCTTGCAACTCGCTCTCCGAGTCGAGTGCCCTTTTCATGCCATCTGCCATTTTCGTTCACCGCAAGTGTTCGCCGCTACCTTATGCCCTTCTAGAACTTCATGATGGCGTCAGCTGACTGCTCATCTCGAATCTCTTGTCATGTCCTGTAACACTACTTCGGGGTGAGTGCATCGGGTGGGTTTACAGTCTCGACCCTTCTGCAATTTTTGACATGTCGAGTGGTCCTTCCGCCAAACACGAAGTCGCCGGAATGACTTGTGCCTCTTCGCCGCAGACTAGTAGGCCTGACGTACTCAGCTGCTCCATCACCGACACGTTAATCATTTGGCAACGTGCTCAGCTTCTACGACTGCTGGAGACGTTCCGTTCTTCCTTTGACTGCCAGCATACTCCCCTCGGCTGCACGTCCACTGTGTATCACCGCATCAGTACGGGTACCAATGCGCCATTGCGTCAAAGACCCTATCGCGTGTCCACCACCGAGTGCCAGGTTATTAATGACCAAGTAGCTGACATGCTCAAGCGTGGCGTCATCCAGCCTTCGAATAGCCCTTGGGAATCTCCAGTCGTTCTCGTTAAGAAGAAGGACGGGTCAATTCGCTTCTGTGTTGACTACCGTCGTCTTAACTAAATAACTCGAAAAGACGTTTATGCCTTACCCAGAATTGACGATGCCCTTGACTGCCTCCAAGGTGTGGAGTACTTCTCTTTTATTGACCTACAGAGTGGCTACTGGCAAGTCCCTCTGGCACCTGAAGATCAGCCTAAGACGGCCTTTGTCACACCTGATGGCCTTTAAGAATTCTGTGTCGTGCCTTTTGGTCTTTGCAACGCGCCCGCAACATTTGAGTGGATGATGGATAATCTTTTGCGTGGCCTGAAGTGGATAACATGCTTGTGCTACTTGGATGACGTAGTTATATTTTCACCAGATTTTCCAACGCATCTCCGCAGGCTAGATGAAGTACTGCAGTGCCTAACTGACGCCGGCCTTCAGCTCAACCTGAAGAAATGCCGCTTCAGCGCAAATCAGCTCACCATCCTCGGCCATGTCGTCTCTAAAGACGGTATTCTTCCTGACGCCACCAAGCTTCGGGCAGTTGCAGAGTATCCTAAACCTGCGTCAAGGATCTGCGCAGCTTTCTTGGCCTCTGCTCCTATTTCCGCCGCTTTATTCGAAATTTTGCGATGATCAGCGCCCCCTTGACTGAACTTCTGCGCAGGGACTCGAAAAGTTACGCTTGGTCACCCGCCCGTGACGATGCTTTCGAAAAGTTGCACCACCTGTGAACCTCGCCGCCAATCTTGCGTCACTTTGACCCGACTGCTCCGACTGAGGTACACACCGATGCCAGCGGTGTTGGACTCGGCGCAGTGCTCGCGCAGCGCAAATCGGAATTCGAGGAGTACTTAGTCGCATACGCAAGCCGTACCCTCACCAAAGCAGAAAAGAACTATTCTGTGACAGAGAAGGAGTGTCTGGCCATTATGTGACTCTAGGTAAATTTAGACCATACCTATATGGTCACCCCTTCGACGTAGTCACCGATCATCATGCGCTTTGCTGGTTATCCACATTGAAAGACCCCTCCGGCCGTTTAGCTCGCTATGCTTTGCGGTTGCAAGAGTTCGACATGCGTGTTGTCTACAGGTCTGGTCGACGACACACTGATGCCGACGACCTATCACGTTCACCTGTGTCCTCCGAAAGCTCTGCATGTCTATCTGCCGTGGACGAAATGGTTGCGTTCCCAGAAAACTGCGACATGGCGTCTGAGCAACGTAAGGATGACTGGATCAGCACTCTTCTGCGATTCCTTTCGAACCCGTCGACTTCTCAATCTTTTCGAACGTTGCGCCTTCAAGCGGCTCACTTTGAGGTCCGCGATGGCCTCCTTTATCGCAGGAACTACAAGTCCGACGGCCGAAAGTGGTTACTCGTCATTCCACGCCATATTCGTGCTGCAATGTGTTCAGCTTTCCACGCTTACCCTCAGTGCGCACATGCGGGCATCTTCAAAACATACGCTCGGCTTTCCTCCCGGTTTTATTGGCGAGGCATGTACACCTTTTTGCGCAAGTACATTCAGTCATGCCCACAGTGCCAACGACGGAAAGCTCTGTCTCATCATACCTCTGGTCCAATCCAGTCAATCCCTTGCCCAGCCAGGATTTTGACCGCATTGGGATCGATCTGTACGGGCCTCTTCCATTCACGGCTTCCGGAAACCGTTGAATTGTTGTCGCTGTCGACTATTTGACGCGATACGCAGAAACAGCCGCTTTTCCTGCTGCCACAGCACGCGACGTATCCTCTTTTCTCCTGCGGAACTTCATTCTCCGTCACGGCGCACCGCGTGAACTTCTCAGCGATAGAGGACGTGTATTCCTCTCTGAAGTCGTCAACGCACTCCTTTCTCAATGCCGTAACATTAACCGGACTACCACCGCCTAACATCCGCAGACAAATGGCTTGACGGAAAGATTCAACCCTACCCTAGGGGACATGATATCAAAGTATGTTGCCTCAGACCACTCAGATTGGGACCTCATTCTTCTTTTTGTGACGTACGCATATAACACTGCTCCACAGGCAACTACGGGCTTTTCGTCATTTTTCCTGTTATATGGCCGAGACCCTTCCACCACAGTAGATACCATTCTACCCTACCACCCAGATTCCTCCGAGTCCTCGCCTATCTCTGAAGCTGCCCGCCATGCCGAGGAATGTCGTAAGCTCGCCCAGTCATTTACAACTGTCGACCAATGGAGACAAAATCTCGACGTGACGATAACCAGCCGTACCCTAACTTTTTTCTGGACACTCTTGTGTGGCTTTGGGTTCCCTTTGTGCCTACAGGCCGTTCCTCGAAGCTTGTTTCAAAATACAAGGGACCCTCCGCATTGTCTCGCAGACTTCACCTGTTAACTACATCGTCGAACCCATTACGCCATCCACAGACCAGAGCTTTCGGGGTCGTAAAACTCTTCACGTAAAGCAGTTGAAACCTTATTACGATCCGCTCGTACTCTGTTCACCATGAGTCGCCAGGATGGCTCCTTTTCCGACGGGGGACGAAGTGTAGTGAAGAGGAATGCCCACTACTAAAGCGACATCGACACGTTGGCGCGAGGCACGAGCTAAGACTGCCTGGTTGTTGCTGTGACGCTGCCCGTACACCCGGCCAGCTCTTGCTACTTCTGTACAAACGCTGATACCGCTTTTGACCTTGCATTTACATTATATACCCTATGTCTGAATTGGCTCGGTGCTCGTGGCTACGTCTATTTCTGCCCCGGACTCTACCTATCTTAGATACTGGTGCCACTTTGGAATCGTATCTGTTCGTACCACCTGTCAAAGGGTCTCCCTGGTTGTTTTCCTCGTCACTAGCTATCCTGCACACCGAAGGGCCCACGTGCCCCCCCCCCAAAAAAAAGCTACTGCGCGTCCTGCAAGTCGCCAACCCACCTCATGACCTAGCCGCCCATCAAAGTGAATTCTGTCTCGTTGAAAACCACCCCACCTATGCACCTCTCTGTTTATTTCCACCACCTCAAAGCCTTTCTCTCGACCCATCCGCCATATCTCTCGGTTTGCGTGGACAACCACTTTTTGTAGGTTGTCGTCACGCACCGGTACCTCCGGTATCGTGCATATCACTACCTGTACCTGAGGAGAAGTGGCGCGCATGTCATCGACCCCTTTCGCCAGTGTGGTCGCTAGTCCTGCCGTACCTTCATTTAAGACATCGTTTAACGACCACGTGAAATTATCACGAGGTTTCGTCTATCAGCGGTAGTTTTGAGTTTTGCGTTCGCTTGCCTCATGACTGCTTCCAGCTTGCCTCCTGGGAACGTCCCTACTGCAACCTTCTTGTCACATCTTACCCTCTTTTTGATTGCTTCTGTGCATCGATTTAAATTCGAGTCCCCGGCGATTATCACTGGTTGTGACTTTTCAGCTGGAGCGTCCTGCACCTGGGGGTTACTTGCACCAGTGACGCCGGCTGCTTTGTCCCCTCCCAGCCCCACCACTACTTTGCTGAAGCTAGGCCTTGTGATTATTGAACCGACTAAACCTGTTTTTTTTTTTCAAACTTGCTTGCTCTTTCTTCTCCGCTGTTCTGGTTGCCGGTGCCCTACTGTTCTTTCTGTCGGCCGTTCCTTTGTTCACCTTGGCTAGTGCTTCCTCGGAGTACTTTAGCCTTTCTGCCATTGTCCTCCTTCTTTTCTGCCGCCAACGCAGTCTCCAGCTCGGTGATTCGCAACAGCAGTTCACTCCGGGCAACCATCGTTTTCTCCATTTTTTCCTCGACCTCACATTGCCTACACTTCGCGTCAGCCTCCTCTCCATTTGCTTCTGCACTTGGGTCCATTTTCAAACTCACCCCGCATCCTGAACACTTTACACCCTTTTTAACCATGTCTTTATGACACCAATTGTTCTTAAGACTTGTTTCACTCGATATATACAAAACACGATCCCTGCCCTACGAGAAAGTTTAGGCTCTACTACAAAAAGTTGCGTGTTCAATCTACCTGCACCTCCCCCACAGGGTGGCAGGAGAAAAAAACACAAAGAAACAAACACACACACACGCACAAACTAGTAAATACCTGGTGACTGACCCCCGGAAAAGTCGTACAATATAATAAGTGCTACAAAGATTTTAAACTGCTGCCTTATTAATTATAAAGGCAAGCTCAAAACATGCAAAACCACTTATCTGCGCAGTCAATCGGGAGCGCTAAAAAAACACGTCCATCCACCGTGCCAGTCCGAACTGAACTGACCATTTTCATAAAAACGCCACCTGACGGTGAGCTTTTCGTAAGTTTCGCTTCGCAAAAGAGCGTGGGATAGCTAATGCCATCATGAGGACATGAAAAGCGAGCCGTCAAATGCCTGAGTGCTGTGATGTTTGTGTTGGCGGCTAGTTATCTGTATCATCCGCTGCAATCGCACCGCTTTCTAGCTTGAACGAGCTCCCATTACTCTCCAATAAGCTTTATGAGCTGCTTCCGTTGCATAATGAGCAATAATTTGTACCCTTCAACGGGTTAGACGAACAGTTTGGCATGTTATGACTGGCAATTCATGTATCCGCGGCCTGCAAGAGACTCTCATCCGTGTGATCTCCCGATGTGGCCCGCGTCCTGCAGGAACGCAAGAGGTGTCAGTGTGCGCTGCAAGAAACGCGCGTCAGCGTCGCTGGGATATGGTGGCTAGGAGGAAAGGTGTCAGCATCGGCGCGCCGGAGAGCGAGCGAGAATTCATCCGGATGCGGCGGCGCTGTGCTTGCTTTCGAGATGCCCCTCCTCGCGCCCGCGTATCAGTCGTATTTTGTTGCAAATATTTTACGTTATTCTGCAAATTATAACCAAGTCTACCTGTCACAATTATGGCTGCGTGCTGTAAAGCGTGTATTGGCACTGAAAACTAGTGTTTTCAATTCACTTCATAGTATATGAGCTACGAAGCTTAGAAGATAGAGAATCATGTGACTTGCCGTGAGCTTGACACCAAAACAAAGTCCGTGCAGTTTTCACTTTGATGCCGCGATGTTCTTCATGAAATCTCAATGCACGTAAAGGTATCGGCAACGATTATTTTTATGACTTGTGCGATCAAGGTTCAATTTTACAAGAAAGACATTTATTCTCACGAAAGTGAAAAACAACATGAAAAATAAACACAGCATTTGCATTAAGGTTGGAGAGAACTGTAAATGATACGAAACTCAGCTAAAGCAAGTGAATAAGGCAACTAAAAACAGTAAATATACGATGATACAATGGGCATACATACGCACATGACATTGATACAGTCACAAACCAGTTCACGAAAAAAATTGATTTCTGCATATGTGAAACACAGCCAGTGACATCACAGTTGTTAATGGGAGGTTTGTAACAATGTGAACAAGACAATGGTAAAATCACAAGGAACAACACAGTGTTAGTAATGCACAATAACATAAAATAAAACCTTGCTCTCTGAGTTAACACTATGGCAGTTAGGTCATACGTCTCGACTTCAAGAACTTCATTTTTTCTCTCTTTTTCTATTGGACGCATTTTCTCCAGCAACAAGAAAATGCATTCCGGTCATTGCAAAAAATCTAATTCTCTGATTTGTCACTTCCAGTTTGTGGTGCTCAGAGCCGACCATTTTTAACCTCTTCACATATAGGCAAGAGATACGGTCTGTTATGCTGTCACTTTTCAACTCGTTAAAACTGAAGCAATATATGAATGCATCTTTCATAGCTTTGACGAGGTCTGTTAAGGACTCGGACGGGTACAAAAGGCATAATTCTGCTGGAAGCAAGCAGGAATTCTCAGAGTGAAGCAACAACCTGCTACATTCTTTGCACTTTGTCTTTTTCACCATCTTCCGGGCCACATAGCTACTGACGTAATAAGTGATCCTGGAGTCACTTTTGCGACCACACTGATCTTGTCTCTGTGTCGTCATTTTGTTCTCGCGCTATAACTATCGCCATGCCATACCAACTAGTGTGGCAGCTTGGGCTAGTTGGTATGACGATAGTTATAGCGCGAGAACAAAACGACGACACAGCGCTCGTGTCTTTCGTGTTCTTCTTGTCTCTGTGTCGTCGTTTTGTTCTCGCGCTATAACTATCGTCATACCAACTAGCCCAAGCTGCCACACTTCTAACCACAGCTGGGACACACAGCCTGCGTCGTCTGCTGTGGTGCCCTCAAAAAGGCAGCAGACTGTAGTTCGTGTTCGCGGAGCTAGGGGCGCTCTTTTTTTTTAAAGGGAGTTAGGGGGGCCCTTTTTCAAAAGGGTTTCAAAAAAGATATTTATACTAGATGAATGCGTACATAAAAGATGGGTATACCGACCCGACAGGCAAAATCATCATGGAGATGTGTGAAAGGCTTGATTTGATCATTTGCAACAGTACCGAGATGTGTGAAGGGCAAATAACCTGGGAGGTAGGAAGGCTGCAGTCGACGATAGATTACGCACTGATGTCACAGAGGATGTATGATAAGCTCAGGGGAATGCACATAGATGAAGGTGGCTCCAGAAGTCTGGGTAGTGATCACAAACGTATCAAGCTAAGTTTTCGAAGACCAGTGAAAGTGAGAAGGAGACAAGATGAGCAACTATAGGGGAAAAGTTTTATTCAGAAAGGCAAATTGAAATAGCCACTAAACAAATTGAGAAAGTAATCACTGAGGATAATAAAACAGTGTGGACATACACGTATCTAATTAGACAGAGCTAGAGCTTGCTAAGACACGTGACAAGTCATCCCAGAAAAGAAGACACAAACCCAAAAGTTGGTGGGATGAGGAAGTTAAGAGAGCCATAGCAAACCGTCAGGAAGCCTCTAGGGAACACAGACATGCTAAGCAGCGGGGTGAACCGACAGATGGTGTTGAAAGAAAATGCGAAATCTTTCCAAGCTGTAGAAGGGATGCATCCCTTCTGATCAATGAAAACATTAGAAAAAAGAGAGCTCAGTGGCTGGAAGAAGTACATAAAAAAGATAGAAAGGCAGCTGCGAAATTTCGGAACCATCTGAACTCCCTAAGAAATGAGACCAGCCTAGAGCAGAGGTTTATAACTACAGCTCAAGGTGCTAGGCTAGAAGGGGACGAAGCGATCGAATATATAAGACCAAGGGTGACAGAAAAATTTCAACACAGAAGTGCTTTATGAACCACAATAGACAAGGATGAATCAAGTGGCACAATGGCTCCGTTTTCACAAGAGTGGGAAGGGGCTGAGAAAAGGGTTCCTAGTAGTACATCAACAGGCCCAGATGGCATTCCAATTATGCTGATAAAGACATTAGGTCCAAAGTCTAGGCAGGCTTTGAGATAGGCAGTGAGCAAAATAATAATCGATGGAGAAGTTCCCGATGGATGGAAACTTAGCAGGATGAGCATGATCTATAAAGGAAAGGGGGACAAAGCTGACATAAACAACTACCGTCCTATAACAGTGACATCAGTGGTTTACAGGCTGGCGATGAAGATTATAAAGGAAAGACTGCAGGCATGGATAAAGGATGAGGGGGTGCTGGGGGAACTGCAGAATGGGTTTCGGAAACACAGGAGGTTGGAAGACAATCTGTTCTCATTGACGGAGTGCATCGAAATAGCAGAAAAGGAACTCAGGCCCCTGTGGCTAGCATTTTCGGATATCAAGGGAGCGTACGATAGCGTGGTTCAAGAGGACTTGTGGGGAATACCAGACACACTGTGTGTGGAAGATAAAGTCACTAATCTTTTAAAGGACATCTACAAAGGTAACAAGGTTATTATAAAGGGGAAAAACAGGTATCCAAGCCTGCAGAGGTAAAACGGGGGCTTAGGCAGGGGTGTCCCTTGTCACCCTTATTATTTATGATGCACCTACAAGGATTAGAGGCCAAATTAGAGGGAAGTGGACTGGGCTTTAACCTCTCTTCTGTCAAACAAGGAAAACTCATTGAACAGGCACTACCAGCATTGATGTACGCAGATGATATAGTGCTAATGGCCGACAACAAGGAAGATTTGCAGAGATTGGTGGACATCTGCGGTAATGAGGGAGATAGGCTAGATTTCAGATACAGTAAGGAAAAATCAGCAGTCAAGATTTTTGATGACAATGAAGTTAGTGAGCTTAGAATGCAGGAGGTCACGCTAGAGATAACAGATAAATACAAATTTCTGGGCGTATGGATAAGCAATGGGGCCGAGTACGTAAGGGAACTCGAAATATACGTGTCGACCAAAGGTAACAGGAATGCAGTGGTAATGAAAAACAGGGCACTGTGGAATTACAATAGGTATGATGTTGTGAGAAAAATATGGAAAGGGGTCATGGTTCCTGGCCTGACGTTCGACAATGCGGTCTTGTGCATGAGATCAGAAGTTCAAGCAAGATTAGAAATTAAGCAACGTGGAATAGGTAGGCTTGCCTTAGGAGATCACGGGAATACACCAAATCAGGGAGTACAAGGTGATATGGGATGAACATCATTTGAGGGCAGCGAAGCTAGCAGCAAGATAAAATTTGAGAAGCGAATGAGAGAAATGGGGGAGGAGCGTTGGGCTAGGAAGGTATTCAGCTACTTGTACATGAAGAATGTCGACAAAAAATGCAGGAATCGAACCAGAAAATTTACTGGTAAATACTTGGAAAATAGCGGGGGACCAAACCATAATGAATTATCGGTCAAGAAGAAGGTGAAGAAAGCTTAGACCAATATGTGGAGAATTGGCATGATTAAGAAGTCCGCACTAGATATCTATCGAACTTTTAAGCAGGAAATTGCCAAGGAAAGGATCTACGATAATACTTGAGGTAGTTCTCAACTGTTTGAGGCAAGGACGGGAGTATTGTGAACCAAGACATATCGGGCCAAATACGAAGGGGTAGACATGGTATGCAGTGGGTGTGGAGAGGAAGAAGAAACTTCCGAACACTTGATAATGTTCTGTAAAGGGCTTCACCCTATAGTTCAGGATGATGGCGCAGAGTTTTTCAAAGCACTAGGGTTTAGGGACCGGGAGGGCAAAATAGACTTTAAGCGGGTAGAATTAACTAGAAGGAGGTTATCTGATTGGTGGCTGAAGTCAAGGCACGACTGAAAACTAAACCCTTCACTGCAAAGTACGAATCCTCAACCTCACTATTTAAGGGGAAAAAATAAATCTAGTTTTGATTCATTAAGTATTAGGGCTTGATGGCTCTAGCCACCGCCCAATCTAAAGGGTGCAGCCATATCTATTCATTCATCCATTATTACGGCTTAGTGGCACTCACGGAGGAAGGAAAGGTTTCCTTCCTCCGTGGTAGCACTAGTCAATGCCCGATCTAAAGGGTACCGTACAGCCAATTTATCCATCTGGCCTATTGTGCCGCTCTAGCGGCCTACTACGCCCACAGCTGACAATCGGTTCGGAACGATTAACAAGCCGGTTTTGTATTGCCACGCTGGACCTAATAAACATTTTTTTTACTTTTACGTTTGGACGTAACTTTTACTGCTTCTATCGTTACGTCTAGACGTACTGCTAAACACTCTGACTATTCAAACGAAGTGTGCGTAATCAAAGAAGTACATGACGTCACTTCTCTGCAGTGCAGCAGCCACGGAGGAAGGCAGCAGCCGTTTTTGTGTGGGGATGGCCATAGAGTTTGGGGGTGGCTTGTGCGCCTGGCGGCGCAGCAGTCTCTGCCCAAAAATAAAAAAAAGCCAAGTTTTCGATTTTTAGTAGCTCTGCACTACGAATTCAGCTCATTAGCGCCATATTTTTCTTTAGGTATGATTGTGAGAAACTATAGGCGTGATTGTGTGAAAACACAGAACACATATATACTACGTTTTGATGAAACTCCATGAAACTCGGTGGCGGAGCGCCAACGCCTCGGCGCACGCTTTTAGACAAATGTAAGTCTCTGAGGCTGTGCTTTTTGCTTGCAGAAGGCAAATATGCCACACTCACCAAAATTATTAAAATAAACGCTTTTTCATTTACTAAACACACAAATTACATTTAGTTTTTTACTTATAAAACAAAATTAACGTGCAATGTTTTAGGTTAAAATTGGTACAGTGATGATGATACTCAACGTTGATGTTAGCCCCGTCTGGGGTGCATGATTGAAGACGATGCAGTGCCTCTGAGATGGTGTCGTTGATCTCGTGCTTCGCATGGCTACAGCGAATGCGGGAGCAGCGTGAAGTGTCACCGCAGAACACCTACCGCTCTCGTCGTTGCATTTGTCGCCAGCTGCTTTTGAGGCCCCTGCTCTGAATGCAGCTGCGGTGGATCAATTACTATGGGGCTTCATTGCAAGAGCCGTGGGAGGGGCTGCTGGCTCCAGGTCGCCGCGACATTGAGGACGACAGCACGAGTCCCATCCCAAACCGAAACGCTCAGCAGGTTAGTGCTGGTAACGTCGCTTCGCGCTGGGCCTTTTGAGCTCGTGCATTATTGCGCACAAATAAAGTAGAGTTGGGAGTGATCGATCACTGCGCGACTCATCTGATGTGCCTGCAGGGCTTACCGCTGCCATGTCGCTCAGTTGGTGCATCACCATAGACACCCAAGTATGACTCCGCTCTGTTGTGCGAGCGCTTTCGTGGGCGAATGCGTATTTTACGCAGTTAGCGCAGCGGACCCTACTTTTGATGCTTGCGTGCTCGCTTGCCGTGGTTTCGTTACTACGAAGGACAAATATTCAACTTGAGCCGCTTGCGTGCAGCGACGCAGAAAAATGGGCGTGTTTCTGTGGCGGGCTGCGTTCTCGAGAAGGACAATCCGGATAATTTGGGAAAGTGACGAAACGCCCGCGAAGGCCTCTGTATTTTTCGTCGAAAGCTGTGCCACCCCCCTTGAAAATATGGAAATGTGTGCTCGATTCGTTTCTTTCTAATATTGTTATATACCCTTTGCTCTGTTGAGGATGTACTTGTTTAAATAAAACACAATAACCATGTAAACTACGCGGACAAACTGCTAGTGTTTTCTTGCAGTGTCTTTTCTAGCCAAAGCACTCATTTAATAATCGAAGATATCAGCTGTAACGCAGCTTTGTGCAGAAACTACTTGGCAAAACCATCATGTTTTTTTTTCGTTTCTTTATATAATTCAGAAGATTCCTCTCTTTGCTAACGACGATGTCGCAGAGCAATATCTACTTTACGTGGCATTGTTTGTAGTAACAGTTGAAAGCGCCCTAGTTGCAAAGGTGTCTAGTCGATGCTGTTACACGAGCAACCTGTCCCAGCTGGCCGCGCAGGCTACTTGCCTAGGAGTTGCATTGCAGGTTGATTACTCGTGACGATCATCTGGTGGCAGGTTTGTTCTTTAGATAGCGATAGAAACGGTTTCGCATGCGAAATCAGGAAGTGCCCATAATAACATTCCATAATCAGGAAGTGCCCATAATAACATTAAATGACTATCAAAGTATGATAGTCATTTAATGTTATGTGAACACACAAACTTGATGTGAATGCTAAATCAGCAAGTGCCCATAATTTACTACGATAGTCGTTTAATGTTATGTCAACACACAAACGAGATGTGAATCCAAGGCAAAAACCTATGCCTTTCTGTATATCTGGTTTATTTTATCTGTTCGCATGCACCTATGTATTTTCAAGTTCAGGATAGTGACACAATTTTTTGCCAGTTAAGAAATTTTCATCAGTTCACACTTAGATCATGTGCATCAAATGATCACCACAATAAAAATATTTTGATGTAGTTATATCTTGTGTTTATCTAATCGGACACAAGTTTGTTCTTTTTATTCACTTTAATGTATATCTTACCATTTGATTGTTGTGCCTTATATCTTCATCCACTGAAGTTCAGGCCACAGATGTTGAAAGGATGTCAATGTTCACATTGGAATCAAATATGACCCTTCAGATTAGCAAATACCTACAACCAATCACGTGGCTTGGTGACACAGAGAAGGAACCTTAGTATTCGTCATGCGTTATGTATTTATTTACCATCCCGACATACGAGTCTGCTTTCTCTTTCCTATATGTCCAGTTTTGTTAGTGAAATTCTACAGGTTGTGCCACAGCATCTGCTGTGGTACTTAAGCACGTAGTGTGTCGGATTGCTAAGCTTAGAATGCAGGTGCAACTCCTGGTCACATTTCGAACTGAACTAAATGCAAGAACACTTGGCTGCATTGTTCAAGAACGCTGGGTGGTAAAATGATTCAGGTTCTGCCCCTTACCTGGAGCATATCTTATAATAATCATATCATGGTTTTCACTTTGGCACAAAAGTTATTATTATTTTTTTCCCCTTAGTTTGCCCTACAGTGTCGACACCCTTCACATGAAATTGTGCAACTGCGTTTCCAGTTTGGTTATGTTTGACTGCTTTGCTTTCTTTAAACAACTACTATGTATAAACAGTACATGTTGGAAGATTAGTAAGAGTGTCGCTGATGTTATTTAAAGTGATCAAGCTTTGGCTCTTTTTTTTTTGCTTTCGGGCATAGGAACTGTTGAAAACATGAGTGCTGAAAGTCATGCTCATGTCTTCAACTGAGGTATCAAATGAACTAAATCTATTGAGCTTACTGACCTGTTCACTATACATCTCCAGCTTAGCTTCCATTAAAAAAAAAACACCGGAAAATAATCGTAAACTCTAATGTAAAGCAGCATTTCTTAATGGTTCTGCAATAAGAAAATGGCCACCATCACGGCTGAAAGCTAAGCTTAAGATTAAGCAAGAATGCGAGACTTATGACAGCGCCACCTGGCTTTGTCATGAATTTCGACAACATCAAGTTGGATCTGGTTTATTGCCTACGGTTACAAAAACAGAAAACTGCATTCTCAAGGTATCTGACACAACTCGGAAGCTTCCTGAACTCTTTCACTGAAACAACCCAAATACTATACCAATAGCAGCTTGACTTGGCCGAGTTTGTGCATATTCAGATAGGTTTAGCACAATTAAGATGAAGACAGGAGTCACACAGATGAGCGTATGTGTTCTCTCTGTCTCCTGCCTTTGTCTAAATCGTGCTAAACCTATCCAAATACTAGTTACTTCAATATCTGTTATGGCAAACTGATACCTTGGCACCAATAGCTTTAACATGAAATTTAAAAAAAAAGTGAAGTCTGGCCTTCATTCTGAATACCGTGGCAATGAGCATTTACTGGCAAACGAATAAAAATTGCTGTTTTTAAAACGTAGTTTTCTCAGCTAGACTTCACTTAGTACTGTTGCTTGCTTTTTAGTGTCCTTGCTTATTCGTTCACTCATTCATTTTTATTTCCTTAAGGACCCCACTGGGGGGTATTACATAAGGGGTTGATACACAGGAAAAGAGAACATTGGAACACGTTAATTTTCGCAGCACAGGTGATTTGTAACAGTTGTCGCGAAGGATGATGATGACTTGGCCGAGTTGGTGCATATTCGGATAGGTTTAGCACAATTAAGACGAAGACAGGAGTCACACAGATGAGCGTATGTGTTCTCTGTGTCTCCTGCCTTTGTCTAAATCGCGCTAAACCTATCCAAATACTAGTTACTTCAATATCTGTTATGGCAAACTGATACCTTGGCACCAATAGCTTTAACATGAAATTAAAAAAAAAAAGTGAAGTCTAGCCTTCATTCTGAATACCGTGGCAATGAGCATTTACTGGCAAATGAATAAAAATTGCTGTTTTTAAAACGTAGTTTTCTGAGCTAGACTTCACTTAGTACTGTTGCTTTTTAGTGTCCTTGCTTATTGATTCATTCATTAATTTTTATTTCCTTAAGGACCCCACTGGGGGGTATTACATAAGGGGTGGATACACAGGAAAAGAGAACATTGGAACACGTTAATTTTCGCAGCACAGGTGATTCGTAACATTTGTCGCAAAGGATGATGGGCAGGTGGTTGAAGCAATGGAGCAGGGAAGGTCGTTCCAATCCTTGACGGCGCGGGGAAAAAAAGTAGCGGAAAAGGTGGCAGTTCTGTTGCGATAACGGGACACTTGAAGTGGATGGCTTGTGCGTTGTGAAATGTATGTCGGGGGGAGAATGTAAGCTGCATTGAGAGAAGAATGAAAAAATTTATGAAAGAGAGAAAGGGTGGCGATACGGCGGCGAACAGAGAGGGGTGATAAACCGGATTGTGCTTTCAAGGATAAAATGCTGATGTCGTATGAGTACTGGGAGTGAATGAATCGAAACGGCGCGATTTTGCACAGATTCGAGGTCGTTAATGAGGTATGTTTGGGGCGGGTCCCATATAGGAGAGGCATATTCGAGTTTCGATCTGACGAGGGACTGATATGCCAGCAACTTCACATGTTTTGGTGCATGACGTAGGTGACGCTTCAAGAAGCCCAGAGTTTTATTTGCCGATGAAATAAAGTTAGTAATATGCGCATTCCAAGTGAGATCGCGATACAATGTGACACCTAGATACTTGTAGGATGGTTGTGATTTTACAGGGATGTTGGCGATATGATATGAAAAAATGAAAGGATTCTTACGGCGGGTAAACATAACAAGTTTGCATTTGTTAGGGTTAAGAGACAAAAGCCAATTACTGCGCCATTCTTAAATGTGGTTAAGATCGTTCTGGAGAAAATTTTGGTCATGAGTGTTAGTTACTGTCCGATAGATTACACAGTCATCTGCAAACATGCAGATTTTGCAGGATACGCTGAGGGGTAAGTCGTTGATGTATATCAGAAACAGGAGGGGGCCAAGAACTGAACCTTGAGGTACGCCTGATGTTACTTTGAGGTAAGCAGAAGATTTATTATTGACATGCACAAAATGAAAACGGTTAGTTAGAAATGCTTTGATCGAATTTAGTACACTTGGGTCTAAGTTTAACTGGGATAGTTTTAGCATTAGTCTTTGGTGGGGTACTTTGTCGAATGCCTTTGCATAATCTAGAAAGATTGCTAACTGTACCGTAACAACTTGAGAACTCGGGAAGTGCTTCTCCACAGAAACATGCTACACCACTGATTTTTGTGTTATTCCATGTCTCCAAAAGTATTGCAGAATATTGTTCCGAGAAACGCTGATAAATGAGTTTGCTTCTCCCAAAATGAGGTGACATCGAGTGAATTCGCTTACTGGCACTACTTTACAATTCACCAGAAACACCAGAAAATTGGACTGTGGCATGTTTACTTGCCACTGATTTCTAGGCTGTCACTGACTATATAGTAAAACAGGGCAGTGGTTTACCACAAATGTTCACTTGTCTACAAAACATAGCTGCAGAAGCATGGTAAACTGGGCATTTTGGTAAATGTTCTTGGTTCAGCAGTGCAAACAAAAAAGAAAAACAGACAAGAACACTAAAGAAGAATGTACAAACAGGTGCTCAGTATCAGCCGAAGGTTTATTCCAAAAAACAAGCTACTATAAAAGTCAACTCAAGAAAATATACATACACTGCATGACAGATCAAGGGAGGAAGGAGATAATTGCGAGGAGGACCTACATCAAGAAAAACCAAAGACGTATCAACCATGGCACCCTTCAAACAACGACACTATGGCTCGTTTTCACGCAGACTCACAAAGAGAATGCTTACGCATAGCTGCTATTGTTTGTGCTTATACGTAGACTCAAGTTCACGCACCGTTTAACCTTCATGTCGAAAACGACACTGAGGTGTCCAAAAAGAGTGGTGCGCACCCACCATTTTTGCATGATGCTGCTGAATGAAGACCAGTGTACCTTTTCAGAGAATTATACAAATTTTACATTTAAAGAGTGTCCTGTTTTGCCTACGTATGCATGATTGCATGAAAGGGTATTGAATATAGACAACATTAGATATACAAGATACATGACTATGTGCATGCCTAGTGATACGTTTTTCCTGTGAGACATCTTGCCTATTTTCCACACGGCGGTCTACCTTTGCACATAAAGCACCTAACTACTACTAGTTTTTCACAATTAACACTAGGACATCATTTGAAGATACAACCTTTATTAGGCGATGAGTAAAACTACACACACATAGAAAAAAAACAAATTTCTCTCGTCTTATCAGCCAAGATAAAGTCATCTGCTGAACCTTTCTCAATTTTCTTAAACGATTTTGCACAGACCCTTGACAATAAATTCAAGTCAGAGGGATGTGATTGTGCATCTATTTAGCTTCGCCGTGTTTTTGTAGTCAGTTTGAACGGTATTTAGCGAGACTCGTCTATAAAAAGACACGAACTGTATGCTATATTCTGTACTATGGGACACTACATATATACGCTGCAGTTAGTGCACAACGCTTTGCTAAAACTGCCAAATGCAAGTTTTAAAGCCGCAATGCCAAGCAAACGAAAAGACCTAGCAATATTCAGCCCCTCTGAACAGCAAAGATGCTGCTTGAATTCTTCCCACCGCACCTCACTACCCGCGTTGTCCAGAAAAGAAAACCGAAACTGTGGAAAAAGATCTGTTGACATTTTGCTAGCCAACACTATACAATTCAAAGCCTGTACTTCCCATTATTCCCATGTTGGTACAACGATTCCAGTGGCAGTTTTCTCTCTAGGTTATTGTATGAAACTCTATGCAACTGGCAGTCTTTTTCATTTTGCTATACTTTCTCTTCTTTCTTTTGTAGGCCCTGCAACAATACTGTGGGACAAGTGCAAACATGTAAGGCTATGGTTTGGGTCCACCAAGACGGGCAGCAGCGTTTGGGAGATGGATTTGCATGAATTTTGCCTGGTGGGTGTCATGAAGAAACATGGACAAGCCTACTCTTAGGAGAGACGCCGTGAAGAGGTGTGACTTTCTTATCAACTCATTAATTGCTCGCATAAGATTTTGCCTTTCTTTTAGAGAAGTTGCTGATGTCTGTAACACTGTAGAAATCTTTGCTTGATTAACTTCAGGTGCTGCATTTCATCACATCTGATGTTCCAGGGTTATCGATCAGATAGAAACTCCCGCCATGCGACTACTTGAAATCTGAGGCTACCTGAATTTTTGATCTCTAGCAAAGTTTGAATGCCTTGTGCCGTGAAACCTGTTTGAGTCATCTAAGGCTTCATTTCAGTGTGTGATCCCACAAGCTTGTTTCAACAGATCTTTAAAGCAGGCGGGTACATGGTGACACTGATTCACTGGCTCTCTATCCAGTCAACATGTACAGAAACAAGTTGCTCACTTAGTAAACTGTTAACTCTTCCCCCCCCCCCCCCCACGTTTTCTGCATGCATATCCTTGTACCATCATGCCTGCATTTTTGTGCGCTGTTGATCTAGTGCAAGAAAAATAAAAAAGTAAGTCTATTAAAAAGTTTCTCTGTTTATTTGTGAAATGAAACACTTATTCAGTTTAAAGTGATTTGAACTTCCATAATTGTGAAATATAAAATATTGCAGTCTCTCTAGCTTGTAGCTGAAACTGTGGCTTCTTATTCTTGCTTGCATTATAACTTTCCATTTACACTTCCCACTGCTCTGTCTACACTGTGCTGTCAGATCCTTCGAGTCAAAGCAGGTTGCAACATTATTCGAGGTATTACCTCTCATCAGTTCCACTTGTATCAGTGTTCTTCCCAGTTAAAATTAATTTGCAGAAAATTATGATGCCTTCATTAATGACATAACCTGCAAATAAAACATGAAAGAACTGCTGTGAATATTCTAAAAAAAGCTCTTTTATTGGGCTCGTTGGCATATTGCTGAATTGACTTGGAACTAAAATTATACAACTAGGAACGAAGCAGAGCTTGTCTTCTCCCATCTTTGTCTCGTTCTTAAGGCTGTTCTTTCTCAAGTTAATTTCAATGGTAATCAATGCTTGCCTATTGTGTCGCTTTAAAGTTTGTTTTTACAAGGCATCAGATAACTTTTATGCATGGCGAGAAATTCGGCAGAAACCAGGTAGTGAAATCCTGCTATTATTGAACTAAGAAATTTAAAAACTTTATTGAAAAGTGTTTTGTACACTTTTCCACATTTTTACAGACAACATTTGTATTCTAGGGCAGCACTATACAATGTCTGTACACGTCTGTAATGAAGGTAAAGTCACAAATCTTATCAAGTGCTACTGTAATGTTTTGATTTAAAGGGATTTGATGAGTGACTACATAATCAATGCAGTTTCTCGGTAGCCTTTACTAACCTCCTCACAGGTATTCCGTACTCTTTGGCATATTGTCTCATGTATGTTATGCAGTGCATCAAGAGCTATGGAAGTGGATGAAAGTTTCGCAGAGGAATTAGTGGTACAAAAGAGGCAAAATCATCTCCTTTCTCATAACACAGCCAGCTGTTGTCCTGTTCATATTATCACCCTCGTGGACACTTTTCGAACTGGGCTTGCCTGGCTTGCGAAGAAGGAAACAAAAAACCCATTCTGCCTTTCCCGTGGCATGTAATACAGCCATGTTTCCCAGAGACGATTGTTGTAGTACTCTTTGCAGAATGTAGCATGTGTTTGCAACATGCTTAAATTGTTCAAGTAGCTTTAGGTGCCCTTTAATTTTGGAGCTCTTCCATCAGCTGCCTGGATGAATTAAGCACATGCTCGTCATATAGATGTAGCAGAAGCACATTTCACGTGGCATCTGCAGAGGTGTTGGTGCTGCCATTACCACAGCAACAACCATGTTGCAGAGGAAGTTGAAAGTACAGTGAGAAGAAGCAGACAATCTTCAAAGGCTTGAATAGGTTCCGTGTCACGGTTAATGATATAAAGCCAGTGTCTATGCTGAGAAGCTTGAACCGTGCACTCGAATTTTTCAATGAAGTTGGTTTGTTTCATCTATCTGTTCTAATGTGTCTTCTGAGTTGCACCGGTGCACATGCATGACCCTATGCTTTCATTACCTGGTAGGACCTTAATGTGGAGGATTGGCGAAAACCCGTAGTTTGCACACTTACTTCAACAAGGTTCTCAACAGATTAAAATACGAAGTAAAAGCATATTTATTGGGGCATCCAATTGTTAGCATTCTTTTGTAGGTTTAAGAAATGTAAGAAGCCAAAGATTGGAATGCGTATTCTACCCAACCAAGCCCAGTGACTTTAGTGCTTTGTTGCTTAGCTGGATGGAAGTGGAATGCAAAAATGCCGGTGCAGTTAGATTTCGGTGCATCTTTAAGATTCCTAGGTGTTCAAAAGCCATTTACATTAACTCTCATTCGGAGTGCCTTGCTATTGGATTATAGTTTTGCTTTGCGAAACCCTAGAGCATTTTTTTTTTTTTGTGTGAGGCAGTGCTGCTAGGATTGTTTTTAGTACTAATGCCTTTTTGAAGTTTTTGCCGACTTCCAACTATTTTGGTGAGCTCCAAAAAATGCAGTCACATGTTTAATTTAAAAAACTGCATACTATGTCAACTGATAGTAGCCAAAAGTTTCATCCGAAGTCCTTCATTATCACACTTGAGTCAGGTCAATTTCTTGGTCTTTACTATGCAGTTAATCAGTTGACCAGTCTTTAACCATTTAAGGATGGTAAATAGTTCTTAAAAGCTTGCAAAAGAGACAGAAGTGTCTGTGCGCACATGTAATTTTGGTGATCACATACAGCGATAAATAATAATAAGTTTGTCAAAAAAGCAAAGTTTCCTAGAAAAAAAAATTGGCCCCGTATCTGCATGTTACACTGCAAATGTTGTCGAGAGACGATAGTCTTGCGTCTGGAGAGAGTGAACGAAACGTTTATTTGATGTTCTGCACAAGAAAATCTGTGAATGGTATTCTGGACGCGGTGCATTAGAGTGCCTCGAGCGTGCAGCGGAGACGAAAGAGCGTGTCAAGTCATATCACACGTGAGACATGAGCTTTATTTGGCAGTTATCTTGGAAAACAAAGCTCGGAGGTGATAGGGTGTAGAACGCAAGGTGACGGGTAGGTGCCACCACCGTGTCGTCTTAGCAAAGCGTTGGAAACGCTTGCCTTTTCGTGCAAGCGTTGCATGGTCAGTGCAACGTGATAAACACTATGGCCATTAGAATTACGTATGTATGCCTTTTCTAGTAAGAGACATACATACAGAATATCGACGTGTTGTTATGGTGCCTCAGATATGTGCAATAATTGATTTTTAATTGATAATCGAAGTATGAACACAGAATCTTGAGCAATATTGTTGGGCGCTGGCGGATGGAGTTGGCCGTTTCGAGTATCGTTCCGCCACTTTGGTGCCGTGTAGAATACCGCTAAGGATGGACAAACAGACGGGCAGACACAGACCAAAATTTTTGCATCAAAGGTCCCCAAGAAAGACTATAGTCTTTAAAAATTTTTTTCCTCTGAACGAAAGGGGGGCTTCACTGCACACCACTGTCGTGCCATGTAAGTTCAAAGTCGCTCACATTCAAAGAGGAGAAGCTCCCAAAGTCTCCCCATTTGTTTACTTTTCTAGTACACAAAATTTGTCAGGCAAAGTATCACGAAGGATGCCATTTTAAAATTGGTAGCTAGCAACAAAACCAAAAGTGTGTCAACTTCAGCAGCTCCTTCTGTTATTTAATCTTATCGACAAACCAGCATAATGTATCACACATATAGATGAGGCATGGAACATCACAGAAGCTTAAGTAGGCTTCAGGCTTACATGAAAAAAAAAAAAAAAAAAAACTAGGGCAAGCTCGTCCTATATGAAGCCTTTTTTCTTTTTTTTTCAAGCATGAGCATGATAAAATCAGCTCATCATTTGTTGCTAAAGGGTTAAGAAAACATAAATACTACAGAGACTTGTTATTATAACTGAAGGGATGTCATAGCAAAACAGAACATGGCGCATCATGAGGAAATTCATACAGAGATCAAATGATAGAAGCTGAGGTGCAAGCAAGCCTACGAAGCATGCATAATTTCAAAAATCTTTATTTAGTCCTTAGCTTTTATATGTGCATTCATTTCTGGGCTAATTTAAGCGAAATTATTCGCTCGTTTTCATGCTGTGCAATCAATAGGCTGTGCATGCAATTTATGTCTGAAAGCGCTGTTTCAGCAGCCAGTGAATAATGAAAAATCTTTGCTTAACATTTTGTGAACTGTTCTTAACCATTGTGCCACATGTGTGGTTGGGTGGTACAGGCGCCGATGCAAAGTGGCTGTGTGCCTGCTGTTACTCTATGCACTGATTGTCGAGTGGCCGGTGTACTTGGTGGCGCCATACTGGAACTGGCCCCACCTACCGTTCACTTCTGGGATCGGCACAAGGCTCCTGCTGGTGGCAGACCCACAATTGCTTGGTCGTGTCAACACAGCACCTGGATTATTTGGCTTCATTGAGCGTTGGGATTCTGATCGGTGAGTTGTATGCTGTCGTTAAGTAAGTAGAAACAGCTGCATATCTCAACACTGGCTTCTATATTTCTCCCTCTCTCTCTCTTTTGTCAAAATAGTGGGTGTGGCATTTATTTGTATGAAAATTAAGGTAGTGTTGAGACGCGTCACTCGGCAGAGCTGCGCGTCTCAACACTAATATAATATAATATAATAAAAGAGTTAATGTTAAGACGCGTCGCTCGGCAGAGCTGCGCAAGTGAACAACTCGCGTCCCAAACAACAACTCTTTTATTATCACCCTTCCTCTCGAAGATAACTTTCTCGTGCGGGCGCATGCGCTCACTGCACTGCACACAAAAGCACCGCTTTGTGTCACCAAAGTAGCTTGTAGCTTTCATTTGCAGATAAATGTACCATTACCAGAATATACTGCGTAGCATAAAACCAAAATTTGTGGTGTATTTGAACGTTGCTGTAGTGCAGAACTTAGTGTGCTCCTTGCTTCATTGAAAATAATATTGTACTTCTAGGAAAAGCGAACTACGCATTGCCCTTACCTTTGCACACAGTCATCTCATGCTGGGTTCGATTGCAGCCGCAATGGTTGCATTTTCTATGGAGGCAAAAATGCTAGAGGCCCACTTATTTAAGTGCACGCAAAAGACCCTAGGGGGAGCTTCTCTCATGTAAAACATCGTGAATTGCTATTACAGAACCTTCAACGACTGTAGGCAATGTTTTATTTAAATCATTGAAAATCGAACATAATGCACACAAGCCCATTGTGCTCTGTTTCAGCCTGTCCAGCACGCACAGCCAACCCGAGCAGTTTCTTTTACACCAAGCTTTATTTTATAGGTATCTTATGCAACATATGTTGTAGTTTTGCATTCATCAAACAAATAAAATAAAACAAGAATAAAGAATGTCACCTAAACAATGTTTGGATTCTTGTGTGAAAAGTGGCAGTGTGCAAGCATCAAACTGCATGAGGGAGAGTGTCTTTTGCTGTATCAGCGTGTCTGAAAGAGGAAGAGTTGTGAACACTGTGAACACGTGAAGCTGTCAATTTGTTCGCATGATAATCTCTGATGAATGCATTACCTAAAGTGTCCCGAATACTACCGGTATGCTACAGCCTATTGAAATGCAGCTTAATTAAATTGTTGTAAAAGCGTAATGAAAGCCATTGTTACTGCACATTTTCCAACTTTTTAGCAATACATACACAGTCCAGGATGCTAAAGGATTAGGTGAAGCAGCAAAATTAGGAAATTCGCAAGCATAAAATAGAGTAAATTTGTGCGAAACAGTGTGTCTGGTAGATCTTAGGAAAAGGTGTTCGCCTTGTTGTGAACATAATTTATGCTGATGATGATGGAACAGCCGATATTTTAGTATTTGAAGACAGCTTCCTGTCTTACTCATATTTGATTTATATTGAAAAATTTCAATATTCACCAACTTTCAGGATTTTTATTACTGGTTTTTGTAATGTTATGGACACTATTTCTGCTTTTTTCTATACATGTGTGGCATTTCAAACATCTCTGAGCTCTTATGAACCTTCTTTTTTTTTCCCTTTTGGTTCACAGTCAAGAAATTTGTTTGGTTAAAGCATTGGTTGTTCACCAGGCCAATGCTTGACCTGAAAATTGTGATATTTTTATAATTGGATTGTTGTGAAGGTTGCCTACTTGTAACTTAGGCTGAAATATGTTACTGGTTTTCAACCCACCTTAGTAGTATATTGGCTTTAGTGTTCTGCTGCTCTGCTGAAGGTTGACTATTCAACTTTCATCATAGTGACTGCATTTTGATAGGTACAGAACGCAACAATGCTTGTGTAGTATGTCCTGGATGCCTGCTAAAGCACCATAGATGGTCAAAAATTAATGGAGGCTCCCAAGAGCTCTTCACGCCCCACACACTGACAAGTTTGACGTGATGAGTAAATCGGCTAATCATCCGCTGATTTTTTCGTCTCCCGGAATTTCAAGTGAGCTTGTTAAAAGGTAATGCATTCTGATGTGCATTGCGCACATTGTGACATGTTTTTGTCATTTTGGCTGGTTTTCTTCATCAGCCGGAGAAGCCAAACTGCATGCACTTGACACCTTGCAGAAAACATGCCATATAAATGCGTCCTACTATTGTCTGCTACATCGTGATTGGAGCATTTCAGGATACATGATCCTAATGCGCCTCCCTCCCCCTACAAAAAGCTTCAAAGGCATTATGATGCCGACATGCAAACTGCATCTGGGTTTTGTGTTAAACACCATTTCTTGAATCGAGTGAGGAGCCCCAAAGTTTGCCCCATAAATCTTCGTGTCAACAAGATATTGTAGCACCCATCGCAGCAATGGCAACTATATAGGAGTAGACTGGAATGATTTCTGAGTTGCTGATGACATTATTGATAAAAAACACTGCTGTGCACCATGATCTTCTCAAATTTGATGCTTACAGCACAGACTGACAATAGGTTTTTTTAATGATTGCTTACTTATGAGCTCATGTTGTTGGCAACTGAGAGTTTGATTTTGTTGGCTAATGACATCAACTAATTTAGGCTTGCAGGACCGATGATGATTGCCTGATTTATACCTTTACATGTTTCAGGTAAATGTTTTGTAGAATGTGTGAGCTGAAGGTCCTGTGCCAGCTTTGAGTTACCATAATTACTCGAATCTAACGCGCACCTTTTTTCCGGTTAAGCGAGTTCATAAATTGCATGCGTGTTAGAATCAAGTACGAAAAAAAAAAACTGAATGTGGTCATTCTATTGCCATCGGCATATCCAAAATGGCTGCCCCCTACGTGCGTCGGCATGGCGCGTCGGCCATTTCAGCCTATATGTTTCCCATGTGCGGCACTTCGTACGTGTGCTGAGGAGTTCGTCATGTTGTAGTGCATTAGCGTCGACGGTATGGAAGGACCGACTCCAAAAACTCGAGTGCACCGCGATTCCGCTTTTAAAAGAAAAGTCATCGCGTGTGTAGAAACGGACGGAAATGGGCCGCGTCGCGGTCATTCGGAGTTCCCGAAACGTGCGTGCGGGACTGACGGAAACAAAAGCAGAAGATTGTCGACAGCAAAGCTTCACGCAAAGGCTTCAGTGGACCACAGCAGGGTCGGTTTCCGCAAATTGAAGAGCTGCTCGGTGAGTATGTGCTTGAGCAGCGAGCGGCACAGCGGTCCGTGACGACAGAACTGCTCCAAGTGCGGGCTATGCAGTTGCCCTAGAATAGAAAAGGGGCTAATGCAGAGCCAGTTTAAAGCGAGCAGGTGCTGGCTAACTAACTTTATGAAGAGGAAAAGCTTTTCCCTCCGAAGGCGAACGGGCATATGCGAAAAGTTTCGAGAGGAGTACGATGAAAAGCTTCAGTTTTCAGAGGTTCGTCCTAAACTTACGGCACAACAACGACTATCTGCTTGGGCAAATCGGGAATGCCGATCAGACGCCTCTTTACTTGGACATGCCTAGCACCACGACCGTCGAGAAGAAGGGGGCGAAGCAAGTTCGCGTGCTGACATCGGTCCACGGTAAAACTGCAGTGACGGCAATGCTCTGTTACACGTCAGATGGGCACAAGCTTCCCCCGTACCTGATATTTAAATGGAAGACGCTCCTGAAAGGAGCCGTTTTTACGAGTGGTGTGATCGTGCGGGCCAACGAAAAAAATGGGTGCGCGTTGCAGTCGATGTTGTACTGTTTTTTTTTTTTTTTTGTCGTCGAAATCGGGTGCGCGTTACAATCGAGGGCGCGGTAGAATCGAGTAAATACGGTATTATTCATCACAGCCCACTTTTTTTAGTCACTATAGTGCTGCAAAGGCAAGACTCGAGTACATGTGCTGCCCACATTTTCAAAACTCTCTACTGACAACTTGCCAGTTGAATTCTTTTCATTTTATATTAGATAGTGAATCATATTTCAGTCATCTAAATGTTGCTGGCAAGGTTAGCTCCTCTCCCTAGCGAAAATTCTGATAGAAAAACTGATAGGCTATCAGTTTATTGACAGTTGTATAAGTCTATAGGTGTATCAGTCTATGAATGTATCAGTCTATGAATGAATCAGTCTATGAAAGTGTCATTCTATGAATGTATCAGTCTATGAGTGTATCAGTCTATGAGTGTATTAGTCTATCAGTGTACCAGTATGGGTGTACTGGCCTCTAAGTGTAGCATTCTGCTCTGTATAAGCCCACAAGCAAATTGGTGCTTAGCTAACTGGCAGGTGCACCACTACATCAGAGCAAGCAGGACACAAATATGAACACAGAAGTCAAAAAAAAGTATTCTTGAATGTAAACATTTGACAGAAGTCTGTCTGGTTGTGTATGAAACTGGGAGATGATTTAGACTCCAACCAAAAGTTTTGAAAAAACCCGACGTTTCGAAACCGAATTGGTTCCTTCTTCAGGGGTGACTGCGGATGCTGCGTAGCAGCGGCGTCTTCAAAGCACTCGCGGGATAGATAATGACCACCTCTCTCTCGTTTTGCCGTGGAGCACAGTCCGTGTGTATACACTGGGGAAAGGGTTCCGAGAGAGCAGTTGATGTTATGGACTGTCTCCTGTATGTGCCATGACTGGAGTAACAACCTTCTCCTCCAGTTCGGCTCGCTTTCAAGGATGGCCGTCGCTTCGAAATTTATCTGGTGATCCAACGCCTCAGCATGTTCGGCGACTGTGCTGCGCTCTTTGTAGAACTTCCGCACATCGTTTGCGTGTTGCGTCAGTCGTTCCGGTAGGTTTTTCGTCTCGCCGGTATACGATGAGGGACACTCGGCGCACGGAATTTCGTAAACGACACCGGGGGCTCTGTCTATTGTTGGCCGGTCTTTCAGACGGGGGAGGAAGCGGCCCAGCGTACACGAAGGCACATGTGCGATGCAAACCCCTTCCTTCTTGAAGATCCACACCAAAATATCGCTCAATCCCTGAACGTATAGAACCGGTATGTGTTTTGGGGGGCTGCCAATTAAGGTGGATTGGGGTTTTCGTATCCTCTGTTGCTCTGCGCAGCAGGTGGCGGCTCGAATGAAGTTTTTTGTGTGTCCGTTTTTTCTTAGGTCTACAATTATGCGGGCCTCTTCTTTCTTTCGCTCTGTGTCATTAGAGCATAAGTTCCTGGCTTTCTGGAGTAGCGTGGTCACAACCGAGGCCTTGTGGCAGGCGGAGTGGGAAGAATCGAATTGAAGGTAGCGGCCAGTGTGCGTTGGCTTCCTATGAACGGAGAACTCCAGGCCGTTGCGCTTTCTTGCCACCTGGACGTCGAGAAAGGGCAGGCAGTGGTCGCTTTCACCCTCGATCGTGAATTGTATGGCTGGGTGCACGGAATTTAGGTGTTGTCTGAAGTTTTCAACTTCAGACGTCTTAATGACGCAAAAGCAATCGCCCATATAGCGCAGAAAAAGCTTGGGTTGCGGCGAGAAGGAGCTGAGTGCTTTCTCTTCTATGTACTCCATGGTCAGGTTTGCCATCATGACGGAGATGGAAGCTCCCATCGCGGTTCCACTGTTTTGTTTGAAAATAGCCCCTTTGTAGGAGAAGTACGTACTGGACAGGCAGAACTCCAGTAGATGGCAGAGCTCGTCAACAGCCAAAGCAGTCCTTTCACTCAGGCTTGCGTCCTCCTCAAGCGCAGAATGGGCAGCGGATACAGCTAAGGGAACTGGCACGTTGGTGAACAATGAAATTACGCCAAATGAGGCCATGCTCTCGTGGGTTTCTTCAAAACTTTTGGTTGGAGTCTAAATCATCTCCCAACAAAATATTGTATTTCATGTGCCATTCCTTTGTTAATATTTTTTTTTTATGAAGTCATTAATTTCGTTTGCCAATGCTTTATTGAGGAGCTTCTTCGTTTGCTCAACTTCTTCAATCGGAACGGTGTGCTTCAAAATTTTTTTAAAGAAATCTGCGTGATCAAGAACAAAGCAAATTATGGGCACTTGTTAAGCGACAATTATGTGCATTCTAAATAGAAGAGTTAATATGACAAGGAAATAAATAGGAGTGCTACCAGTCTGTCTCTCTCTTATTATTTAAAATTACTTTGTGGATTCTTTTAGTTTGAGCATAGGTGCTTCATGTGTGACACGGCACCACGTGCAGGGCAAAATTGGCTGTCGATAATGATTACGCCAGAGTGACACATCAGCCGCAATGTAAACAATAGCCAAACTTGGCTGTCGGTAATAATTACGCTGCAAAGTAGCATATCAGCTGCAATGTGAGCAATTGCTACTTTTTTAAAGGTCCACTGAACAGCCCTGAGGTCCAAAAATTTTTAAAAAGAGATATATGTGCAGTTTTTCTTTGTGAACACGCTGCCGCAAGAATTTTGTGAATACATGCTATATTCAGGAAGCTACAGGAGTTAAAACATCAGTCTAAGCTGGTTTCAAATTTTCGTGCGGCCTCGCCCCCCTTCTCCCTTCCATGAAGGGAAAGGCGTAGCCCATCGTCGTGACTCCGCCCACTTCGGACGTGACACATAAGGGATTGACGTCATCGGTGCTCGATCAGTCATTACGCACTTCCGCTTGCTGCGAAGCGGGGTTGTTTGTTTACCGTTTGCCGCACCAGCCGCGGGTCAACAGTGTAAGCGTCAGGTGCGAAGGGTCGACCACAAACGATCAGGTCCCCGACGTACGTCGCTCGATGGCAGATTCGCTTCAGCCATGCAGCGCACAGGGCCCCATTGTGAACCACCCGGTTCCGATGCTTCTCCGCTGCCCAGTCGCTCGTTATGCAGCCGATGATAGAGGAGCGCGGTTTACCCGGGTTGCTCATGTCAAGGGCGAAGTACGTTAGTACGTGCGCACAAGCTCTGTATGTAGTTCAGGGAAGAGTGTACACGTGCACGCGACAACTGCGAGGCTGGTTCCTTCACCGCAGTGTCAAGAAACAAGAGGCAGTTTCTAGCTGTGGGTGGGAACAGGAACTTACGTTGACTTCACTACTGTTTCTTCACACCTGATTTAGACCAATCGGTGAGCTGCGTGCTACGTCACGTCGGCGATCGCCGAGTTGATGTCACTGCAATGCAAGGGGGTCAGTCAGGCGTAAGGATGCACGGGATTTGTTTTTCTAAATAGAGGATCTGTGCGGCGCGCAGCGCTGTAATATTCAGAAAATGTGATCGCTGTGGTGTAATCCACGAATTGATGAGCTTGTATGGGGGGTGTAAAAAAAAATCTGGAGCCTGTTTACTGGCCCTTTAAACGACTCATTATCCACTTCATTTGAGCTGCAGCTATCGGAGGATTCGCTATCGTGTCTACGAAATGAATGTTCTTTTTTTCAGTTGCATTCCTTGCATTGTCCTCGGTACTTAAACAAATATGACCAGTGAATAACTTCAGAATGACTGCTTCCTCCTCTTTGTTTTCGTATCGGGAAAGCAAGAGGCGTGGACTTACCGTAAAGCTTAATCACTTGAGCGTGATAGTTGCCGCAGTGTGTGTCATCCTTCCAGAACACCCGGTACCACTTGTGAGGATTAAAATCGTCCGTATTCTTCGGATTGAGGTGCCTACATGCACTTACCGGGACTATTCATTTTTATCATCGCGGAAGCAAACATTTCGGAGAAATGTGAGTGTACAGGTGCGATGCTGAGCAATTAAGAGACGCAACAAAAGTTCACATGCGCCATACACGCACCAACACCGCCACGAACTTGCCATTGATGACTGTGGCAGTGCCATTTGTGGGTCTCCCGAGTAGTTTATGCAATCATGACCTCCTCCTCAACCTAATGTAATTAAGTTTTTGAGAACAAAAATTATCAACTTACAAAACATTTACTTCATGTTTTTACAAGTCTATAGGGTAGTTTTCTAGAGCTCACAGCAAATAATATATAAACAATGAACGCAGTTACTGTAACGTAGTGTTGCTGTGCATGGCCTCCGAAATGGCGGGCGCACTGCGGGTTGTACCACGTTGCGCGCCCCCAATCTCGTAGGTCATGCGCTGTGTCGCCAAACTCCCATTGGTTAGACAGGGTAGCATTAGCCGCCGCCCAGTCTAAAGGGCACAGCCATATCAGTCCATTCATCACATCATCTTGGCTACAATCATCTAGCCATAATGGCAGTCAGCGACCACTACCATGAGCACGTGGGTCACTACTTTGCGTTGTGATCTCTCGACGAATTCCGCACCACGTGCACAATATCAAGGCACGGCTAGCAGGTTGTGAATGTGAAGCCTTGGTCAATGTAATCGATCTTTACCCGGCCACTTATGCTCAGTCCTGCTGCCTCATTTTGCGTGGACACCATGAAGCGTGCTATTTGAAGTTCGTGTCAAGTTCAACGAGAGATGGATTCAACTCAACCCCAGCCTCGATCAAACAGAAGGAAGCGGTATTTGGAGCCTGGATCGCAATATGTAGTATCTCGGACGAGCCTTCATCATAAAGCGGTGGAGGTGCAGTTGGCCAACCAGCTACACTCAGCAAGAGCATTCCTCAGTCTTTAGCTAGTAATGGATCTTCTGGAGTAGCGGCATTCGACACACGAAGTCTAAGTGATGCGCACGGTGACAGCGATGAAAATTCTGATCCCGACGACACCTGCGGCTTCGAGGAAAACTCGCTCGAGCGATTCCGACAGAACTGCACATAGGGCTCGCGACAATGCAGGCATGAGCAACACTAATTATAGGCAACAATGGCATGTATTTTACACTGCTGCATGTCTACAAACTGCCAGACTCTGTGTGTGTGCTCATGTGTGTGAGGCTTGCATCGAAATTATATAAAAATACATCTCACTTTAGTTTTTGCTCAAAAACAGAGGAAAAAGTTGTGCATCTGTCAGAGGATGTGGACAGAGTGTGCATGCACATGAAAGTTGGACGCGTTTGCTATGTTGCGGATGGTACCAAACTTGTTTAAAGAAGACTGATTATATTGTCAGTGACACATATAGCCAGTCTAATGAGTTCAGTACTTGATTTTTTTCTATTGCTGTTCTCTTCACAACTGAACTTTTCCTATGGCAGGCAGTTTCTTGTGTGTGTGTGTGTGTGTGTGTGTGTGTGTGTGTGTGTGTGTGTGTGTGTGTGTGTGTGTGTGTGTGTGTGTGTGTTGTAGTCAAATGCTTTGAACTTTATTAGTACATGCTTCTTTATCTATAAATATAAATATATATAGATAAATATATATAAATATCTATAAATAGAGACTCTGCATTCCGTTGATGATTGCGTTTTCAGGGGGTTTGTAGATTTGGTGAGGCTGATTAATTTGAAAGTTCGTGTCCTGTTCTCAGCACCGTAATCACAACGCAATCATCAACGGAATGCAGAGTTCAACATAGAAACAAGTATGCGGCCTGCTCCCGGGAAGTTGTCTATAGGACCCCCCTTTCATGCGGTGCTTGTTATGTAGGAACGACCGGAAGGTGTCTGAACGATCGGCTGAGAGAACACGCTAACAATGTTAGAAACGGGAAAGATGGTTTTCTTGCTCAGCACTGCACTGAGTGCAATTGTGTTCCCCTCTTCAAGGACACAGCGACGCTGTACAAGCACAGAGATGAAAGCACCCGAGTCATTGTCGAGGCCGCGCAGATGGCACGCGAACAGGTGCCTTGTATTAGCAAGCCCTCCGTGGCTTTGTCCGAGAAGGAACGCAGGTTCCTCGAAGGTTTCGGTGTGGGCAGGTAGTTATATTATCTTTACCTTTCTGTTTCGTTTTCTTCTAGATTTTTCTTTGCTGTTTTTTAGTGCTTTTGTTTTTGTGTTGTTTGTTTTTGTTTTTTTTTACTCATGTTCTGCTCTTTGTGCCATATGGTTTTTATCACATGGTTACTGTCTCCTCTATATATTTTCGTGCTCTGCGCAATAAACTCAGATGGAAGTTAGTGCTCGTGTCTTTCGTGTCCTTCTTGTCTCTGTGTCGTTTTGTTCTCACGCTATAACTATCGACACAAAACACGCCGCAACGCGCACTGGCTACTTCGGCTTGGCTTGGCTTGGATTGGATTGGATCTCCGTGCAATGCGTTTGATGCTTAAGAGATGGCGCCAGACGGTGCACGCTATCATCATCAATGGCTGGAACGAGCAGACGACATTATTGCGGCAGTTTTCGGGGGTGCGATAATTACTCGAGGAAAAAAAAATCATATTTTTTGGGGGCGATGTGGGGGGTGCGAGAATTATGCGAGTGCGAGGATTACGCGAGTAAATACGGTAGTGGCTCGTCATTAAAGGCAAAGCACTATATGGGAGAGACAGCTGGGGATGGCTTGGGTTGTGAAAGTGAGAAACTGCAGCACCACCTGAGGCTTTCAACTCGACGCAGTTTCAAAAAATTATTTTATCGGCATGCTCATTTTACAGTAGTGCACTGATTGTGAAGTTCTATGTCTTGGGATGTTTACTGGCCCTATAAGCTAAATGTTTTGAAATTATGTTAGTATTGCTGTGTGATGAAAAGTTTTGTTTGTATTGTTTCAGGTTATGTTTATACTGCTATCTGATAAGTTTTGGATACTGCTATCTTGAAATTTCTAGATGTCTTATTTGATTGTCAGCAGAAACTGTGTTGCAATCTGGCAACTGCAACTCCATTTGTTCATAGAAAAAGGCGTTCATCTTGGTCGAAACCTGCTTTGCATGATTAAAGCTCATTTTGGCAATTATGCATCACAATGAAGCATTGTATATTATATTCTACGGATCCAAAAGCTGCCAGTTGCACTCTTTGAGTGATCGTAATATTTCACACAACGGTCGCCAAGTGGTCAATAGAAAACACTGATACACTAATAGACATGCAGAAATGACCAGTCATATATATATATATATATATATATATATATATATATATATATATATATAATGTGTGTGTGAGCATTGTGTTCAAAAAAAATAAGTATTGTTAAAATGACAGTAATTCATTTTATGAAGAACCCATAAATGAAAAAAAAAGACTATAAAACTGATATACTAATATATGCCATGAAATGACCGATCAAACTGATTCAAAAGCTGGTAGCACTGGTAAGACTGTATCAGTTTGATATGAGTCTGGTAGCACTGGTAAGAAACTGTATCAGACTGATATGGATGTCCATAAGAACTGATAAGATATTGTATCAGTCTGATACAAGACTGGTACAACTGATAGGAAACTGTATCAGACTGATTCAGACCTCTATCAGAATTTTCGCTAGGGCTGTGAACAATGTACTTCACTGTTTATGTGAAATGTTAATGTCTTTTTTTAATTCGGTGCATGATAGTTTGGGACGTGTATATCGACGCAGTGAACTCTCTAAAAACTGTGTCTACTTTTCAATTGCAGGTACATCAGCAAAACGTTTGCTCTGGCCAATGACTACTTGAAACCACATGTGGTCATATTTCTGGGAGACCTCTCGGACGAGGGCGAGTTTGCCACTGACGACGACTTCCGGTCTTATATAGAGCGCTTCTTCAATATATTCACACACATCGACTACAAACAGGTGCAGTATGAGAAGAGCATAAGCATTTTGTTTTACTCATGGACATCTTCATGTATTTTGGATGTTTAGGTAATACTTCCATTTGGAAATTCATGCTGTAAGTTTGCAGTGTCTTATACAAACTTTATGTGTGACAAGAACCGAACATTGTCTTGTCACACAATTCTCAATAACCACTTTGTTCACTGTGCATGTTTGATAATTGTCAGGACATTCCATTGAGTAGTTTTTCATTCACTTCTCAGGTTGTCTCAAGCAAAGTGATGTGACCTTCTAGTGACTGCTTTTGATATATGTAGGTGTAATACCATTAAGCTTAAATTTTGTAATGCAATTTGCTTAAATGCATTATTAGAAAATTGCCATAAAAGTAGTCAATTAACAGGGTTCACCAGGCTCTTTCAAAGCCCAGAGGGTGCCTGCAATGATTTCATGCACAAAACTTGGGTAACTGAAGGATAAAAAAAAAACACCAGGCCTGCGCGGAACATGCAGCACTGTCGCAGGGAAAGCTGGAAGAGCGGCCTTTCAGAGCCTTTAACACTATTGGGGTAGCTGCTACAAGCACACTTGCACCCACTACACCATAAATCATTAAATCATTGTGTAGTAGGCAGCCTTCACTATGCCATCCTTTGTCATTCTTTGGAAAAGTGTGGTACCTGCTGCACACTTGCAACAAACTGCAATTTTCTTGGGCTGTAGCTGGCTACAATGAAGAATCATGTCAGAAGATTTCGTGATCCCCACAATACCAAATAATAGGTGAACAAGATCAAGCTTTTGTAAAATTGTAAAAGGTTAGAGCATTCGACGACCCACTCGTTGCGCAATTCACGATATCTAACACCTGGTTGTTCATTTGCTCTAAAGCTCCTTAAAGTTACTCATACTAATGCAATTTCTTTCCCAACCTCAAGCCTGCCTAAGGCCAGTTTACAAAAGAGTTTCAAGCACCGGCATGGCTCAGTGGTAGTATGGTGGGCTGGCACACAGGGGACCTGGGTTCCAATCCCATTTTGTCCTTAGTGTTTTTCATTTACAGAATTTTTTTGTCTCATTTCGTGCGATAGTGGTTACGGACACCGGCAGCGGCAGACAACTACGGCGCGCACGTAAACCGTGTTGTGATCTCATAACAGCTTTTGCTGTAAAACAATTTGCATGGAGAGGTATCTCCGATACACTAGCCGTGGTCATAGTGTTGCCTCTGAAGCAGTAGTTTTTAATAACTGTGCAGTTAAAAAAAAGTTTTTGTCAAACACCAGAGGGAAAAATTTTATTGCGGTAGCATCAGTTTTTGTTTAAGTGTATTTGCAGCTTTATCAACTTTGTGAGCCTGGGGAGAAGCTTAGAGATCAGACAGGATAAACATGCACTACAAAAAAAGAAATGCAGTCGAATCTTATTATTTCGAACACGCTTAATTCGAACTTCTGGTTAATTCGAACTCATGAAAAGGTCCTGTCAAAGTTATGTGTATTCCAATGGGCGAAAACGCCTGGTAATTCGAACTTGCAAGAACTTCCGACGGTTGATTCGAACATACCGCACTCCGACAATGCTGCCAGCACCCCACCCAATCCCGCGGTGCCACCTGCGACACCTCAACGCTGTGCGTGAAAGAAATGAAAAAGGAAAAAAAAAAGCTGCGGGGGAGTGTTTGCTCTCTCTCAAATGCCGATCTGCGACACGCCTGTGTCATGCTTCTCCCTTTTCGCCCTGCCACGTAAAGACCCTTCTCCTTCTAACGCCGCACGCGAACAGAGAGAGGAAAAAAAAAAAAAGCTGTCCCTGTGTTGAATGAATGTGTGGTTAAAGGAAAGGAAAAAGGCACTATCTTCAGCAGCCCTTGGCCCTTGCGGGAGCACGGCTCTGCGCCTTGAGGGGGGGGGGGGGTCTCAGGTGCGTGCCGGTGCCCCGCTTCTCCCTTTCCCGTCGCTGCCACGCAACCTTTCTCCTCTCAACAACATGTGTGAAGAAAGCAAAAAAAAAAAAAAAGCTGCCGTGGACTGTTGGCTTTATCTCAATAGACTTTTCCCTGTTTGTAAACAGTGTGACGTCACTGCGGGCACCCTGCCCACCATACCCTCTCTCGGAGCAGGTGCTGGTTGGCAACAAAGTTCCGCCGGGGGCATCTTTCTGCAAAGCAGAGCTGCGTGTCTGATTACTTCGACAGAAATTTCTACATTGCTATGTTCTAATGTCACAGCTTTTGAAAGAAGGGTGTCGCGGAAGGGTCACTGCTCATAGTGTGGAAATTTGCTCGTCATAGGTGGATGGAGAAACTTTATTTAGAGTACAGAGAGACGCGACTAGCATGCAGTGGGCCTCACCCACGTGGATGGCAGTCATAAAAAAATCTGATCTTTTTTGAAAACGAACGTTTTCAATGCACACGGTGACTGGCACTTTGAGAAATATTTGCATGGCATGGATGTAAACTTATTCAATTTCTGTTGTGGCATGTGCAATGCAGTTTTAAACGAGGTTTAGCATTGGCTGCAGCATACTTTTGAGCTGCTGTGCGCGATGTCACGAATAAGATTCTCACTCATTGAGCAAAAATCTGATCAGAGAGAATCGAAAAAAAAAAAGTTCTTGCCGTAGGATAGGCTGAGGTTAACATATCCTTGTGAAATTTAAAGTGAAATTCTGCCACCGCGTTTCTCAATAACCCAGTGAAAATTCATGTGATGTAAAATCTGACAACTTAATAATATATAATATTATCTGGAACAGTTACCATGCTGCATTTGACACTTTAACGTGCTTTCATGCCTATATTGCTCTTTTAGGCTTGATGCACAAACATCTAATGCGCATTGTCACTTCATAAGAATCGAGCCGTAAAATTACAAAGAGGATAAGAAACGAAAATCTCCACTGCTTCAATTAACACGTATTAGGTATCCGATAATACAATTTATAGCCGTGGTGAAGCGTATATGCAGATTCGGCAACGCTACAACATGCTTATAGCTCATGCGTAGTCGTATATATCACCCGGAGATCATGCACTTTTATTTTTCAGCACACCACGCATACGCTGAGATCTACCCAGTCGCAGATGATCGCGTCAAACGCATTTTTATCTTGACTAAAATGTCGGATCGTGAAGTTCCATCGACAAGCGGTTACTGCAACCATTGTTTTCGCAAACAGGAGGCATCGCGTTATTCACACTGCACACACCACGCACAATATTCCCAGTTTCGTCATCCGTAAAGGTGAACCAATATTTTCGATACCTTTCAACGCACACTACCGTATAAACCGGACTATAGGTCGAGTGAGAATATAGGTCGACCCCCCAAGTTCAGGTTACCTAAAAAGAAAAAAAAGGAAAACGACCCAAAACTGCCAAACCAAATTTATTTGCGAATTGGGCACACCGCACCCCGATCGTCGGTGCTCCCCTGAACCACCATCACAACTGCTCTTATTCGTCCGACGAAGCAAAACTGTCTTCTGAAGACGAGAGTTTGTCGCTGGCCGCCTCTCACAGTGCGTCATCTTCAGTGCCATCCAGCAAGTTGCTGATGCAACATTTCTTGAAAGCATTTTCCACCATGGAATCCGGCAAGGAGCGCCAGGCGGAAAGCACCCAGCCACAAACAGTTGCAAGCGGAGGCCTCTGTAGGCGGCCCGTCAGTGTCTTGGGGTTGTCGTCGGACATCGACTTATGGTATTCCAGCCGCACTCGGTCCTTGAATGGCTTGTTTAGCACAATGTCGAGCGGCTGGAGGGCGGACGTCATACCACCTGGTATTACGGCGAGGTCCGTTTTCCCGTCGCCGAGTGCGCGTTTCACTGCATCGGTTAAGTGGCCACGAAACGCATCCAACACCAGCATGCTGCGAAGACGCAGCAGTGCACCTGGCCGACGGTTCCACACCACACGTATCTATTTGGGCATCATAGCCTTGTCCATGTATCCCTTTTTGTTGACACGAACGACAACACCGGGCGGCAACACTTCCTTCGGCATTGTCTTGCGTTTGAAAATTACGAAGGGCGGAAGCTTTCTACCATCTGCCGTGCATGCCAGCATGACGGTGAAGCGCGAGTGCTCGTTGCCAGTGGACAACAGCTTCACATCCTTGGCGCCGCGCTGCGTGATTGTGGTAGACGAAAGCATGTCAAACCACAAGGGGGTCTCATCGGCGTTACCAATCTGCCCCATCATGCAGTCGTTCTGCTCCCGAACGCTGTTCACAAAGCGCTGAAAGTTTATGAGCTTGTCCTCGAACTTTTCCGGCAACTTCTGACAGATGGATGTGTGCCGCCGGAAAGAAAATCCTTTGCGTCGCATAAATCGATGCACCCAAGAGTTCGGTGCACGAAACTCTTCTCTCGTGAGCCCAGCTTCTCGAGCGAGTTCCAAGGCTTTCTTGCGAATGGTACCCACGGTCACTGGCAGTGAGCGCGCACGAAGTTCCCGCACAAAGTTCGCTAGCTTATCCTCCAGCTGCGGATGAACGGCACTTCGTCCACGAAACGACATTTCTTGTGGATTGCACCTCTGCAGCTTTCCTTTTTGCGCCCTCCAATAGCGCACGCTTTTTTCCGATACACCAAAGCGGCGCTGAGCAGCCATATTCCCGTTCACTTCTGCGAACTCAAAATCTAGTTTAAACGCAGCCGAGTACTGCCTCCTCGCACCGCTAGACATATTCAATGAACGAAAAAAAAAAAGGCCACTAAAAATGCAGCGCAATGTCAAGCAGAGCGAAAACTCAGAACAGATCGGAAGCAAATCACGAACACAAAGAAAACAGACGAAGAAAAAAAAAACGGACTGTGAATGGATTTGGATGCGGATATAGCCGCGTCTGGCTTCACAAGCACATGCAAGTTACATGTTGCCAGACAGCGTCGCACTTTTGGCTAAACACCGCTATATAAGACGAGGGGCGACTTTAGCTTATTATTTTATTGAAAATATCTCGACTTATATTCCAGTTTATACGGTACATGCCGCAGTTAACACTGCACATTTTCTAAGACGATGTCGCTGTTGCTCGCACAGGCCGCCTCGTGTGTTCACCTCTCCGAGATAAACAGACAGTTAGCGTGGCAAATATTTCATCAGGCATTTTACCACACAACTAAGATGTTCTCTGACACATACCACAGCTAATGTTGCCACTGTGAGATAAACATTAAGCTTTCAAAAAGAAAAAAACTTGCCCCAAGCACCGAGCGACTGCACCTCACTCAACTACCAGCAGGAGTGTTTTGCCAACCACTGCCTTGCACATGCACCGGTTACGTCACGCTGTGACGTAACCCGTTAGAGGTCTATTGCCGATCTGCTTTTCTCTGCGTGGAGACGCTCCTCCTTTCTTGTCACGTGCTGGCCATGCTGCGGCTGCGTAGCGGAGAGGCTCCGCTGTGCAGTCGTTGTCGTCGTCTTTAGAAAGTGTCGGCGCTGGACATTTCCGTGTGCAACTTCTCTTGCCAGAAGAATGCTGAAGCCGAAGTAAAAATTCTTTGCAAGCTGCGTGCGAAATTGATTGACTCGCTGCAAGGCAAACGTGTGCAGAGGTGCATCACCGATTACTTCAACTAATAACGGGTGTCCTGTGATTTGTGAATAAACTTAAGTCTTCTGAAATTTCTCTATCATGTGTTAGCTCAATGCACATGCGCCATTGCATGGAAAGCCCTCCATTTATTTATCTTTCATTAATTGAAACATTTTTTAATTCGAACAAATGCCCAATCTCATGGCGGCACCTCTCAACGCTGCGCGCGTAGAAGGAAAAGAAGAAAACGAAAGAAAAGACTGGCGGATTGTTTGCTCTCTTTCAAATGCCAATCTGCGGCGCGCCTGTGCCACACTTCTCCCTTTTCTGTCTCTGCACGTAGACCCTTCTCCTTTCACGGCCGCAGGCGGGGAGAGAGGAAAAAAAAAAAAAAGCTGTCGCGGAGAGTCCTTCTTTCTCGATGCAGAGGGTAACAGCGGAGACGCAGGCATTGCCGTCGTCTTTAGGGCGGATAAGTGAGAGGGAAATCGCTTTGCACCGTGGCGCCGCTTCTCGGTCAAGTGACCCGCTGAACGCTTCTTCAATCCTCTCCGCTGACTGTGTGAAGAAAACGGCTTTCTAGGCCGCGCGTGGCGTGGCTGTAAGGTCGGCACAGTAGTTTTGAAAGAGCCGCGCCGCACGAGCGTCAAACTCCGCAGATAAGGATATACTTAATACACTACGGTCGGTTTTTTATAGACTATTTGATTGACTAATTTAGTTTGTTATATATTTAACAGTCAATTTTACTTCGTTACAATGAGGTTTAAAATGCATGGTTCTCAATGAAGCTTTCAAGGAGAATTTTATTTACTTTGTTATATCCATTATCTTGTTATATCTCATTACGTTATAACGAGGTTTGGGTGTATTATGATCACTGCAAAAAAAAAAATGATGGCAATGAGTTGTGTGTGATGTTCCTGCGGCCCTGAGAAACAATGAACAACAACGTATATATTGGCATTCTTTTTTTCTCCACCCCCATTGCTCCTACTTTCAGAATCTCCTGAATTTCGAGATTACTGGGCTGGCAGGTTCACATTAGTATTTATTGGCTATCCAGTGATTCGACAACTGCTGGAAATGCTAATGTGGACTTCGTCAGTTTTCACTGTGGGTGGTTTAATACATAGCTTTTATTGAAATGGCACTGCTCACATGCGCTGTACACGAATTAGTAGATGTTGAATGGTTCGTACATAGTTTTGTTTACTTGTCTAAAAGTATACCTTCAATGTTATACTGCTTGAAATTTGTGATTTCATATTAAATGACGAGTTTTCTTTCGCTGACATGCTTCAAATTTAGATTCTAATGCTCCAAAACCAACATTTTGTTTTGCTGCTCCAAAAATGCTTCGACACCTATTTTGATTGATTCACTCCTGATCTTGATAAAAACATTTTGTCTTTGTGATGCCACATCCTTGCATGTGATATGATCCGAGACTCCAAATATAGGGTACACCAAATTCTTGTATGATTCTGAAATGAAATTGATAAAAGATGTGTTCGAATCAAGGGATGAACTGTTTACTAGAAGCTCCACCCATCCTTGATGGCACATCAATGCGTTGCAACAGGCAGCAAGTGCTCACTCGGAGCTTAATAAATGACATAGCTTGCCCAGATATAGCCCAAGAGAAGTTGAATATTTTACTTCTATCGCTATGTTAAAATGGCTCAAATGCTGCCAAAACTGTGTGGGAATTTACCTCTTTTTTGGAGGGGGGCAGACTTGGGGGGCCTTAAGGTAAATAGTGCTCTAATCACAATCATAGCAAGGAATACCAAAGCCAGTTACTACCTCTTATTCCATGGTCAAGTGCATCTGTATGTAACTCATCACACACAATAATGTCACCCATGCCATCCAGTTAGCACAATTTCGATGTACAATTGGCAGAAACATTCAGGAAATTTCGTATACCCTAGGCATGCCTTGCATTAGAGCAAAGCCCCTCACCATTGGTAAACCAGTGAGAAAAAAAAAAGCATTAATCGGCAAAAAGCTACTTGATTTACCCACTCTTGAATAGCATCATCATAATGCTAATAAACAGAACATTAGAGCACACATAAAAATAAGATTGCTAAACAAATACATAAGGATAAAAGTGGCTGTTTCTTATGGCGAATACCATTGAGAGAGCAGGATTAAAAGCACGCTTGAAGTGCTCTCTTCAGAGCCGGCGTGTTTCTGTGGTCGAACAGGTGCAGGAGCACTGTCATCCATTGGTAAAGCGAGAGTGCTTTTGCTGCGCCGAGAGCAGTCAGGAGCAGTTTGCAGTGCTCTTGTCTGAAAAGTGGAGTAGGCGGAGTACCACAAGTCACGTGGTTCTTGAACATCAGTTTCATTTTTTTTTTTTTTCAGCCGGTGAGCGCGGCGGCAATGGTAGCAACCATGTGTAGTTTGACACCACTGTTTTGTACGAGTGCCTACGATGATAGCTGGACGTCTGCCGAATGGGTCATTGCACCAACATACTAGGTATCTGGATAATGAACACGTGGCTGACCGATTTCACACGTATTTTGCTTCTGCCCCTCAAAGAATATGCTGGGGCTTGGAATGTTTGTCACATGGTCTCCCCACTCATCATCCCCTTCAACTGCCCTCCAGAAGCGCACCGCAATCCAGTAGCAGGTTGAGTGGCCCTGCTCTCAGTGCTCTGCCCCCCACTGCTCAGTGCCCTGCCCTTCTACTCCTGTTCTCTCAATGGAATTCGCCATTAGTGTTCATGACTAGCTAAGGTGTACTATGTGGCTGTGATTGCATAAAGCCAGTTTCACATTCTGCTAACTGTTTCCAATTCCAGCTGCAGTTGGCACCAGAGCTCACTTTGGTCGGCAATCGCAGTGGATTGGTGCGTTTTTTGCATCTTGAAAACATTTTACCATGGTGCTGCGTCTGACCAATGCAAATACAGTAGCAAAGTGTGAAATGAGTGCTGGTGTGTCAATGGTAGTAGTGATGTAGGCTAGTGTGAATAGTGATTTGGTAGAATAATTTTGAATCAAATTCGGTTTGTAAAAAAGGCATATTTGTCATGTCCCAGCTACCATATTTACTTGCGTAATGATCGCACTCCGAAGTTGCTGTACCGATATGTTGTGTGGGTCATGTGCCAAGTCTATTGATAATTATCGTGTTTGATTATCTGTCGAATGTTGTGTTAGTAACTCTTCAAAACTCGTCAAGTGGACTGCACGCACCAAACATATTTTAATTTTTGCCCTCCGTAGGCGGGAACGTGCCATTTAGGATTGCAGTAAAGGCAATAGCCACAGTTTTCACTGAATGCCTCCAGAGACTCGCTTGCTGGATTCCGTAACGACCAGTTGTGCCCCCGCGATCTCCGACAAGAGTGCAGCTCTGGCTGATCGGCTTGCCCTCTGCCATCTCTTGACGCCGTGAAGCTCTCGCTGAGTGGTGCCCCATCCTCCGACTCCTTCGACCGTGCCCCCATCTTTATATTCTTTTTACTTCTGTATGTGGGTGTACTCGTCTTTATTTCTTTTAATCCTCCCTATCCCTTTTAATCTCTCCTTACCCGCATCTCTCGTGAGCCACTGTTGAGATGTCGCACTATGATGCAAACAGTTACGGGGCTCTTTTTATCTTTTTTCTCTCTTTCCACCAGATACATGGAGAGTGATTTCCAACCAGCTTTCCAACCTTCTCCACACCCCCAATCCCACATACATGCCTATCTCCCGTCTACCTTCCCAAACACGAACCGATTCTTAACACAAACACTGCACCGACATTTTGTATGAAAGATTCTCAAGCCCGAGTTGTGGGCGTGACTGAGAACATGTGCTGAGAAGGATGCTATCAACGCAGGGCGTCTTACCTTGCGAGTGATAGTGGGAAAGAGGGGAGAAGAAAGTGGAGAGTGCTGAGAAGAAAACAGTAGGAGGAAAAATTTCAAGTTTTTCGACGAAGCTCAATTATAACTTTTTATTGTGATAAGCGTCATATGCAAATTTTCAGAGCCCTCCACTGCAGTGGACGGCTCTGGAAATGATCATATTCTGCTTTGGGGACGTAAAACCTCAACGATTAATATTACCCCTGGTGCATTGTTTACTGTCAGCATCAGTGTAATGTTCCGTATAAAGTTCAAATAAGCATTCCGCGCGTCGTAGGTCTGATGTGCAAGTAAAAGCGTACGAGTGCACCTGGTGATAGTGGCTCTAGCATAGATAAAATGCACTGGCCATCTTTCATCACATAGAAGGTTCATAGAAGGACTGGGTGTAGGAAACAGCTGCAGGGCTGGCTGGGTGTGTACAATGTGCAGTCAAGTGCACTGCGTGTGTACATTGTGCAGTCAAGTGCACTTTATCATTATAGCTATAATTAGCTGCCTCCCAACTTTGTACGCCCCGCCATGGTGGTCTAATGGCTAAGGCACTCGGCTGCTGACCCGCAGGTCGCGGGTTCGAATCCCGGCTGCGGCGGCTGCATTTCCGATGGAGGCGGAAATGTTGTAGGCCCATGTGCTCAGATTTGGGTGCACGTTAAAGAACCCCAGGTGGTCGAAATTTCCGGAGCCCTCCACTACGGCGTCTCTCATAATTATATAGTGGTTTTGGGACGTTAAACCCCACATATCATCAATCAATCCCAACTTTGTACGTGCTGTAATTACCACTCATTTGTGAAAAGAACCGAAGGAACACTGCGGCACGCGGTGTTCCTTCGGTTGTCTTATTCAGACAGAAAAGGCGTAATTGCAAAAGGGGGTGTGACGCTCCGTTCACCGCATGGCGGTGCACGCCTACTACCCATCGTTTCTTTTACTGTCTATGTAGGATGGTCTGCGGAGCTTGAAAATGTCACTTTATAGAAACTGCGAACCGGGTTAGCTGTGCACCTTACCTTTTCTCATCCCCCAAACCACCTCACATAAAACAAATAGAAGAATTGATGGCGGCTGGCCCTATATTATTTTTCTTCGTGCCCAAGCTTCTGTCGTGATGATAGTACCGACCGAAGCAAGACATCCTCGAGCCAGTTTTCAAGAAAAATTTGGTGCCCGCCTGTGCAACACACTTGATTTATATATATATTGCATGGAGGTTGGTAGAGATGCCTTGGGGTACTGAGGCCTTCAATGTGCAAGTTTACCTGCTTTACTCGCAGACAACTTTTTCGGCAGTGAAGAGAAAGCTATGGGAGCGAAGCTTCCTGCAAATGTGCTCCTACGAGAAGTAGTCTGGTCTGGTGCGCGTCTTATAACTCTGTGGAAAGTGACGGCGGAGTGCAACCATTGTTGATTTGTATGCAGAAGCCGCTTGGCATTTTAGGTACACATAGAAGGCGGGTTTTTCACGTGTGGAAAAATGCAATGACACCGTATCAAATGAAATAAATACAGTCGAGCCCGCTTATAACGAAGCTGAGCGTGACGCGGCATCCGTTCGCTGTATCCCGAAGTTCGCAGTAAATGAAATGCAGCTTTTAAAAAGTTGCGAGTGAAAACACGAACTTTTTTTGCCTCAAAAAGTCCGTGATGCACGTGTTTCGAAGAGCAAAAATGGTAAGTGAGGTCTCGAGTTCATTTAAAACGGCAGGCTGCTCGTTCGCCAAGGCCCGTGGCATAAGCTGCATGAGGCGCTGGCTCCAAAGCTTTGTCGTTCTCGCAATCAGATTCCTTCAAATCGCTCTCGCCACGTACTTCATTCACAATGCCCCAATCCGTGCACAGTTCCGCAGTGTCGGCATCATCATCGGCCATAATTAAATCATCACAACAGATGTTTCACCCGCTCTCCCAGGTCGGAGTTGACGATGCGCTGCCACAAATCGCCGCCGCAGTGGTCCTCTTCAGGCACGGCATCGGGCCCAACGATTGACGAAGTCGGCCTCGCAAAAATAGTTTCGCGCACATGTAGCCATCACCGCCGCCCACGAAATATTCACCATCTCCACAGCTGAATACCGATACACCCGAAGCGGCAAGTTGGCTGCCACAGCTATGAGCAAGCGCACCGCAACGTGGCACCTAATATGCGTATTAGACTTTCGACGTTTTGTTGAGCGGCACGAAAAAGTGCTAGTCCTCCCATCGGCCATCATGACTACACACGCACACCAAGAGCGAGCAAGACGCGCACACGCATGGAACAGCTCTGGGCGCGTTTTTAGACGGAAAACGAAACTAATTCAAGCCAGCGTGGCGGCCGTTGCAGAGCGGTGGAGATGGGCGAAGGGGTTGTGATCAAGAGAGGAGAGCAGGCTTGCCAGAAAAGGGCAAGGAGTTGTGATAAAGCATGGAAGAATGAAAGATTCCTTCCTCTGTGCGATAAAGAGAGGGGAGGATGCGGCAGGAGGGCGACCTTGAAAACCAAAACACACGGGAAGGAGGCAGGTTGGGTAGCTTGCTTGATTGGTCCGTGAAACTTGCACGTAGTGCCAGCGCGTGCAAAAGTCAAAGCATGGTCGCCTCGTTCGGTACGCGCGGCGGTGTTCGAAGAATCGGCGGCCGGGATCAAAAAATAATTTTGTTGCGCTGGCGGGTTTGCGTGGCCTCACGAACGTCAATATTTCGCGATTCATTCCGCGCAAATTAGCAGCCGTTTTCGCGCTTTCGCACGCGCGCGGAAGGCATGCTGAGCCGAGTGCGAAGTGAGCGAGAACAAGTCCTAAACAGAAAACGAATCGCAAATTATCAGAGTCGGTGGGGTAGCTACGCGCGTGCACTAGACGCAGACTATCGAATACAGTCGAAGGCCGACGACGTTGGCAAAGGGTCTGGTCACTCTAGACCGGTGACGCCAACGACAGTACCAGCGATCAAAAACAGGGTACATGGCCGACCGGTCTTCGAAAGATCGATGGCAGTGTGAAAACACGGGCCTCGTTTGGCAATGCGGGGTGCTCAGAGTAGCGGGAAGACAAAGGACGGAGGGGTGCGTAACAAAAAGCGGTAGGGGAGAGCAGCAACTAGAGGAGTGCGGAGGCAGAATCGGCGTTTAACAATAAGAATGTATGGGCACCTGGCTGATGCTTGATTGGTGGTCGAAATTGGTTTCCCGGGAAGTAAGCAGACCGCGGACTCCGTTCGCTGTAACCGATCAGCGGCGCTCGGAAAAATTCGTTGTAAGTGCGATTTTGTGCTAGTGAACCAATGTATATTTTGACGGTCATACGGATATTGTTCGTTTTAAGCGAAAGTTCGTTTTAAACGGGGCCGTTATATGTGGGCTTGACTGTACAAATATAAAGCTGGTGCATGCTACTTGCTGTCTAAAAGAGCTATAAGTAAACTATAAAAAAAAAGTAATTTTAGATGCGAAGCAGCTTAGGATGGGGGCTTAAGGTGTGCGCCCCCCACACACACATATGCATGCACTCACACACAGACAGATGAGCACACTTGCATACACACATTTGCACGCACTCACGTACAGAAAAGTACACACACACACACATTTGCACACACACCCGCACGAGCGCGTGCACTCGCCCACACACACACAAGTACGTGCACACAGACTAACAAGCTTGTGTGCACACATAAACACACATTCACACACACATACATACATTCACACATGCACTCACGAAAGAGCACACACACATGCACGTGCGCACCCACACAGGCAGACTAGCGCGCGCTCACTCATCCACACACATTTGTACACACTCACGCACGGGAGAACACAAACACAATCGCCTCTCCAATCCCTAGCACGAAGCCCTCACTTCTCAGCGGAGATCTACACTTTACCTTAAGAAAGACCGAAGTGCAAACACCATCTTCATTGCATCTACCCCGAATTTTCGCTCACGGCCAATGCAGATTTTCTGCTCACACACAGATGCCAATCACATAATTTCTGCATAACACACTCTGTAATGATATCACGCCTGAAAACGACAAGCTTCTCTTAAGCGAAAGAAAATACTTTGGTCATGGGGTGACCGATCCCTGCCATCCTATAATTCGCAGGCCACTAGCATCGCCCATCATTTCCACCTTCGTATTCTCCTCCATGCGGCCTGTGCCACATGTAGGAGAATGATAAGAATGTAGGATAAGAATGTAGGAGAATGATAAGAATGTCGCATTCGCATCACTCTCGTACCGTGGCAACTTACAAATGCTAAGTGTCCTGCCCACAACAAAATTTCGCCGATCATCGTGCTGGTGAAAATGACTGTAGTATTACCAGTATTGCGGTTTAGTTTTCCCCAATGTGATGCTGTGAAGACGGAGCTGGACTGCATAACATAGCTATACAGAGTCAACAATGACAAATGCATTCCTTTTAAAAGAAGAAGGCCGCCTAAATTGCTGCGCCGATCCAGACAGCAGTGGGAGAAACGATCGCTAAAACAATGAAAAGCGCAGCAGATCGCGTAGTCAGTTTAATATATGTGTCATGGAGGCGAAATGTGCAAACAGCTGCGCCACACGAAGTGGCCTCACGCTGCTTGGCTCTGTTTCGATCATAGCATGCTACAGAGAACGACACTCACTGTATCAAGCCCGATTTAGAATAAATTTTAGCGTAACTTGGTTCCAGTGACCACGTGAGTGACGTCCTATGTGCATTTCTCCAAGCATGTCCACGGCGCGTCGGCGTCATCTGCAGGGGAGTGGGAGAAGGGCGCTGCCTCGTGAAGCGCTGCAGTACTTCTTTAATTACATTTTTTCACTGGGGCAACCGCTGACACAGGCGGCCGCGATGTCACGAAGGTCGTTTCGTTTGCTGTAGTGGCTACTGTTTACTTACGCCAGCGTTTTGTTGACTTTTGCCAAGTTGGATGATAAAGGTGCGAGTTGCCAGCCTTACTTTATATAAAATTCTGATTTGTTACTGTGACATTCATTCTCTTGCCATGGTAGTAAAACTGCGAGTTCTTTTTTATTGGCTGACATGTTAAAACTTTCATGGCACTTGACAACAGACTGCTATAATTCTATTGAGAGGTCAGTTTGATCTGAAATCCATAATATCTGGAATCGCGACTGTGGTTATTGGTGAAAAACTGTAATTTTGAGCTGCCGATTAAGAGCACTCTCGGAAACTGAAGGCCACCGCCAAATTGTCAAACAACTTGTGAATCAACACTGCTTGTTTTGACTATTGGCGCAATGCCAGCAAAGGTTGATGATTTTTAAAAAATGGCCCCGTATCTGCATGTGACACTGCAAATGTCCTCGAAAGACGATAGTCCTGGGTCGGGAGAGAGTGACCAAAGCATTTAGTTGATGTTCTGTGCAAGAAAATCTGTGAATTGTATTCTGGAGGCGCTGCATCGGAGTGCCTCGAGCATGCAGCGTAGGCGAACGAGCGCATCGAGTCACGTCACACGTGAGACATGAGCACTATTTGGCAGTTATCTTGGAATACGAAGTATGCGGCTTGCACACTCATCTTAGAGGCGATAAGGTGTAAAAAGCAAGGCGACGGGTAGGTGCCACCACGTGTCGTCTTAGCAAAGCGTTGAAAACACTTGCCTTTTCATGCAAGCGTTGCATTATCAGCCCAGCGTGATAAATGCTACGGTCCTTAGAATTACTTATGTATGCCTTTTTTAGTATAAAGGCTTACATACAGAATATTGACGTGTTGTTATGGTGCCCCAGATATGTGCAATAATCGCTTTTCGATTGACAATCACACAAGTATCAACTTAAACTTTGAGCAATATTGGTGGGTGCTGCGTATGGGGTCCGCCGTTTGAGGTTTCATTTGGTGTCGTTTGGGGTACCGTTAAGGGTGGGCAAACACACAAGTGTACAGACAGACAGACCAAAATTTTTGTGTCAAAGGTTCCAAGAAAGGCTATAGTCTTTAAAAAAAAAAGGTGACTCATTTATGAAGGAGGGCATTCATAAGAGGATACATGCCACAGTTTGCTCAGCTTTTGCATGCTGGAAAGCTGTGTTTTATGGCATCTCGTATGATATTGTACGATACTGGTTCTTTAAAAGCCTACGTAGGTTCACAGAAACTTACTTGAATTTCATAAGTCCTGCCAGCTCTCTTTTGTATACCACAGACTTATAAATCTTTTGTTGGTGCTTCCACCTTGGCAAAGTTGTTTTCTAACACTGCTGCAAAATTCTATTCAAATTCAAAGCAAGGCACAAAGTAAGACTAGTCGTTTCATGAATTCAGCAAATATTTTAGCTTCACAAAGGAGACAGAACAAAAACAGGAACATTGGCTTAACACAAACTGTGAACTTCAAATTGGCCTTGTTTTGTGAAAGCATGTAATTGATAGCACTTTAAGAGTAGCAGTATACAACAAAAAGTAGCATAGAAATTAGGCATATATTTGTATTACAAAGTGCAGGAATGACCTAATTGGTCCATCTAAATTCTATTTTTTTCCTTGATAATGTTAAACAAAGTGAGTCAGCACTGTTGTCATGTCTTTTAGCAACATGAAACAGCTCAATGATTCCTCTTTTGAGTTCATGATTTCACTTTCAGTAATTGAAAGTCTGTGATTTATTTGAGTGTCTATTTTCCTGCTATTAACATCTTGCTTTTGCAAAGCTTACATATTTGCCAGAACATAAGCCCTAACCATGTAATGAGGCAGGCGCTCACCTTTATATTAATTGTAGAAATTTTGTACCAAATGTTTTTGTAAAAAACTACCTGATGAAGTTAACCTGTGTAGTACTTGTTCAGCTACATGGTGTCAGCTCTCGCAAATTTTCACTGCACCGTGCAGGCTATTTTTCTTCCTGGAGACAACGATATTGGTGGAGAAAGGAGGTCTGTGGGGAAGGCGGAGCTACAGCGCTTCAACTCTTACTTCCGCAATGACACCTTCCTGACCTACCGTGGCATTGACTTTATTAAGGTAAGCTTTTTCATTAAGCACGGTACATTTGCCTATTTGCCGCGAGGTCTTCAACGAGGGATGCGGTCTTTGAAAACAAAAAAATCGCGAAAAAGTCTACTTTTGGCAAACCACATATTTGGGCAGTATGTGTCATAAACTACTTTTTCTGTAAATATCAACGTCTAATTCATCGCGAAACTATTTAAATAAAGTTTACAAGAAGCCTCCGCAGCCCTCAAGTGGCACGTGAGCACTCGAAATACCCAAACTTGACACGATCCCATTTTCTCGACCGCCCAACAGAGCGCCACAATTTTGCTTTTGTTTTGTTTGTGAATTCTCGCACTCTGTTTTCTCACCACCCTCAGCGATGGAGGCAGACCAGGAGAGGAGCAAGCTGCTCATGATTAGAGGGCTCACGAGAGCTTTGAAGTTTCCTGCGGCAGAGACTCGCCGCTGGGATTCGGTGATGCGTGCACTCCTAAAGGACGAGAGGAATCCCGCAACTGCCAATGGCTGCTGCGCACAATGACTTAGTGCTCTTACGCATAATGTGGCCTCCCGTCATCTGCTGCTTCTCCGCCAACAATGTTTTCTTTGTGTTCTACTCGTAATTGTCCATCGTTGCAGCCATTTGCATAATCTCTGCATTTAAACCATTTTCAGGGGTGGAACAGCTGCACCAATTGCATCAATTTGACACAATTTCTGATTGTTGTGCCGAGTTGTGCCGAAACTGTGAAATTTGCTGAAATTGCGCCAGGCTGTGCCAAATTGCCCATCCAGTCTCAAAATTTTCTCAGGTGTGCTAATTTCGGCGAGAAATGCAGGCCACATCGGCCACCTGCAGTTTTATACCATCCGTCAAAGCGCGCAGTTCCCAATTATAGTGCCTAGAATGTACTTAAACTATGACCAGATAAAGTAAAAACGCTGCGAGCCAATCGGTCTGTTGACTGCAGCAGATACCTCTCGGCCGTACGACGAAACTTGGAGACAAAAATGCATTGCTGTAGCCACCAATGCTTCGAAATAAATGTAAATTTCTTAGCCTGAAAACGCGGCTATGAGGAACTAAAGCTGGAAGCGTATACCTCATTTTCCTCATGCAAACAAGCTTAACGGGCTGCGAACACTAGCGTGGCCAGGGACCATGTCAGTTGCCTTAGCAGTGGCCAATAAAACTTTTTTTTTTTTTGAAGTTGCATGTCCAAGTCACGGTCCTGGCGATAGATATTCGGTACCATCTCCGGGCCAATGGGCGCACGTCATTGTCACTTTACCTGGCTGACCGCGCTTTGCAAGAGAGCCGAAGCAGCACCTAACCCCCCCCCCCCCCAGTGAAAGAAGAAAAAAGGTGGGAAGTGGGGGGGAGGTGTAGCAGTTAGAAAATTTCTTGGCTTTGGATCTAACCCGTGCAGAGAATGCTGCTTAAGCCACTGTCGCTGCAGTACACCGGTGCCCAGCGGAAAAGCGTATTGAGATTTGGAAGGAACTGTTAGCGCTATTCATGGAACACTGCACATTTTCTAAGTTACTCATCCGTTTGTACGCCACCTAATTCTGAGTACTAGTATAATACTTGACGTCTAAATAAGCTACTGGTAATTATATGGAGCAGTATATGACATTTCTGCTTCCCTAAAGAAAAAACGTAATGAATTGTGCGCCAGATATTTTTTTTTTTTTTTCACCATCCCTACTCCTCGATTATGCGAATACCCAAATTTCAAGGTCGCGAGGTTGGCAGACTCATATTTAAATTTGCAGAGTCTGTCAAATGATTTGACGGGCACAGCAAATGCTAATATGGACTTCATCACTGTTTGCTCAGGGGGGTGGTTCAAAATACATTGAAATAGCAGTGCTCATGTTTACACTGGTTGATTTAGGGGATGTTGAATGACTTTTACATATATTTTTAAATGCGATTACATTTCTTAGTCGGGCTATGGCAGGCGGCCACCCGGCGGCGGAGGACGTTGCTCACCGGCAGGTAATATATTTATTCTCCCACTTCTGCTACCATAACAACAGCTGCGGGCACGCGCGGTTATTTTCGCCTCTAGCAAGCGGAGCATGTGGTGCGAGAGAGAGTAGGTGAGTGCATTGCTGCTCCTTCTCTCACCGTTCGCTCTCTCTCTTCCCTGCGCCCCATTCTCCCGTCCACTCGCGCCTCACTCGACCGTTCGCTTGCTGGGCCCCTCTCAAGGCAAAGGCAGAAATCGATGAAGGCGAATGTCTGACGGCAACGGCAACGGTGCTCTCTCTCGGCCCAAGAAATGCATTCGTATTTCCTCACATTTCCTTCGGGGAGGTGGGGGCTTTTTTTTTTTTTTTCAATATGTAAGCCTTATTATTTATACTGCACGAAATTTGGTATTTCATGATTAAAAAAATGTACGATTTTTTTTCCTGTAACCTACTTCAAATTCAGATTTTAGTGCTCCAAAAATAACATTTTGATGCTCTGAAAATTGCTACAAATGGTATTTCAGCTGTTGCACCCCAGCGTTTTTACAAGACAATTTTCAACCGTCTTTATGAGACTGTTTTTGCTTTTTCCAAATGCACCCAACCAAAAGAAAGACGCTACAAGTGTTCAGTGCATGGAAGGTATCTATGAAGCTTGTTTGCATGGCGAGGCTCTTCGCTCGCACTTACTCCCACGGTGATTGCGCCGACAGTACCTATGGGGAAGCTTCTGCTTCATCTACGCAAGAGAGTGGTTGCACCGGCGTGCCTAGCAGCGAGACTCTTGCTCCACTGGTACAAGAATTCGATGTTACAGGTGTGCCTGATGTGTCGTGCTTATCAACATTGGCTTTCACATCTTCTCTTTATCGTCCTTGAAGAGTGCGATCGCGTCGTCAACTGTGCATTTGCGAACACGTTTTCGGACGTGTGAAGAGAAAGGTGGTGGATCAGCAACGTGCTGCTGTTCAAAGAGAACTTTGCACTATGCAAGCGACGGAGTGGAAATTTCAGGCAATCGTGAAGCGATCATGAAACTGTCAAGGCTACAAGTGAAGGTGAAAAATTTCTTCGTGTGCAAATGAATCCCCTAGACGACCTGCTATCTTTAACCCTGTACCAGCGATGCCCCGCAACTGGGATGATGGTACGAGCAGGCATCCAACTTGGACTTGCTACAAAAATGCATGTCTGGATGACTTGAGGGCTCTTTATGTCAATGCTAGAGCAATTATGACAACAAAACAGATAGGCAAGGAACAATCAGCTCTCGACTTTTTGGCAGTGATGAACATGTCCCATCGTTGCTTCCATCACAAGATTTTTCAGAAACACCTTAAGAAGTTCAGGGAACCGCAGACAGACACAATGCTTAAAATATTTATATGCCAAATCTGCTTTCATGATAAAAGCCACTTTAAAGAAATAGAATAATCTTTCACCAGGGATATAAAAGTGTGTTATGATGGAACATGGCACAAGTCTTGACACACATCCCATATACAGTAGACTTCTCAGTAAATGGAAATCTGTTTAACCAAACTGCTGTTTAAATGGAACAAATGCTTCTGACAAAATTGGTTTCATTCTTGCATTGTGCGCCCCTGTTCATCCCTCAGCAAACGGAACTCCTCTTAAATGGAAGACATTTCACTGGTCTCTTCAAGTTCCGTTTAATGAGTCTAGTGCAATTCAGGGTGCATACAGGTCCTTGAAATTCTTGAAAACCCCTAAATTAGACAAATGCGTTTTCAAGGCCTTTGAAAGTCCTGTAATTTTTTCCCGTCCTTGAAAGTCCTTGAATTTCTGTGCACACTCGTATCGACATTGCGGCCTCCTAAACATAGTGGATTGGCATGTCAACCTTTCAAACTCTCCATTTGAAGAGCAGCTATGCAGTGTGGGTGCACGAGGTTCCAATGTCACGAAATGCACATGAAAAAAAAAAAAAAGTCAGTTTTGTGGCTAGGGTGAAGCAGTGAAAGTGATAGCAACAATGTTACACAAGCACCAACCAACTTTGTACATGCAGTGCTCCACTTAAGCCCGAAGGACGCTTGAAAATAACACGCACAGGATGATTCTAACGAACTTGCAGCATGCTGCCTAAAGACAAAGAAGGATGCTTGAAAAGAATGGGCAGGTAGGCACAGGATGAGTTTGAAGTAACAACTGTCACAGTCGTTACTTGTGCACAACCCAACGCTTTTTAATTTTTTTGTTCTTGAAAACTCCTGCGCATGGAGCATGGCCTCTGAGATAGTGTGCCAACTGGTTTCTCTCTACTGTCCTAATCGCACGAAGACTCATGATTTCACAGGTTGTTATGACTAACTCCTCTGCACCGCACCACTCGCCACCAAAGCATTATCGAAGCAACCGCCACGAGTTTGGTGCAGTTTCAGGCCACTAATATGATTTCAGTCTACTGTATAATGTTCCACTGACTTATGACTGGTCATTGTGTGCTGCAGTAATGAACGTGTTAGAAACCACACAAAAACATAATGTGCATTCAACACGCTGTGTGCACAGTGGTGTCAGAATGTCTTCTCAGTTCTGCAGCTACGGTTATCCTGCATAAGTGCGCAACACCTCACCTCCGGAAGTTAACTGCTGAAACACTCAGATTAAGCTACATGAGCACATAAAAAAAAAAAACCGGGTCCAGCCCACGCTGAAGAGGTGCTCTAAATGAAAAAGTGACCGAACTTGTCACCCGGCAATAGACAGACATGCTTTCTTCCCCCCTATGTCGCCACTGCTGCCAGGTCTGAATCAGCCAGCAGACATGTTGCGAAGGCGAAATCTGTGCATGCATAGCCCTCCAGCCTCTGCAGCACAATGCTTTGCGCTTTTCTGATAGCTTCCTGTATTTCCCTTTCAAAGCAGAAAAAAAAGGCACTCTAGCATGGTGCTGCATGCTTCCTTTGCGTGCGGCTGGTGCATCTGAAAAATAGCAATTCCGCCTCTACCGTTCTTTGCATATGACGTCAAGTTCATGCATTGTGTTTGTTTGTTAATCTTTGTATAAGTCAAATACCATTAAGCTGAATGTTTCGAATATGTTTGGTAAACTTTACAAAGCACACAGTGGAAAAATCTCAACCGCCGTTGTAAGAGTACACTGTGTTGCGAGCCCTTTTTTTTTACTGTTTAGGTCTTGCAAAATGATCCAGGCTACTTATTGTTATACGATTCGAGATATACGTTTATGTTTACAGTAAAAGATGATTAACCCTGATCTAACAGGACTGGTGAAAATGTCCGAGTTAATCGAATTCTGGATTATCAAATGAACCATCAAAACAAAAGCAAAATGTACTTGGCACAGACAAACTTTTCATTTCATGAAGAACTATGTCAACTCAGTCTGCCTCGTCATTGGAATCAGTGCTAGAACGATGCAGAATTATCGAGAACTGATGCAGAACTCCACGAGGACAGCGAGGGTTTCGGCTGCCTCCTGCGCGGTGCGATGTCGCGTCAGCTCATCTTGATTTCATCATCGGAACAGTGATTCTGATCCTCTTCAAGCACTTTCGATAATATGTCATCATCAGTCAGCAAACCATCAACGGCTGCACTATTATCAACGCGCACAAACACAGCCTGAGAACGTAACGACGGTTTCTATGTCAAAGCGTCAACTTGTTTTACAGTCAACTCTTTTGATGTACCTGAGCTGCACACGCTATGTGCGAAGTCGCAATGCAAAGAAATCAGCAGCGTAGGCGTCGCGGGCAACTGGGGTAGCGGGGGCTGCACAAACTGTCCCATGCGGTGCCATGTGCGGCGCATTTCGCAGACACTGAATGCACCGGCGGCCCAAGGGCTTTCGCCGGGTAGTGACCAGCGCCACCTGGCCACTTTCCTCCTCATTCACTAACATTATGATCATATTCTGCTGCTGTTCATTTGGTTTTGGTTTCTCCAAAACTTCGGTTCTGCCGTTGGTTATGGCAGCAGAGCCGGGACTTCATGCTTTCAGTAACTGGAATAGCTTACCGAAAGCATAAAATTCCGATAGCCCTCTCGGGAATCGTCAGAGTTAAGCGGTGCGCGTCTAAATCCCTCTGAAATAACAAGCATTTGACACCATTGAAATATACAGTTCTGCCGGGACCATGTCACATTTTCTAGTTAATGAGATCCGGATAAATGAGCTTTTACTGTATATAAAGTGAAATAACACTACAAAGGGCAATTTGAATGTACAAGAGAAACTTCAAACTTATGCTGAAAAAATTTCCACCCCTTTTGGGAGCTTCAATTGTGTGTTGTCATCTTGAGAAGTTACAGCTGACTTTCGTTAATTCAAACTGTAAAGAACCTCTGAATTTTGTTTGAATTATCAGAAGTTCTCAAATAGATGACTCTGGGTGAGGTGATACCACACATTATGATTAGGCTTTGATTTTATCACTTTTAAGTTTTTTTCTAAGTGTTGTTAAGCCCTAACTGCACACAGTGAACATAAAGCAGCGGTGTAAAGTTCACAACTTTATTGGCTATTTACTGCTGATTAGACCTTTTAAAGAAATCATGCATTGCCAACGGCTTCATTGCTATAGGTATGAGCCTTCAGCACAAAGCTCTTTATACTGGTTGAGAAGCATCACGGAGAAGCATTCGTGTGCTTCTTTATTGGCTATTTACTGCTGATTAGGCCTTTTAAAGAAATCGTGCATAGCCAACGGCTTCATTGCTATAGCTATGAGCCTTCAACACAAAGCTCTCTATACCAGTTGAGAAGCATCACTGAGAAGCATGCGTGTGCTTCGTTTCAAACATTTGTTTACTTGCAAAGCCTTTTTCCCTGAAGGCCTCAGGTGCTTATTTTTCATTTTTTGACTGTTAGGAATATGTAAGCTCACAAATTTTTAAATAGTGGTGGGAAAGCAGCTGATATTTTCTGGTATGGACCTGCAAAAAGTATGAATTAACCGAATTATGGAGTTTGAATTAAGAAGCTTGATATTGAAAGAATAGAGGGCCAACCGAAAAATTGAATTGCATTTGAATTAACCAAAAGTATGATTTATCACAGTTTGAATTATTGTATTAAGACTAGATTTTTTTGTTATAATTGCGATATTCATTTTCTTTATTGTAAGTGTAGTAAGACGAGTCATTTTTGATAATTTTGTAGGGGCACTTTGCATGCCACTCTGAGTTCTTGAAAAACTTGTGACAGGTCTTGGAAAGTCCTTAAATATCCTTAAATTTTTGCCCTGGAAACCTGTACGAACTCTGCATATTGGAGTTGGGGCAGTTATCAAATATGATATGGGCCTCATCTTGAACGTCGGTCTTCTGTCTAATCAGTGCCTTGGTCGCCAAGTAGGGCCAAAGCCTTGAGACCCAGACTGTGTATGCTGGCCAGAGAATCATGTATGCCAGAAAAACACTGACTCTAAATCCGGGAGAATGGAGGTTGAGACAGCTATCATCCTTTTTTTATGCTCACTGTCAAAGCACAACCTCCGTTACACAAAGCTAGTATCTGATGGAGATAGTGCCACTTTCTCTGCCCTTATACAAGAAAATGTTTATGGGCTGGTTCTCATTTCAAAAAAAAAAAAAGCCTTAACCACATGCAGAAGAGGATGAGGACAGCACTTCGCAACCTTGTCAAAAAAAGTGTCAGCCTGCCTTTTTCTTGGGAGGGAAGAGCAGGCTGACAAAGGCCCTCATCCAAAGTTTACAGGCTATTATGGCTGGGCCCTACGGAACGATTCGGATGATGTGGCTGCAATGCAGCGCAGGCAGTGATGGCATTGTACCACCATGTGGCGTCGACAGACGAGGAGCTCCATCATGACTTCTACCCAGAGGGTGCAGACTCTTGGTGTCGTCACAATGCCAGCAAGATTAATGGCGTTCCACTTACAAAGCATTCGTACAATCTGCCACGCTATGTTGTGGATGCACTTTTGCCAATTTATGAGAGGCTCTCACAAGCTTCTCTTCTGCAGTGCTGCCTGTGAGCAAAGACGCAGAATATATCGGAGGCCTTTCACTCTGTGCGGTGGTCCCTGATGCCTAAGTAGCAGCTTGCGTCACTCATTATTGCAGAGACAGCATTGCTTGAGACAGTGCTAAGATACAATGCCGGCTGCTACAGGGCCATTCAAAAGCTAGCTTCATCAGTGGGGCTAACTCCTGGCTATTCAACGGGCAGCCTAGAAATATTCTCTGCCCTTGAAAAAGCTGAAGTGCCAACCACTGGCACGCATATGCTCGCGCCAACGTGTCAAAAGCGGCTCTCGGCGTCGGAGGGGCATACGTGATGAGGCGCAAGGGATACATGACGAGGTGTGACGAGGCGCAAGGGCTTGATATTTTTGCCTACGTCGCCACGCGTACGGCGGTGTCAATCAACCAGAGGCCACGCTGCCTCTGAATGCTGTCTAATGGCCGCCACTTTGAACGCACAGCAGTGTGCTGGACACAAGCACGGAAACTACTCCAAATGTTCCTGAATGACCGTTTCGTCACAGAGAACTACAGCGTCACGACAAACGACTGCGAGTGCTACCAGCGTGACATGGTTTAGTGCCGAATTCGAGCAACGCCAACAAATCCAGCGAATGCCGGCCGGCTAGGCTTGTGCTGGTCCTGAGTGCTATCTTCGGCCAAGCGAAAACATCGTGCAGACTGCTGAAGTGTGCCGGTGTTCCTCTGTGTTGGTTGATCTGTGATATTCTGTGCTAAAAACGAGTGTAAAGAAGCTTTGGAGGTTTGAAGCTTTAAGCGTGAGCCCTTGCCTACCGCGAAGTCAATTCAGAGCAGTGTCATCTGCATTCAGCGTAGTCCTCTACAGTCGAGTTCGTATGAACCAGCTCATGGGAGGAACATTGGTTGAAAAAATTGACGGTAGGTTTCGTCGCAACGTAGACACTATATACGACGCCTGGAACATCGCGTAGTGCCTATGGAGGAGTTTTTAAACTCTCTTTGTTTGTTTGCAGCATCGGTATTCATCATCACTCAAAGCCAATCTCGCACCAGCCAACACATTTTGGTGATGTGAAAACGTAACAGTACTTACATAAGTTAACTTGGGCGTTGTACGACGCTGAAACACTCGTTGGCTTCGGTGCAAATCGTTTGCATGTATTGTCAAGCTAACAACAAGTGTGCACTGGTTGGTAGCAGTGTGATGTGATTTTGTGCCGGGTACCAGCGACACTGACACATTCCGAAAAGTTAATTCGAGCGTGAAAACTTGACACGATCACTCACACACGCACACACCCATGCATCAAACACACAGCGCTCACTTTCAACTGATTTATTCATAGCTCGAAGGCTTGAATATATACAGGACACATTGTGCGCACACACACCAAAGAAGGCCAACAGCATACATTATCAAAACGTACAGTTAATCAATGTCATAGCCTTGGAGCGATAAACTGAAGTTCGCTTGGTAACAACGAAATTGAAGGGGCGCTTACACAGTGCTCTAACACTTCACGTGCAGTTTTACTTGCGCTTCTGCCTAGAATCTTCGTCTCAGAAAATCGTGCGTCACAACCACACAAGATGACATGCGTAACCAGGTGCGCATACTTGTCATCTCTTTTTGTTAATTTTCGGGCGTGTTCCCTTAATCGGTCATTTATACATTGTTCGGAATGGCCAATGTTCACTTTTCCGCAGGATAAGGGTATGGAGTACACAACCCCCATGGAACACTTAACAAAGGCCCTCTCATGTTTCTTCTGACAGCCGCGCTTCTTTCTATCGCACACACGTTGGCACAGTCTTACAATTTTTTCTGGTGCGGAAAACACCATCGGTACGCTGTGCCTGGCCGCGACTTTCTTAAGGTTGTGCGAGACCTTATGAATATATGGCACAACTTGTGGCGTAATTCTTAAGGGCTGGGTAGCAGTCATCGCTTCCCGTGTTCCAGGTTTAATCTTCTGCAGAAGTGATTCAGCAACGGCCGTAATGACCGATCGAGGGAACCCAGCAGCCTCTAGTCGGCTCACCTGATTAAGGAAACTAATTTCATGCTGTGTGGGCACGACCTTTTTAGCGCTGATTCTAAGCAAAGAGACGCAGCGCCCCTCTTCACAATTTTTGAGTGGGCAGAATCGTACGGCAACAGCTGCTTCTCAACACGAGGATGATAAGACCAGCAAAGATGCTCATCGTTCCACGTGAGGCTTGAGTCTAAAAACTGCAAAGAAGCTTCTTTTAAGGGGGCGGAGGTTTTAAAGGTTTTTAGGTACGTTGACAATTTTTTAATTCTATTAGATAAACAAGGTGACCTTACATCCCCTGATTTTATTTTAAACGTTTTTATAAGACTAGGACGAGGGCTTTCCTTTACTGTTGAATTGCCTCAAGAAGCTTGTTGAATTGCCTCAAGAAGCTCAAGTAAGATGTGGGAAGTCGCTATGATAAATAAATACATATAGAAATATTATGTTGCAAAGCGTATGGCCTCTGTAAGCCAAGACGATCCGCTTAGCCAACAGTCACTGCCGATAGAATGAACACTAGCAACACAGCGTATGTGGCGTTACGAAAAAAAAAATGGTAAATGAACGTCTCGTGTCTACTTGGGTTTTCTGTAACGTGAAGTAACAGATGCACATATAGTATACTTTTCAGTGCAGCTGTACACTTATTGAAAACACGCAGCATTTCGCGTTGTTTCGCTTTAAAACACGGTCTCACATACGTCCATGCTGGCAAACAGCTTTCAATGAAACTGCCGTAGCATCATGGAAACAAGCGCCTCCACCCGGCTTCATTGCGCTCGTGCAGCTGATGCCATCATGGCAGATGCATGCATACTCGTGCGCGGAGGTATCTGCTTGTTTAGGTCATGGCCGACAGAGCTGGCAGCCAAGCGCCACTGAGGGGGAGAGTAAAGACATTTTGTGGCAGCTTTCTGTGCTCCTATTCTCGTTAAAATAATAGATGCCCTCAAAAAGCAACATTAAGGGTCAATTGATAATGCCAAATGCCACCTTTCAAGTAGTCGCTGGGGTGGAGGGTATACATTCGGTTAGACTGGGATGGTGGACGTGTTTCTCTAACTCAATCGATTGCCTAAGTCGTTCAATTCTAAGGACATTATATATCTGTGTAGCAGCCACATAATGTCATTAGATGCGAACGCCATTACATTTTCAACAAAGCGAAAAACAGCATGAAAACACAACACAGTGAAAGAGACGGACGAAGCGCTGTCTTTCACTGTCTTATGTTTTCAAGCTGTTTTTCCCTGCGTTAGTCAGGTACCAACCTGCTTAAATAAGCACTTTTGTTCAGGTCATTATATTTAAATGACATTAAAACGTCCTGTGCTACAAGGGTATTATACACAGAGGCAGGTTATATGGGTTATACGTAGAAAATACGGTTTCACTATAAACACTTCAACATCTTAAAAGGGGACGAGAGTCTTAAGATAGCACAAAATTCTAAAAAAATACTGACTTTTAAAAATTACTATTTGAAGTACTTGTAGTCAAAAGTATGTTTTGGAAAAATTTTATATTATGGGAAAATACTATTTCTTTTTGTTATAAGCTTAATATTGTAATGGGGAGTATTTAATAAGTTAATGCCGGTTGGCTAACATTGCACACAGTGTGCAAGGATGCAGGACAACAGGGCAGTCCAAACACAGCCCCACAACAACGTCGTCTTCATTCCTTCTGCGTCATTTCTGCACCCGTGCCTGAGGGACCTTTCTATACCCGTGACATTACCCCAGGTGACAAAGCACCGTCTCGGTGCCTGCTGTTATTAGACGGAAGGGTCACTGTGATAGGGCTCCAAGAGAGAAACATGCACAATGTCACTTCTGGATCTAACAGTGGGGTTCGTAGGAGAAAAAATTTCATAGGTGACAGGTATGACCTGGCCCAGAACTCTGTAAGGCCCAACGTATTGCGATAAAAGTATCTCGCACAGGCCAACACGACGGGATGGGAACCACAGTAGCACGAGAGAGCCCGGAGAAAAAGCGACATCCTTATGTCTGCTGTCGTAGAGCGACTTTTGTGCAGTCTGGGACGATGAGAACTTGGCGCGGGCTACTGTACGTGCAATCAGAGCACAGGAGATGGCATCTTGTGCGAACGAAGTGGTGGACAGAAGCGCATGCGCAAGCAGGGTATCGAAAAATAGTAAGCGTTCATGGCCAAAGAGAAGATAAAATGATGAGTAGCCGGCAGTTTCATGACGGGACGAGCTGTAGGCAAAGATTATGAACGGAAGGGCAGTGTCTCAATAGGTGTGGTCGTCAGAAACATAAAAAGCAAGCATGCCCGTCAGTGTGCGGTTGAGGCGTTCAGTAAGTTTGTTAGTCTGAGTATGGTAAGAAGTCGTAAAGTTGTGCCGCTTAGCACAGGATCTGAAGAGGTCGTCAACCACACGAGACAGGGAGCAGCGGCCACGGTCCGTGAGTAGGTGAGAAGGAGCGCCATGCTGAAGGATGATATCATAGAGTAGGAAATCTGCAACATCCGTTGCGCAGCCGGTCGGTAGCGCTCGAGTAATTGCATACCGAGTGGCATAATTCGTAGCTACTGCTATCCATTTGTTTCCCGTTGCCGATGTTGGGAAGGGACCTAACAAATCCAAACCCACACGATGAAACTGCTCAGCTGGGACTTCAGTAGGTTGAAGGTGACCGGCAGGGAGAGACGTAGGCTTCTTCCGACGCTGGCACAGGTCACACGCTGCAACGTAGCGGCGAACGAAACGATAAAGGCCCTTCCAGAATGCCTGTCGGCAGACGCAGTCATAGGTTCTGGAGACACCTAAATATCCGGAAGTTGGGGCATTGTGAAGTTCTTGCAAGATGTCCTTGTGCAGATGATGTGGGACGATGAGAAAAAGTTTCGCGCCATCAGACTATAAGTTGCAGCGGTACAAAACGACGTCTTGAAGAAAAAATAGGCTCAGTGAAAGGCCTTTATGACCGGATTAAAGATGGTCAGTCATCGATAGCAGCGATGGATATCGGCGTTGTTCATCGGCTATTTGCAGAAAATCTGTTATGGCTAGGATGTTGGCATCAGCTTCCAACTCGGAGGAGTTGGGTGGATCAACAGGGTGTCGAGATAAGCAGTCGGCATCGCTGTGAAGCTTGCCAGACTTGTACACTACAGAGAATGTGTACTCCTGCAATCACAATGCCCATCACCCGAGTCTTCCTGTAGGATCCTTAAGGGTTGTTGGCCAGCAGAATTCATGGTGGCCTGTGATGACTGCGAACATGCATCTCTATAGGTACGGACGAAATTTGACAATAACCCAGATGAGAACCAGGCACTCTCGCTCAGTAATTGAATAGTTTTCTTCCAACTGAGAAAGTAGGCGGCTAGCGTACGCTAGGACACGGTTCTGCCGTTCTGCATTTGTGCATGTATTGCCCCTATGCCATGGCTACTTGCGTTAGTGCGAAGCTCCGTTCGAGCGGCTGGATCAAAATGAGCCAACAAAGGTGGTGATGTGAGCGCAGAAATTAACGACGCAAAGGAATGTTCTTGGTCTTCACGCCAGGAAAAAGCCACATTCCTTTTGAGGAGATCTGTGAGGGGCTGAGCAATTTCCGCAAAGTTGCTGACAAAACGGCAGAAATATAAACAGAGTCCTAAAAAACCGCGGACTTCTTGCGTGGAACATGGGACCGGGAACTCGCGCACAACGAATACTTTATCAGGGTCGGGTCGAACACCAGTAGCGTCAACAAGGTGGCCAAGTAGCTTTATCTGACGGCGTCCAAAGGTGCACTTATACGCGTTAAGCTGGAGGCCAGCACACCGAAAAACGTCAAGAATGGCCGACAGACATGGAAGATGGCTTTCAAAGGTTGTCGAGAAAATGATGGCATCGTCTAGATAGCACAGGCACGTCAACCATTTAAAATCGCGAAAGATGGAGTCCATCATGCGTTCTAAAGTTGCTGGCGCATTACACAACCCAAAAGGCATGACTTTAAATTGATAAAGCTGGTCAGGTGTTATGAATGGCGTCTTATCGTGGTCGCGGTCATCGACTGAAATTTGCCAATATCCAGATCGTAGGTCCAGGGAAGAGAAATACTTGACACCATGAAGGCAGTCAAGCGCATTATCAATTCGAGTTAAAGGATAGACATCCTTCTTGGTTATTCTATTGAGATGGCGATAGTCGACACAGAATCGCCAGGTGTTGTCCTTCTTTTTAACAAGCACAGCAGGTGATGTCCAAGGACACGTTGCAGGCTCTATGACGTTTTGTCTAGCATTTTCTCTACCTCCTTCTGGATTATTTGGCGCTCTAAATGAGACACAAGGTAAGGACGCTTATGAAGGGGACTGGCATCGCCAGTGTCGATGCGGTGGGCTACGACGCTCGTGCGGCCCAAGGAACGGTCGTCGATATAAAAAATGTCGAGGTGAAAAAAATAGAAGACCACGGAGCACTTCAACTAGGGACGGCGACAGGTCGTTTGATATCATTTTGTCTAGGAAAGTTCTATTCTGTGTGGCTGCGACAGGTTCGGCTACGGTCTTGATGTCAGGAGTGAGAGATGAAATTGTATATTGCTCCAGAGTGGGGAGTTCTGCTAAGGCAATACCTTGAGGAATGACCTGGGTCAACACAGAGAAGTTGAGGACAGGGAGAAGCATCTTGTTGTCGTTAATCCTCTATAGTATGAGGAAGTATGATGTTCTGAGAAAGGATCAGGTCAATGAGTGAAGCTGCCAAGTAGTCGCCATCAGGAACAGGTGAGAACGGCGACATAGAAAGGTACACGGTGGCCTGAGGCGGTAATCGTAGACACTCCACGAACCGTAGACGTATGCGAGCTGCAGGAGGGACATCAGAGTACAAAGGCAACTCTAGCTGTAAAGTGCTGGTTGAACAATCGATGAGGGCCGAATGCGCAGTCAAAAGTCAATGCCGAGAATCACGTCGTGTGGGCAAGGATCTAGAACAACGAAGAGGACTGAAGTGTGAAGACCGGCAACAGTGACGCGAGCAGTGCACATACCAAGAACTGATGTTTGGCTGCCGTCAGCTACTTGCACAGTCAAAGACATGGCAGGGGTAAGAACTTTTTTTTCAGGCGGAATCGAAGACGTGAACTCATAACAGATGTGTGGGCACCAGTGTCTATTAGAGCTGTAATGGTCAGGCCATTGATAAGAACACCAAGTAAGTTTCGTCTGGAATGAGTGGTCGGTAGAGGTTTTTCGGTCCGAGTTGTCAATGCAGTGCCATCTCCAGGAGCTGCATCTGTTAGTTTCCCGAGAACTGCCCAGAATATGCCGGTGACGGGGAGCGAGGGCGTTGATAGGAGCGCGGCTGGCGACCCTGAGGCGACGGCGAGCGGCTGGACCGGGTTCTCTGGGCGACGACATCGGCGTAGGATGGTTCGGAGCGTAGCGTAGAATAACTACTTGGGAGGTCCTGAAAGTGGTCATCGGCAAAACGAGGTGGCGAATACTGCCCACCATCCTGTCGGTGGTCATCTAGAAAACGTTGCCGGATCGAACATCTGTTGCGGCAGTGGCGGGAAATGTGGCCAACACGATGGCAAGAGAAGCATATCGGTCGATCATCTTGTGCGCCACTCAGATGGATTTCAGTAGCGCGATGAAAACCGCGGGACCGACGCGGCACCAGCAACAAGTGGGGCGGCGTGGTAGTGAGCGTTAGGATTTATGGGCTGCGGTCTGTGGCTGGAGTTTTGGGGAACTAAGACGCCCATGTTGGCAAACTCTTGTCGCACAACAGCCTGAATAAGAGATGTTGGGGCAAAGTTTTCAGGCACAGGGGGATGATAAGTGGAAGGAGCCATAGCTTCCAGCTCCTGGTGGACAATTCTTGTGATGTTAGGAGGATTTACGAATGGACGTGGTGCCACAGGATTCTCGCAGGAAGAAGTCGCAGCAGTGTTTGGGAGTCGGGAAAAGTGTTGAGTGATTCTCCTGCTTTTGGCTTGTTCGAACCGCCGACATTCACTGACAATTAAGTCAATGGTGGTACAGTCCTTGCATATCAGTATATTGAAGGCATCGTCGGCTATGCCCTTCAACACATTGCTGACCTTGTCTAGTTTGGTCATGTCTTTGTCGGCCTTCCGACACAAGGCGAGCACGTCTTGGATGTAGGTGACGTGCGACTCTGTGGAAGAATGAACTCGTGACACGAGTTCCTGCCTGGCTGCCATTTGTCGAGCAACTGACCGGCCGAACAAGCCACGGAGCTTCTGCTTGCACACGTCCCAACTCGTCAGGTCTTTCTCGTGCGTCTCGTACCAGGCGCGTGCAGTACCTCGCAGGTAAAAGATGATGTTGGCCAGCATAAGCGTCTCATCCCACCTGTATTGCTTGCTGACACGCTCGTATAAGGCGAACCACTCGTCAACGTCAGTTGTGTCGGTGCTGCAAAATGTACCTGGATCGAAAAGATGGGAAAGGATCGCAGGTGACGGAGCAGGCATAGACTGAACGGACGGCGCACTGCCTTCAGGCATCGTGGCTGGATGGAGCTGACATCCGCTACGAAGATCCAGAGTCGGAATGTTAACCAGCACCTCCACCAAAAATATGTAACGGAGAGCATTTAATAAGTTGACGCCGGTTGGGCTAACACTGCACACAGTGTGCAAGGATGCAGGACAACAGGGGAGCCTAGACACAGCCCCACAACAACATCGTCTTCATTCCTTCTGCGTCATTTCTGCACCCGTGCGTATGATACCTTTCTATACCCATGACAATATATGCAACTACAAATGTTTTTAAGACTACAAATGTTTTTAAGACGACGAGCCAGCATTGTCGCCGTTCTTGCTGTTGCGGGCACATGCGTGGATGTGTCCCTTCTTTCTCGAAACAAAATAAAAAAAAAATAATGAAACTAGTTTTTTTTCTTGTCAGTACCACGCTTTTCGTTAGCGTTATATATGTGGGGTCGCGCTGCAAATGAAGGGAGCTTTACTAAACAGTTTTTCACAGTGTCTGTGTCCAAGTCGTTCACTCTTCGTTTTCGACGGCGTGCGCATGTATATGCATGGTTTCACTGCGGACGCATAGTGTGGCCCTTGATGATGTTCAGCTGTGCCTTTATTTTTGCTTTTTTTTATGCGGACAGCCGTTTCATTGCTTTCAAGGGGATGTCAGATAAAGCGTTGATGGAAACTCTTCGAGACCACAGTGACTACGGATCTTCGGAGGTCTCGTCACACGCTTCTGCCTTGCGTCATACCGCGAGTTCACAAGCTCGTAGCTTTCGCGATTATCCAATTGGTACTGGCAATTGCTACTGGCAATTGGTACAACGGCACGTTGAATGCTATGCAGTGACGCAATAGCAGAAAATTGTTGTGTTATACGAAGTAAGGCTGGCAGTCAACTCTTTTGGGTCTAATATCGCGGAACTCCGACAAAACGCTGGTGTGAGCAAATACGACTGCTCCAGGGAGAAGTTCCCTTTTCACACACTCCATTCGCAGTGAAAGTGCACTGATACTTGCCGACATAGCAAGCGCGCCAGCATTCGCGAGAGCCCCTAAACAGTATGTTCATCGTTGCTTCTCAAGCTATTCCCCCCCCCCCCCCTACATTTTTTCATGCTCTTTCAAGACAGGTGGTTTCCTTTCTGTTTGAGCATTCAACGGCAGTTTTAACACACGGGGAATGTTATCTTATGCGCCTTCCAGGCGATAGAGATGGGTCGACTAATTAGATCTCTGCTTCAGCGGCGCTTGCGCGCTTTTAAACGCTCGTGAAAGCTACGATGCGCGGGGGCATGTTATCAATTTAGACTTGTTACGGGACATGGTGGCGACGTCAACAACCCGCAGAGGGTGCCCATAAAATTTCTATCCCAATAATCGTGCAGTTTTTTACCGCCAAATAAATGTTTGGGTCAGCTCTGCCTTCGATCTCCCTTTTGTTTAAATTATGAGTTTATTTTTCGAATTTTCATACAGAACCTGCATATAATGAAATCCTCTTTATAACGAGTTTTTCCAGAATTTTATCAATTTCGTTATATCGAGGTTTAACTGTATTCAGTAGAGTGGTACCACAGGATTTTTGTGGATTTTGTTGTATTGTGCTCAGAAGGTACTAGTGTGCTCTTCACTCAAAAATCACTTATCGGATGAGCAGAATGTTTAACTGAATGTAATTTAAAATATACTTAAAGCCATGTTTGACACAATGTGCATATAGGGATATAGTGCCTCCATTCACTGTGTGCCTTCTTATCTATGTACTGCATCGCAGGTGAACTACCTGACAACTTCATATGCATACCGGTCACATCTGTCCCAGCTGGGAAGCAACGTTCGCTTCGTCCTATCTCATGTGCCTTTATCTACAAGCTTTGGTCACTATATAAAAGATGTAAGTGGGCAACAGTATTCCTTTTAAGCAGTATGCTATAAAAGCTTGGAATAACTGAGAGCTGAGGTGGGTAATCATTATAAAAAGACGGGGCGTGCAAACACGGTGGTGTCCTGACCCCCTTCTTGTCTCCGTGTTTGCATGCCCTGGCTATAAAAGCATTCTATCCGCGAAAGTGCCTGACGGGATATGCAGAAACAGATGGAGCTAGCTTAACAAAAAAGGGCCTCATCAAGGGGCCGTGAAGGCTGTAAATATAATGTGTGTTTGTATGTAATCCAATGCCTGATAAGTATTGTATTGCAATATTTCTTCTCTTAGTTCTCTCTTAACTTTTCAACATTTTGTTGTAATTGCATATGTTTTAATAATGAATAATTTTTTGTTTCATTGTGTGGTTGTTATTCCACTGATTGATTGATTTGTGGGATTAACGTCCCAAAACCACCATATGATTATGAGAGACGCCTGTTATTCCACTCTGTCTGTTTTTAAATTATTCTACTGCCTGATTTTAAATAAATGTGGAAGCGAGCCAGTAACAGAGCTTGGGCTAGAAGTCAATGCTAAATGTATTGTTTTCCGACCTTGTTAACCCTTTTACCATCACGGACATACAGGTACATTTTTGCATTTCCACCCTGCAGTGTCACTAATGTACCAGTACATTCTTCATTATGCCTTCAAAAATTCGCAGCGAAATGCAAAACTCTCTTATTTTTCTTGATCCCACTCACTGCGCAGTGTCTTGTTTCTATCAAGAAGCATGTAATATTGCCCGTTACAGTGTTAGTACTTCGATTAAAGAGTACGGAGCTACCGTGCCTCCCTTCTTGGATGGGGAGGCATAGCTGCTCTGTGTGCATTACCCTCACAGGTGTAGTGACCTTGTGGCAAGTGTGCAATTATGCGTGCAAGGTTTCTTCTTCTATCTAACGCAGTTTTGCAGGTTTTTTTTTTTTGTTCTAAGTAACTGCCTCTGCTACGGCACATCGAGTTCCGGGGTGCTCGCCGTTGCCTCTCTGATACACCGAAAAATGACTCCTTTTGACCTAACTTGCAGCTATCAGCTACAAATGAGGTTGTTGTATCCCCTTTCTGTCCCTATCGGTTATCTTGACTTCATAATGCACCATATCTCTGCTTTTCAAGCTTCTCTGGTATTCTCGAAACCAAGCCAACAAGGGGGCTAAATCACTGCCAGAGCCACCCGACAATGACAGGGTTAATGGTCCATTGAATGACCCATAGGAGCACTCTTATAGGCTCTTAGTAGAAAATCGTAGGTCAAACATCGTCAGCTTTATAAAGCTGTTTTGCTTTTATTGTCTGCTTTTGGCATTTGTGTGTATTACAGCTTTCATAATCATATTGTTTCTGATTTTTTATTTATTTTTTCATTAAGTTTGTATTTAACAATGCATCAACATTTTGCAAAGCATTGCTCGCTGCTCCTAATTTCAAGTTTCTTTGCTATGTTTGTATTTATTTCTCAAAAATGTAGTTTGCTTAGACAGCTTCTCAAATGGGTGAAGCGTCACTCACATCATCTTTATTTAGTTCGACAGGCCTCTTCTGCTTCTATATAATGTTATTGTTGAAGTTTTATGCTAATACACTGTGAAATGATAAGCCATCATGTGAATTGTAATATGGCTGAAACTTGTCATAACAAAAATAACTCCTGTAAGTCTTAAACGAAATGCTGTACATCTGCCATCACCATACTACTATACTTTCAGATGTTTAATGCTCACTTCAGGCTTTTGTGTGCATTTTTTTTTTCGCTGTTGTCTTGACCATTCACAGTGGGTCAAGGCATTCTGTAATTCTGCGTAAGGTCGTGAAGTTCAGCCACTTCATTTACAATTAACTGGTGGCGAAAGCACTTCTGCGATTACAGTAGACTCCTATTGAATGAAACTCTATTAAATGAAGTTGCTGCTTAAGTGGAACAACTGCCACTAATATGTTTGGTTTCATACTTGAATATTATACTCCAGTTTATCTCTGAGTAAACGAAACTTCTCCTAAAGGAAACAGATTTTCCTGGTCCTTCCAGGTTTCATTGAGAAGGAGTGAACGTTTAAAAGGAGTCTAATTTTTATGCAAGAATTGCATAAAAATTCCAGCTGTAGTGTACCTATTTCACAGACACTAAAGTGGCACTGAGATTACACCTACAACACAGGCCCCATGCGTGTACTTTTGTTCGTTTGCTTCTGCGATTCTTCTGCAGTTCTCCAGTTCTGCAGTGAACTGTTGAAGTACAATCGAACAAAACTCTACTTCTGATAATTTTGGATTATTATAAAAGAGTATGTGAAGATGGGGGACACATATTCCAATATAGCACACCCAGGCTTTAGCACCACCATCTCAAATTTCAACATGTTTATAAAAATTCCAGTCGTAGTGTACCTATCCAGTTTCCAGAAACCACAAAGCGCATTTTACCCACTGTTCTGACGTGCACACTACCTGTGGGCTGTAGTTAATTTTGAGGTCAAGTTGTGTTAGTACAGTTAAACCTGGATATAACAAAATTTATAAATTCTCCGAAAATTTCGTTATAAAGAGGATTTCATTATATGCAGGTTTGGTACGAAAATTCGGAAAATAAATGCGCAAATTAAACAAAAGAGGGACTAAAGGCGGAGCTAACACAAAACACTTATTTTACAGTAAAAAACTGCATTATTATTGCGATAGCAATTATATGGACACTCTCGGCGGGTTTTTGCCATCTCCGCCATATTCGGTAACAAGTTCAAATTGATAACGGCCCCCGCGCATGGTAACTTTCACGAGCGGGTAAAAGTGCGCGAGCGCTGCTGAAGCAGAGATCAAATGAGTCGGCCCATCCCTATCGCCCAGAAAGTGCATAAGATAACATCTCCCGCGTGTTAGAACTGTTGTCAAATGTTCAAACAGAAAGTGAACCACCTATCTTGAACTAGCATAAAACAATATGGGAAGGGAGGGGGGGGGATCCCTCAAGTAGCAATAATGAACTTGGATATTAAGGGCAGTCATGATGGCTGACGCACTTGCTATCTCAGCGAATATCAGTGCGGTTTCAGTGGGGAAGAGACTGTGTGAAAAGATCACTTCTTCCTGCAGCGGCCATATTTGCTCACACTAGCGTTTCGTAAGAGTTCTGCGATATTGGATCCAAAAGAGTTGGCTGCCAGCCTTACTTCTTATAACATTAAAATTTTTTTGCTATTGCGTTCATTGCATTGCATTCAATGTGCGGTCGTGTTGCGAGAACTAATTGGCTAATCATGAAAGCTACGGTTTGCGAACTCGCGGTGCAAGACAGAAGCGCGTGGTGAGTCGACCTCCGAAGATCCGTCATCACCGTAGTTTCTGAGAGTTCCCATCAGTGCCTAATCTGATATCCCCTTGGTGGTGACGACACCGTTGTCTGAAATTAAGAAAAGTCACAGTTTCACCGCAAGGGCGTAGCAATGAATGCGATAGCAACAACTTGTAATGTAGCACTGCGAACGGCAAGCAGATCAAAACGTGCAGCGCGCTGCCCACGCAGAAATAACGCACGAAAACAGCATACACAGGACTAACAACGTTTACCGCTCAACACTTAACACGCTGTTTAAACAAGAATGAGGCATGAAACATAATCACAGGTATAGATATGAGTGCTAACAAGCGCCCCAGTTATTACTTTGCTGTGTTTAAAAAGCACACTCTTTTCAAAAGCGGCACCTGTCCAATGAGCGAAGTGATCTTTTGCGCCCGGCAAATAAACACAACCATTTTGGTCAAAGTTGAAGGCGTGCGATTCTTCCCACCCAAGAATAAGCGCGCGCACAAGCATCTAACCCCTCCCCCATTTTGCGGGGCAAAGTACGCGTGGGAGATTGGTGTGCGTCGGCTCATCATGACGAGCTGGGCGCCAAGCGCGGGCGACTTTTTTTCTTTCTTGAGTTTTAACATGTATAGACACGTAAACATATACGTTGAATGACCACGGCGAGGGTGAAAAACCATCCGAAACTTTTCATATGATTGCTATTGCAATGAAAAAAAAAAAAGCAAAGGTGAACATCGTCGGGGGCGACACCATGCGCGCGCATGGCATCAAAAATGAAGAGCGAACGACACAGACACGGATACGGAGAAAAACTATTCAGTAAAGCGCCCTCCATATGCAGCACGGTCCCACATCTTTGACGCTAACCAAAAGCGTGGCACTGCGAACGTGTGAAAGTTGTTTTTTTCTTTTTGAAGGGGGGGGGGGGGGGGGCACACCGCGCATGTGCCTGCGGTAACAAGAACGGTGGCAACGCCGTTCTCGCTGGTAGGGTGCAGGCTCACCTGCCCACCTCACACTCACACGTGTGCAGTAATGAGCGCTCGCTCTCACCTGGTGCGCCATGCGCGCCGCCGCCGTCGCTTTGCACTTTGTTGGCAGCGGGGGCAGCCGGGGAAAATGCTACTCGTAGCAAATGCCAAAATACGGACCAAAATTTCTGGATTGTCCGTGGGAAAAATTAGCTATATCAAGGTTGGCTCCCACTGTTACTTTGTTACATAGAGGTCGCAAATACATGTGCTTCTATGGAACAACAGCGGGGAATAGAAAAACTGTTATATCGAGGAATTCGTTATATGGAGGTTTGCTATAAGCAGGTTTAAATATATTATATCTTTCATGGGAATTTAATAATTGATTTTTTTTGTAGATGTTAATCTATACTTAGTGTTTGCCTTATCAATCATTGCTTGTATTCTGTCTTTTTGACTTGTGTTAAGTGCTGTGCAAATTACACTTTTTTTTTACCACAGGTGGTGAAAGAACTAAGACCGGACGTAATGCTGGCTGGGCATCGTCATGAGGTGAGCACTCTCTGCAGATAGATAAAAGAGGCCCACATAAACGTGAGGGTTGCAAGGAAGATTACTGTAAATCTGGTGTTTTGAGATGTGTGCATGGCCAAATCACATTTGGGTCACCACTGTAAGGAAGGCACACGAATAAGAGACTTTATCAGTTGCCCAAGAGCATTCTAGTGGCTGTAATGTGCATGTGCACATATCATGCAAAACCAGGTTTAATGTCCCCTTCCTTGCAATCCCATTAGATTGTCAATTCTTTCTCATCTATTGGCAAAAGGCACTATTTTGAGTAAAGCAGATCTTGTCAAAGCTTGTCAGATTTTTGTGGAGCATGCTTTCCAGACCTCTTCTGTTGTACGAGTTGTAGAACTCTTCAGAGGCCCCATTCATCAAAATCCAAAAATGAGGAGGGGGGGGGGGAGGTCACTGAATGTCACATCAGCTGTTAATAGAAAAATAAACTAATAAATGCCGTCACTGCGTGTGACATGGAAGAGTTTGCAACGAGCGTACTCACTCAGGGGCAGTGCCGTGGCGATCTTGTGTTTTGTATTGCTGCTCCCGGATGGTTTGACATTTTTTACAGGCCTCCGCAAAATGGAGCATAGGCATGTCGGGTTTTGAGGTCATTATTAAATTGCTCAGTGCTGGTTAATAATGAGTTCACACTAGCCCAATCCCACACTTCACTCCGGGTTTTAAAACAGTTTTGCAACTAATATGATTGAATAACTGTGATGCTTGCATTTCAAAACGCCCATGACAACTCAGTCGGCTGTTTGAGTAGGCGTGAATGTTTCTTGATCTTTAAAGTACAGCTCGGACTTTCGAAAGCTTCATAGCAGAAATGAGACGGGCACTAATCACTGCCCTGGGGCACACATCGACGACACCCTTATTACAAGCGCCACAGGGGCTGACCACAAGCATTGTGTATGGCGCTTTTGTAATAAAAGAGCCAAATGCACTTTAATTGAAATAGAGAAAAAAATATTTTTTGGCTACAGACAATATTGTCAGACCTGACCTAACTATTTTTTCTATTTTGCTCGTGCATAGGTTGGTAAACTCACTCATGAGTTGACTCTTTCGGACTCGCTCAGACTCTGGTCGAGTCGTGAGCCTGAGTCTGAGCAAGTCCGAGTGAGTAATATTTTGGGATGCCCGAGTCCGACTGAGTCCGCTTGAAAAAAATTTTCATGAGTGTGAGTCCGAGTGAGTTTGGCCCTGGAAAATTTAGGCGATTCATGAGTATGAGAGAGTCCAAAATGCAAGATATATTTCTTGAGTGAGTCTGAGTGAGTCCCAATTTATTTTGCTGACCTATGATCCCATCTACTCAGCTTCAGCATTACTATCGGACTCACCTGGATTAACCTCAATATTCATGTCTCGAAACACTGTCGTTCATACATAGTTTCAATTGTAATGATACACAGTTGCACTAGGCTGGGGTGTCAGCCACCTTTATTTTTAACACCTTCTTCTTCTTCGTCTCCCTCCAACCCTGCCTAACGTCCACATACACTCCCCCTCTTTGAAGACTCATCCCTCCTGGGGCGATACATGAAGACTTTTCCAGTGGTCGCAAACTCCAGCACACTGTCATCGTTGGTGTAACCAACCCTTTTGAGCATGCCATGTTGCACTGCGATTTGCACCACGTGATAAGGTCCCATGTACACCTGCTTTGTGTCGGGAAGGCCTTATCTGACAAGCACCAGATCGTTCAATTGTATCTGTTGTATCCGCGTGTTGTGACGGCGGTCAAAGTTTCTCTTCATATTTTCCCGGTATCGCTCGTAGGCTTCCGAAGTTTTTAGTTTTTTGCACAATTGCAGGCAGTCTGCAGTGCAAAGTTCTTGATCAGCAGGAAGCACGGGTACCTTTCCAAAAGCTGCAAAATATGGGCTAACGCCGATGCTCGCAGTGTGCGACCGATTGTGATGAGCAACAGCTGCCTCCAAGCAGCACTTCCATCCGCCCCGAAAACCTGGGTACATTGAAATGAACTGCTTCAAATTTCAAATGATTCAGCCATGCCATTTCCTGTAGGATGGTATGGAGCGCAGCGTCGCAATACAACTCCTCGTTCCTTCACCTAATCTTGTAAACGCTGACTGAGAAACGCTGGTCCATTATGTGATATTACTATTTTCATATTCTTGAGCATCTCTTGACTCAAAAGAGTGATCACACTATTTGCATCTTCCCCTCCCGGCTGTGCAGCCACTATTCTTGTGCACTGGTCTACTACCACTAGAAAAGACTGCGTTTTTCTTACTCCTGGAGCCTTCTTCTTGAGCTCTGCGAAATCCAGATCAATGACTTCAAACGGTATGTCGGAATGTTGAGGCAAAACCATCTCGTCCGTTCTCTGAAGGTACTTGGCTTTGTGAACTTGACATTGATTACAAGACTGAGCATACCGTTGAACGTTCTCTTTCATATGTTTCCACTGGAAACGCTGAGGAATCTTGTGATATGTCCTCCAAAAGCCATCATATCCACCTGAGTGCGGGGAGTCGTGATAGAGCTCCAAAATTCGAGGCACCATTGTTTCTGGGTCTGTGAACTTTCCGTTATGGAACTTAAGTTCTTCAGTTCCCTCCCACAACAATGTTGCGTTGACATTTTTATGATCAGGAACTACCGCAAGTCTTGAAAGCGCATCTGCGTCCTTGAGGTGTTCTCCAGGCCTATGGTGGACCATGAAAGTAAACTGCTGGAGTTCACTTACCCACCTAGCAATTTTTCCTCGAGGTTCAGCGAGGTTAAGGATATACATTAAGGCTTGGTGGTCAGTAAAGAGCATGAAGCTCCTGCCATCCAGGTAAGGTCTAAAATAGCGTACTGTCATTAAGACTGCCAAGGCTTCCTTTTCTGTAGTCGTGTAGTTCAGTTGCGTTTTCGAAAAAGTGTACGAATAGTACCCGACGACCCTTCGTTGGCGGCTCCGGGGAAAGCACTGCGCCTGTGCCATAATAAGAAGCATCAGTGTTCAGTTCAAAGGGCAACTTGAAGTCTGGAAGAGTCAGGACCAGATCCGACGAAATAATGGTCACAATGCTCTGATAAATAGATTCACACTCTGCTATCCACTGAAATGGCACATTCTTCTTAGTCATTTCTGTGAGACATTTGTTTTTCATCGCATGACTTCTAATGAATGACCGGAAATGCCCTGCAAGACCTAGAAATACCCGCAAAGAGTGCGAGTCATATGGCTTCTGCATTTTTGCGATTCGTTCGACTGATTCCTGTTTTGTTGTCTTCGTTTGGCTGTCAAATACTCTTCCAAGAAACACCACTTTACTTTGGAAAAACTCACTCTTCTTGTCATTAATTTTGAGCTCGGCATCACAAAGTGTTTGAAGTACACTAGCCAGGTGGGACGAGTGCTCTTCCTCATTGCGGGAGTAAACTATTATATCGTCTATGCAGACGTTATAATCGTTCATCATTTTCTGGAACCATTCTGGACTGGCAAGGTGTTTTTTTTTTTTTTTTTTTTGTCATGGCATCTATTGAAGGCCTCGAAAAATGCTTCAGCACTTCTTCTTTGCAGCTTCTTTTGTGCTACGCCGTTTTATATTACTTCTTCAAAGAATAGATCTGCGCCCAATTTCTTCATTTTAGTTCTCTTGTATTATGCCATCATTGAGCAAAAGAAGGAGATGATGTGGAATGTTAAATTCAAAAAGAAATACTAAAAGGCTGAAAGAAGTAGGAAAATTGGCCTTTTACTTGTTACCTTTGAGTTTTGCCTGATGACATCGTGTTCTTTAGTAATTACTAATTTGCCCTCCCAAAAAATTTTTAAAGAACGAAAACATGATAGGGAAGCAACTACGACACAAATGAAACAGATGGGATGAGGCCACATTAGCTGGATCGGTCACAATTGTTAGTGCACTGATGATTTGACGTATCTGGCTCAGTTTAATTAAAAATGGTGCAGGATTTGACTCATTTTTAATGTGCTTTTTTAAGTTCACGTTACTATCCAAAACAATCTCATTTTGATTGCAAGTGTTCTAAACGGAAAAGATAGCTTGGCATGATTCACATTGCCATGAAATTAAGCCTAGTTTTTGTTTTTGCATTTGGCCCTTTTGGAAAAAAACAACTGTATGTGCTCTTGTCTATTCACTGCAACCTTGTCAAACTTGTAGTGAATGCTCGAAAAGAGAGCTGGTATCCCTGGTTCATCCCGCTTCTTCAGAAGAAATTAAGCTTTTTCAATCCAAAGACCAGGCTGCGCTAACCAGGATTTTTCACCACCTAACGCGCTTGGAAATTTACAGTGGTTCTTGAGATTTCCTAACTTCCCCGCAGGGGCGCCTGCGCAAGTAGGCGTTTGGTGTGTAGCGACACCACGGACCCGAGCTAACGGGGGAGTTTTGACTCCCTCCCACGCCTAGCCGTGCGTGGCTTTGCCGTGTCCGGGGAAAAGGGGATCCTGGGGGTTGAGCCGATGCTGGGTGATTGGACCTTTAAGGCCCCCCGGCAGAGGCAACACACCCCTTTGGCCCCGGCTTCACGTAGACGGCACCTCTGGGCTGACCCACCCAGGGGAAATCGGCAGTCGCCTTTTCCTATCTCTCTCTCTTCCTACATCTTCGTCTTTATCTCTCACTTTTTATCTGTCCTGTCTTCTCCTCTCTTCTGTTTACTTCCAAACTTCCTGGCGGCTAGGGTTAACCCTGTGCAAATAGCCTACCTTGGTCTAGGCGCATTGGGTTATAGTAGCGTTGTACGGCTGGCGTCTGCAGGTTTTAGCACCCGCAAACTTGTAGCGTCCCCTCGTTGGGCTCCGTGGTGGGTGGCCGCCAACGCTTCCGAAGAAAATTATACTGGCATGCATAGAGCATTTTCATTATTAAGTGATCGTACCGCCTTAAAGGGCGTACGCACCGAAGACTTAAGATTTTTCAACCGTTCAACTGAAAACTTCCCCCATTTTCATGTTATACATAGTGAGATCAGCAGCAAGCAAGCCAGAACTGTATCCCCCTTTGTAGTAGCCAGATGTCTCACAGAAACTCTAGGAGCCGGGTACAAAGTTACCAAAATGGCCAGCGGAGACCTCCTCCTTGAAGTTCGAGAAAAAGAACAGTTTGAAAAGCTACAGAATCTTTCAACTTTTGGTGACACTCCCATTACTGTAACGCCACACAGATCTATGAACACAACCCGTGGAGTAGTATCTGATGCTGATTTGCTCGGCTTGACTGAAGAGGAACTTCTGGAGGGGTGGAAGAGTCGGAATGTGACCAATGTACAAAGGATCACCATTAGAAGAGACAACAAGGTAACACCAACAAAACACCTAATACTCACGTTCGCTTCCAGTAATCTGCCAGAAAGTATTCAAACAGGGTACACTAAGACGTCGATCAGACCATACATACCTAACCCACGTCGTTGTTTTAAATGCCAGAAGTATGGCCACGGCTCACAAAGCTGTCGTGGTCACCAAACTTGTGCACAATGTGGAGTGTCAGGCCACAATTCTGACAATTGCGAAGGACCATCACACTGTGTGAACTGTGGCGGAAATCATGCCGCATACTCACGGTCTTGCTCATTTTGGAAAAAAGAAAAGGAAATCATCACATTGAAAATTAAAGAAAATATCACATTCAAGGAAGCAAGACGAAGAGTGTCGTCATTTTATGGCGCTACATATGCTGATGCGGCGCGTCAGGGGGCAACGCCGCACCAGCCCTCGCCACTCCTTCGTCCAGCGCAGAGCGAGCCGATGGCTGTGGCACCTGCCCCCAAGGCGGCAGTAGTTCAGTCTACTCCGCCTCCTAGCGAATTGAGGCCGGAGACTCCAGGGTCTTCGGGCCTCAAGGCCTCCCCTCACCAGGCGAGGCCTAAAATCCGAACCACCAGCTCGCATGTGCAGGCACCCAGTGCCTCTGAGGAGGCATTGGATACGTCGGCACCCTTGGTGCCGAAAGAGCGGCGTGGCTCCTTGGAGCGCGCCAATAAAACAAAAAAGCAAATATCAGGGCCTGGTGACGGCCCTGTTAAGTGAACTCAAACTCCCCGTCTAAACAGCCACTCACTTTTCGTACACACAGCATTATTTTACATTCACCATGAACACTCAAATTATACAATGGAACGTCAGGGGCCTTCTTAGAAACCTTGACGACATCCAAGAACTCCTACACGAACACTCACCAAAAGTGCTGTGTGTACAAAAAACACACCTTAATTCAAAACACACAAATTTTCTTCGCAAATACGTTATTTTTCGAAAGGACCGTGATGATGCCATGACATCATCCGGAGGTGTTGCCATCATAGTGAATCAAGGAATTGCATGCACACACAACTCCAAACATCCCTTGAGGCAGTGGCTGTTCGAGCGGTTCTTTTTGATAAACTGATCACAATATGCACGATTTACATTCCTCCTAGTTATCAGCTGCAAAAACGTGATTTACACTCTTTAATTGATGAACTTCCGGAACCTTATGTTCTCCTTGGAGACTTTAATGCGCATAGCAGGCTATGGGGTGACTCTCGGTATGACGCGCGAGGTCGACTGATCTAACAGTTCCTTCTCTCGTCGAGTGCGTGTCTCCTAAACCGAAAAGAACCAACCTATTATAATCTCGCCAATAACACCTACTCCTCCATAGACCTAAGCATAGTATCTCCATCCCTTGTGTCTATACTCCAGTGGAAAGTCGTCAGTAATCTGTACGGAAGTGACCACTTCCCCGTAGTTTTGAGCACAAATACAGTAACTGAGTGTCCACCACGTGTTCCCAAGTGGCTCATAAACAGAGCCGACTGGGAACAGTTTTATACCATCGCTCGTCTAGGTTGGAATGACATATGTACTTTGAACATTGATGTTGCTGTCAACTTCTTCACAGCGTTTTTGATTGATGCTGCAACAAAATGCATCCCACAAACAAATGGACACCCTGGAAAACGGCGTGTGCCATGGTGGAACTCTGAATGCCGAAACGCGCGCAAAAAGCAAAACAGAGCTTGGAGGCTGCTTCGGAACTCACCGACAGCCGAAAACCTTGACACCTTCAAGAAAATAAAGTCTCAAGCTAGGAGAACGCGTCGGCAGGCCAGAAGAGAAAGCTGGCAGAAGTTTTTGTCAGGGATCAATTCATACACACAAGAGGCCAAAGTCTGGAATATGGTCGGTAGGATAGCAGGGAAACAAGTACACACACTTCCACTCGTAAACACTCAAGGTGATACCTTGGAAGATCAGGCAAACTTCCTCGGGGCACATTTTGAACGGGTATCCAGCTCGTCCCACTATACTGACACTTTCGAAAAATACAGAACAAGAATAGAAAAGCAGACACTCGAACACAAGTCCACTAGATACGAGGCATATAACCAAGCTTTCAGTCTAGCGGAGCTCCGAACATCCCTAAACTCCTGCAGTACTTCTGCCCCAAGCTGTGACCGTGTGGTGTATGAAATGTTAAAAAACCTACCAGCCGAAACAAGACAAACCCTACTTTGTTTGTACAATGCTATCTGGTTTTCTGGCACTATCCCTACCTCCTGGAAAGAGGCTATTATTATTCCCATTTTGAAAGAGGGCAAGGACCCTTTAGCTTCAAGTTATAGGCCTATTGCACTTACAAGCTGCTTGTGCAAAGTATTCGAAAAAATGATAAACTGCCGACTTATACATATCCTTGAAACAAACAATTTGCTCGACCCATTTCAGTGCGGGTTTCGAGAAAGTAGATCCACCACAGACCACCTTGTTCGTATCGAGGCACAGATCAGAGACGCCTTCGTCCATAGACAATATTTTCTCTCTGTGTTCCTCGATATCGAAAAGGCGTATGATACAACATAATTCTAAGAGACCTGTCCCACCTTGGTGTGCGCGGAAGAATGTTTCATATAATCGAAAGTTACCTGTGAAACCGGACATTCCGTGTCCGTCTGGGCAGTGTGCTCTCCCAAACATTTGTCCAGGAAACAGGCGTGCCACAAGGTGGCGTGCTTAGTTGCACACTTTTTATTATCAAAATGAATTCTTTGCACTTGTCCATTCCCCGCAATATGTTCTATTGTACATATGTCGACGACATTCAGCTTGGCTTCAAGTCATGCAACTTGGCCATGTGTGAGCGGCAGATTCAGCTGGGTTTAAATAAGGTCTCCAAATGGGCAGATGAAAACGGATTTCGACTTAACCCACAAAAAAGCACGTGTGTTTTGTTCTCTCGAAAGAGAGGCATGCACTCGGAACCTGACATTCGACTGAACGGGCAACGTCTGTCCGTCAAAGCCGAGCATAAATTCTTAGGCTTAATCTTGGACAACAAGTTGACCTTCGTACCGTACATCAAGTATTTAAAAACAAAATGTTTAAAAGCCATGAATTTTATAAAAGTGTTGTCACGTACTACGTGGGGTAGTGATAGGCAATGCCTCATGAACCTCTATAGAAGCCTCATTCGCACCCGCTTAGATTATGGGGCCATTGTCTATCAGTCTGCTACTCAAAGTGCCTTGAAGATGCTGGACCCCGTGCACCATTTGGGCATCCGCCTTTCTACGGGTGCTTTTCGCACCAGCCCCGTAGAAAGCCTTTATGTTGAGTCAAATGAGTGGTCGCTTCATCTGCAGAGAACTTACATGTCCTTTGTTTATTTCCTTAAGGTGAAAGCAGACAAGGAGCACCCCTCATACTCTACAATTAATTATTTGTCGAGCTCAACTCTGTTTCAAAACAGGCCTTCGATGAGGCAGCCCTTCTCAGTTCGCCTGAAGTGTCTAGCTGAAGAAACTGCAGTGTCACTTGAACACAGTTTAATGGCTCCTGTAGCATACCCGCCACCATGGCAGTGGCAGACTATAGACTGCGATGTGTCTTTCCTAGAAGTTACAAAACATGCACCTATTGCCCATATCCGAACATACTTTTTGGAACTTCAACACAAATACACACGTCCTGAGTTCTTCACAGATGCCTCCAAGACTAACTCCTCTGTGTCCTACGCTGCTCTGGGCCCATCCTTTTCGGATGCTGGCCCTCTACATCCACGCACAAGTATCTTCACGGCGGAAGCTTACGCGATACTTGTGGCAGCTAAACACATCAAACAATTACAAATACAAAAAGCAGTAATTTATACAGACTCCCTCACTGTGGTAACGGCTCTGCACAGTCTTAAAAAACAAAAAACCCGGTCCTTGTCTCACTTTACTTCATTTGTGCACACTCTACACACTCAAACAACATGTTGTAGTGTGCTGGGTGCCAGGGCACCGTGAGATCCAAGGCAACCTGAGGGCGGACCAGCTCGCAGCATCCGTCCACAAAAGCACTGCCCCTACAACCATATCAATCCCGGCCCTCGATCTTAAGCTGTCTCTCAAACGAAACCTCAGGGACTACTGGCAGAGCAAGTGGAATACACACACACAAAACAAACTACACATTATTAAGCCACACCTTGGTCATTGGCTGCCTGTATCGAAATCGCGTCATACAGAGGTAACACTAACGAGACTCAGGATAGGACACACATACACGACACACACATATCTGTTGTCTGGTTGCGATCCACCATTATGTGACAGATGTGGTGAATCTTTAACCGTCCTTCACATGTTAATTCAGTGTAAACACTTAGAAACTCTAAGAAAACAACATTTACCATTACTCTACCGACAACATATACCTTTACACCCTGCAATGTTTGTCGGTAGGGAACCGCTTTTTAGTCATAAATCATTGTTAGCGTTTTTAAAAGAAATTCATAACTTTCATGTCATATACCCGGGCATACCGTAGCATGACCTCTCCATAGAGGTTTTTGCTGCGGTGGCTACACAAGAAAGCACATGCCTCACGGCCCTTGGACGCAAGGGTATGAACGAGTGAGGCACTTGTGCTAATGCCATACATATCAACCATCGTCTTTTATTATCACCAACTTTTGTCATCTATTCACACCACACACACCTTTCACGGCATGGTCATGATTTTATTACTTGTATGTTTTTACCCGCCCTGCTGCGCGGAATTTTATGGCCCTTATACAGCCGCTTATCACAATCATTGTCCATATTTTTAGTAAGATGAACTGGCGCTCTTTGGCCGTGAAATGGCCCTTGCGCCATAAAACATCATCATCATTTCCTAACTTCTACCAATGCTTCGTTCCTCTGGACACAGAAACACGTTGAGCTCCTCCGCGACAGAACAAGCCATTCACACTGAAATCTTGTGGTTGTCAGAAACCTAAGCAGCTTTACTTTAAGTGAAACAAGTCATTCTGAGCCCCGCCGCGGTGGTGTAGTGGCTAAGGTACTCGGCTGCTGACCTGCAGGTCGCGGGTTGAAATCCCGACTGCGGCGGCTGCATTTCCGATGGAGGCGGAAATGTTGTAGGCCCGTGTGCTCAGATTTAGGTGCACGTTAAAGAACCCCAGGGGGTCGAAATTTTCGGAGCCCTCCACTATGGCGTCTCTCATAATCATATGGTGGTTTTGGTACGTTAAACCCCACATATCAATTAAATCAATCAAGTCATTCTGGATACTTCACATTTAATCTACCCACATGATGATTGTAACGTGAAGCTGTGTTGTGCTGGACACATTCAATCTGGCAGTCAGTGCTCGGCTCCTGCAACAAATTGGTCCCAACTAGCACTCCTTGGTGTTCTTCTTTTGAAAACTAATTTGAAGCCGTAGTCTGAAACAGTCGCAAAAAGCAGCAATCGCAAAAGTGTCACCTTTGGTGGGCTCCGATTGGCTATTGAGCAAAACTGGAAAAGTGAGGGCACCATCTACAGTTGAACCCCTTTGTAAGAGTCATGCATGAGGTAGCAGTTCTTGTCTCTTACGCGAGCTCTCTTGTATACAGGTTATCACATATGTATTTTCTAATGAACCCCTATTTTTTTGCAGCCACAATAGCGTCTTTTATGCCCAGTTGTCTCTAATATCAGTGACTCTTATAAAGCAGTTTGACTGTAGTATTTTCGTCTATGTTACAGTGCTCTATAGTGCACGGACATGCCTGGAATAAACTAACACACCTTATCACCATTACTTGGAGATGAATTCTTGTATTTCAGTGGCACAGATGGTAGCTAATAAGTTGAACCCCTTTCCCCGCCGCGGTGGTCTAGTGGCTAAGGTACTCAGCTGCTGACACGCAGGTCCCGGGATCGAATCTTGGCTGCGGCGGCTGCTATTTCGATAAAGCCAAAAATGCTGTAGGCCCGTGTGCTCACATTTGGGTGCACATTAAAGAACCCCAGGTGGTCGAAATTTCTGGAGCCCTCCACTACGACGTCTCTCATAATCACATGGGGGTTTTGGGGCGTTAAACCCCACGTGTTATCATTACCATAAGTAGAACCCTTTTATAAAAAAAATGCACCTGGAAGCAATTCTTGTCTTTTATAAGAGATGTTTCTTATAAGCAGGATACCACGCATGCATTTTCTTATCAACCCCTATTTCAATGAAAGCACACTAGTGTCTTATAAAGAGATTCAGCGGTTGCTTTCAGCTTTTGGTCGATGTGCCCAGCATTTTCCATGCTGAAGCTTTCAGTGAGAATTTCTTAGGTGTGTTCAGTAATGGTTGTGCAAGCAGGTGTTTCAACACAGAAGGTTTATGTCAGGGTTCACCAAGATTTCACTGACATATTTCTATCACAGATATGACGTTGATGAAATGGACACTTACAGATGAGAAAGAATAACTGCAAGAAAAAGTTCCACTACCACGAATTAAACCTACAACGTCTCGCGGCGTGACAATAAGCCCCTGGTACTCTACGATTTAGCTTTTCAGGTAAATGCGCAACATACCACAGACGCACTTTCTCGCACATTCTCTCTCGCACCGTGCTCGCTGTTGGCAGAGCTAAGCGGGGGGGGTGGGGGAGTCAGTGCCGTCATTTGTGATTGGTGAAACAAAGTAATGAGGCATGACACTTACTAGTGTCGATAGTAAGCCCATGTCGCAGTAAAGTGGGGCTGATGTAAAACATTAGAGGCCATGGTTGAAGCATCTCGATAGCAGTAAAAACACTGGCCGTGCTAGCATCTTGGAACTACCTTAGGCGCAGTTGCATTCTTTGCCTTTCGCTTTGTGTTAGCGTGTGATGGCTCGTTGTTCGAGAAGTACAGCTTCTACATGCACCTACGATGTTTCTCTGCCTAGCACCGACTGCTAAAATTGCTCCAACAAGTGCTGCAGACAGACAGCAATGTCGATGGGCACGATGTCATGCCTTGGCGTAGGCCAGCAGAATAGGGAACACCCGGACGCTTTCATGGCTCAAGCTACGAACCTTCCTTTGCCTCACGTGTTGCTGAAGTGCAGTCTGGTAGTACATGCATAAGCACAGGCGAGATTACCCTATTACTCATGAGTGTAGTCTGTGCCATTACTCTCCTCAATTGACAATGCTTTTCAGAAGTGCATATTGAGTACCATTGTTTAATGCTTGTTGATGCCATAATTGCAAGAGATTCACAATGTGCTATGTCCACGTGTATGCAAATGACTTCAGCTACCACAATGGTTAAATCGTGACCATGGGCATTTGTCGCCACAATGTAGATGTGCTACTAGGCGTTAGTAGGGTGGCTAAAATGGGGAGGTGTGACGAGCGCGGTACTTTTTGCTTGCCAAAGAGGGTCTTTTGGCGCGCCGATGCTGCTAGGGGCTCTGGTGAGTAGTGAGTGGACCACTTTGCAGGCTTCTCGTTCCGTGTGCTGTCATTTCCTTACCAGGCAGTCGCTGCTTTATAAGTACTTCGTCAGTCGGAGCTTGCACGGGGTCTCTCTGAATTGCCTGAAGATGTCAACAACAAAAAAGAAGACCCAGCGTCGGCGCATTGTGCCTGGGTGCAAAATTTGATGCCTCGGCTCAGCCTTAGCTCTCATGTCTAGAATAAGCGCAGCGTGACGCGGAATATGATGGGAAACACAACGGACTCCCAGCCGATACCCTATAAGAGTCTGTCGCTCATGAATCATGCACTGCTGAGTCACCCTGCATATTATTGGGCGCGAGGGCATAGCCTGGCGCCACCGTGCGGAGGCATCCCTGTGACGTGCGTGGTTGGATTGCTCTGCCGCCCTTCAGCTCGCAGCCGCGTTTGCGTCTCCTTTTATTATTTATTCTTGCGGTATTTCGCTCAACGAAATCAGTAAAATACTGCTGGAGCTTCTTCGGTAATCTTACAAAGTGCTAAATAACTTCCTCGGGAAAGCGTTACACTTCTCATAATGCCTGACTGCCGGCGTCGTCTGCTGTGGCCACGGAAATGAAAACCATGGGGGCCGAGAGAGCACTGCTTCTCTAAAAAGTATAGAGTTATTCCGAGTTGAAATGAAGCATCAAATGGGTATCAACAGTAAATAAACTTCTCTTTGCTGAAAGAAATCCACGCGACCACTCTACGTCATTCATTGTAGGTTTGCATCTAAAGACAGGTCGTGGTTGACATGACAAGCATGCACAAATTTAGTTTTGTTTGGCGCACATAGCCCGACGAAGCACAGCGCAAGCGAATTCCCCGCTTTGTGTGAAGCAGCACAGCATTATTACAGCCGCAACCTTTCTGTTATGATTGTGGCAAATGTAAGAATCCCGCACGCGCGTGCCTCATTCAGTGTCCGTAACTTTTCTCTGCGGCACGATCCTAATATTTACAGTGAAATCTCAGTACAACGAACTTCAGGGAGCCGTGGCACTTTATTTGTTATTTTGAAAGGTCATTATAGTGAAAGTCCAAAAATTAACCATAAATACTTATTTGCCACCAGCCAAAACGACTTACCTCTACAACCCTGGGTCCTTGAACTCGTTTTTTCACAAGAAAAAACAAATGCACAAGTGAACACCAAAAAAGACACGTTTACATTGAAGTCTTTTTTTTTACGCGTGCAGCACAAACTTCGCAACGCGAAGACCTCCAGCTCATCTACATTCCTGTGGTGCGATTCGGTTCTTTGGTAACAACAGCCTGCTTTTTGCTTTCCAGTTGCCGAGGAATATCCACTTTCTCACTTAGCGAAAACTGCTTTCACTTCTTCGTCGCAAGCAGAGGTGAACTCATTTGTAGCAGCACCGCAGCGCGTGTGCAGACTTGCTTTGCAGATGTGATAAGTAATCACCGAAAAAAGATAATCACGACTGACAAATAAGGCCTCCTAGAGCACATGTAGATGTGACAAAGGAAAAAAAAAAAACCTGAACCGTCGCAGCTGTCGTCTCTACTGAAGAAAAAAAAGTGCTAAAAAAGAAAATTTCTCTCGTTTCGTTTCCTGTTCTCTTGCTGTCTCAGGTTTTCCGCGCCCATGCTTACTGCTCCGCAACTCCCACCCTGCTTCGCTGACCTTGCCCTCCCGTGTTGCCCTCACCTCTGCGCTTGTAAACCTGCAGCGTCGGCGTTGCAACAAAAAAAAAAGAAAAGAAAGTCCTCCGGTTTTTTTTTTTTCTCTCCGCACTATCGCACATCTTCAAAGAAGCAAGGCGTCCGTTCACTTTGCTGTCTGCTTGCGTAATGCTCCGGTGGTGGGGACGGATTTCAGAACATGAGTTCATAGTGCTGAGGCATTGTTAATATAACACAAAACTAAATTAATGCTTGTTATTCTGAAAAGTTCGGTATTCTGAAGTATGTAATAGTGAAATGATTTTACATTAAACCTATTAGCAGTCGGTGTGGGATTTTTTGAAAGTTCGTTAATCTGGAAAGTTTGTTAATGTTGGGTTCATTCTACCAAGATTTCACTGTATTGTGCTAGTTTCCTACGGCGGTCACATGTTGCACATTCGATCGCCATTGATTCATACATGAGTGAAAATGAATCGTGAATGATTGGTTCAGTTATAGAGCTTTTACCAAGGGGTAAATTGGGATAAAAAAATGCGATCAGCCAGCCGTATCATTTTGCGCCCTTGAATGAGCATGCTGTGAGGTCTTGCGTACTGTTATCTAAACAGCAATTTCATGTTTCAGTGAAATTGTCTGTGTGTAGTTCTTGTTTTTTTTGTTTTTTTTTTTTACAGCTTCATTCATAAGTTGTGTGATATTTCATGGCAGCTCTTAGAAGATGAATCAGTTTTCGAAGCTGACCGCATTTTCACCTGAAGATCAAAACAACATTGACAGGAAGTGACAGTGGCTATATATGGACCCGTTCTACAGACGTAATCTATAAGGGAGAAACTCTGCGAGATGAAGTCACGGACGGCAGAATTTTGGGGGGGGGGGGGGGCTAAAATTTCACTCTATCCCCTGGCTACGTTACAGGCAGATGGAAACCATGTGTGGTTGGGCACCCACATGGAGATTGACAGCCGCGTTTGTGTAGTGGCACAAACTGCAGTTAGGTCACCTTGGCGAGAGAAGTAGCCTTGGCAGACTGGAGCAGCACATGTATGATGTAAGAAAGAAGGTTTCATCGAATGCGCTGGCCGAATACGCTGAAGCAACTGGCCACAAAATGGACCTGAGTAGGATTAAATTGACAAAAGCAAAGGGAAAAGAAGTGGACTTGCGAACTCGTTGACAATTCAGATAACGGCGCTCGTTCTTGAATGTAATGTCAGCAACTTCCCCAACATGTACACACCTACGTCCTATTTTAAAAAGCCCCACCACGGTGGTCTAGTAGCTAAGGTACTCGGCTGCTGACCCACAGGTCGCGGGTTCGAATCTCGGCTGCGGTGGCTGCATTTCCGATGAAGGCGGAAATGTTGTAGGCCCGTGTGCTCAAATTTGGGTGCACGTTAAAGAACTCCAGGTGGTTGAAATTTCCAGAGGCCTCCTCTACGGCGTCTCTCATAATCATATGGTGGTTTGGAACGTTAAACCCCACATATCAAATCTATTTTAAAAACACATAATCGGGCTATTTGCAAATTCATTTTTTGTTTTGAACGAGGCTCCCGTGCGGAAACTGAAACGTTCTGCTTTTATGTGAGCAATCACAGTCTGTGGTCATTTTAACACTTAAGCTCGAAAAAACAACCACAACACAGATAGAGGTGACAGTGGCACAGCCAGCGGCCGTGAGAATGCCCTCACGTACGTAGCGCATTGTGACACGCCACCGGTAACTTTTGCTACAACTTTCTAGATTGTGTAGTCTGTAGAAATCCGCTCACATGAAGCCAGAGCACTACGACGCTGTTCAAAAATGAAAACACTGCGAATTCATTGTAAAATCAATGCATCCAACCCGCAGCTTTCCTTCGCCACAGCGAGGCGAGATCACGTGATCCAACCATGCACGCCACAGCGATTGCAGCGCTTGCGCCTCCAGTGGTGGGCCTCGCCCCCAATATGGCAAGCTATGTTGCGAGAAATCTTGTACTTTGTAATAATTATGATGAGTGCAAGAATGGCTGTCTTATTTCCAGTGTCGGCGGTAACGCGCTGCAAGTAACATCATTTGCTCACGTTACTTTTTTCGGTAATTTAGTAAATAATGTACTCGTTATCATGAAAAAATAAAGCTGTTGCTTGAATTCGGCGAGTTATAATGATCAGCAAGCCGTCCCTGCAACATAGTGCTGCTTATCAGTCCTGGTTTCAAAACAAAATTTGCTTCTGCTGCTTACAGGTCATGGAGCAGTTGTTAAATACCTGGGAATACGAGGCTCACTTTGAACGCCTTCGCATATAAACAAAATTGCAATTTTCACGGAACCTGTATATGTTAGATACATATATTTGTGGGGTTGAACGTCCCAAAACCACCATATTATTATAAGATATGCCGTAGTGGAGGGCTCCGGAAATTTTGACCGCCTTGGTTGTTTAAGGTGCACTGAAATCTGAGCACACGGGCCTACAGCATTTTCGTCTCCATCGAACATGCAGCTGACGCAGCCAAGATTCGATCCCACAACTTGCGTGTTGGCAGGAGAGTACTTTAGCCACTATACCACCGTGGTGGGGCACCTGTGTATGTTAAAGGGGTAAAAATTATTTACGCTGCAAAGGTCTTTTTCCGGTAGCTAAATAATTTAGGGGTTTCTTTATTTGTACATCGGCTGCAGGTATGTCTTGTCCACTAGTATTTGCAAGCTGCCAGGATTACTGTAAATTTGTTGAGAAATTGTGAAGCATCTTTGCGAAAGTTTCCTAGTTACATAAGTAATTTACCTGAAATAGTTGTTTTGGTCACAGGCTTTATTTCGTTACTTTCAATATGAAGAGCATGGGACTAAAAGCTCTAGAGATTGATGAGGTACCGACCCCATTACAAGGTGGCAAAGTAGCAGTATTATAGACATATGCTCTCACGAATAATACAAAATAAACTTTACAAATATAACAAAACGTCAAGTATGCAAAAATTACTAAACAAAGCACCGCAAATAGAGAGCGAGGGAATGCATATGTATAGTCATAACGTGGCATGAACATGTAAAGCAACAATTAATAAGAGGAGTGACCAAAATTTCAAGAGATGTACTATTAGGCAAAATAAATGAGCTGGGTGAAGTGTTTATTGTAACAATTTCGATTAGGCGAAGGATTGCAATCTTCGTGGTTTAAGATGTTTAGTAGGGAAGGTGGCCTGCAGGACAATGATTGTGCATATAAACAGTTCTAGGAGTAAGTACAATTCACATTTCATTGTGCCTAGTGAAACAAACACTTGGGTTTACGTTTAGGTTAGCAATATGGTACTGGTATTATGCTTAACGAATTCCTCATAACATGTGAAATATAAATATGGGTTTTAATAAAATGTCAGCCTCGCTCCCGCAGTGAGAGCGCACCGATTCAAACTTCTGATCTTGGAGTATAATCGAAGAAGATGCGTTATTTTTACTTCTGTAAGGGTAACCCGTTACGTTTTTTGTAGGCAACGTAGTGTGGTAACGTAATTTTTTTGTTTGTGTGTGTAAGTGTTACGAGCGATGCACCAAGAAATCTCAAAGCCCAGGCAGCGCAGTGGTATCTCAGCGGGGTTTTGTACTTTTGTCGAATTCCCTTGGTGCAATATTATTGGTTCACATGGTTCCAGATCTTTTTGAAAGGTGTGAACCAAACGTAATATAAAAATAAATGGTAAATAGTAACGCTATGAGTGTTGTGAGCACGTGCAATGCATAAAAATAATGTGTTTTTGTAAAGAATGGTTCGCATGTCTGCTGCTGGGGACGTGATTGTTATGCTCTTTATGCGGGACTCGTACAAATTAATGAGTAACTGTACGTTGCTAAAACTGTTACATTTGGAGATCAATAATTGAACGCTAGGGAAATATTCAATTAATGCTTGCACAAGAATATTCGTACAAAACAGCGAAGCGGAGCTGCGCTACTGAAGTTTTTGCTCCTGGTTGAATAAATTTACTGTGTTCAAATTATTATGAAGCCTTCCAGCGATTTGCGTCTCTTAGTGCACCTGCAGCTCCGCCAGAAATAACTGCAATATCATAAAGTCCATGTAAGTTGGCTTCGAGCCTTACTCGTAGGCCTTTTTGAGAATGGTTTACAGAGATGAGACTTCGAAGGGCTTAAGTGCCATGTACTGCCTTAAACTAACCCAATCAAAACGATTTTACCGAAGAAGGTGACCGCCACATTGCATGGATGCGATTTTTGTGGAGAGCAGCGCACGCTCACTCGTATGTTGCCTTCGCAAGGGTACCCGCGCCAGTGCATGTAGCGCCCCAGGCGGCAACGGCGTGCTTTGGGGACCGTTTTTGGCGGCCGCTTTTCACATCTCCTCATTCTAGCGTCAGTGGGTGCATCCATGTCAAATGAGAATATTTTTGCTGCCAAACAGATAGGCATTGTACAAGCTTTTGTATATCACTGCTGAATGAGCACTACTTCTGTGAAATGACGTTTCACTTTCATGTTTTACTGATTCCTAAGATAGAGGAATCAGCCATGTTTGTTTTTAACTTGCCAGCAACATGAACTGTCTGTTTTTTACGTTTTTATCTCATGCCAGCTACATGTTTAGATGTTTAAACGATATCACTAAAGCGACACGTTACAACTGATCTCTAAGTATGTCATTTGAACTCTCAATAAAAATACATGTCACACAAACTTGCATACTTTAAATATTACACTTTGTTTAAAACAATTGTACTAGAAATGTTCAAAGCACTTTCCACACATCTGATGTTTCAAGTAGCCCCAACCAAGCCTGGCCACTTCTCAGAAGCCAGTGTATGCTCAAAAACGTCGCACTATGGCTGCATTGCACTCATGCAGTACACTTACCGGTCAGTGCAACAATGAAGTCATTGGCAAGTAGTGATGCAGTTAATGAACACATCAGATTCTGCATCACAAAATGTAATACTGTCACCTTTCGTGGTCATTTTAGAATACGGGCTCTACATAGACTCTTCATCTTTTCTGGCTATGAAGTTCTCGCCATCTATGACAGTATTGAACACTTCAGGCACTTTCTCAAAGGTGTGCTGTTTCATAGACTTGCTGATCAGAAGCCTCTGGTACATGTGCTTCACTCCACTACTTCAAATTGTGTATCTCAGAAGCTGCTTCATTTAGCTTTAACTCTTTAATTTGCCATTAACATTCACTATGTCAAGGACGTGAACAATCAAGGAACCGATGCCCTTTTCTACATTAACACCATTGGATTTTCTGAGAACGTAGTTAAAAGGAGATTCTGGTAATTTCATTATGTCCACTAACCTCAGTAAAATTTTCAACATGTGTTCTGTTCGATATTCTGGTGATACAATACTTGCAAAACAAGATGACTCCACAATATTAAAGGGAGACTAAAGGCAAATACTTAGTGATGATCGCTGAAATAGTAGTCTTGAAACCTAGTGCTACTTTTGAGCCAAGGAAGTGCTTATTTTAAAATGAAATCATGTTTTAGTGGTCTGCATTGTGTTAGCACACTTCATATTACCCAACTCAAGTGGAATCTTTCTCATCACTGTTGCTGTGCACAACATTTCCCGGCTTTACTGCACAGCCGCCAACACTAGTAGCAGGAGAGGGAAAGTAGCAGGAGCCACATCATCAACAGCCATTGAACAATTTTTAGCCATGGCATTCCAAATTGTAGGCATGATTGCTTCAACTAGGCCCCGCTACATGGCATGACCTGTCCAGTTTAACCACGTGAAAATTGGGTGTTTTGAATCACTCGCACCATTCCCCATAGTAACGTCAGGCAGTTTTTTTTTTCCATGAATCAAACAGAAACGAACAAGCAGCATTTTATTACGTCTCTCGATGCACATAAGGTTCCTTATTTAGTGCAGCTAGTTCGATTACTAGTGATTAATTGTAGGCGATAAGTCTGACTTCATCGGCATCATTTTGCGAATGTCCTACTTGTGGCGCATGTGTTCTTGTGCTTTTACATTACTTTCTCGGTAAGTAGGGCACTGCTGTTAATAATATTGTCATTTTAGAGATCATACATTGAGCTCTCACTCCGACTTAAGTTGTTATTTGACTTTAGTCGCCCTATAACGAGAACTAACAGACAAGTGAGAGAAAAAATGAGAGAAAGGCAGGGAGTTCAACCAGATTTGTAGCATCCACTTTGCTACTCTGCAATAAGGGGAGGAAGAAGGAGAAAAATAGTGAGGAGAGCTAGAGAAAAGTAGACACATGAAAAAAAAAAATTGAGTAGGGGTGCTATATCCTATTCAATAGGAAACTAAGGACATTCCAAGGAAAGTATAGGGTATGCTAGTAGAATTAATCGTAATGTAAGTGTGAGGAGAGAAAAGTGGACGAAAAGATAACTTGCCATTGGTAGGATTCAAACCTGGGACCTGCAATTTCAAAAGTCGAAGGTTTGGATCCTGCCGGTGGCCAGTTATCTTTTCGTCCACTTTTCTTTCTTCACATTTGCGTTACAATTACTTCTAATAACATCCCCGATACTTCTCTTGGCATCATTGTCTGTTAGTTCTCATTGATAATTCCCCTTCAAGCTCTGAAAAATTTTGCACCTTGGTTTTCTTAGTGGGTAGCTTATGACCAAATTATCACTATTGGAAAGCTTGTTTGCATGAGTGCGTAACAATTATTTGTTTAAAGACATTTATGAGAACACCCAGTCGCAGTTTGGGTTTCAAAGAGCACCGAGTTGGGCAGGAGCAGGTCCGGTGACTAGTTAAACCTATTTGGCGCACAAAACTGTGACGTGGGCACTGTGCGCAAGTGGGCATCGCATTGATCAGCCAACACAAACTGCATGTACACACTGCATCGTACACTCGTGATAAAACAGACAACACTCCATGCAGTTGTCTCGCTGGCCTCGATGAACGCCTCCTTAGCCGAAACGACAGTGCTGCACACAGCCTGTCTTCGGCATCGTCTGTCAAGCTGCCACTAACTATTCATCACATTCAAAAATGTTAACAGGAATGGACAGCACCACATGCTTGCAATAAAACTCGATGCCAACTGAGGACACATACCATGCCGTCGCCTTTCTGGCCTGAACGAGCATCCCCTTAGCACCAGTGGCGCTGTGCTGTGGTCAAAGTAAGCAGAACACAAAGCTCTCTCATAGAGTGACGGAGAGGTTTTGTGACCAGTAAAAAGTATTGAGGGGTTATTGTGGGGAGGGGGGGTCTGATGCTGCTGTCCATGCCTTTATTTGCACTTGGATTTCTCGTTGTGGTTGTCCTGACACCGTCACGATGAACCATGGATACCATTTTCAGTCGCTTTTATTTAAATCTCTGATACATCTTATCAGTAATAAACACTGCTCATCTCAGCTGCAACCACTCGGTCAACCGAGTGGTTGCAGCTGAGATGAGCAGTGTTTGGGTGCTATTAGGTCTGTGAGCTGTTTACTACTTGGCTCGGCACTTCCTTACGGCTCTTCAGCAACTTCTTTACCTCTATTAGCTCGCTTTTTAGAGCCCCAGCATTACCTTAGACATGTTCTGGACTGCCCCCAATTTTTCAGGCTAGTGCTTCAGCACTCTTGCGACGCCAACATGTTCCCACATTTTGACCACGCATCTGCTATGCACTTGTTTTTTTGACAAAGTGCTATCAAGTCACCCGTGACACCTGTGTTTGACAGGATCTTTTGTGTCATCAGCTGTACTGCCAAGACAAGCCACAATTTTTCATAATGGCAGACAGGATCTTGTCAACTTAGGTCACCTGAAATCGACTAATACAAAGACTGCTCACTATAATGTATGTGCCAGTAGTCATATCATTTCTACCTCCTGTCTAGGAACTGACAACCTAACAGGCACCCTCTTTTGGTCACATATATTTCAATCTACAGTCTGCACAGGGAGACCCCCACCCCTCACAACTTTTTGCAACCTATGGGGAACATTTAATAAAAAGGTGCTGCCAAACATTTTGGCACCCTGTAACTATTCCATTTCTACAAATATGCTCAAGTTGGTAATTAAATAATTATTCAACATGCTTTTGGCAATGAGTGTTTTCAAGTAGCTTTGGCTGCACGAAAGTATTTTCACGTCAAAGTGAAGTTTGTCTGGGAAGATATTACATGCCTTACGATCACAGCATTTAAATAGAAAGAGGGTTGCAAAAACAAAAACAGGAAAAAAACATCGGTGCACCAGAGGTGTCTACTTTGGAAGTTGGAACTTGCTCAGAAAATTTGAAAAATATGAAAAACTGTATTTAGAAAAGAAACTTCCCACAAGCCATAATGCAGTCCTTTAAATGCTGCAGTCTGTGCACCTGGTGGCCGAGCAGGCTACTGGCAGTGTGGAACGCCTGGAGTTGCGGCTAGGCGTGGATCGGCGGCCCTTGAGGATGGACCTATCTTCGGGACGCCTGCATGAGATCCGGCTGCCCCCTTGCTCCTATCGCATGGGCACCCACTGGGTGGGCTTCGGAGCGGCCATCCTCGGCAAGTGATCCATGAGGAGAGCAAGGGACTCCTCAAGCATTGTCGTTGTTTGTGCTTCCTTAATTTTTTCTCATTGCGTTTCTGCGGCTGTAGTACCAAGTTAGTGTACCAAGAGGTCCCAGACACACAGCCCGCAGGCCTCATGCTTTTGCCAGCGACGTAGCTTACACATGACTGTCTTTAGCCCATTTTTTTTTTATTTCTTAATAATTATATTCATGAGCTAAACCGAAATGACTGATGCTATTGTGCCTCTGCATATGCATGTCACCCTCTATGGTGCACTATTAAGCAGTTCTTCTATTAGACGCCCCATGTGGTCATCATGAGTTGAAACAACCGTGAAACTATCAGCATCCCAATTTGAGTCATTAGTGAACATCTTCGTCAATATGTTGTGCAAATCTTGATGCCAAATACCCTTTGGAAATGATCCACATATGAAATATGGGAAAGCAGTCTTTTATGTGGCAACGTTAGCTGTCAAATTTTAACGAAGTATCCCTCCTTCCCCCCCTCCTCCTTGCTCTTACACCTTCTTTGCTGTCCTGGCCCTTGTGGGACTAAATTTCATGGCTGTGGCCTGCTAATTGAGATTAGTTTGAAACCCCTGGTTTATGAAAACCGCAGATCTTTCAGTAGATCTTAAAAATGCTATGCAGTCGATCCCAGATATATCAAACTCGAAGGGGATCATAAAATAGTTCGATATATCGATACTTTGAAATAAAGAATATGTCTGTTTTAGTTACCTTGTAACGCTGTGAATTTTGGAGCAGTTCCCAGAGTCTGTGCCAGGCAGGAGCTTGGTGATTTGCGCAGAATATATAACGAAAAAGGCACAAGAACTATCGCACTTTATTTGGCATGAAAAAAGTCGGTGACCTTAGATTGCCTCATGTTTTTAGCCATGAAATTCATGAGGCCATCCTCAATATTGTTCAGCCTCTCCACATAGTCTAGTCCTGCGCCTTCGATAGTGCCACAACAGCGGCGAATGAGGCTGAATGGCAAAAAAAGTTCTGCTACGGTGCACAGTAGCTTCGCCACGTCATCGGCATCATCATCACTGCTCAGGTCCGCTGTATCGACACCAGTGACGTCAGCCACAATTTCTGCACCACTGCGGTCCGAAACGGTTTGCACACCATCATCAGTGATCAAATTGATTGCTGTTACCCCATCAGCAATGGCACCTGGGAACGCGGAGAGCTGGCAAAAGTGGTTGTCGAGGCATTCTAGGTCATCTTCTGCTGTAATGTCGCTCCTTAGGTCGTCGGGTAACTCTAGTAGGCCAGCTTTACTAAAGCAGTTTATGACTGTGGTTTTCTTCACATTGTTCCATGTCCCAGCCATCAGTTGAATCACTCCGAGAAGGTCGATTTTCAATTCAACCCCCAACGATCGGGAGCTGTTGCACCAGACGTCGCCTGTATTCTACGTTACATGCTTTGATAATGCCTTGGTCGAGAGGTTGTAACCTTCTCATGGTGTTGGGTGGCAAAAACTTGATAGTTATTCTTTTCAAGTGGCTAACGACGTGGTGCGCAGAACATTTGTCTACAGGAAGACAAATTCTGCGATCCACCGTCTCCGATTCGTCATCCCAAGTGCGGATCCACTCGGAGAAAAAGTCCCGCTTCATCCACGCTTCTTTATTGAAAGCGTATTGGACCGGGAGGGCTCTTCGCGTTCCCTAAGCAGTGCGGCGACTTGCTCCTGCCGATAACAAACGGCCGCAGCTTACAAGAATTATCCAAGTTCATCGCGAGCAGAATCGAAACGCGCACTTTGCTCATCTTACCCCCATGACAGGAAGACCCCTTAAGGGGGGACACGGGTCTTAAAAGGCCAAAAATTACGAAAAAAACTACTTTTTGAAGTTGACATATTTGGAATCTGCAACTATTTTTGCGCTTATCTGAGAAATTTCTAGCTTCTTGTGTCATTATTTCTAGTACAAAATCAATTTATAACAACCCTGTGAGATAAATCTGAGCACAAATAGTTGCTAAAGTCGCGCTTTTTCCACGCCGAACTGTTGCAGTTACACACGAGCTACCGTGGTCATCTTGGTCTCGTTTGGAAGGGTCGTTCTTCATCTTCAATTTCCCGCCACCAGTGGCTTGCCTTGCTCATTAGTTTTTCAGCAAAAACGCGTAATCGAGAAGCATTACCACGTGATTCTATTGGCTGCTTGGGGCACGTGACAAAACCAAGGCACCCGATTGGCCAAGTGGGGTTTCCGGCGTCTGCTTCTTCATCGTGACGCGCACGGACATGCGCCATTTTGTCATGGTGCTCTCGACTGCATGCCGCAGTAAAGAAGTTCCGAGCCGCACTGATTTGTGAAGCGGGTTTGGCGATCGTTCGTTCGCTGTAAACTTCAGAAAGAGCCCCGCTATCACTCAGGACAGGGAGGATAGCAAACTCTCGGCGTTCAACGGCGGTCGCAGAGTCATTGTTGTAGGCCTAGCTCATGTACGAGCCCGTCGGTTTTCGACAACGTCGCTGAAAGCGTTCGTGTTTTGGAGCCTCAACAGTTACAGGATGGCAAGTAAAAAAGCAGAAGTGAAGCTACGAGAGATAGCATCTTTGGAACGATGAAACGGAAGCGCAGTCTTATCGCTAAACGCGCCGATGACGCGATTTCCCCCCGTCTGATGTGAACTGCGTGATGGGTCGTCAGAGTGAAGTTCGCCGCGTGTCGGCAAACAACAGAAAATCAATCCGTTTACGGTGAACGTGCTCGCTGCCCGCGCCATGGGGACTACTGGCAACAGGTAGAGTACTTGTAACGACGCTTCCACAACGATGAACATATTGCGCCGCGGCCTCCACTCGAAAATGTGGCAATCTTGCGTGAAAAGGAAACTAATACCTCGCTGCTCTTGGAGCCTTGAAATTGATAAGCAAGTTCTTCAGTTCGGTCTGCGACATCAACAACTCAATCTGGACAAGCTGGAAAACTGCTTTATCATACGGCGGATCACGGATGACGCACGCACATTCATCGCACATAGGCATCACCGAACTGATAAGCGGCCTAGTTAGCAGACAAGCACACGGTGGCCACATCAGCTCGCAAGTGTGCCTCTGCAGAAAACATGCAGCACGCATTGAAAAAACACCATTTAGGTGGCGCAAAACAGAAGGACTACATGCCTGGTGCTTACTGAGAAAGCTGAATTTGCGAATCATTGTAAATAAACAGCTTTTCCATGCTACTATCTGCACAAAATGGACTTGTGTTTTTGCTTGATTTCTCAGGATTCCAATTTTGCTGCAGTTGCAAACTTGTCTAAAAGCTATCTCTGCCTCCAGAGCAGCTAAGACTGTCATTGGAACATAAAGTGGGCGTGTCTGCAACACTGAAATGCAAGGTGTGACAAACCTTGCTAAAATTATCAAATCAAAAAAGCATTCCTACCGTTGTGTGGCTTGTGTTCATTAGTACACAGGCATGTGCCAATAGTAGCTCTCCAATACAAATTTCTTGTGTCATCATACTGGCAAGCAATAGGTAATTAGTTTTAGGATATCTCAAAAACTAATTGGTTTAGAAGTACAGTAACTACATTTTTGAAATCAGCATCAATGACTCAATCACACTGTGAATTTTCTTTACAAACACATGAAAATATCTCGCATTTCGTCTCAAGTACAGTGTCCCCTTTTAAAGTCCAACATCTTGTTTAGCAACATCTGCCAGAACAGCGCCATTTCATTGGCTTTGAAGATATCCGATTGCAAAAAGCTGTCGCGAATTTTCGGCCATTCTTTGGACAGCCACTTCTCTGCATCCTGGCTGTTTGTCACTCCGCTTTTGCCATACAAGGTTTTTAAAGCGTTGCTGCCAGCCAGTGCCACCAAAGATATCATCCACCCCCAAGACCACAGCAAACCACTTCGCTTTTTCCATCAACATCGTTCCGTCAATAGGGATGTTTTTAGCCCTAGTTTCCAAAAACTAGGCGTACAGTGCCTTCTTGACTGTCGTACGGAGGAGTACGCATGCGACAAGCTTGAGAACGGCACAGCTGGGCAGCCTTCACTTTTACATCGGCTTTGTTCTTCAGAATCGTGCTTTACGTGTTCCGAGGAATGCCGAATGCTTCTGCGACCGATTACTTTTTTTCGCCAGCCACCACACGCCGAATCATGTCGGTTTTGGTAGCCAAGTCCAAGTTCTTCAGTTTTTTCCCGTCCATGGTGACCAGCGTCAACAGATACCGCGCACACCGTGATCACAAGTCTGAAACGGGGAAGCGGCGAGAGATACACAAAATGAAAGCAACAAGGGCAACTGCAAATGGTGGCTGAATCTCTCGAAACCGGTCAAAACGTGCTCTTGGTGATGGCGATGGCACTTCGGCTTTCTCAGCTGGCAGCTGCGACATTGGTAAAAATGTAGAATAAAGAAAAAAACTGCCAGGGGTATACAGTTCACGAAGGCATGGCCTTCGAGATCGAAAGTAGCCACGGGGTGCCGATGGAAACGGGTCTCAAAGGCTATGCTTTTGGCGATTCTATGTTCGAGTGCGTGGATGTGGACATATTTTCGATGCGCGCGCATAAAGAGCGTCCCGAATTTTTTGGGGGCGTGGCCGAATTTTGGTCCTTATCACGGCTCCAGTGCGGCAAAGCGTTCGATATATCGAATGCACCGGCGTACCCTATACTTTTACACAGGATTTTCAAGGGAATTTTTCGTCTGTTCGATATACCCGGGATCAACTGTTGAAGAGCCATCAGCTAAGTTATGAGCTCTGCGTGATGCCAAAGGCAGGATATATTTTTCTCCTGAGATGCTATTCAGTGTGGTTAAAAATAAGGGAAACAAAATTGGATTATAGATGTGCAAAAGTTTGTTTGTTTTTTCCTTTTGCCTTTTAGTTTCTATCACAGAAACGAGACGAGACAACCACAGACACAACTGTGTTCGATGCAAACGAAAGCAAGATTGTTCTTTTTCTATATTGCTTATTACTACTGCGCGCGCTTCAGGTGCCCACAGTCTTTGCCTTCCTCTTCTTGTCTCTTGTGAATTTCAGCAGGTTCTGGCCCGCGACAAGTTTTTTCTCACGAGAAAACAATTTGACATGCAGGTGATCAGCAGGTGAGGTGTATAAGAAGGATCTGTAGTGACGACGGTGAATACATCCACCACTTGAGTAATCTAAAGGAAACATTAGTTGAAAGAAATTACCCACAAGACACCCTAAACAAGGTCTACAAGGAAGCATGTAAAGTAGATAGAAAACAACACTAGCTTAAAAAACTCCTGTTGCACGATCCCAACAAGCTGCCAATTTATGACCAAATACTCGAATGCGCTCCCAAACATAATCTTCATAAGTATTATCCAATATTGGCAAGCAATGAGCACCTTAGAAAAGCGTTTCCCGAAGTACCAAAGGTCGTGTATTACCGCAACAGGAATTTTAAGGACATGTTAGGGCATGCAAAAGTAAACTGTCATTTTCTGGCCAAGTAATACCTTGTTCCAGTCTAGATGCTTTGCTAACACCTTTAAGATGACATGATAGTTAAAAGCACCAGGAGTGATTATGTCCATCATATAAAATCTAGTTTTACTTGCGCTAGTGAAAATGTTATCTACATGATCCGATGTTTATGTTGTCATAAAGAGTACATTGGTGAAAGAGGACAGCCTGTTAATGTTAGATTAAACGGTCATCCCGCAGACACACCAAAGAAATTACCAAAAGCAGTGGCACAGCATTTCAGTGTAGCAGGATACAACTTCGATGATCTCAAACTCTACATTTTTAAGTCACACTTACGGTCTGCAATAGACGGAAAATATATAGTGTAGTCGTACCTTATTCACAAGTTCAATACAACCCTGCCAGTAGGTATAAATGTTTCTAAAGGGGCTCTGGAATCAATTCGGCATAGTACATACACAAAGAAAACCACTGCGATTTAAGCCCTCCATTTAGGAATATAAAACCTGCCATTGTTAACTTCTGACAACCGGTTTGACAACCGGGACCCCGCGACATGTGTACATCTTCAACTCCCCATCGCTTTTTTTTTTCCACGGAATACCTGTTTCTTCTTTACTCTTACAATTAGTCTTACACTCTAACACGCACGTATCCAATATGGCCTGTTTCCCTCCTATGTTAGGATGGAGGAGAGGGTATGAAACGTAGACACGCTAACACTAGAGAAATCAGTTTTATTCTAGCCTTGAGGAAGACAAGTCTGCGTCTTGAAACGTCGGCTCGACACAACCCTTGTTTACGGATTTTTCATCGTAAGCTTCGATCTTCTCCCTCCTGTTCTTTTGTTAGGTCTTTATGCCACTTTTTTCTGCATTGATGTGAACCACCATTAGTAATTTCATTTTCTGCTCTGTTGTGCGCAAGTTAGCTTGACCTTGCACTGTCCACCCGAATATATTTTCTACTGTGGTCAAACAGCCACTGTAGACTTTGCTGTAAGTTCTCTTTGCTAACGCGTAGACGTTTAATGCCCTTTTCGACATATTTTGCACATGATGTTTGTCCTACATATCTTGGTAGTATGTTGAAGCCTTGTACAGAGGATAACATGTTTGCCTTTTTTAGCTTCATTTTTTTCTCTTAATAAGACATGGTTTTTCTACAGTCATCAGTATAGTGAGTAATAGTATCTCAGAATATGCAATACTTTATAGCTGTACATTGCAAATAAACCATTATTTTCTGTCGATTACTCTGTTTTGTTGTCGTGACTTTCATTTCTTTCTATCAGCAATGATTCTCTGCCTTCCACTTGATCTTCTAAGCATTTCATCAAGCACCTAAGACTAATTTCTTGAATTAGAGCAACATTTTGTCCTTCCTTGGTGATGTACTGGCCACTTCTTTTTATTTAAACTGGAACTCAATGGGCATATTCACTGGTAAAGATGTTTTCATTACTGGAAGCAACATCGCCGCATAGAACTCGCTCTTCAAGCTTAAGGATTCCAGTCCTCATGTGTGCGCTTGCGTCTTTTTTGACACTCTTCTCAAACCTTCATAGTCATTGCAGCTTGCTACTTTGTTTAGGGAATGAGTTCTTACATATGTATTTTTATCAGCACTTCATCTTTTCTATACTGCAGCTTGAGCAAATCACTGGTTTTCCCATAGTTGCTGCCCAAAAATGGTAGTTCCTCTATGGTGGCTGCCACTTTTCCAGTTAGTAATGACAGGAAGCATGTAAATTTCTGGTTTTCGTTTAGGGTGCCTATGTGTAATCAATTGCACACCTTTATGTGTAATCAACTATATGACAACACAATACATGATCACCCGAACCGTTCATCAGTCCGTGCATCCATGCGTCCGTCTGTGTGTCCATTCATCGATCTGCCGTTTCTTTATTCGAGTTGGCGACTTCAATGTAGACATTGTGGACCTTAGGACCTATTGCTTTGCCCAATTATCGTCATTCACTTCGTGGAAGTGCACTGATTTTTCTCAATACTCTCGAATTAAAATTAATAATCTCTGTTAGCACCCATTCATTGGTTAATATAAGCTCTCAATCACCTTCAGTGCATTGTGCTTAACTACAGTTGATCTTAACCCGACATGATGGCTGTATCGTAGGAGTACATATTGTGGCGACGATTAACCACCTATTTCCGGTGACAGTTGTTGGAAAGGGGCCAAGAAAATCTATGCCAATTTCTGCAAATGATGTCGCTGCCAGTGGTGGCGACAATATGTAAAGTTTATAAAATTGGATAGCCATCACTGCATCCCCAATTGATGCTTCACAAACATTACGGTCTATTTGAAAAGCAGTTGCAAGACCTGGCGTGGCTCTGTGGTAGAATACCTAGTTGCCACGCAGAATGCTGGGGTTCAATTCCTGCTGGGACCCCGACATTTATTCTTTGCATTTGTCGGGTCAACACTGCCTATGTGACCTTTGTTCTTAATGCTCAGACATTAAAATTACCTATGTCTGCTCTCACTGTTCCTGGTGATTGCCACAGGTGTTTGACCTGTGGCGCATACCCACGTGTGGGTATGTGCCACTTTCTAGTGGAAAGTGTTTGACAACTTATGCAACGGGATTGTGACATTATTCATATCATGACCAGCTGGTCTTATTCGTCAAACCATCTTACCCTCCCGTAGTATTTTTGGTTTACCCCAAGTTAAGGCGGTGATCACGAGAGCACCCAGGCAGGCGGGCAGGCAGACGGGCAAAAGAAATGGGCAGGCAAGCGGGCGGGCGGGCGGGCGGGCGGGCGGGCGGGCGGCTGGGCGGGCGGGCAGGCGGGCGGGCGAACGAACGAACGGGCGGGTGGTTGTCAAAAGTTCTTTCAGTACACAAATGCTTCACATTTAAAATACATTGTTTCATGTTTATTAGAGCATTTGGTGAAAGACAAAGATGCAAAGGAGATTCTGTGTAGAGCTGCACAGCAGAAAGTTATAAAAAAATTGGAACATAACAGTGACAAGTTTCATCATCTGAAACTTCAAGCATCTCTATACATTTGTTGTTTGGAATATGTGGTGGTGCCACGAAAGCACCCAAATTATCAAGCATGTCTAACAATTCTGGCTTCCGGAGAATCAGGCATTGATGTTATATTTTGGTGCCATTCGTGGGGATGGGATTCCTTAATAGTACAGGCACTTCAGACAACCAGATTTGGTAGGACCAAAAAAGGGTAGCAAGTGAAATCAGGATGGCTGAAAAAATGTGTATGTAAATGGCCTTCAACATTTCTAGTATTCATTGTAGCAGTCTTAGTTTGTTTTGGGGCTTTACTTTGTAGCCATAAGCCTCGTCATAATAAATTTTTAGGTGAAAGCGTTGCACGAGTAAGTAATATACCTTTTAGAGATTGTATTGCCAGTTTGAAATTACTTTGTATTGCTCGTCAGTCTACCTTTTATTAATGAGTTATTAATATAACTTAGTTTCTTATGAAGGGTGCCTCAGTCATCTCTAGTCGGTTTTCAAATATGTCACTGCACTGTATGATGATGCAACCAAATGCATGTTGCTGACTATTACCTGGACTGCAATCCGCTATTCTTCCTCTTCTTCATTGTCTAATTAGGCATGTTTAATTAACTTTTGAAGTAGCCAAGCTAGGTAAAAAGAATCCACTTAGAAAGTTATAGATGAACTTCCAAAACATCTGATTAGATAGTTTTCAACTTTCTATCTATTAAGTATTAGTGTTTTTCTGCTTACTACTGATGCCCGGAGAACACAAAAAAGTGCACTTGCCATGCACACTTGCGCACTTATGCGCGCCATGATAGCAGCACTTCTTAACAAACTGCGTACAAATGGTATGCTTCTCTTGTAGCGGTTCATAATAACAGTAAGATGACACAGCGGTTATCGTATATGTTAATGCTGGCAAAACATGCGCTGTTGTAAGGCAGCACACTTGACCAAATGCTTGGTTTGATGCATGGTCGCTTTCACGACCAATGTCGGGGAGCCCTGCAATACGATGCGCAAGTGGGCATGTCACTAAGTATTTTTTAGGAGCTTGCTCGCCAAGCCTCTTATGCTTGGGACATGTTCATTGGCGTGTACGCTAGAGGCGCAGCTGTGCAATGTACTCGCTACACACCCACCATGAAGTATCGGAAGCACCCACTAGTGTGCCATTCGTCATTCTGCTGATAAGCGAGGTACCCACTACACCTCTGTAAGGCATTACGTGCACTTTATGCTGCGAAAAAGGCTCGTTCACAGGCGGACCCCGAAGTGAGGGTCCACGAAGAAGAGGTTGCATGTAAGCGGTGACGAAAACCTCGACTCCAGGCTTGTATCGACATTGCCTCCTCCAACTTGCTACTGCAACCTCTAATTCATGGTTTCTTCACCACGTATCACCGACCACAAAATTTTAATCTGCAAAAGAAAACACGTCCCACAGCTTTGTAATCAGTAATGTAATCCTTGTATATGATTGCATCAATATGTAAATGATTACATGTGCATATACAGTAAAACCTCAATACTTTGAACTTGGTTATTTTGAAACGCTGCGTAATTTGAAATATTTCCGCAGTCTCGTATTGTGCAATGTAAGTCTAAGTGGATAGTCTGAAGTGGCGGTCAGCACCAGTTCAGTTAATTCGAAAACTTTGGGAACTTTGGGTGCCATTTGCGACACACGATGACCCTTAGGAGTCACAAGGCTATGCGACATAGCAATACTAATGAGTTGTAGGCAGCTGAAGCACTCCAGCCTCGCTATTTCCAGCAAAAAAAAAAAAAAAAACATTCTCGTGCCAAACTAAAATGTGCATCTGCAGAAATTGACATGCTTCACTGCAACGCAGTGGTGATGCGCAGGCAGCATATCGCATGCTCTTCGCAACGTCTGCGCATCATGATTTACCCATTCTTTCACGGGCTATAGAGAAATTAATAAATTAGAATTTGGCAGAATTTGATATATGCAAACCTCCGATTGCCAGTAACCTCCAGCAATTTGCACACTTGCACTGCTGGTAGAGCTCTTGCCGACAACACCTACTTCGAAAACTAAGTTTTTTTTTCTTTTTGTGTTTAAAAGTTTGAGTCATTGTTTTTTCCAGCCAAACAGATCGTCGATTTCGTCATACTGGTAATGCATAAATTTTTTATTTTACCCGAAAGAATGAGCGAATGGTCGCATCATGACGTGCTGATGCAGAGAGGAACAGGCATCGTGCTGCCTACGTGTCGTTACTGTGTTGCAGTGAAGACATCTTGTTTCCTGAAGGTGGGCATATTAGTTGATAATGACAGCAATTTTTTTCTCTCTTTCTCTCGGTGCTAGCAGCAAGGACCGCTGTTCCCCCATGTTTGCGGCAAGATTGGGACCAGGTATTGCTGAAAAACATAACCCTTGAAGCCGCGAACTAGCCACCAGAGCTAACGGCCATCCCTAATTACTTCAAATAATTATAAGTTCCTTGCATCCCCCTTTTTGTATGTTGCGTTAATTTGAAAAAAAACACTCAATTCAAAGATTTCTTATGGCCCTAGTGACTTTGAGTTAATGAGGTTTTATTGTATCAGTGTTTATACAATCACCCCTATAACAACGTGTCAAGTATTTATGTGATGGTAGAGGATTTCTGCCGATCAGTTCCTAGCAAGCTCCTCCATCATCATTCACTTCGAGGAGATAGCGGCACTTTTAGTGTTTCACAGACAGGAGCAGCAAGCAGAAAAACTTGAGTACTTGATAGAAGAAAGTTAAGAACTGTTTAATCGGATGTTTTGTGAGGTGGTCTATAACTTTCTCATTGGAATTTTTTGCCCAACTTCATATCTTCAAAATTTAGTGAACTCTAAACATGCCTAATTAGGCAAGTAGGAAAAATACAAGAAATAGTCTGACCTACCCCAGGTAATATTCAGCAACCTTAATTTGGTTGCGTCGTCACAGAGTGCTTCGTCGTCACAGAGTGCTATACTCTGGCAAGAAATAACTTGGGCACCTTGTATATACAGGAACTTCTTTTTATAAATGTAACTTTTTTATATTTCCTAGCTGTTTTCCAAGAGCCACTTGGCTTTTATTAAAACAGCCAGTGTACCATGAACAGAGGTTGATCCCTCATTTCTTTTATTTTATATATGAGAAAGCAGCCAAGACAGGCCTCTCCTGGCTGCTTTCTTCTTTCTTGTTTGAATAAAATTTCAAATCTTTGGAAACAATCTTTTTTCTTCGTTCTTCACTCTCTATTTTTACATTTTTTTTAAATATAAAGCGACGGCCTGAAAAACCAGGAGAAAACCTTGTTTTTCATATTTTGACTGTATCGTCTGCTTTATAGTACTAGTAATAAAAAAACATTATTTTAAGAGCTCTGTAATTATATGTTTATGTTGTACATAATGTTTTGTTAACCTGTGTAGAATTTTCATTCGGTTGTGGTAGGGGTTGGGGGGAGTTGCGGTCGGGAAGCTAAGGGAGTGAATGAGAGTGTACATCAAAGGTATGGGGCAAGTGGTTAGATACAAGTTTTTTTTTTCCTTTCAAATTCTTTGAGGTCAAGTAAGTTGCTTCTAAGCTGGCCTTTTTTCTTTGGCACACACATTTGCCAGCTGTTACATTTTTACAAAACATATACTTATGTAACTTCTGTGATTTGCGATCATTGTAAAACAATGTTAACATGCACGTCGAATTCTAGGAAGGCATTCTACTGCGACTAAAAGCTGAGAGATTGGCGCTGTTATCACTCATAGAGTCTCCACTGATGGGGCATGCATGTCTCTGTGGTGGAATGGTTGTGGAATGGAGATTTTTTACTTGAGCTGATTGCATGTTCGCAGTTGCAGCAGCCTTGTGTAAGGCTTGAAAGTGCTACTCTGCAAAGTATAGAAAACACTGTCTGACCACAGCTGCTGGCTCTTAATGCACCGTGCACGAGTAGAAGGGCCTCGCAAACGTTTTGTAGACGTAGGCACCACAATTTGAACACAGTAGCCACTTTAGTCACACTTTCTACAATCTTCTGCGAGACGCTTGACGACATTATGCTGGACTTATTTTGTAACTTTTCATCTTTAAGTTTCTTGGCGTGATTTTTTTTTAAGAATGCGTGCCCTCAGGGTGAAGCTTTGAGCAAATATAGTTCAAGAAAAACTAGGTGTGCATCACTTTCCGAACTATAGTCTGTACCCAGTATTGTGGCCCAGAGATGTGACCTCAGAGTGAACCTTTCTTTTTGGACATTCCGCACCCTCTTTTTGGTCAGCAAGGACAAAATAAGCCCAAAAATAGGTTTCCCAGCTGTTTTTCAAGCTTTGTCCAAACTGGCATCTTGTGCCATGCCACCTTCATTTGTTAATGCATTCTTTTTCTGGTTTTCAAAGAAAGCAGTTCATATCTGCACATTTCTTTTATTAATAGCTATGCGATGTGGTCAGCATGACTGAACAGAGGACCAACGCACCGTCATTTTAGTTGCACTGCCCACATCTCAAAAATGTTCAATTACCAGACCACCCAGCTTGTGGTTTCTATCCTTTATCAATGTCATTTTCCTTTGCAACTGCATAGTCAAGCTCAAGTTCCTGTACATGCTAAATTTCACTGAGCTTATGAAGTGATGTGAAGGCTCTTTGTCTTTTCGATGTCGTTACCAAACAATCTGTGTAAATTCTGTATAAATGCATTCTGCAACTGGCAGCAAGGTATCATGCATCTGCTCAAAAATATTTGTACAAGCACTTAAAAGAAGCCATTTTAAACATAATAAGCAGTCATGACTTGTATATGAGCTGCGAGTATGAGCTGAAAATTTAATGTTGCTTGTGTACAGCAGCAGTCAATTCAGAGCTGATTTCATGGCAGTTCAGCTGATTTATCTCCAATTTAGCTTTAAAGAAAATTTTCTTGTGGCTGAATGAGTCATGTTCTTCAAGCATTCCTCTGATCATAAAAAAATGAACTTCCATGTTCTATTAATATTGATAAACATTCAATAATTATGATGAGCAAATATTCAAAGATTTGTACATAGATACAATGTCCCTGCTTTTTTAATTTGCACTTGATTAGAAAAATATTTGAGCAGACTGATGAATCGGAGTGCTGCTCCAAATCATTTGGCTGTAGGATAGCTGCTGCTGTTGCAAAAGGGCACCAGGTTTTGGGTGAATGCATTTGGCAGATAAGTGCTAAATAATTTACACTCCTTGATTAAAAAGGCTTGTTTTTTATGCATCCTATATACGAACTTGTTTTGCTTTGTTACATGACCAGTGTCATCAAAATTACATCCTTTTAAAACATTGTGCAGAGCTGTAATATGTGGTTCCCTTGCTGCATTTCTGTGACTGTGATGGTGCTCCCAATACTTGAGAGGTTAACCTTTAGCAAGATTCTATGTTATCATGACATATTCGTGTAAGCAGTTTTACATGTGTATGTCATGGTATACAGGCTTTTCTTTATTATTGTTACAAATTAAATGGACTTTACGTAAAATCCATATTGCATGTTGACTTCGAAAGGAGAAAACATTGCATACATATTCGATTTGATGTGTGGTGGTCATTCCTTTTGATATTTTAGTAGGTTTGATACAATCAGAGCTTGTATTTTTATAATACATATTATAGCTTGCTTTCTATTCTTATCATGTGTCATGTATCATGGCCAATTCCAGCGAAAATAGCAGTGAGACAGCCTCCAAGCATTGTTACAATTAATAAAAAAAGAACGAATTGAGCATAAAATGAGGGTAATCGCCATGAGTACACAACTATAGTGAAAGTCGGGCATGCCATGCGAGCACCAACAACAAATCTCAGTGGTTTTGCCCCCATCAGATCAACTAAAAGCGAAAAATAAACACGTCATAACTCGTTCAGTTACTAATCAGATGCAATCAATTTTTACGCATCTCAATGAAATAGTCATACACGTGGCAGCATTGGAGATTGGCAAGCGCTGATACGGAAAAAGTAACCGCATGCTTGCAGGAGATGCTTGGTGGGGGAGTTTTTCATTGCAATTCTTTGAGAAATAAGAAACAAGGTGCTGCCGGAGTGTGTTAATGAAATTTTGGTGGTCTCTTGCTCCGTAGTGATGTTAGGTGGCACTTTGTCCTAGAAGTGCATATTTCTTCAAATGCTTGGCTATTGCCATTGCACATTCATGATCTGTCGTACAGGACTCTTTTCACTTGTGATCATAACGGGTTCGTAAAAGAATGCTAAAAGATATAACTCAGGTAGATAGGCTAGAAAAAGTCAAGTGAAGCTGTTGCCTGGGAGACATGCAATTCTTATGAAAGTATGACTAAAAAACCAATAGAAGCACAATTGTCCGTCAATTAAGAAACAAAATGCACCTACTAAAAGCTAGGCTGCCACATTCTGAAAGCCTGTGTGCACTTGTGTAACATAAAACATTATAACTATATGTTAGAAAAATGTATACTGCAATGTTAAAAAAAATCCACTCTTACTGTGAAAATTGACCTTTTAATCGGAAAAGACTCTGCACCAAAATACTGGTAGCAATGCTGCCTTCGAGTTTCTATACCAGATCACATCCATACAGATTTTGTTGGTCTATTCCCAAGCCTATGTAATTTCAGTCAATAAAGGTCAACTGTATATGAGTACCGAAAAGTCAGTTTCATGAACCATCATATAGCCACAATGGTTCGAACATGAAAAATACTTGAACATCAGTGTCATCTTACTCAAGCATTGGCCCTAAGGTTGTGGGGATGCTGACATCCCCCCCTGTAAAGTTGTCGGCGCCACGTGGCGCACGTGTCTCGCCCCAAGGCTTTATTTTGGTGGTGACCACCACCGGGCGATAGATGGCGTTGCGTTCGCTCTGAGTACCACTGTTGGTAGAATGGTAGCGCCGGTGGTGGCCCCTGGCGGAAGGCAGGCCTTGGTGGTGGGCGAGCGTTGAGCGAGCCTCTTCTGCGCGTGGCGGCTGCCGCGAACGGTTGTCTGTCGCGTGGGCCCCCCGGTGCTCGGCACCGCGGGCTTCGCGCCGGGGTCCCACGTGGAAGGTCAGGCGTTGGCGACGCCGCCTTGGGTATGTGCTAGTGTGTTGGGTGTGTTAGTGTGTGTTTATCATGTTATTGTGTGTTTAGTGTGTCCCTGCGTTATGTTGTTTGTATGGTAGCATGTTAGTTGAAATTGATGTATCATTCGGCGGACGATATCGTCGTCTAAATTAGTTAATAAATGTATGTATGTTGTGTGCTCTGTACCGACCGCGTCAACTGTGTCCGTTCACTCCAAGAGCGTGGCGTGGCGAGGCGCTCGTTCGCCTCGCCGAGGAGACCCCACACTGGCGCCCAACGTGGGGCTCTTGGAGTATCGGACGACAGTTTTTGCGGTTCAGTACAGGGATTTTGTTAGAGCCGGAGTAGAGTAGGCCTAGGGGGGACTTCTTTGCTAGCGTCGGTGGTGTGCTTTGTTGAGAAGCGAGGAGATTGGTTTTGTAACGTGTTTCAATTTGTCGGCAAGTTGACTTCCTATTTATTTTTTTTGCTCGCATGTGTTATTTTCTGTTGTTGTTAGTTTTCAAAAAGTTGTTGAATTAGGACGAAAGCCATGCGGTCCGCATCCTGGGGTGAGCAAGGCCTAGAGCACGTGGTTTGTAGGCCAGGCCCGAAGCGAGTGAGTACGGAAGCCTCGTGGGTGGTCCGATTTTCTGTGAATAGCTTCTTCTATCTCTTTGGGCTCAGGGAGCCGGGCGTCGTTGCTGACTTGTATTGCGGCTCGACGCCGGGGCGTCGTGACACCGCCCGGGGCGGTGGACGCCGATCGCTCGGTAAGCTGCTGTGTGCGGCGAGCGATAGGGCCACCTCACAGAGTGGACGTCTCCTCGCGGCTGCCTCTTCTGCGCCTAGGCTGGGTGCTGGGTGGATGCCGGTTGTTGCCGAGCGACTCATTAGGCCTAAGGCTCTGCGCAGCCGCCTGTCGCACGTGGCACAACTAGGTGGATCGTGGCGTTGAGGTGTTGCGCTCTGCTTCCCTCACTTTTTTTTTATCTCGCGATGCAAGGGTTAGGAAAAGTGATTTTTGTTTTATTTTGATGGGCGTCTCGGTCGCCACCGATGAATTAGCTAGCAGTACTGACCACCGTACCACGTGGCTGAAAAGCCTGAAGCTCCCTCCCTAGGCTGCGCTCCATTGTTTCTTTCGAGTTTTGTTTTTTGTTGATGTATTCAGCGGGAGGGATGTCATCCACGGCCGGCTGTCCTGCACATCGTCAGCGTCACTGGCCAGGAATGCGGTCGTGAGGTCGGGCGATGGAGATGCCTGGGACCTGCGCAACTGCCTGCAGTCCGGCGCCCTCGCGAGTGCTGGTCGCAACTGGAAGACGTGTCGGCGCTAGCGACGGATCGTCGCGCCGACGGCAACGTTGCTGTTGCGGGGCCGGTACTGAGGTGAAGTCTAGCCGGACAGTGCAGCAGTGTCGACCAGCGGCGGTGTCGTGGTGCAAGGACATTATGGTCGTGCGATATGATTTTTTTGTTAAAGCTTGTGTAGCTAATTTCTGATTTCGGGATATGGTTTCATTTAAGGTTGGGGGAATGTGGGGATGCTGACATCCCCCCCTGTAAAGTTGTCGGCGCCGCGTGGCGCACGTGTCTCGCCCCAAGGCTTTATTTTGGTGGTGACCATCACCGGGCGATAGATGGCGTTGCGTTCGCTCTGAGTACCACTGTTGGTAGAATGGTAGCGCCGGTGGTGGCCCCTGGCGGAAGGCAGGCCTTGGTGGTGGGCGAGCGTTGAGCGAGCCTCTTCTGCGCGTGGCGGCTGCCGCGAACGGTTGTCTGTCGCGTGGGCCCCCCGGTGCTCGGCACCGCGGGCTTCGCGCCGGGGTCCCACGTGGAAGGTCAGGCGTTGGCGACGCCGCCTTGGGTATGTGCTAGTGTGTTGGGTGTGTTAGTGTGTGTTTATCATGTTATTGTGTGTTTAGTGTGTCCCTGCGTTATGTTGTTTGTATGGTAGCATGTTAGTTGAAATTGATGTATCATTCGGCGGACGATATCGTCGTCTAAATTAGTTAATAAATGTATGTATGTTGTGTGCTCTGTACCGACCGCGTCAACTGTGTCCGTTCACTCCAAGAGCGTGGCGTGGCGAGGCGCGCGTTCGCCTTGCGGAGACCCCACAAGGTTCTGTTGCAAAATTTCAAAAATTGAAATTTGGCAATCATGTTCTCCTCTAGTGAATATTTTACCAAGAAATAATTGGAGTACATATAGCAATCTTAAGATTATTTATTTAGGCAACTTGCTGTTTCTCTTTAGTGTGCCTGCAACTTTGATGCACACAGCTGCCGTTTCCTGAGCATTGTGCTTCGTTTTCTTTCTTATGCTGTATACGTGTGCTGTCTCATTAGTTGATAATCTTTACAGAATTCATTTACAACTGAAACGGTGTGTTGGATTCAAAATCAAAAAATTTGAATTGTGCTATGTAATTTAAGACAATGGTAAGTTCACATATTATGATCACCATACAAGAAATTAGTACATATATGTGACAGACCTGAACCTATTCACCATTGATTGAAGACAGTGACATTTGTTTTGCATATTCTACCCATTGTACTGTCTAGTATTGTGACCATAATGTAGCAAATTCCATGCCTGAAGCTAACGTTTTCGACTGTGACATTCACTGCATTATCCCCAATATTAGACTCTTGCTATACTACATTAGTAGTATAATAGTCTGTAAGATCTTTTGCAGGTCACAAACCAGTTTAATGTGAAGTGTGTGGAATGATAGCTTTCTGCTGTGGCACACCTTGTGTAGCTTCTACAGCATTGCTTACTAAATATGAGTCAAAGTGTAGTTAAGGTTGTAGTATATATCATGAATATATTTACTTCAAGGCATGGAGAAGAGAAGGAAGATTCACTAAGGTGCTTAAACGAACATGCTTAAAATGAATATAGAATAATGAAGGCAAAAGAAGGCAGGACATGGAAGATTGAGTAAAGAAAATGAAAAAGTAAGAAAGCTGGCATGAAAGGCGTTGTGGCCCGGGGAGAAGGACAGGTAAGATGCAGGGGGCTTTGAAACGAGAAGAGGCATGCACGGGTGGTTGCAGCGGTACGGTATTCCACCGAAGTCCGCCAGAACAGCTTCTGGAAAAATGCACCAGCCTTCTTAGCAACACCCTATGAGCTGCGGAGCATGATCAGGAGTGGAGCTTAGCCGAGCCACCTCACCCTCGTAAGGACGGGCAAGATGTCCTGCAGCTATGCTTCATACGCTGCACATCACAAGAACGAGTTGTACAGTCACTGTGGGGATCCAACGTTGCAGCTGGCAGCTGCGCACCTGTGGTGCGACGGACTTCACAGACGCAATGAGACTTTACTCGACAGCCAAGCCACCACCATGTCAGGCTGTGCATCTGTACAGTAAGTATGACTCACCAGTCTGCATATACAGTGTAGGGGACGGCTGTAGCTTATTTCGCATATGTCTTTTGCTACTTGGGTTTTTCATATTTGGGTTGTTCATTTATAAAGATTTTTCGTGCCCCCCTTTGCTCCTGTGTCATGTTTACCATCTAGAGACCATGACAAAATAATGGCAAGCCTGCCAGGATTAGTTATCCTACCTCATCGGTCTCTCATGTCACAATAACATGGACTATGATAAATTGTTGAGAAAAGCAACTGCATTAGGACTCAGCCGAGAGAATTATTTACCTTCTTAGAACGCATGGAACAGAAAGCTCGCAAGGTACGCAAAGCTGAGAAGGAGATTCTTCTCTTAAAGCTGCGGTTAGCAGACGCCTCTAATGGAAGAGATGATGACAGCAGTTCATCTATTTCTGTCAAAAGGGAGTCACCGAGAGAGAAAACTTTATTTAAGGAAAAGTAATGACAACAGGCATTGCTCGTTGCCCCTAGTCGTTGGCCAGAATCCTTTGAGACATGGCAGAAGCAAGGGCTTGACTGATGTCTTGCTGGTTGTTGGGGTCTCAGCTGCTGAGCAAGGCCTCCCAAGATTCTACATTGTGTGAAGCATCGTTTTGACTCGGGCATATCCACACCATGTGGGCCAAATCTGCCACCTCATTACATATTTTTCACAGGGACCAGAAAACTTTGGCATGTCACTTGCTGTAAAGAAAGGGGTGTACGCCTCTGTGGATCAGTGGCTAGGGTGCTCAGCTACTGACCTGAAGGTCGCTGGTTCGATCTCGGTTGCAGCGGTCGCATTTCGATGGCAGCGAAATGGTAGAGGCCCTTGTACTGTGTGATGTCAGTGCACGTTAAAAAACACCAGATGGTCAAAGTTTTCAGAGTTCTCCAGTACGACTTCTCTCATAATCATATCATGGTTTTGGAACTTAAAACCCTACATACTAAAAAAAAAAGTATGGGGTTTGGAAAAACTCCCGTCTGCAACCTTCGCCACGTATTCTCGTTTTTCTTACTGAGCGATCTGTCTCCTCCCTTGTATACACTCTTATTCAGCTTGTAGTGGGCTACGATTTTATGATATGTGTGCATATCTCAGTTATTTTTGTAAGTTGGGTAACTTGAGAGGCTCTGGGGGTCGACTAGTAAATGAGACCTTGGGCAACCGAACGAGTTTTGAAGTTGGTAATAGCCAAGGCTATGGACACTTACTCAGCCTCTACAGTCTCGACACCACTGACTGCAGCAGGCCATCAGGGCGCAGTCTCCCCTGACAGCCACTGCCGTGCACGCCGCTTTGCTCTCATATTCTGCAGCGTCTGTATACATGACGTCCTGTTGACCAGTGTACCTGGCTTGTAATGCCTCTCCTCTGGCTTTACTTCTGCCTTCGTGAAAGGCAGGGTTCATGTTTCCGGGTAGCGGAGGTATCTTTATTTTGTCCCCGATCTGTACTGGTATGTCTTTTGAGCGCACTGGCTCACGATTGGCCTCGTAGCCCAAGCTCTTTAATGTTGCTCCCCCCATTTTATATCCAAGTAGCATTTGACGCTGTGTAGTAACAGTAGCCTCAATCAGCTCATTGAGTGTGTTCGATACACCTAACTACACAAGTCTGTCAGTGGACATGTTCGGGGAAAGTCCGAGCGCGACTTGTTATCGAGCTTGTTATCGAAAATGGTATCGAGCTTGTTCCTCTCCACTTGTTTTAATTTGAGATAAGGTGCCACATAAACTATCCTACTCATTATGAAGGTTTGCACGAGTCCAAGAAGGTTCACCTCCTTCATCCTGGCATGCCTGTTGGTTATTCGTCTCATGAGACAACATGCCTGGTTTGAACTGGCTTCTACCGTGGCAAGCTATTCATGATTCTTGTAGTTCACCTGTATTAGGACTCTGATACTGTTGACCATGGGGATCTCTGTGCCATTAACGTACAAGTGGATGTCCACTTCAGGCTTTTTGTGGGAGCACCGTTTTCTGGGGGGCATAAGGAACAGTGATTCTGACTTTTTGGCCGAACATTTAAGTCCTTTAGATCCTAGGTACTCTACGATGTTACCAATGGCGTTTTGCGGGGAGCTTTCAGTTTGCTTTTCACTGCCCTTGTTGAACCATAATGTCAAGTCGTCCACGTAAATAGTGCGATTCAAATTTTTAATATCTCTTCAACTGACTGTTCAGGCAGTTCCAACGTAACAATGTTGAAAATGGTTGGTGATAATGCAGAGCCCTGCGGCATCCCCCTGTTGCCTAATTTAATGTCCTTGATGGATTCTTCCCCGATTTTTAAAGTGGCTTTCTGTTCGAAAGGAAGTCCTTGACGTAGTTGTATACTCTCTTTCCGACATTGAGTGAGGTCAGATTCTCCAAGATCGACACGTGCTTCATGTCAAATGCTTTGGCCACATCTAACCACATAACTTTTGTGTCTCACGTTGGCTTGTCAACAATTTGGTCCTTGAGCTGTAGCATCACGTCGCATACCAATAGTTTTAGTTGAAAAACCGATCATGGTGTCTGGATACATACCATTCTCTTCTATGTACCTATTGAGCTGCATCTTAACGACATGTTTCTAAGTTTACCATGCAAGACATTAACAATATTGGCCTGAGGTTCTCGAAACTCAGTTTTGTACCTCACTTGGGAATGAAAGTAACATTTGCGAATCCACTCATGAGGTATGTGGGGTCTCGGCGAGGCGAACGCGCGCATCGCCACGCTACGCTCTCGGAGTGAACGGACACAGTGGACACGGTCGGTACAAAGCACACAACATACATAGATTTATTAACTAATTTAGACGACGATATCGTCCGCCGAATGATACAACAATTTCAAATAACATGCTACCATACAAACAACATATCGCAGGGACACACTAAACACACAATAACATGATAAACACACACTAACACACCCAACACACTAGCACATACCCAAGGCGGCGTCGCCAACGCCTGACTTTCCACGTGGGACCCCTGGCGCGAAGCCCGCGGTGCCGAGCACCGGGGGGCCCACGCGACAGACAACCGTTCGCGACAGCCGCCACGCGCAGCAGAGGCTCGCTCCACTCTCGCCTACCACCAAGGCCTGCCTTCCGCCAGGGGCCATTACCGGCGCTACCACTCTACCAACAATGGTACTCAAAGCGAACACAACGCCATCTATCGCCCGGCGGTGGTCAGCACCGAAATGAAGCCTTGGGGCGAGACACGTGCGCCACGCGGCGCAGACAACTTTACAGGGGGGGGGGGTGTCGGCACCCCCACATTCCCCCAACCTTAAAACAAACCATATCTCGAAATCAAAAATTAGCTACACAAGCTTTAACAAAAAAATGATATCGCACGACCATGATGTCCTTGCACCACGACACCGCCGCTGGACGACACTGCTGCACTGTCTGGCTAGACTTCACCTGAGTACCGGCCCCGCAACAGCAACGTTGCCGTCGGCGCGACGATCCGTCGCTTGCGCCGACACGTCTTCCAGTTGCGATTAGCACTCGCGAGGGCGCCGGACTGCAGGCAGTTGCGCAGGTCCCAGGCATCTCCATCGCCCGACCTCACGACCGCATTCCTGGCCAACGACGCTGATGATGTGCAGGACAGCCGGCCGTGGATGACATCCCTCCCGCTGAATACATCAACAAAAAACAAAACTCGAAAGAAAACAAAGGAGCGCGGCCTAGGGGAGGGAGCTTCAGGCTTTTCGGCCACGTGGTACGGTGGTCAGTACTGCTAGCTAATACATCGGTGGCAGCCGAGACGCCCATCAAAATAAAACAAAAATCACGTTTCCTAACTCGTGCTCACAAGAAAAAAAAAGTGAGGGAAGCAGAGCGCGACACCTCAATGCCACGATCCACCTAGTTGTGCCACGTGCGACAGGCGGCTGCGTAGAGCCTTAGGCCTAATGAGTCGCGCGGCAACAACCGGCATCCACCCAGCACCCAGCCTAGGCTCAGAAGAGGCAGCCGCGAGGAGACGTCCACTCTGTGAGGTGGCCCTATCGCTCGCCGCACACAGCAGCTTACCGAGCGATCGGCGTCCACCGCCCCGGGCGGTGTCACGACGCCTCGGCGTCGAGCCGCAATACAAGTCAGCAACGACGCCCGGCTCCCTGAGCCCAAAGAGATAGAAGAAGCTATTTACAGAAAATCGGACCACCCACGAGGCTTCCGTACTCACTCGCTTCGGGCCTGGCCTACAAACCACGTGCTCTAGGCCTTGCTCACCCCAGGATGCGGACCGCATGGCTCTCGTCCTAATTCAACAACGTTTTTGAAAACTAACAACAAAAAATAACAACACTTGCGAGCAAAAAAAATAAATAGAAATTCAACCTGCCGACCAATTGAAACACGTTACAAAACCAATCTCCTCGCTTCTCAACAAAGCACACCACCGACGCTAGCAAAGATGTCACCCCTAGGCCTACTCTACTCCGGCTCTAACAAAATCCCTGTACCGAACCGCAAAAACTGTCGTCCGATACTCCAAGAGCTCCACGTTGGGCAGCCAGTGTGGGGTCTCCTCGGCGAGGCGTACGAGCGCATCGCCACGCCACTCTCTTGGAGTGAACGGACACAGTTGACACGGTCGGTACAAACCACACAACATACATACATTTATTAACTAATTTTGACGACGATATCGTCCGCCGAATGTTGCACCAATTTCAACTAACATGCTACCATACAAACAACATAACGCAGGGACATACTAAACACACAATAACATGATAAACACACACTAACACACCCAACACACTAGCACATACCCAAGGCGGCGTCGCCAACGCCTGACTTTCCACGTGGGACCCCTGGCGCGAAGCCCGCGGTGCCGAGCACCGGGGGGCCCACGCGACAGACAACCGTTCGCGGCAGCCGCCACGCGCAGCAGAGGCTCGCTCCACTCTCGCCTACCACCAAGGCCTGCCTTCCGCCAGGGGCCACCACCGGCGCTACCACTCTACCAACAATGGTACTCAAAGCGAACACAACGCCATCTATCGCCCGGCGGTGGTCACCACCAAAATGAAGCCTTGGGGCGAGACACGTGTGCCACGCGGCGCAGACAACTTTACAGGGGGGGGGTGTCAGCACCCCCACAGGTATTGTCCTCTTTTCCCAACACTCCTGCACATACGTTACAAGGTCAGCAATGTATCAATTGTCTGAATTATGTAGCATTTTGGTGGTGACTCTGTCCAGCCCTGCCACTGATCTAGTTCTTAGCTGATTAATCTCCACTCTCACCTCAGCGGTGGAGATGGGAGCGTCTAGGGCTGAGTTTTCTCTCCCTCCATAATCTGGGCGGGGTTCAGATTCATCAAAATTAATGTACCTGTTCAGAACTTGTAAGCTGGTGTGCCATCCTTTCCAATTGCTGTTTAGATGCTGTCTTTGTGCTATCTAGACCTAAGATGTGGCAGAAAGTTACGACATCTCGGCTGTACTTATATTCCGATCCATCTCATGAGAGATGTTCCCAGAGCTTTGTTTCGCGAGTTTGATGGCGTGCTCTTTAATTTGGCTGTTTTGACACTTTCGTGGTTGCGTGAAATATGGCCGTCTTTGGATAGTCCAGGAAACATTATTTTTTATGGCACCAAAAGTTTTTGATGTTGTTGTTTATAATATTGTCGTAACGTGAAAATAACAGGATACAGGACGACGGTGCGACCAGGAAAAACAAGGTTTGTATTAACACAACAAAAGAGCAGCCGCTTCAACGTCGTCTTCCTCGAATCAATCGTGGGTGCTGTCCACACTCACCACTTCGTCGTTCTCTGTCGTCTTGCCCGGCCTTTAGCCGTGACATTAGCCTCCCATTCAAGAAAGCATCGTCCCGATGCTTTATGATCAAAGTGGCTTGTACTCGTTGGAAACGCATGAGTTCATTCGGAGAAATAAGGCTTCATCCGAACAACATGCACAACTTCTGGAGCACACCTTCGACGCCTTAGAGAGTGCGCAATATCAAGAACAACCTCATGATTAATGTCACTGAGACATCGTAGAACTTTATAGGGCCTTAACAGTTTTTCTGATAGGCCACGGCACCGAATAGGAGTCCATATCCAAACTTTCTCTCCTGGCTCGTATGAGACTAGTCGGTAACGAAGGTTGTACCGTTTTGAATCGTAGTCCTGCTGGCGACTAATACGTAAGCGTGCAAGTTGTCGGGCTTCTTTGGCAAGCTGGGTGATATAATCGGCATCCGTTTTTACGTCTTCGCACACGTGCGGCAGCATAGCATCCAGCATAGTGGTGACTTCAGGACAATGAAGAAGGCGGAATAGCGTTGTTCTTGTTGTTTCTTGATGATCCGTGTTATAGGCGAGCATGACATACGGCAAGATCTCGACCCAATTTTTATGCTCCACATCGACTTACATGCAGAGCATATTCGCAAGTGTCTTATTGAGATGCTTCGTAAGACCATTCGCTTGCGGATGATACGCCGTTGTTCGCCGGTGGGATGTTCCACTAAGTCTTAAAACTGTCTGTAATTGTTCGGCTGCGAATGCAGTTCTCCTGTCAGTTATTACCACTGACAGAGTGCCATGCCTCAGCACCACATTCTCTACAAAAAATCGGGCTGTTTCACTTGCCGTGCCCCTCTCCAGAGCCTTGGTTTCGGCGTAACGAGTGAGGTAGTCGGTGGCTACTATAATCCATCTGCGATCTGCCGATAAGGTGGGAAATGGGCCCAAAATATCCATTCCGACTTGAGCGAATGGAGTAATAGGCACGTCAATAGGATGTAGGAGGCCTGCTGGTTTGACGGGTGGGACTTTTCTGCGCTGGAAATCAAGGTACATCCGAACATAGTGTTGAACGGTCGCCGTCAGTCTCGGCCAGTAGTATTTCTGCCTCACTCTGCACAGCGTACAAGTGTAACCCAAGTGGCCGGATGTTGGTTCATTGTGGCATGCCTCTAATACTTCACTCCTTAGAAATGTTGGCACGAGTAAGTAGTCGTTTCTGTGTGACGTGAGGTTCATCTTATACAGGACGTCGTTGCGCAAGCAAAATGACGAAAGCCCCCTCGCAAACAGTCTAGGTACAGCTGAAGTGTCGCCCCGCCGCGGTGGTCTAGTGGCTAAGGTACTCAGCTGCTGACCCGCAGGTCGCGGGATCGAATCCCGGCTGCGGCGGCTGCATTTCCGATGGAGGCGGAAATGTTGTAGGCCCGTGTGCTCAGATTTGGGTGCACGTTAAAGAACCCCATGTGGTCAAAATTTCCGGAGCCCTCCACTACGGCGTCTCTCATAATCATATGGTGGTTTTGGGACGTTAAACCCCACATATCAGCATTTTGACGGGCGGCAACCTTCCCCCAAAGGTCGCTGCTGTTAGTTTCCTCGACGAGGGCTAGGGGAAACTATTGTACAGCAAAGAGTTATCCTTCAATGAAGTCAGTTTAAAACCACAAATTTATTAATAGTACGAAAAAAAGTAATCAAACGAAAAAATTTTAACCTGAACAAAAAAATTTCATGAAACCATCAACACTGCTCTGAACAGGGTGAGCATATAAAAAAATCGAAATATACATTTTAAGCACAAAGGACTCGCACAATTATCCTGAAAATATAAGTGCTCTAAATGCGAAAGTTTTTGTGTACATAAAATAACATTACATGTGGTGTTTTTTTCATGCCACCAGGTGAAGCGCTTTCACGATGCAGTAAAAGGCATGTTTGCTGCGCATATTTTACAGAAAAATATTTCTTTTCTGTTCTGTCCAATAATTTGAGCAGTAAAAAACAAAGTCAACACCTCATGAAGCGTCGCACAGCACCACGGAGCGTAGCTCTAAGCTTCACTTCAAGCTGTCTCCGTGCATGAAACTGCACTTTCTGCACTGCGGCTGGCAAGGGGTCCCGTCCAAAGGATGTGAGCACCCAGCAGATAAGAGCCCTAACCTTGAGAGTACATCGGATCATCTTACACCAATGCTCACTAGTCATAACGCGGCCCAAGTACAAAGCTAAACTGACCGGCAGATGACCACTGATGTTCCGAGGTGGTTTGACGAACTCTCGTCGTTCGTGCTGAAATTAGACGTGTCAATGTCGTTTCCCAAGCCTGTGCTGTTATCATTTAAAGATTCCAGCCAGGTGCTCGAGAATCTGCCGAAATTCGGCGTTTTCGTGAAGCTGCTGCGCGCCACGTCAACGCCATCGTTGAAACTACACACACTCACCGGCGTGTATAGAAAGGCACTTTAATATCTTTATGCGGTTGAAAAAAGAGAAACACAAAATTAAAACTGATAGAATACTTCTACTTTTACACGTCAGATGGTGCAAGGTGTCCAGAAGTGTTCGAAACGGGGCACATTTTCAAGTTGGTAAATATCAACAATGTACTATTGATGTGGATAGGCACGGTCACGAAAATGTGAAAGGCGCTGTCTGTTTCCCGATATTCTGATCCCATCTCGTCTGTCGAAGTCTGTTCTCTAACCCTTTCTTTTTCCTCCAGAGATTTACTAATCTCCCGTCAACCACTTCATTGTCCTTTTCGGTTTCCACCACTTCGGTAACTTCCTTAAAGGGGCCCTGCAACACTTTTTGAGCATGGTCAGAAAACCTTGCCGATCAGTAGTAGAGACACGCGAGCCATTAGAGCGCAGCATGTGGCCTGGAATTTACAATAAATTATCAAAGTCGGATAAAAAAATCGGTTTCTCTTCTCTCGAGAAATGATGACAGACGCTAAAAAATCGGGCGTTAGAAGACCATCTATTAGCCAGTGGCTGATTTGAACATGGCGCGCTCGGTCGTATCAGGGACCACCACGAGAGGCCGCGATTTATCCACTCATGCGCATGCCATCAAACGGAAAAAGCCACGTATTTTCTGATGTATTTCTGACGTGCTTTCTTTGCCCCTGCCATCCCTCCCTGCTTAGCCTCCAGCGCTTTCGCCGGGACGAGAGAAGAGAGAATGCGATTGCAGCATGTGAAAAATTTTTATAATTACGCTCGTACTGGACGAATTCTTAAAATTTTTGTGGCATTGAATTCATGAAGCAATAAGCTTTTCCAGTGAATTCATTCCGTGGTTATTTGGAAAAGTGTTTCAAAACCCCTTCAACAGTTCGTATCACCTCATCACACCACTCGGCAATGTCAGGAATGGGAGCCGGGTCGTCCCTGAGGTCCCTGAAAGAGTTCTTGTAGTGAAAGTGATCCTCTACCCTCCGTTTCCGAGGTGTTACCAGGCCTCCCTCTATCACCACTTCTATTATCTTATGATTGTGGCCTATGTCCTCGTTTGCGTTGCACCACATGGTACTAGTCCCTCTCCCTGTCAAAGTGAGGTCGGGTGATGTGTCACTGTGACACTCTCTCTTCCTTGTGGGCTGGATCAGGTCAGTTATTAGATCTATATTTATGAGTTTCTATGTCGTCCCACAATTTCCTGCCCTAATAGATGCTTGCTTATATCCCCATGTCTTGTGGTGAGCGTTGAAACAAAGAAATCCCCAAAATCACATCGCCTTTGTCTGGGAAAGCAGTATATATTCAATACAACCAAGCTGCCGTTTTTGTGTGTGTTTGTGTGATATAAGTTCTCTGAGAACGCAATCGATCTGTGCATTCCCAATGTCATGCTGCACCAGCGTAGAACAGGGTGGCCACTTGCGTACTTACGCCTTTGCTTACGTAGGATTTTTAGCTCGGTAATGTCTCCTTTCTCCGAAATTCCGGTATTTCTATTACCTTCAGTCAATCCCCTTTTCTCGGAAATTTCTGCAGGACCGCACGCTTGCGTGTGAAGCCTCTTCACTTCTATTGCTAAATGTTGTTTTTACTGGGTCTGTGAGCCATGATTGCCACTTAGGTTATTGATCGGCCTGCCTAATAGTTGTTGGGTGAGCCGCTCATACACCACGGTCCCTCTATTTAAGTTCTTTGGTCAATTTATTATCCTGCTGATGCAGCCACTCCGTCAGATTATCTCGCTGATACAACTGCTGTGTTAGATTTTGAAACATCCCCAACATTCGTTTCTCGAAGGCCTTACACCATTCACGATCCTGGGTAGATTTGACTACAAAGTTTGCCTTCGGCTTTGCTATTTTTTGTTTATAACTGTTTCTACATTCTTGTATATTTTAGGCATTTGCACCTCTGTTGCATTCTTTTTATCTGGAGGAGGAGTAGTGGTCTGCTCCTCTGACCTTTGTACATTTGGATTCTGCAACAATTGTGGTTGGAAAACTGGTGCTGTTTTAGATGACTCAATAGCTATTTGAAGCTCCTCAATTTGCCTACTCATCACCGCTAGCTGCCAATTTCTTTCTTAATCATAAACATTTCTTCATTGCATTTACCCTAGGAGGCCTTCTCTCCCAACCCATCCTATGGTTCGGCGACGTGGGTCTCGCACTGTTGAGGACAGCACTGGCAAAAGTCAGCCACTGGACCGGTCATCAGTGGCGGCTTTTCTTCCCATCTTTTCGGTAGTCTTGGGAAAGAACCTGCCCTCCCTCTCAATCTACTCCTGTGCTTCCTGTGCATTTTTAATGGCGACGACTGCCAAACTGGAGTTGCCCTGCTTCCTAATGCCAAGTATCTGTGGGTTTCTTGGGTTACCGAAAGCCTTTGTCAGTTCCTCTGTTGTCAATCTCGGGTTGATGCCGCAAACTACTCCCTGCCCATTATCATTGTGCGGCACGAGGTATGCCGTGACGTTGTAGTTCTTGCCTTCAATCTCTGTAGACTTCATCTTGCTCACCTTCCGGACAGTGTCCATGTCTGAAGTGGTGAATAGCAGGGTGCCTTGCTTGTCATTAACAATAAGCACTTCTTTTTCTTTTCTCTTAACCCACTGAACTTGAACTGCCATGCATATTGCTGCACTCAGCCTGGAGTTCGGAACTTTTGCGAGCGCCAGCTCGCTCTTCAGACAAAATGCTATTCATTTCTCTGTCATAAAATAGGACATAGGAGGGAAGGGGAGCAGGAAAATCTTCATAATTGAACCCAAATATCAAACTTCCAAGTAGCAGAAGACATGCAAAATAAGCTATTTCAGTTCCTTACACAATACTATATACCCAAACTAGTGAATCATATTTACAGTGCTGGTGCATGGCCTCGCATGGTGGCGGCTCCGCTATCGAGCCATTAAGTCTCGTTGTGTCTGGGAAGTTCATCGTGCCACAAGTGCATAGCCGTCCACTGCACCGACCAGTCCCAGCAGTATCACGTCATGGCAACGTCATGTCCCCGCAGTGACTGTACCTATACAGCTGCAACCGCCTGTCCGTGTCTCTCCTCATTCTAAAGGCGCCGGCGTCTTCTATGTACATCTCTCCCAGCCACGTCACCTCTTGTGCCCATTTTTTTACTTCTTTGTTTGTTGATCTTTGTTTTCATACTCTTTACTCAATTATGTCTTTCGAGTGCTGTCTTCTATTTTCTTCATTATTGTATATTAATTTTAAGCACATTCTTTTATCTTAGTCCTTCTTGTTTTTCTCTATACCTCTATGTAAATAATTTAATGACAGTATAGTTCAGAACATCTGCCAGTGATTTTTATTGGAACAAGTCAGTACACACGAGCATAGCAAAACAGCTATGCTCAATTGTGCACCGCTTAACAGCTCTGCACAATTTCATTCACTTATTAAGCCTTGTCCCACTTGCTCGTTCAATGGCAGATCCCGATCGCTTGCTGACGTATGGCGTGCTGTGGTCCCCAGACCGGCTGCTCTACCTGGCTGGCTACCTGGTTGTGCTGTTCGTCTGTACCGTCCTCTGCCTTCCTGCTGTGTGGCAGCTATGCATCTCAGTATGGCGCCATTTTTGCCCAGGGAAGCCTTCACGGTTCTATGGTGGCAGTCTTCTGCCACTTCTTCGTTGATGGTGCACATGCATGTGTGTGTGCTTGCCAGTCACATAGACAGGCCTCAGGTGTAATGGTCCCCATAGTTCAGTGCACTGAGGAGCTTGTGATGATTCCTTTTAATGTGATAGAGTAACATATACCTCTCTAGCCACTTCTCCTAGCCGCAGTGCAGTGGTCCCTAGGCCCACTTCACTATGGCTGCTGCATTGTTCTGCTGACCACAAAATTTCCTATTTGTTTAGGGCCATCATGGCTAAATTTTAGTTGGAGGAAAATGAAAAAAAATGCTCTTGTGTCTCGCTTGGGGGTACCTATTGAGAAGAATCCCAAGTGGTCAAAACTAATCTGAAGATTTACACATAGTATTTCTCGTAGGTGTCTCTGATAGCCAAAGTCGCTTTGGAGCACCAAACCCCATTAGCAGACCAACCAAGTAGTTTTCCTTGTAACCTGTGCATCACTTAGGCACTTTTTAAGACCCACAAGTCAGTTGATTGGTAACCTTTTAATCCAAAAGAAAGCCTCTGCTATGTGCCTAGTGTGTGCCTTCTGTTAAAAGGCATTTTTTTGCTGTAGTTTGTAGGTTTTTTGTTGTTTTGCTGTTTTTTTTTTAAATCACGCACTCCTTAGGTCAAGATTTTAGTGTAGATTGGCCATGGTGGCTGCATTTCAGTGGGGTAGAAATTCAAATATACCCATGTACTTATATTTAGGTGAAAGGCAAAAAAAAACTACAGGTGGCCAAAATGAATTTAGTAGCCCACTATAGTATGCCCGATAATCACATCTCGTATTGTAGTATTGGCACGTAAAACCTGAGCATTTAATTTAGCGATTTTCCTTTATCAATGCTTCTCAAGTTGCAGTGTCCAGACTCTCCCATTTCTTTACTTCTAGAAGCACTATATGCTCGTGATCTTCTCCAAGGAGGGAAGCTGCGAAACTGCAATAGTGTTGCATTTTCTATGCAGAGAAATACTAGAGGGAAATGTTAGTTTGAGAATAAATGGTAGCTGAATGCTCAATAAGACTGAAACCATGTCAGTAACAGAGCTTTTCTGAAAAAGAGAAATACTGAACAGAATTCGATAACGTCACTGACAAAATATGGTAACAGCTAGAGGTATGCATGAGCCTCGGTTTTCGTTTCCCTGCACTATGCGAGCCTGGCACTCTCACAAGGCTGGCCCTGTCAGTATGCCTGTCATTTTAGCACCATTGATTTACTGGTAGTAGTAAAGGACAAAAAATTATGCACACTGATCTATGCAGCCCAATTTGTTGCATGGAGTTTGGATTGCTGAAGAAGGAGGCACCTTCAATCACAATTTTCTCCTCTCCACATCCCTGCTTTTTTTTTATCTTTATTCTCTTTCTTTGTCCTCTGCTAAATCATGTGCTATCGAGAGAAAAAGAACTTTGCAAAACTTTTTAAAAAATCTATTGAAAGTCAGCATTTATGAAAGAGGTACAGCTATGAAAATTTTCATTTGCGGTTTTTTTTTTGCTTCAAATGAAAGGCCAAGCTCTCAAGAGCCTAGAAAATCTACTGCTAAGTTAATGCACCCTGAAAAAGTAATTACAGTGTGTTTTCGAAAGCCAGTTTGGGTTTCTACTGTATCCTGACCTGACAACACGGTATGAGCTTCTCGTCAAGGGCTCATGCAAAATGTTGTCATGTTTCCACGGCCGCTCGGCACTGTGGCCCCATTTGTGACCCACAAGCGGGCATTTTGAACATTTTCGTGGTGCTTAAGTAGCCATTTTGGAAGTTTAGGAGCCTGACGTCACACAACCCTCCAGACTTCTGTCTTAAGTCACCAGATTTAGTACTTTAACCTGACGTCGAGCTAGTGCTGATGTTGGTAGGTGCACCATGGAAAAAATGGCTTCAATATTAAGACAAAATATCTTATTGGTATTTGCTGAGCCTCACACTTGTTGAGAGCTGCCTCTGTATACAGGATATTTGAATGGCAATGTAAACACATCTCTGAAAAATGGTGTCAATACTCCTTTGTTTCCTTTGAGTATCTTTCTCAAATTTGTTTTTGATGTTTTGTCAAGATATTTAATTTTTTTCTGAATCTCATTTTCCCATAGTGGAGTAGAGTACCACTGAATTATTCTGAATACTATATATGAATACTTTTTATACTAATTGGCAGATGCACTTTACATTGTGAACTAACATGCCTGAATAGCCTGCGACAACCTCAGCGTAGTTTCAATGTAAGCAGTGCACTGAGACGTTGAGTCCGAGAACCAACGGCGTGTGTTTTTATGCAGGAGCCAAAAGCAGGCGAGCAAAACAAAAGCACGTCGTCTTATTCAGTCCCCCTTTTTACGAGGCTGTTGGCGCGCACATCGTCTTCGTTCATTGTTTTGGGCGCGGCATTTGCCTCCCCTTAAAAGAGCATCACCCCGATGCTACAGCTGAGACAGTAATTGCGCATGAAGTCACTTTGTAGAAGCGATTGTGCCTCGCAGAGTCACTCGCTGACGTATGGCTTAATGCGCACTACGTGCACAAGCTCAGGTCAGTGCTGGCGACGCCTTGAACAGTTTGGGCTATCCGGGACGACTTCGTAGGTAACGTCACTTAGTCGTCGCAGCACTCGATAAGGTCTGAAGTACCTTCTGAGCAATTTTTCGGATAGTCCCCGTCTTCGTACAGGCGCCCACACCCATACCCTGTCCCCAGTTTCATACGTTACAGGTGTATGACGTTGGTTATAGCGGCCTGCGTCGTACTCTTGCTGTTAGTATATTCGCAGACGTGTGAGCTGCCTGGCTTTTTCTGCGCGTTGAGTAAACGCGTCAGCACTCGTTTCGTTGTCATCGCATTCGTGTGGCAGCATCGCGTCTAACATCGTTCTTACTTCTCGTCCGTGAACAAGGCTGAATGGGGTCATCCGTGTGGTTTCTTGTTTCGCAGTATTGTAATGCCGCGCCCGAAACAATGAACGAAGACGATGTGCGCGTGTAGCCTAAATGTCCAGATGTTACCTCGTTGTGGCACGCTTGCAACACCTCAGAACGAAGAGTGGTAGGGACGACAAGCAGGTAGGTGGACCCGTCTGACGAGAAGTTCATTTTGTAAAGGACATTGTTTCGCAGACAGAACGATGATAGTCCTCATGTAAAGGCTTTGGGTGCATTCTGGCTTCGTCCTTCTAAATAATTAATCAAGCCAAGTAGCTCAGGATCGTCATGCTGGTGATCTGCGATGGTTGACGTGTCGAGGATTCCGAGGAACGCTGTCTCTTCATAAAAAGCAGCAGCCGACTTTATTGGTGATCGAAATAGGCAGTCGGCGTCCGTGTGTCGTTTTCCCGACTTATACACCATCGTTATATCAAACTCCTGTAGTCTAAGGCTCCAGCGTGCCAATCGCCCGGAAGGATCTTTCAGACTTGTTAACCAACACAACGAATGGTGGTCACTGATAACCTTGAATGGGCGGCCGTACAGGTATGGGCGAAATTTCATAACTGCCCACACCACGGCGAGGCATTCCTTTTCAGTGGTCGAGTAATTTGCTTCTGTGCGTGACAGAGTTCTGCTTGCGTAAGCGATCACTCTTTCCTCATCATCCTGGCGCTGTACAAGCACAGCTCCGAGGCCAACATTGCTGGCATCAGTATGGAGCACTGTAGGGGCTGTGTCATCAAAATGGGCAAGCACGGGGGTCGTCTGTAGACGTTGCCGCAAGTCATTGAAAGCATCTTCCTGTTTGTCGCCCCAAACAAATGCAACGTCAACCCTCGTGAGACGAGTTAAAGGTGATGCAATGCGCGCAAAATCTGGAATAAATCGCCGATAATATGCACAGAGACCCAGAAAACGCCTCACTGCTTTTTTATCTGATGGTGTTGGAAACTGTGCGACGGCGGCAACTTTTTCGGGGTCTGGACGAACTCCTGCGTAACTGACGACATGGCCAAGAAACTGCAGTTCCTCAAAGCAGAAGTGACATTTCTCCGGCTTGAGCGTCAGGCCTGCGGCCCGTATGGCCTGCAAGACCATTTGCAATCGTTCAAGGTGTTCGTCAAACGCTGTAGAAAACACAATGACGTCATCAAGGTACACTAGGCAGGTTCTCCATTTAAGGCCAGATATAACGGTATCCATGAGACGCTGGAAAGTTGCAGGCGCAGAGCACAAGCCAAATGGTAAAACCTTAAATTCGTACAGTCCATCTGGCGTCACGAAAGCGGTTTTTTCACGATCCCTGGGGTCTACTTCAATTTGCCAATATCCGCTCTTTAAGTCCATGGAAGAGAAGTTACGTGCGTTTCGAAGCCTGTCAATCGAATCATCTATGCGGGGAAGCGGGTACACATCCTTTTTTGTAACCTGATTTAGCTTTCGATAGTCCACACAGAAACGCAGGCTGCCATCCTTCTTTTTCACTAGAACAACAGGTGATGCCCAGGAGCTTTTCGACGGTTGAATGACGTCGTCTCCAAGCATTTTTGTTACCTGCTGTTCTATCGCTTCTCGTTCTTTTGAAGCCACGCGGTACGGATTTTGATGGATTGGTCTAGCCGTGTCCTCTGTGATGATTCGGTGCTTGGTCAAGGACGTCCGGCCAACTTTCGAGGTCGACGCAAAACAGTCGTCGAACTCGTCTAGCAGCACAAGCAGGCGTTCCCGCTGTTGCTGAGTTAAAGTAGGGCTGACATCAAGGTTAGGTGCTAGGTCACGTGGGTCTTGTGCAGGTGTTGCTTCGAGTGCTGAAAAGCAGTCACAAACATCTGCGATCTCGTCGAAATGTGCCAACGTTGTGCCTTTTGGAAGGTACCGTCGCTCGGAGGTGAAATTGGTCAACAGCAAGTTCGTTCGGCCGTTGGTGACATTGACTACTCCTCGTGCTACGGAAATCCCGTGTGTGAAAAGCAGCGAGGTTAGTTGGTCGGCGACTCTTTCACCGTCGAACGGTACGTCACATGCTACTGAAACGAGGATACATGATCGAGGCGGCACGACTATATTGTGGTCTTTGAGACGAAAGGATTTGTGCTCTGGTGATGTAGGATCAGTCAGACGAGCACTCTCGTAAAATGAAACCACGCGGTCCGGGATGTTGATTATTGCGCCATGCTCCCTGAGAAAATCCATTCCTATAATTAAATCTTTGCAGCACTCGGGGAGAACAATGAAAGTTGCGACGAAAGAAGAATCTTCTATGCTGATTCTTGCTGTGCATCTTTCAGTAGGGAACAGCAATTGACCACTTGCTGTTCTTATATGTGGTCCTGTCCATGGCGTTCTTACTTTTCTAAGATGATCAGCCAGCTTGCGACTTATTATGGAAAAATCAGCACCCGTATCGACTAAGGCCGTCACTTGCTCTCCGTCAATAATTACATTGAGGTCAGCGCTCACCATTTCGTCGTTGTTAATATTCGTCGGCGTCGAGTCGTTCTGTAGCGGCAGTACTGGGGACTTTTTATCGTCTTGCGGTCGGGCTGCGACCTTACCCCGAGAGGTCGCCGCCTTTAGTTTCCCCGGTAAGGGCTGGGCGACCTTGTTCCCCGAAGGTCAGCAAAAGTACGTCAATTCGGTGACGATGTCTGGGCAGGGGATGGAGAGCGTGACCTGAGGGCGGAATTGGGCTGGCGATTAGGAAGCGACTCGTGATAGAGAGACCACGTTTTTGAAGGTCCTCGAAAACCAGGGTCGTCATGGCGAACAATGTAGTCGTCATTGGCACGGCGACCGTCGTACCCTGGCCGAGACGGGCGAAGCGATGTGTCGCAGTACCAACAATAGCGAGCTATATGACTGGCACCACCACAGTTGAAGCAGAGAGGGCGTCGATCGACGGTGCGCCAAGCGTTCGTTCTGCGAAATTGTGGGCGTCTTATTTTCTCTCGTGGTGGTGAGTAAGGCACGGCAAGTGGTGGCTGGTGGCATGGAGACATCGCAGACATGGGCTGACGTCTGAAAGCCTCCTGCAATGGTTGCGACGAAGGTGCTGCTGTAGGTGGCTGGTAGTATGATGTAATAGGCGGGACGGGTGGTGGTCGGGGGACAGCGTCGGCGTAACTCAGTTAATGCTGATCGCGACCGAGATCAGCTGCTGAAAAAGCGTGCCTAAGTTCGTCACGAACGACTGCGGCAACGGCGGTCACTGGTGTATCCAAAGCTTCTGAATTTCTTCGCGGACAATATCTTTGATAAGGTCACGTAGGGAGCCCTGATTGTCCAGACTCACTGAAGCGGCGTTGATTGGGGTGGTAGTGGACGAGCGATCATATTGCCTCGATCTTTGGTGCAGAGCACGCTCAATGGCAGTGGCTTCTCTTATAAAATCCGCCACGGTAGTTGGGGGCATTGCGCACAAGTCCAGCGAACAGTTGTTCTTTCACGCCCCGCATAAGGTAGCGCAACTTCTTCTCCTCGGACATGTTGGGATCAGCCAGACGACAGAGGCGCGTCACGTCTTCAGCAAACATTGCCACAGTTTCGTTAGGTTTTTGAAGTCTTAACTAGAGCAACTGCTGAGCCCGCTCTCGACGGTCGACGCTAGCAAAGGTGTCAATCAGCTGCTGACGAAAGTCATCCCATGTGGATATACGGCCTTCTCGATTCTCAAGCCACGTGTGAGCGCCGTCATCAAGAGTGAAATACGTGCGGGCGAGCTTCTGTTGAGCATTCCACTGGTTGATGTCGGCAACGCGTTCGTAATGCTCAAGCCAATCTTCAACATCTTCGTGTGGGGCACCACTGAAGCGATCAGGCACAAGAGGCTGAAGAAGTGTTACCTGGGCTGTATCGGAAACGGGGCTGCCTTGTATCCCTTGGACCAACTGTGGCTGGCTAGCGGAGGCCATTGGTAGAGGTACGTAATGCCTGGTAGAATGTTCGTCGAAGGAGGTCAGCTCAGGAGATAGGCCTAGCAACCGTCGACTGAAGCGGTGCACTGGTGTCGTAACAGGTGGCTGCTTGTCGGGACTTGATGAGCGGCTCCCAGATGGGGTGTTGAGCATCGGCAGGCTTGCAACCCAGCGCCTCCACCAGTGTCGCGGTTCAACGTAAGCAGTGCACTGAGATGTTGAGCCCGAGAACCAACGGCGTGTGTTTTTATGCAGGAGCCAAGAGCAGGCGAGCAAAACAAAAGCACGTCGTCTTCTTCAGTCCCCTTTTTCACGAGACTGTTGGCGCGCACATCGTCTTCGTTCATTGTTTCGAGCGCGGCAATATCGTCTGTTCACATGTCAGAAACTCGATGAAAATCATGAATGTAGTGCTGCTATCAAACATTTGGACTGGTATGCATAATTCCTGCCAGTCATGTAATATGACCTGTATGAATTTTTGGTGCATTTTAAGTTAATGCTACTGAATTTTTGTTAGGGGATGTCATACAGTACAATTTCATACGAGTTTCTTCTTAAAGGGGCCCTTCAACATTTTTTTAAGGTTGTCCTAATTATGGCTCAAGTGAGATTTCCATATTGGGTGGTAACAAATGCAAAAAATGAAATGGTTGAAATTGGTTACATAGCTGGGACATTTACTTGAGAATAAAATTTTACAGCTTAATTTATTACTAAGTGGCATAGAGCGTAATAACAATGAAAGAAGATGGGACTTGCTTATCATTATTACCAGTTTGGATAGCTTCCAGCTTGTCTTGTCTCTATATTCTTCTCCAGCTTGAAACAGAACAAAAAGAAAATGGGGAAGGGGCGAAGAATTTCAGCTCCACTAACAAGAAGCCCGGGAAGGTGTGAAGGATGCCACCCGCTTTTAGTTAACGCGCACGCTGCGAATATTTATTGTTCAACTACGCATAACAGAAATCTCCAATTGGCGCTACATTGCATGTCAAGATTCAGTGCCTCTGTATACTGGGTGGCCAGCGAGTGGTTATGCAGCGCATTGTCTCTCACCAGTGAGAGAGCATTGCCATAGTCAAGGAACGCTGTTCGCTCACTCTCACTCTGTGGCAAGCGCTGAGGAAGTGGTGAGAGAGAGCGAATTGTCTTGGCGAGAGAAGGCGTTCTCTTTCTCTTTCTCTCTCTTGCGCTCAAGCAAATCAATCGTCACGACAGCAGCAAACGAAGCACGCCAGCATGCTAAGGCCCTAAGGTGCTTCGTTCCTAAAGGTAGTTTGCAACTTGAACTTCGGCATTCCCTCTTTCGGTCACGCATTGAGAACATTTTTGCGACCACACATGTAGGAGACATTTGCTAGATATTCACTTGAGTAGTAATGTCATCAGCGACCCTACAGTACTTAGGATAATTCTCTTTTCAAATGCACCAAAGACTTTTGAGAGCATGAAAGAAATAAAGCAGCTATTATTAAAGGCATACTCCAGGTATCATTAATCTTACCCACACCAGTAGCTTAGTGGCTATGGTATTACACTACTATGCATGAAGTGGTGGGTTTAATTTTCGGCTACAGCAGCTGGGTTTAGATATGGCTGAAATGCAAGAACAACTGCATTCTTATATTTAAATGCACGTTGAAAAAGCCCTATGTTCTATTCTGTCATAGCACATGTAAAAAAATTTATGAGGACACACAGAAAAGAGGTGCATTGTGTTGTATGCATAAAATGTCTTTTTTTTTTCTGTCTTCATTTTACAGCAAAAGTTGTTAGGAGATCACAACACCGGTCAGGCGTGGCACCATAGTTGTCCACCACCGCTGTACGTAATCACTATCGCACAAAATTTAAAAAACGCTAAAACAAAAATAAAAAACACCAAAGACATCTGGTGACATAGCGGGATTTGAACCCAGGTCCACTGCGTGCCAGCCCAGTATTCTACCACTGAGCCATGTCAGTTTTTTTTTTTGCTTTATTGCCTGTTAATAGGCGCGTACATCAAACCACAAACAGAACAAGAACAAGCAGTAACAGTCCGACAGAAATTAAAATTCCCTAAGTGCTGCTAAGAGCTCCACCCTCGACAACCACTCAGGTAAAATCTCCCGAGTTTTCTGCAGTTCAACAAACTTGGCCATACATTCACGGAAATACATTCGTGCAGGCCGTGCATCCTGATCGCGATAGCAACCCGCCATAAACAGTGAAGTCCACGTAGCATAATCAAATCAGAAGGCATTCCCTCTTCGTCCACTATTGGCAGAAATCTTATACCATATGAATTTAAAGGTAATTCTTTCTGTAACGTCCTTTGAAGTACATCCCAAAAATATACTCCCTCCCAACAATGTAAGAAAACATGGTCAATAGTTTACGGTTTTTTACAGATAAGGCAATTTGTCCCCCAAGGTAAGTAAAAACCACGGTCTGCTTGAAATGTCCTGACTGATAATGTACCCGTGTGCAGCTTGAAAAAGAAAGACTTCGCGGCAGAAGCCACTTGCATTCTCTTCACTCGTTTGAGCACATCTTTCCCTTCACCTCCAGCGTACATGGCACGGTACAGCGGTTCAAGTAAAACAACATCGCATACATCTTTGTACAACTTCTTTCGAGTCACTGAAAACAAATATTCATTAGAAAATCTAACAGATAAAAACCGTACACTTAGAATAACCTCTTTAAGATACCCGCGCACAGCACCGGTCATGTCATTCGTGCTAACCACATATCCAGGTAAAGCCCGCATCAGTCTCATTTGGCACACTGTACGTAAGAAAGGGTCCCTTGTGTAGCGAAAAAAAAAAGAACCTATTTACGACTTGGCGTATGAAAAGATGTGTTAAACCAAGCCCTCCGTGTTTCACTTTTCAAAACAGATTAGTTCGACTGCATCTCTCCCAGTTCGAAGCCCACACGAACACTGCGAAGATGCGATGGAACTTCTGTATGTTTGCCCTTGAACAATGCAATACTTGCATCACATACCAAAGTTTTGAGGCAAAGAAAAGATTACAGACAGTCGCTCTAGCAAACACTGACAGATGATTACCGTTGCATCTAATAGCTTTTGTCCGGATTTCTTTTGCTTGTTCTTGCCAGTAGTTTTCATTATCTTTATAAAATTCCAGTGGCACCCCAAGGTACTTGACAGGTGTGGTCACCCATTTAACATTAATAAAATAGTCTGGATTTGACGACCACTCTCCATGCCAGAAACCCAGACACTTTCCCCAGTTTACTAGACTGCCAGTTGCATTGCCGAACCTTTTAACCACACTGATGGTAGTGGTAACACTATCTTGATCGATACAACAAACAGCCACATCGTCGGCATATGCCAAAATTTTAACTTCGGATTCTTGTAATCTAAAGCCAGGAATGCAACTGTTTTGAGTTATTGCTAAGCACAACGATTCTATATATAAACTGAAAAGTAGGGGACTCAGCGGACAGCCCTGACGGACAGAACGCTTTATGTTAATTGTATCTCCTAGCGTCTTATTGATTACCAGTCAGGTCGTGCGGTTCCGGTATGCCATAGATACTCCATCTCTGATTACAAAACGTTGACATGGTCAAGAATGGCAAGCAGAAGGTTGTAGGAAACACAATCAAAAGCTTTCTCGAGATCAATCTGTAGAATGGCTACCCCTACTTGATTGGCATCGCTACACTCGAGCACGCAGCACATCTTGTGTATATTGGTCACAATGGAGCGTCCCATAATCCCGCATGTTTGGTGAGGCCCTACCAATTCTTTGATTAGTCATTGATGTTGCTCTGGCTCCCACAGTCATTGATGTTGCTCTGGCTCCCACTAGCGCTCCGCGATAGCGTTCCTCCTCATATACCTCTATCCTCTGTTTGATACTCCGCAAATCGTCACCATATACTCCAGGTTTTTCACATTCAAGAGCTGTTAGCCTCTCAAGTGTTCGTCTAAGCTCTTTCTCATTCTTCTTAGATTCAAAAGATAAAACGCTAGATCTCTCTATTGCTTTTATTTTAATTCGCTGCTTGAATAGCTCCCATTCTTCTCCTATTTTCTCCATACACTCTATGTTAATATTACTTATTTCTTTAATAACTGATGCGCTAAAGGACTCATCCTTTAAGAGATTAGAGTTCATTTTTCACTGTTCCCAAGAAAAGGCGTTCCTTTCTTTTTTTTGACCCGATATTGCATTTTACAAGACAGTGATCAGAAAAGGAAACAGGGACAACATTATAACTGCTACACTGGATGATTTATTTGTGGGGTTTAACGTCCCAAAACCATCATATGATTATGAGAGACGCCGTAGTGGAGGGCTCCAGAAATTTTGACCACCTGGGGTTCGTCTGCTACACTGGGCTATCGCATCTGCAGTAAGGTAAAGTCGATCCAATCGGGCATTACTTGTGCCTTGAAAGTGGGTATACTTCACATCTCGGGAGCTATGCAAACACTCCGCTACATCTACTAATTCGTGTTCAATAATCACCTATGCCAGGACATCACTGCTTCTGTCTTCAACGTTGCGCCTGCTTGATCTATCACTTTCATTCAAGACGCAGTTGAAATCACCCACCAATAAGAGTTTCCTACCAGTACACATATCTTGTCGTAAATTGGAAAAAAAACCCGATCTTTCCTGGCCAATAGTTGGAGCATAAACACATATAATGCGCCATTCAGTGTCACAATAAACAATATCACACCATACTACTCGGCCTGAAGAGCAAGAAAAGACATTTTCTATGACTAACCCTGGCAGTTTTCTAACAAAAAGAACACATCCCCCTGATGTGCCTATGGCCTGGCTCACAGTGGCAAAACACTGCGATGTAAACTTAAGCACCATGCTCCCAGTCTCCTCCTCACCTTCAACTTTCGTCTCCTGCACTGCAAGCACATCCAGACTTTCTTCCAATAACAACCAATAGACTTGGCTTTGCTTCTTCTTTGAAGCCAAGCCTCTAACATTCAGCGTGGCGAAGCTAAATGATACTTGAGGCGCCATTACAACCATGTGGAGGAGTTAGGCCCAGAGCATGGCGCTTACCTTGCACGTCTAGCGCTACGCTAGACGCCTCCAGGACCGGCCGACCGCCCGGTTTCACTACACAGTAGAGTTGAATTGTTCACAGCTTTCTTGTCTGTGGTGCCACCAGCTCTTGCTCTAATGCTGGTGCGTCTGCCAGTCGGCGTCTTTGCCGGTGGTTCTTCCACGCTACTTGCACTGTTCTTGTCTCCCGTCTTCACAGGTTCTTCTAATGGTCTTTTAATGGCTGGAACGGCACCGCTAGGCCAAGAGACGTAGCTGGTGTTGCACGTGTTTCCGTCTATCTTCATGTCCAAACCAACGCTACAAGAGGCACCATCGACTACTTGGCCTTGTTCCGACGCATGGGCAGACGCTCCGGTTACTTCACAGCCTGCTTCAGTCACTGCATTGTCAGCTGTCTCGGTCGATACAGCTGCCGAACCTGGTCGAGCGTCCACAGATGCAGGTGTAGATTCGTCTACTGATGTTGCAGATGTGCAGTTCAAATTTTCTGCGACTTGATCTCCGCAACCTTCAGCCGCGTCCTCTGCTTCTGTCACGTCCATAATGTGTTCTGACGCATCTTCGGCCTCCGCTGACGCGGTCACTGTGGAGTACGAACGAACGCATTCCGGGTCCCCGTGCCCGAAACACCGGCAGCGAGAGCACCGTGGCACCTTACACTCACGACGCGCATGTCCTGTTCCGCTGCAATGCAGGCATTGCATAGGCCGACCTGGGGCTACCACTAAGGCTAATTCACCGGCGACTCGTATCTGATGAGGCAGGTCCTCGACTTTCATACCGCTTTTCAGCTTAATGAAAACAGTGCGGGTCGTCGAATTCTTTTCATTTACTCCTTCCACCCGCCAGCGTTCCCGGGTCACTTCTGTAACTTTCCCGAACGCTGCCAACGCCGTGCGGACATCTTCGTCCGAAACGCCGTGTAACAGCCAGTGAAGCCGCAGCCTCACCTTCTGCTCCTGAGGGTCGATAACGAGGCAGCGGCGTCCCTTGACCTGGAGTTATTTCAGTTCAGTCAACCTCTTTGTCGCCTCCTGGCTGTTAAAGGTGACGGCCCACACATAGTTGATCTGGTAGGCGCCCAATGCAATTACGTCGGGAAGCAGTCGTTCCTTGTCCAGGGCGTCCCGGAAATCTTCGACCTTGAAAGGCCTCACTCGAATATCACCGTGCAAAAACACTGTGTTCAAAACAATACGTCCTGTTGGCAGATTTGGCAAGATGATCTCAAAATCCTTGTCACTTTCGTCTGTAATCCTGTTTCCGCGGCCACCAAGGACCGCCTTTGCCGCTCCGCAGGAGTCCATAATTCCTGCGTCCGACGCGTGCGAGTGCCGGTGAAAGAATGCTGAGCCATGTCAGCGCTAGACACTCATTGGCAAACTTGCCTTAGGCAGGCTTGATGTCAAAAAAGGAATCGCGTTAATATGAGTAATAAAAATTAAGCGTTTTAGAACAGCAAAGAAACAACCAGGTGTCACACAATGCGAATCTCATTATGAGTGGATCGCCCAATGCTCCAACTCATTACAAGAGCTTGCTCTTCTTCACTTATGAACTGTGGCACATACCTACTTCAGGTGTCATTCTTCATCATGGTCAGCCACTGAATGAAACACAAAATTCGCATTGAATTTGTTTCAAGTGCTTATAGCGGATACCATGCTTCTCCAAGGAATGATGAAGGATAGCATAGTGCATGCCAGGCTACTACACAGAAATTATGATTATTTATGCCGTAGTGGGTGCCTAGCAAGTGTGCTTCTAGCAGTTGCCCAAAGAGTGTTTAGTAAAGGCTCTGAATGGATGCTCTTCATGCGAAGAGTGACTGTGACTATGCAGTGCGTTCCACACAGGCCTGGTGATCTTTTTTGCCTGCACTGCAACCAAGTTGAAGATCCTAGAATAATTTTTTCAATCAATCATCTGGCAGTTCTGTACTTAAGTCAGATGGGATGTTCTCATAAAGCCCTCCTGTTGCCACTATGTGGTGATGGAATCTGCACCAGTGCATTGATTTTATGAACTGATTTCAACAATGAGCCCTACTATGTTCGTACTGGATTAAATTCCAGAAGTGCCTCAAATAGCCATTGTGTATAAGCACATAAAGAAAGGTAGCAATGGTTTTATTTGGGTGGAAGGGCCCCTTTAATGCTGTTGCTTTGTGTAGTTTATGCACCCATGTACCAGACCTTCGTTACTCGCACACCTGAACGTAGTTTATGTCAGCAAGGCTGGTCTTTTTGAGAATGCATGGGAAATTCTTTGTTAACAGACTTTCAATTAAATACACCAGGGACTCCCAGGCTGAGTTCTCAGACAGCAATGGTTTTGGCAATCAGTATTGTTGCGTTCTCTCTGCATCAGTCAGTATATGTGGCAGCTCCCTGTACACCTCTCGGACGTTAGCTGTTATCTTAGACTGCTGGATAAATTCATCTTCAGCTTATAATATACTGAATTTTACTTCAGTAAAGGTTGCATCCTTGGCTAACATGCCGAAGTTGGGCTGTTCAGCTGTTATCACGTTTCTAATATTGTGTGGCTCCTCATCAGCATCTGTGGCAATGACACTGCCCATACACAGTAGCATGGCATGTTTATATTGCTAACTAGGGACACTATATTAAGGGTGATGTGGCTGAAAACATTTTACAGCCATCCGCTCTTGTGTCATAGGTAGGCCCTATGTAAGTAAGGAAATCTGGTGCTAAAAAGTTGTGCATAATCATATCATGCACGGTAAGCTTGACTGCTCAACCTACTACATGAAGCTGCTTTGCAAGAGCCATATTTGGCCCTTCAGGATTCTCACTCATTGTGTTGTCCACTTTGCTGGAGGAATCCTGCTCCCCAATAAGGGTCTGTCCACTGGCAGTGCTTATTTCTTTTTGTCTCACATTTAGTGTGGTCAGCAGTTCTTGTCTTACACCAAAAAGAAGGGTGTAATTACATTCATGGAATGGGCAATCCCCAAGTAGCTGTTGGCATACTGAAATAGTAAACGGACTTTCACTCTGGTGTAGTACTGAAAGATAATACCTTTGAATACGTGTGCGGGATATATTTCAAAGGGGTTGGGCGAAAATGAAGCACGTGGACAGCTTCTATAAAGATGCTGATGTGTACGGGAATTCAGAACACTCTCTCAAAATACATTGCCTACCAGGTGCTGAGGCTAACGGTATATACAGCAGTAGACTCTAGACTGGTCCCAGTTTTGCCAATCAGCTGTTTGGGGGACTGTTAATGATCTAGCTTTAGACTTCACAGTAATATAAGGGCTGTTTATGTTTTCATTTAATCATTTTCAGCACTGTATCACAGTTTTGAGTAAATGTGCCTATAGGCAGTTTGAGCACATGTGTTCTAGGGGAGATATAAGCTATCTGATACTTTTTAAGAAGTGGTGTGGCTACCTTTATTGGGTCAAGTGTTTGAGAATTCCTGGTGTCCACAGTTAATGTAGCATAGCCACAGCTATATTGATGTGTACCTCAACAAGTGGAGCAATTCATGCGTAATTAACAGTTGGAGCAAATAGTCTCGCATATGCGTGAGAAGCACCAAGTTGAACCCATCAAGCACACATGAACTGTTTGTAGGAGCAGCGCACCTTGTAAGAAGTACACGGCAATCTCACATAATTTCATAGTTTCCCTTCCACCCAGCATTTGCAGGTCAATTGCAGTTGCTGAGACTAAGTCAGAGCCCCTCACAAAATCACTTTACTGAAATCAGACTGGCCATTAGATGGGTGTCGTCATTGCTTAGCTTCAACCAATAATGCTACTACATTATTTAGTGATCCAGCGTACCCTGCAGCTCTGGGTGCATTTCAAGGGAGGCCTAGGCTGCTATTGGGTTGTGGAGGAATACTGGCACTCATTTGGCTGAAGTTGAAACAGCTAAATGTATGCATAAGTTTCACCAGGCATGTGACAGCAACTGACAACAGGATGTCACCATGTTCAAGTTACTTCACAAAGATCCCCCCCCCCCTTTTTTTTTTCTTAATCCCCACAAGAGTACACAGAGATTGTGTACTCATTGCATTACCAACTATAGGCAGGTTGCTTAGCTAGTGCCATTTTGCACTTTTTTTCTTTATGTAGACATTCTTTGTTCTTGTTTTTATACGAAGCTACACCTGGCTGGAAAAATTGCTGAACTATTGTGACACTTCTTTTAACTTTTTTAGTTGCTTGCTTGTTCTGTGCAGTCTGCTGTGGCTGACTGTTCTGCTCTGTGAAGCTCAGTCTAAAGATATGCAAATGTCATAAAGGAATAGTTCAGTGCAGAAGCTCTTCTTATCGTGTTAAATCACAGGTGGTGCTGGCCAGTGGCGTACCAACTCTTTCGTGAGTGGGGGGGGGGGGGGGGCAAACCTACCTCACCCGTCACCCGGGATATATATATATATATATATATATATATATATATATATATATATATATATATATATATATATATATATATATATATATATAGAGAGAGAGAGAGAGAGAGAGAGGAGAGAGAGAGCATACAAGAGAAATCATCACAGCATAAATGTTGGCAAAATTGCACTATGTTGTAACATAGCCTCATAACAATTTCATTCTCCCTTAAAAACATAACTGAGTGAGTACTATTGTGATCAAAAACTATGCCTTTGCCTAAAGTGGGGGCTCAGACCCCCAACTTTTCTGAGTAGGGCTCCCCCTCCGGCTGATAAGCCTGTGGTTCTGGCTTCACAAAGGCTATACTGCCTGTTTTCTCTGTGAACATGGTATGTTTACTGAATCGCATGCAGAAAATTACAGCCAAGCAGATTTTGTGTACAACAGAAGAAGCCCTTGTTACACACTGCATAACACAAACAGCCTGAAACATTTTGAAGGTGGCCTCCTGAAGGTTTCCTGCAGTACTGACTTTTTTCCTCAGCTGGCCATTCATCTCCTTCTCTGTGTTTTTAACCATCACATTAAGGCAAGTCACTGATGCTGCAGGACAACATTCATACTGTCAACCTCAGGTCACTTGAGAGACTGCACTTGTAAAGCACTATATTTTGAATGTTTCAGACCTTCAGTGTGAGGATTTTTACCTAGATGGTACTTGATTGAGTGTTCCATCACATTTCCTCTTTGTTCTACTTTTCCCAAGCGTTTTCTGAACCATTACTTTTATATTTCCGGCTTTTTCTGGAAGGAGACTAGTCATGAAGACCTTTCTGTTATGTGGAGAGAGAGAGAAACATTTGTTAGGAGTCCGGCGATGATAAATTGGGGCGGGCTTGAACCCCGGCCTAGGCATCGGCCGCGAGCCCTTGGGCTCAAGCGGCTTCCTCGGCTCGCTGGATGGCACATAGTTGTTCTAATGCGGAGCTGAGCAGAGCCGCCTCCCAGCGCGCTTTGCGGGTAGAGACTGCCTCCTCGTTTGTACTGCTGACTGCGTCATTGAGACTCGAGCACTCCCATAACATATGCCCCAGGGTTGCCCGGGAATCGCATGCTTTGCATTTATCTGTCGAATACAGGTCAGGGTAACAGAGGCAAAAGATCACTGGATTTGGAAAAGTGTCTGTTTGGAGTTGTTTCCATGCAACTGATTGCTTATTAGTTAATTTGCTATGTGGTGGTGGGTATTTACGTCTATCGAGCTTGTAGTGCTGAGTAATCTCACTGTAGCTAGTCATACGTTCCTCCCACTCCCACACTTTTCCGCGTGTGACCTCGGTAGAGGCGGCATCGGCATGCGCAGCTGCTCGGTTCGTGAGCTCTCGAGCCGCCACCGTCTGCAGCCTCGTTGCCGGCCAGGGCAGTGCGTGTGGGCAGGTGTCCATATCACAAATATATCATTTTTGTTTCGTATTCTTTCCGCGTTGATCGTCAATATTCGCAGCGCCTCCCGGGACACCCGGCCGTTAGCATAGTTTTGTATCTGATCACTATTTCGGCCTCAGTGATGGCCACTGCAAGGGCGATGGCCATTTTCTCGGCCGACTCTGCGTACTGGGTTTTAACCGTAACGCTCGTCTTGCATTTGCCTTTGTGATTGACCACCGCAGCCACGAAGCTGCGCTTGCGCGCGTAACAAGCCACGTCAAGGAAGATCGCTATTTTGCACTTGCCAAATTTTTTTTGCAAATCCTGCGCCCGTCTGTTTCTCCTACCAGCGTGATACTCAGGGTGCATATTTCTCGGTAACAGAGGGACCACTATTCTGTCCCTTACCCTTGCAGGCACGTCTGCCTTTTTCCGTGTTGTGTATGATAACCTATGCCTAGTTGTTCAAGGATGTACCTGCCTGTTTTTGTTTTTGAAAGTCGTTCGAATTGGGCTATGTTGTGCGCTTCTACCAATTCGTCCAGGGTATTGTGCAATCCTAGATCCAACAATTTCGCCATGCTCATGTTTTTTGGTAATCCTAAGGCTTGCTTAAAAACTTTCCTGATTAAGCGTTCTAATTTTTCTTTCTCGGCAACCTGCCACCTCAAGTAAGGAGCAACATAAGTAATTTTACTGAGGACGAAGGTGTGCACGAAACGAATCGTATTATCTTCTTTCATGCCACTGTGCCTGTTCATAATGCGTTTTAGCAGTCTGATAGTCTGGTCTACCCCGTTTTGTAACTTAGAATGGTTTCGCCATTGTGCCTGTTAGCAGAGAGGTGCAAGCCTAATACTAGTATGCTCTCTACGGTAGGAATGACGTGGCCCTCCGCAGTCGTCAGCCGTATCTCTCCCTCCGCCTTCTCTCCCTCTGTCTCTCGGTTTGCGGCCCCTGCGCGTAGGTTTGTAGACCAGTAGCTCCGATTGCTCAGCAGAGCAGGTAAGGCCTGTGCCTTCTAAGTAGCCTTGAACGGTGTCGATCGCTCTCTGCAGTGTCTGTTCTATTTGGCCGACGCATCCCTGCGTTACCCACATGGTGATGTCGTCGGCGTACAGGCTGTGGCAGAACCCGCCAATCTCCTCCAATTTAGCCGGCAACCCTACGAGTGCGAGGTTAAAGAGCATAGGCAAAACCACCGAGCCCTGAGGGGTGCCGGCGCTGCCCATCTCAATCTCTCCAGACTCGAGCTCTTTCAGCGTAATCCTCGCTGTCCTGCCCGTGAGAAAATCACGCACGTAGTCGTACGTCCGCTTACCGAGTCCCAATTTCTTTATTTGCGTCAGTATTGTAGAGTGCTTGACATTGTCAAATGCCTTTTTTGAGGTCCAGGCCTAAGACCGCTTTGGCGGGTCTGGTCGTGCTATCTATTATTTGGTACTTAAGTTGTAACATGGCACCCTGCCAGGAAAGGTTTTTTCTGAAGCCTAGCACGGTGTGAGGGATCAGGTCGCGGTCCTCGAGATAGTTGGTAAGCCTCGCGAGGACTGCGTGCTCCGTGACCTTGTCTACGGAGGACGTCGGCGAGATCGGTCTTAAATTTTCCAGCTCTAGGCACTTTCCGGGTTTGAGTATCATTACTATGCGGGCAGTTTTTCACTGCCGAGGAATCCGTCCCTTTTCACAGCATTAATTAATGAAATTAGTGAGTTGCCCTATGGGCATGTCATCTAGATTTCTAAGCGTTTTGCTAGTAACCCCGTCTGGTCCGTGTGCAGGCTTAGTGTTCAGCCTTTGCAACGCTGCGCGAATTTCGGCAACGCTGAACGATCTATCTAAATTGTTGTTTGCCGTACCTTCGTAGTCGGAGTAAGTTAGAGGTCTGTCTTGGTTTGTGTACCTCGCCCTGAGCTCGTTCAACAGTTCTTCATTGGTGCCATTAAACTCATGTATTATCTTATTAACTTTTTGCCTATGTACCGTTTTGGTTTCCTCTAGATCCAGTAGGAACCTGACGAGATTCCACGTTTTAGCGAAAACTCCGCGCTGACTTTCCATGCATTTATAAGTTTCCTCCCACTGTGACTGGCGAAGCTGTAACGCGTATTCCTTGATATCTCGGCTTAGTTTGGCTATCTGCCTGCGCAGGGTCCTCTTGTGTCGTTGAGTCTTCCATCTCGCTTGTAGACTACGCTAAGCCTCCCACATGTGTAATAGCTTACTGTCCAAGACCTCAAGGTTCGCGTCGGGCGGGACTTTGTGTGTAGCTGCCGCGACGTCCCGCCTCAGCGTTTCTGTTCATCTTTCGATGTCGTTAATGTTTTCCACTGAGTTACTCCCCTCATTCCTGATCCGTCTGAACCTGTCCCATTTAACCAGTGTAAGTCGTTTGGCTTTCGGCTTGCGCAGTCCCACATCGACTTGAATCTCCATAATGGTATGATCACTGCCTAAGCCCTCTTGTGCGTTAGTCCACCGAACGTTTCCGATGTTTTTAACAAATGCGAGGTCGGGTGATGTATCAGAACATACGCTGTTCCCTCTTCGCGTAGGTGCAGAAGGATCGGTAACAAGAGTTAAACATTCCTGTTCGGAGTCCTCCCACAAATTCCTGCCTTTTCGAGTTTCATATTTGTATCCCCACGCTGCATGATGGGCGTTGAAGTCGCCCGCCACGAGCACAGCCCGATTATCCGCAATGCGAAACACTTTCTTGAGTAGCGCTAGGAATCGGTGATTACTTCGAGGGCTACTGTACACATTAAGTATGAAAAGACTATCGTCCCGTTTCTTCGTTGGCACTATCTCCAGTAGCAAGTGCGGTATCATTTCGTGCTTAATCTCGTGTGGCGTGACAGTAAGGTTGCGTTTGACTAACGTCGCAACGGCCGGTTTGTCCCGAGGAGTAGTCTCGTTAAAGGACCTATAACCCGATAATTTAGCCTCGGTGTTTGTCTCTTGCAGTAGTATCATGTTTGGTTGTTCGTTGTTAATAAGGTACTGTCGCAGATTCGCACGTTTTCTGGAGTATCCCGTGCAATTCCATTGCCAGATTTTATAAGTGTTATAGTCGTGTCTAGCCATCGTGCCCACAAATATCAGTATTTTCCAGTGTTATCCTTCGCCTCCATCTCTCCTGGCCTGTTGTACGATTTCCTGTCGGTTTGAAGGGTCCGCAGTTGCTAGCTGGCAACCTCCTTTCTACAGTTTCGACTCGCATCTGGAGGGTCGTGAGCTGCTGCTGAATTCGCTGCATTGTAGAGGTTATCTGCTGCATCGCGTTGGTGAGTTGGCTCAGCATACCCTCCATTTCGTTCTTACGCATGTTCTTTCCCTCCTCTACTTCCTTTCGCAACGTCTTTATGCCTTTTTCTACTTGAGCTTCTCATCTATTCTGTCTTTTCCGGATCTTGTCCTCACTCTTCTGTATTTTACTTTCGGCTTGAGCCGGATCCACTTCAATTGCCCTGCGTTTCACGGGTATGGATACCGTTTCCTCCCCAACTTGGACTTCCTCTGTATTCTCTGCGCACTGAACGATGACGTCCTTCCTAGCTACCTCTTCCTTTAGTTTGGCGTTTTCTTCCCCGAGTTCCTTGATAACATGCATGTATCTGGCGTTATCGTTTTCCAATTGCATGAACATTTCATGGCCCCCCTCACTGTTAATAGTGGCAGCCCCGACCCGCGCGCACGCCCCAGAGGTGGTTTCCGTTCAGCTCACCTGGGAAGCTTTGGGTCGCACATTCGTGTCTTCGTTTCCGGGAGCTCGTGTCATCGCGGGGCCTGTCCTCGCGGTAGACCTGCTCCAGGACCTAGGTCTGGTGTTTTCTCTAGCTCCAGGCTGTGGCTCAGTGCGCCTCGACCGAGAGCGCTCGCGAGAACGGGAACGGGACCTGGGTTGCCCTCGTGCCTCTCCCTCTGGCAATGAAAAGTGTTGTCCTTGCCTGTAGTGACTTTGAGCCTTGAATGTTTCTTCCTCCTTTTGTCTCCTCCATTCCCACTGGCGTTTCTTGACAAGGTAAGGAGTCCTGTACTTTGCGTGACATTTTCTGTCTCCGGTCTGGTGGCCTTTGCCGCAAACGACATCTTGGTTCGCATTGGTGGTCTTTCAGCGGATCCTCACAGCCACAGCCTCTGAATCTTTTGCTCTCTGGGTTGGGTCAAACATCGGATCTGTGTCCAAGTCTGCCACATGAGTAGCACGTATCGTACTGGTTTTTGTATAGCACGCAACGATGCTCAATTCCATTGTAGTAGACATAGTGTGGAACTACACTTCCTTCAAATACGATGATGACATTTGCCGTCTGGCCCATTCGCTTCGCGTGCAACAGCGTTGGGTTGTGCTCATTGACGAGATGTCTCTCTATGTCTCCCGGGGTGTCCTCGTCGGGTATCCCGCAGGTGATACCTTTGGTTGTGTTTTCAAGCGCTGCTGCGTATGCGCTCGCTTCGCACTCTGTATCTCCCATGCGAAGCTTGGTGATTTCACAGTACCTTCTGGCCCGCTCTTCCGATGAAGTGCTGACCTAATGTTCTGTCTTTCGTTCACACAAAAAATATCGCCTCTTGTTTCCTCTTGTCTCAGTCCGGCTGCATTGCGTATGGCGTCGCCGATTCGAGCCGCACAATGTGTCGTGTTGCTGAAGCCACCTTTTGGGCGCACGATGACCTTGATATCGTCTACCGGCAGGTTGGGTTTCTTGCTCGTCATGTCAAGTCTTAAATTTCTGGCTGCTCTTCTTTTATAGGTTTCTTCCGTGTTCAACGCGGCCGCGTCCTGCACAGCTGGATTGGTCTCCTCGACAGGCATCACGTTTTTCTTATGCTTGGCGCGTACTTCAAGCCACCCCTTGTCATTTCGGATCTCCTTCGGCGATATCTCTTCACCTTGTACGATTACCACGTCCATTATGGTCGTAAGTTACTCCTTAAACGAGTCCCGAGGGGGCCTCGCACGGCTCGCGTTAGGCTTGGACGCTGGCCGCGTTTGCGGCGGAGGCAATGGCGTCGACCAGTACTGCAATAGGCCTAGTGCGTTTGCCGGTGTGGTGCCAAAATAGCGTTGCTGCGGTGATCAGAAAGTTCCTCACCTACAAAAACTTGTAACCAGCAGGGCGTCATGACCGTGGCGAATTTTCTCAGATATGTGTCGTTAAACATGGATCTGAATTGCTGCCACAGACATTGAAAAACTGCGGAGCCGATGTGAAGCGCGTCCGCACTCTCTGGCCCCCTAGTGGCCAACCCCTGTTATGTGGACACCGCATTTTTATTAATTCTCTGACATGCTCTACGACAGTACTCCATTTCATTTTATAGTTTTGAAAAAAAATTATAGTAAGTGTGGTACTATTTTAAGAGAGCAAAATGACTTCAGAATGTCTACCACTGACGTTTTTGACTTCTTCAAATGCACGTGTACAGGTAACCAGCAATGCATATTTCATATACATATGTATAAAGCATGGAAGATGTTATATTGGTTTGTTTCATGCCATATGGGCACAAGGAGATGCACTTAAATGCGTACAGTGATATTTTGGTCTTAAGAACATTGTTCAGGTGTACTTACATATTATTCGGTTTTGGGCTTTTTAACGTGGAACATTTGCGTGCCCATTGTTACACATGACTAGGGCTCCGTGTTTCGGGAGTGTTTAAAGTTAGAGGCTGTTTTTCAGGGTTGATTTTTTGTAAGTCCCCAATTTTTCGAAGTTCCGAGTTTAATTTTGCATCATCTTTTATACTGTTGCAACTTAGCTGAAATGAAATCTGAACACGAAATTATCAGAACACACGAAGCGTAATTTACTTGTGTAGGAGGTTTCAGTGCATAAACACAAATACTTGAATAGAAATTACCTCCATTTGTACATATTACAATCTTAAATCTTGTTGTAGTACTCTAGCATACTTTACGATTCTTGCGCTCCTGGGAACCCTACATACATTGATGCTTCTCACTTCATGCACGACAAGACCTTTGTTAAACCTGCTGTGGGTGTAGTCTCTGAGATATTGCTGACGTAAAGTAAAGTTTATATCAGCGAAACTGCCCAATATATAAATTACCACTTAAAACATGGCCTTTCGATAAGGAACTGAACAGGGTCATATTGGCTGTTAAAATCGGGGTTTATAGGATGAACCCAAATTGTCTAAAATTTTCCCGGTGTATGTTTATCAGATTTTTGAGGATTTATTCAAATACACCAAGCCCTACACATGACGCATGGTGAAGTTTGTGCTTTTTTCAAGTATATCCTGCAGGTCTTACTAGGGATCTGTGTGCTAACCTAGGGCCATTTTTTACATTCAATCCTTGCATGCAATGTCCCTCAGCTGCATGTACTGTTGTATTGGGTAAGCAGACGCAGCTGTATTGATGCATTCTTGATAAAAAAAGTATATTTCTGCTTACCATGCTCTCATACCTTAAAGTATGGAGGCACATCTGCTGAGATTTGAATAACATACCATCTTATTTTATTTTGCTGTAAGAACACATTCATTGTTACTGCATGGGAAGCTTTTAATGGCATTTATTTTTAAAAAGTGTTACTATGTGAATTCATTCTTATTTATTTTTTCCCCATAGCTGTAGCTTCTACACTACAGGCTTGGCTTTACCTTGTGGTGCCACATTTTGTTGCTGAAGCAAAGCGTCTAGGTTAGACTGTGTGACTGGTCATCAAAGTCGCATAATTTGCAAAAAATAGAAATAACACAGTGCTGTATCACTCGTGTTAACAGCCTACTTCAATCCGTTTTTAAGTGTAGTACGCTCCTCAAAGACATTGTGTTCCGAGTGCAAGCGTAATCGTACTATTCCTTCTGGATCTTTTGATACACTGCAACATTTGTATTTGAGCTGAAAATGCCTGCATTATCAACTGGTTCCACCCGTCAACCAGTACGTGTTAATTCACTACTTCGTAATCTACTTGATCATTTTAAATTTCATGACAATATTGGCTAGCCACATTTGTTTTTAATCCATACTGTATTATCCTTTTGTTTCTTTGTTACTGATAACATTTTTTATTCTGTTACTTGTTGCCCTTTTGTTACTTATTGGGCCTTGCTTATACCAGTTTTGGGGCATTTGTAGCTAGTGATCTCTGGCATTTCTTGGGGGGGGGGGGGGGGGAATTGTTTGCAGACTAGAGGTCATTGAAGCACTCCTTTTAATACTTGTAGCTTATCCTTAATACTGGAATCATAAGGAAACACAGGTGCCCGAAACGCCTAAACAGGGGTGAGTACAACACAAACCACTGTGCAACCTTTCTAATCAATGACCACTGTTTTTGTCATCCTTTTCCTCCTGTGCCTGTGTATTGCCCGCTTGCATTTCTGAATTACCAATTTATACGAACCTTCTCAGCGTTCTGCCATTCATAAGTGTGTAAATGTGCTGGTGCACGTACCACTTTGGTTCACTGCGACTCCCCTGCCGAAATAAAATATTCAAATTACTAAGATATGTGCCTAATCGAATGTCAGAAATCTAACTTGCAAGTTGTTTGTGTTTAGATGACAGAAATAGGGCAAAGTTACTTTTATTTACATGTTGCTACAAGAGAGGCAAGGGTTGATCCACAAGAAGACCTCTTGAGAGTGGCAGTGTAAAGGCTGCTTCACATGCCGCGATTGCAGAGAAAAAAACTCGTTTTATTCACTCTGTTTGCAACCGCGCTAATAGCAGTTTTGTTTCACATGGACTGCAAATGCTCAGCAATTTTCACTCTGCAAGCGGAGCAGCGAGCAACGTTTTTTGCCATTGTTCTTTGTGGCTGACATTGCAGAATTTTTCAACTGTAATGTAGCGATCTGTGCATTATGATATTAAGTTTCCATGAATGGTAACGAAGAGGACGTGTGTTTCGTCATTTAAGAACACTTTCCAATCTAAATCCATTTTAAAATGTGCAATATCGACCAGTACCAAAACAAACACGTTGACACAACTGCGACAGCTTGGCCGGCCCGGTCCTATTCGGATGGGTTCCGACCGAAAATTGCTCCGCCGCTGTGATCAGAGGGAAAAATTTCCAACATGTTGGTAGCTCGCTGCATACGGCTGTGGCAGGAGCGAAGTGCCCCCCCCCCCCACCTCCGCCTCTCTCTCTTTTTTTTTTTTCACACTGCAAGGAAATTTGCAGCCTGTAAATTCCTACTTTTTTGTGCCATGTAAAACAATCTTAAGGGTTAATAGAGATTACCTTAACTTCAGTACTACACACACTCAAACCTCATTATAACAAAGTTGCATCTTACAGTGAAGTAAGTTTGTTACATTTGAAAATTTTTTATGAAGGTATATTCTTGACACTATATATATTCCAAAGTATTTTAATTTACTATGCTATAATCAATATTTTGTTATATCTGGGTTTAATATATCGAGGTTTCAGTGTACAAGCAACCATCATCAATCAGTTAACTGTATGCAGTGTTAGTTTTCTTAAAGCTCTACAGACAGGTATTTCGTTATTCAATAATTGCCATTGCATCGGCCCACACGTACCTTGCACTTTGGAGCCATGTGTCTGTGATGCATTTCACAGAATTTCTGTTATAGCTATGCGTTCCGTTCATCAGTAAGTGCACTCTGTCTTATTAAGAGGAAATATTGCCAAAAACAGGCCGCAACGAAGTTATCTTCTGTTGCTGTACGCATTTTCATAAATGAAAATTTTACAAACAACTTGCGCATGTTCTCGCACGTTTTTTTTTTTTTTTTTCTTCATATGTATGTGTGTGCACAAGAAAATGGAATAGAACCATTTACAATCAGCTCAGCTGCAGAACTTGCACAGTGCACAATGAGAGCCAAGGACTCATGCCTTTTTGAGAGCTCTTCACCAGTGCCACTGCAAATTTTGGTTACAGACTGCTAGCTGTAAGGGTGCCGTCTAGGGAGCACTTTGAGTTTGAAGAAGTTGAAGTTTCCCTCTACTATGCTACCAGAAAGGTAGAGCCACTATTAGCAGAGGCACACTCCCGCTTTGCTTCATCTTGCATCCTGAAGCATTCACCTTTTGCTTGTTTTCTGCCATGTGTTGTGCTTCATGACTAGTTCTGCCTACCTTCTTTATCATCTTATTCTTCTGCTTAATAGCACCTCTCCAGAGCAGGAATTTCACACTCTGCATTGGAACCACATCAGTGGCCTTCTGAAGGAGTGTCTCTTGCTTACGGCCCACTTTATGATTTTTCGCTCTTTCAAACCACTTCTCCCTCGTAGCGTGGGCTTCCGTTTGACATTTTCAACTGTTTTACACTTTGCAAACACTATTGCTGCCATGAGAGATTCATTGGTTTGTTTGCAACGCCCAAACCTAGTGAGGGGCACAGTTAAAGATAGATTGGGTGATAGAGGTAATCTCGCTCGATAGGTCAGGTGGACACGACACGTTGAAGAACTGGACAGGTTGTTCAGTTCCTGGCAAACTTCAGGTTTATTTACACACTGACACTTACAAACAAGGACTGGGGTGGCCACTAAACCGATTACACAGTAAGAACTGGGCTGTATTCATGTCGGCGTTACTTGCCAAGCCCTTAGTATGCTGCACACATCGACACCGATTTCTCGATGTAGTATTCAATCCATGGATGAGAGTCGGCGCCAAGCACCACCTCTGTGCACAATTCCTCATCTCGTCCTCGAGCACCGAGCTCCCCTCGTTTCCATTTCTCTCCATTAAATATCTCTTGTCTCATCTGAGACCACCTTGTTGGACTTTCTTGATGCTCCACCAATGCAGAAAACAACTCTCCCTTCCTCAGAGACATGTTTTCACCTATGCATTCTCATACTTTGCTGCCCTCTTTCTCCGGGAAATCTGCTAAAAAAAAAAGTTGTGATTTATTCAAGGTACAACTTAAAAATACTTTTGCATGACAAGTCTGTCTAGACAACCAGTCAGCTGTCTGGAGTTTGTACACAAGATGTGGCTGCCTGTACACACTTACTGTGACAGCACAACGCCACATTATCCTGTTTCGAGGGTTGTCCCGACAGGGGCCACTTGTTTCTCATACTGGCTCACCGTGAGAACGCTTCCGTCGTGCAGGTGACTCCCTAGCGCAAGGTGCGATGAACAAAAGCTCACAGGTGCATGCAGGGGTGAACGAACGGCTTAGTGGCCCGTCTGCGCAGTCGCTTTTGATTATCTCCCCTTTTCGTGAGGCGCCTTATACCGACCGGCCATAGTTCGCTTGCCCCAAACATAACAGGACCCTTATCTGTGCCCTGTTGGTCTTACAGAGCTACTTCATTTTCTGTCAGTAATAAATAAGAGCATTCAAAGAACTACTACCAGAGATTTAATTTAATAATTATGCAATGAGCATTTGTTGAGCGGTTCATTTATTGACCAATCAATAATTCACCTGGGTGCTTATTTTTCCTCGGGAGTTTTGTGGAAACCCTCTACCCTCTACAGGTCATTTGAGACACACAGGTTTGGTCCACCTTTATGTGCATATATCTTGTGAAAAAAGGAAGTGCTATCACATTTTGCAAGTACTTGTCAGCAGAGAGCCACATGCCTTCCTGTGACCTCAGCACAAATGACCAGGTTACAGAGATTATGTGTAGTCATCTTATATTTTGTGGTTGTATGTGCACATGGACTACCACATTTTAATAGACAATGATTTTTAGTGTTATTTTTGTACTTGTTAATGCAGCTGTATATAGTAGGTGCATGGCTTGGCGATATTGAATTTTATTGTAGTGTGGGCAGTGCTGTCGAAGGTACATGGTAACCTTTTGGCCAGCAAACTGCAATGGGATATGCAATCGCTTTCTCTTTTGAAGCATATACTGACATATTACTTTGGTATAAAGCTTGTTAGTATGCATATTTGGTTGGCTAGATTATGCAACACTAGTTGCCTTCCACGTGCAGGCATTGCTGTGCACTTTCTTGCTCACAAAAAAGGCCAAGCTTTGTTCAGGCTGCGATTTTATGATCGTTTGCAGAGGTTGTTAGGTTGTTTTCTCCAGGAGTGATGTTTTTAGAAACTGCAAAATGCTGCAGGTTGTGTCCTTGCGTAAAAAGAAACAAAAACCATGCATTACTTGTTAATCGTGTAAAAGAATCTCATTTACTTTGTTACCTTGCTTTTGTCTTGTACTAATCGCAGTACACAGTAAGTGTGACATAGTGCACTGTTACAAAAGCATGTGACATTCTGTTCATATACCCAGAGACTTGCGGCTGTTGTGAAAAAGGTGCTTAATTTTGCACTTTTTAAGCACTTTTTTGCTCAGTGCGAATAGGGCTGAAAGCTTAATTCAGGCTGTGGTAAATGAGAGGTACTTCAGAGTAGTACTATAACTGATGCGAGGTTCTAGTGTCCTTATAGAGCTAGCAGGCTCAAGTTGTGGCTTTTTTGCTGAAAAGTGAGAGGATGGCCTATATTAACTTTCCTTACTACATGGGAAATAATAAATGTGCTAAGAGTATAATGAATTTTGTTGTGCTTTCTGTGGAGCCGAAAAATCTGTAGGCAAGGCCCGTGTGCTCAGATTTGGGTTCACGTTAAATCCCAGGTGGTCGAAATTTTCGGAGCCTTCGACTACAGCGTCTTTCATAATGATATGTTAATGATTGTTAATTCTGTTGTTGTAAGCAGGCACTGCATTCATGTGCAGGTATGTACAGAACCTGCTTGTTTGTCTTGTTTAAGGCATGTTTGAACCTGCTTGATTCCATTTTTTTCTTAACGGGTTGCGACAATTTGCTTACGTAAAGTGGCAAAATTCAGATATTGGTCTTGGAGGACGTATAATATTAGGCTTAAAATAAATTTCAACTTTCACAGAGTTTGCTGTTCTGATAATATTTTGAAATTATTTACTTTCGTAGTTGCTTGCATGTCAACTAAGTGCGTCATGGTGCAGCAACGCCACCCTTTTATCTGTACGCTCTTAGTGATGTTAAACAGAATCTTTGTTTCTTTATACTTCAGTGGGTACTTGCAGAGTGCCGATTTTTTTGCTGTCTTGTAACGATCCTACATTACGCCCTCCACACTTCTTTACCTAGCAGATTCATTATTTGTTTAATTTGATCTCGTGAGATGAGTTGTATAATAGCACTATACTTTGCGTATTCTGTTGAAGCTAGTTTTCGCAATGCTTTTTGCTTGCTGTATCATGTTTTTTAGTGTGTTCAGAGTTGTACAAAAAGTAACAAGGCATTGTTGCACTTCGTGGATTGGCTGGTTGGCATTCCTTGTAGATTGCTTGACTACAAGAACTTGTATGAACACCACTATGTCAAGGGGTTGCAACTCTTGAAATTACAAGTGGGATTATTGAAGCTGGCTTATTGCCATGAATAGGTGTGATGGAAATAAAATATCAAGCCTGTAGAGGTGTCATTTATTTTACGGGTGCTTCTGCTGTGTGTAACAGTGGAGTGCTTGGACTAAGGTTTAAGAGCCTCAATCATTGCATGTTACCAAGTGAGTGTGCCTCTCAACGTGACCAGGCTTATCATTACATGCTAATTTTTCTTCACAATTACTTTAACTCCCATTAGTAGAGCATATTTGCTGTATATATATATATATATATATTGCCACAGAGACTGTTTACAATATCCGACATTATGAAGAATCAGCGTCCACAGTCTTGTGCGCACTCTTGCTTGGGGCCGCACGACTCGTGCCTCTTGTTCACAGGCACGAGCCAGTGTGGATTGGAGCTGAGAAGAAGAAAAAGGTGCGTGAACAGAGGAACAGTTTTTTTTTTTTTTTTTGAACGCTCTAGCGGACTCTCCCATCTTTTCGCACATAATTTTCAGTATACACAATAATTTTCAGTTTCGCACACTATATATATATATATATATATATATATATATATATATATATATATATATATATATACACACACGCTTTATGCAGGAGTGGCCTGGTCTTACTTTACTTTTGCCTGTGTGGCCTGTCATCTGTTACTTTCTTTCAACTTCCTGTAGTCTTATCTTCAGCTCGTTTTACCCTCCCAAAAAAAGTAGGCACTTGTCAGCCTACTGCCGGTTTTTTTCTTTTTCCCCTGTGTACTGGGTGTTTAACGGTAAGCTTTAGAGTTTCCTTGAAAGCCACCACTTTAAGAACATGAAAACTGCCCTTGCAGGAAACTTGTGTGTCTAGGGGCACACAAAGTAAGACAATAATTGTTAACCACCATTGTGCCATGAGAACTTTACACATTTCCAGACAGTACTTCATAGTCTGCACCTGAAGGGGATATACAAGATGTCGCAAGTCTATTCATCATAGACATTTCCTTCCTTTTCAAACTCTATGGCAAAATCAATTCTGAAATATATAATGCAGTACATGAAGACACGAGATGAGGGACTACACAAGACAGGCACTTTTGGGTTTATTGTGCAAAAAGAAAAAACAAATGCATGTAGTTCGACTGTGCAGCATCATCACACTACCGATAATTCTCACTTTCGAGCAGGCTAAATTAACAATCATGAAGACTGCACCTGCTGGTCTCTGGCAACATTGTGCATTCACTGGAAACGTGCCTTTGGAAACTTCCTGTTTAGCATGTTTTTCAGTGGTTTTAGCATTGGTCGCTGGCTGCAGCTAGTATTTAGATGTTTTACGCGGATAGAATTATTCCGCTGAAGTGCTCGCAACTAGGGCACAGGTGTGTCAAGCGAGGATGCAGTCTGCAAGCCTGAATTAATTTCATGTATTAGTCAAAATGTTTCGTTTTCCTACCAATAGAGATAGACCACCTGCAGCGTATTGCAGCAATCATGTCAGAAAACTGGATTGCCAGAAAGACCACGTAGGTTTGTTTAGCCCATTTCATCAGCAACTTATAGCTCAGCGCGGACTAATAGCACAAAGGTGATGTTTATCAGTTAGATTAGTCGAAGGCCCCCAGTTACAGGGAACACATCAGATGACACTGCCTTCCACTTGTGGCAGATGAGTGTGCAGACACTTGAAGTGGGTAGCAAAATGTGAAAAAGTAACACTGAAAATTCATTGCAAAAGTATTTCTTGTATAGTTTGAGCCAGATCAATTATGTGTACTCTAAACAACATGGACACAAAGCAGCCACGTTTAACATGAATCACCGCACAGTTTGCATCGCGGTGTCCCGTGTTTTTTTTTTTTTTCATTTGTTTTTTTTTTGAAAGCGATGCTTGCGAGTGGGTTTGCATCTGTGCGAGAAAATGACTCATCACCTGTCTTGCTGCTGCAAATGAACATCGCCACAGTCTAGCTAATTCATCTTTCGGTGGGAACATCGACTGCAGGAAAGGAAAATACGACAACCACCCGTTTGTGGCATGAAACTGCAAGGAAATCTGTGCAAATTTCCTTTATGGTTTATGCCACCAACAGGTGATTGTCTTATTTTCCTTTCTTAATCCTCCCGCCACCTAAAGGGTCTGTGCAGACAGAGCTCATTTGCATGCACTGCAGGTTTAGGTGGGTTTAACTTAAAATTCAGTTTACTCATGAATAAACCATAATCATTCGAGTGACTCAGCTGCAGTTGACATCATCGCGTAACGAGTACGTTTTACAATTTCTCAGTCACACTGCACTGAACACTTTATATAGAGATCAGTGGTGATCGGAACCACTTGCAATCTTAAGGTGCCTACAGAGACACAGGTGCAGAAATGTTTTATCCAGACATTGTGTGCTCAGCCTAAAACACAAATATAATCGTGGTTTGACAGGAGGCAGGTTTTCAGCTTTAGTCAAAATGTCGAATTGTATAACTTCACTATGGATCAGGCAACTCTTCTGCACGTTGACGATATAGGTGCGCTTTCAAGGCTGGACAGGGAAAATACAGGTGTGTCCTGTCGCTTCCCTGTCAGTCTTCAAAGTACACCCACATTGTCGACATGCAGAACCAACTGGCCCCATTAGGTGCGCTGACAAACTTCTCCTGCAGTTTATACATTTCCTGTTTGTACCTCACCCGTGCACAATGTCCAGCCTCTTATGCTAAACATTGCTATACAAATCCTAAGAAATGCACCAAAAATAATTGAGCACCAAACTGAAACTATGAAAACACCGCAGGGACCATTCAAAAAACATTACCACAAGTGGCTCACAGGAAGTCTTTTTGCGCGGGTCGGGCCGTTCAGCATGAGCGAGTTCGTTTACAAACACCGAAACACTGCCGATACAGTCGATAATCTCACGTCACCTTTGGTCAACATGTCTGAAGATGACATGAGTGCTATGAAAAAACAATTTACATCCACATAGCACTCATGCCATCTTCAGGCACATTGACCAAACGTCACATGATATAGAAGCCTTTCACATTAAAAACAACCATGATGTTTGCATATATAACCCACCATTTGTCATGATTGCAAATTTAGCCTGCTTAAAAGAAGTGACAGTTATCTGTGATGTGATGATGTGTGCACAGCCGGACATGTACTTATTTCTTCCTGCATAATAAACCCAACAGTTGTTAGTCCTGTGCCTGTCCTGTGTAATCCTTTTGTGCTGTTTTAAAAAATGAAGTTAAACCAACTCACCCTGTTTCACACGCTGATACCATGCAGATGTCTACCAGAGTCTATCCCAAGGCTACTTCAGTACGTGAGAAGGCTCAAAAGTTATGCAAAACAAAGATGCAGCTGAGAACTCGTGCCTAACTGGGCACTCGCACTTTTGAAAACAGTAGTATGGCTGAAGTCCACAGCGGTGACATTTTGCGTTTTGGCACGTACACAATATGCAAAAGCAATGTTGAGAGAAATAGAAATGACTGGCTTCTAAGCACAGCACTTAAGTATCACATACATTTCCAAATAAAAAAAATCTTTGATCGGGGAGTGTCGCTGAAGCCAATGTTTCAACAAGTGCTGTGTTCTTAAACCATTGGCTCCAGCGACACCCTCCATTCAAGAACTCGTCTCTTTAAGCCTTGTTTGGAGTTACACTGTCCAAATGTGTCATGCCAGAAGACGTTCAGGAGCTGCAAACTGCAAGCTCCTGATCAACCTTTCGCCCAAACACATCCTCCCTATTGGCGTTTTATGTAAGCTGGCACATTTGCACTAAATTTCACTGAAGGATCTTCACACCTGGTTGCTTGTGAACAGTGGCTCCATGCTACAGAGCGTTATATATTCAAGCACATATACAGACTGCACCAATGAGCACAATTGCCTTCTCAAACTGGCACACGCTGCAGCACGCAGAAGTTTGATTATGATACTACTCTTCCCTCTTTCATGTGAAGCGCCACTCCGACTTGAGGCTAAGGCCTCGGCGTTCATTGCACCTCGTCTTTTTTTATTTGTCTGTTTGCTAGCCGTTTTCTTATTGTATTAGCAGGCTGGACGACGACTAGGTCATGAGCTTTTGTATTTTTATTTAGCCAACAAACTTTTGAAAAACATGTCTTCTAGAATTTTGATTCCAAAAGCACATCCAAACAACATAGACAAACAAAAGGAAATGGCCAACAAGAAACCAAGCACTGCACAACCCTGCCATTGACATTTCTTCCCACCTTTCTCAAACACTGAGGCACTACTCAACAACATAATGCTACGTAAAGCCATATCCTTCAAGAAAGAACATCACATAAAATCTGAGATGGCACAAGCATTAGTGTCATTGTTAAATGTTCACCACACTGGTAAAAAAAGCAAGGTCTTAAAAAAAAAACTATGCACCTTTGGCTTCGTTTGGTGCATTACAATAAGAACAAAGACAACAAAAAAAGGAATTTGTAAGAAATATGCATCATCAATGCAGCTTGTCTAATCAGCTCAACACACATTTCAATAGGTTTTTCCAAGAAGCACAAAGTTAAAAAAAATGTCAGCTAGATTCTAAATGAGCCCCGAGCTGCAACAGCAATTAAATACGCACATCTGTACGAGTCGTAGTGTTAGATTGTAATTATACCAACCAGATCAGTCGGTACCTCATAAGGTGGCCGCATCCGTGAATACATACAAAAGCAATTTAATTTTGGAAGACCATCACTAAACAGTGCAACTGGACGACAAACACCAAAGACTTACTAAGCCCACAAATCAGAAAGAAACCAATATTTTCACACTCTCCCTTCACTCTCCCCTAGAAACTTTAAAGACTGAGCAATACAAAGTTGAAGTTAACGAGGTGAACCTACCTGAAGGATTGATAAGGGCTGCAGCGCGAGCACGAAGGTGCTCGCGCTGAAGCCTATGGATTCTAACCATGGATTCATGTATTCACCATGGATTCTAACCAAATAGCCGTTCTTCTGAAGGATTGGAACACAAGTCCCACTCCTTTTTACTTCTGATCCCAATGCAAACCTTTAAAATGAATATGGTTCCTTTGGTACCATAGCAAGAAGTGGTAAAAAAAGTAAAAGATGTTGCACCCAATCTTTAAAAAATATCATCTAGCCCTACAGGAAATGAGAGAAGGCAATCTTCGACAGGCTGCAACTGCAGGCTTTTGTTTTGTTGGCAAGATAATTAAAAAAAAAGAACACTCATTGAGTGCATGCTATACTGCTTTCTGCAGGTAAATATACGAGAAAATGCAATTTCATTTAAAAAGAAAAATCAAGTCGCATTGCTGCTAGCCCATAATTACTTACCTGGGCACCACATTTTCACACACCAAAGAAACAAAACAGAAAAAAATTGTGCGCCCACTTGCTTGTCGTGCTCGCCAAAGGAAACAAAAAGAATGCAACAAGGCAATTCAGCCACCAGTCGACACTGGTGACACTCCGTTCTGGAGCAATATGAAAAATACAAAGAGGTGGTGCACTTGGCCGAGACGAGTCAAAGAAATAGCTTGGCACTTGTTGGTCGGACTAGATGTCCATTGCAAACTGTGGTTCGTCACCCGATCCTTCTAGAAAGAAAGCCAAAGAAATGCCAGCTTGTCAAAGTATCGTGCAGTTGTCTAAACTATGCTTCATAATAGTCGTGCACACTTCCAGCTCATGCTACATGTTTCAACTAAATGGCACAAGACAAAACATCTCTGCACACGATGAGTATTTGGAGAAGAAGAAAACTAATAGTTCACCTCTTGAAAGAATTGGGGAGACTGGATTTTGAGTGAAATGTATAAAATCCAAAGAAAACTATCGCATTCCACATTGAAATTGCTTTGTTGTAACATTAGGAGAGATGTACCTCATTTGACTGCAAAGTTAACGGGCACACTTCACGCACTGAAGTTTAAGAAGTGTGGAAAGACCGAGTGGTTGAAAGCAATGACAAAACGGAAACGTTAAGAACGAGTTGCTACATTGAATTTTGGGTTTTAGCAGCGCGAAAAATGCACGAAGGACAAGAAAAGGACGAGACAAGCACTGTCCTTTTCTTGTCCTTCGTGCATTTTTCGCGCTGCTAAAACCCAAGTATGCCATACCAACTAGCCCAGTCAACCGCTCTATTACGCTACATTGAAATCGAGGGCGCAATAAGCGGCAGCCCAACTGCGAAAAATTTTTACTATACACACTCGTCGCTCATTTGCATGAGGGAGTGGGTAATGTCACGTACGATTTACGGTAAGAACGATTATCAGTGATTCGCCCACTTGTCACGATTCATTTCATGAAGATGCGTAAAACTTTTTTTTGTATCCATAAGGAAGGCACTCACTTCTGGCCTTTTCAAGAATTGCACTGCTGCAAGACACTTTATTCCACTTGAAATTATTTCTAAAATCAAGAACTCTTGCTACAGTATGTGCAGTTATCTCAAAGTGTTTTACTGTACATATTTTCATTTTTGGTAAACACCTGGTATATCTAATCAATCAAAAGAATATTTTTTTTTTTTCTCACAAGCATGTCTACTTTTGGCTATGATCAAGTTGTCTACCTTATAGCTGGTTTTTCAGATTTTCTAGCCAAATATTGTCCTTTCAACATGCAGTGCACTTGTCTTTTCATTGCTAAATTTCCAAGCATTTTACATTATTGACACTGGTGCCAATTTACATATCGTACGTGCGAGTTGGAAGAGAAGTCTGCGGAGAGACAAAATAAAAGCAGAAAACAAGGTGCAAAATAAGTGTGGTAAAAGCAGCTAACCAGGCTTGGCACCCTTGATTGGAGATGACAAAGCACCATTCTCTGTGGGCTTCATGGGAGATCCACTGGCCTTGGAGACATCTGGGCTGCTGGAAAGGGTCACCCCAGGGATCACAGGCAAGTTTTTGGGTGGCGTTTGGGCCACTGGAGAGTGGCGCATCTGCATAAGGAAGCTCCGGTCATAGACGATGCGTGAGCCTGCACCACAGAGAGGGGGAAGGACTATTACTTGCAGAAAAAGCACCGTGTCACAGCAACAGATCTGTGTCAATAATAATTGTTGGGGTTTTACATCCCAGAACCGTTGTATGGTTATGAGACACTGTAGCACAGGGCTCCTGAAATTTTTGTTATCTGGTGCCTTTTACTGTGAACCTAAATTTTCAAGACACAGGCCTTCAGCACTTCACCTCCATCGAAATGCAGCCGCCACAGCCATAATACGATCCTGCGCCCTTCGGGTCAGCAGTAGAGCCCATAACCACTACCGTAAAATTCCAAGCAACTCCCCCACCCACCCACACCCTTTTACCGCCGCCGCCGCTCACGGTGAAGAATAACCCGACAAGATTCAGAGGGTGGGCTCGGGTCATAGATCACAATCTAACATGGTGGCAGAAGAGCAGTTAGAAATAATTATTGCCCACCCATGCTTTTAATGCAATGCTTTATTAAATGCACTCACTTTATCCATTCATCCTCATCAGGAGAATAAAAAAAATTGGGGGACCCTTAAGCTTTGCCTTTAAGAATTGAATACAATAGCGAAATCTGGCCCCTAGTCCACCCTTTAATTGCTAAGTTCATATTTATTCATATGTTTTGTTACATACACACAAACACGCGCACAGATTGGTCCAGCGTGCGCGATTATCGCCAAATGGGCTCGTTTTCGTCGTGACACCTGTCGAACAAAATGCATTGAAGGGGCCCTGGAACACTTTCTAAAGTAACCATGGAATGAATTCACTAGAAGAGCTTATTGCCTCACGAATTCAACGCCGGAAAAATTTTAACAATCCGTCCAGTGCGAGTGGAATTACAAAGGTTTGTCGCATGCTGTAATTACACTATCTCTTCTCTCCTCCTGACGAAAGCAAGCGCTGGAAGCCTCCCCAGGATTCTGGATCACGAGCAGGAGGTGCGCTTTCCCGCATTGTGGGGGCGGGGCCCCGCGTCGCTCTACAGGACCGGAGATCAAAACGATAATAACTCCTCTCCCTTTCCGATTTTCTAATTGCCTTCACGGTTTCAAGTAGCAACTGTATGAACCTTTCTTCTGCCGGAGTTACAGTGTCGTAGTTTCAATAGTGCGAGTTCCCCAGTTTATTCAAAAGGAACGCACAATGCCTATGGGCGCTCTCGGAAATATCGGCTGTTTTACCGCATTTGAATCGCTACCGTGGAGACGTGCTTGAAGATATCCAATTGCTTTCTGGGATTTAGGTACTGGCATATGTCTAGTTCATGATGGTATAAAGCGCGTTTGAATCGCGTGGTAAAAAAAAAAGTTCCCTAGCCAGTTTTGTTCAGAGTGCGACAGCCATCAAGCCCTCGTAGCTCCATCTAGAGTTGAGATGGTGTACTCTACGGTGCCACGTAAAAATTAAAATAGGGTACACGTGAAAAAAAGAGGATTCCTATGGAAGGCACTTTTATGACCCCGCAAAACAATATTCAGGGCTCGTTGAGGTAAAGATCGACAGTATAGCACATCAATAGGGTACTGTTAAAAGGACGAAGTGCATGCTTTCGAGCATTCAGTGTACCACACAGATTGCTCAATTTACAGCACATTCTCGAGTTTTACCAGTTACATGGTAGTTACAGTTATCGACTAATTAGTTAATTAGTGCTAATTACCTGACGCATCTCAGGTCAGGCTTTGAAATTGCGAGTAATATTCACCGGGTGCGATATTACGGACGGTAGTATGAACTCGCCGTCCGCACCGCTTAAATTTGGCATACCTCAGGGATCCGTCCTCGGGCCTGTTTTCTTTTCGGTTTATATCAATAATGCCGCCCGTGATATTCCAGCAAATCTAAAGCTGTTTGCGGATGCCTGCATGCTTTAAAGTAGTTAACGCTTTCAGTGACCAGGTTCTTTTAAATAACTATTGGTACACAAAATGACAAATGACCTATAACGCGAGAAAAACTGTGGCGATAATCATAACCCGTAAAAAGATCCATTAAAATTCCAATAAACCTAAGCAATCTATTTTTGTCCTTTGTCTCGCTGTACACGCACTTTGGTCTTGTCATCACATCTGATTTAAGATGGAATGAACATGTCTCTTATACTGAGAAAAAGGCCTTAAAAATACTAGGCTGCCAAAGACGGGCACTCGCTAAGGCATGCGGTGAAGCTAAATGACTGCATGTGAAACGTACATAATATCAATACTAGAATATTCATCGGCTGTCTGGGACCCACACGTAAGCTAACACAGATAAACTTGAATCAATACAGCGAAAAGCTGTAAAATTCATATTCAATGCCTAAAAGTAACACATCTCCGTCAGTTCTTCTGGAAAGCGCTGAACTAGAAACCCTGGAATGGAGACGTTATCGCGAAATAACGAAGCTATTCTATCGCGAAATAACGAAGCTATTCTATCTCATATATAATAATAAGCTGACAATACAACTAATTATATCGAACCAGTTTTGCATCACGAATCTCATGCTTTTAATCTTAAAAAAGTGACTGAGCCCCTATATACAGGTACCCTTTTTTTTTTTTTTCCGCACAAGCAGAGAGTGGAACAATTTGCCACCAGAGATTCTTGAAAGTGTCGATCTCAACTAGTTTCTTCGTGTGTTAGTTGTTTCACATGGCTCATAACTACACCTTCATATATATTACAGTGCACTTCATTTTAATACCCATTTGATCAGACTGATTGCTTGAGGTTCAATGCCTCGCTTCTGCACGATTCTTCAACGCTTCGATTCTGCTATGTCTCGCTTGTTAATATTGCCAACTTTATTTTTGCTACAGTTGGTATTTGAGTTTTTTTTACTTTTTACCCAAACAACATAACCTAGTGGGCACTGTTTTTATAGTTTTTGTTGTGTTTAGTGTATTATGGCCATTCTTGGGATTGTGAACCGTATTTCATGTCGCTTCTATTTTTTTGCGTTTTGAATCATCGCGCTTTCATTCAACACTATCTATACTGCTGTACCTCCTACACATTGTTGCGTTCTCTGCGCCACACACCCCTGCCCAAAATCCGGCACTAGACTGGCAGTTTTTATCTGAAATAAATAACAGATCTATAAATAAATAAATCTACTCCCTCTTTTTTATTATGCAACTCTCCTATTTAATGATATAAATAAAAAATATCAAGGGAAGTAAGTAAACGAGAGAGAGATATAACGCTGAAAGGAGGGGAAGTTTATTTCTTAGGAACAAATAACCCTATTTGCACTGTGTTATTTGCCCTTGGTCTGCCCCAGTCCCGTGCTGGAGGTCGTGGCGGAGCGCGTTGATTCAAGAGGCAGGCTGTGCACTCTGCACCTATCTTGATGCCCTTGCCGATTCCCGGCCACCACATGTAGCTGCGGGTGCACTTCATTGTGATCACGCCTCGATGTCCGGCGTGAATGAGAGCCGTTGCTCGTTGTTAAAGTGGGCCATGAATGACAACTCGTGATCCCAATTTGATACAACCACGATGACAGTTGAACTCCGTTGCTCTCTTGTAAAAAGTGTTGAAGTTCTCATTCTTGAAGTTTTGAACTCTGCCCTCCATCAGGGCGTTGTACAGCTTGAACAATGTCGGGTCATCTTGCGTGGACATTATGACTTCATCGGCTGTTAGTGGGGGGCCATGGTAGCGCTTCGAACATGAGCATGCAGCCAACTTGAGGTGTATCCTCAATGGTTTCGCTAAGGGGTAAGCGGCTCAGTGTGTCGGTGTTTCCGAGCTTGTTTCCAAGACAGTACACGACGTCGTAGTCATATGCTGACATCTTAATACACCATCGGATTAAACGAGGAGAAAGTGTCTGTGGAATCTGCTTCTGGGGCCCTAGGATACTCGGGAGTCGCATGTCTGCCCGCTAGGTATTGATAAAAATGCGTGGCTCCACAGACGATGGCCAGTCCTTCCCGATAAACCTGAGAATAATTTAGTTCCGCAGGGGTTAGCGTGTGGGAAGTGAACGCTATCGTAGGGTTTTCCGGTTTGGTTTTAGTTTTGTTCCACCCCAAAATGTTACGTTCCGTTTCCATTCCAGTGAGAAAATAAAAAAGTTCCCCAATGGTTTGTAACGGTTTTTATTTTCTGCAAAACATTAAAGTTAAATTACCTATGAAAACATAAGATTTCCCATTTAAGAACCCGGGACTGGACTAAAATAAATTGCCACGTTTCTAAGGGAAGCGCAAGTAGCTTTACCGTGCATTCATAACCAAATAACGCAAACCTGTGCCCTTTTAAGTTATGGTATTTAATTCTCTGAAAAGTGAATTAGAAATATTCTTAACAGGCTGAATGTTTTTTTGTGAATAGTGCGAGCATGATCTCGGAAGCAGCCTGTCGTCGAGGGTATTCTTTTATATGCGCGACCACTGTTCTGATCAAGCAAGCTTCAGGGCGGCCTGTGCGAAAGGCATACGAAAGCCCCCTTGAATTAATACAAACGTCTATGGAGGAGGGGGAGGAGGAGGAATAAACTATTATAAAAAACCAGCAGGCTTAGGTGGCCGGGCCTAGGCCTCCCATGAGGGGACGTCAAAAGCTTGCCTCGACGCCGCCTCACGGGCGTGCTGGGTCGCCCAGGTTTGGTCGTCAAGAGCGGAGCTCTGCAGAGCCTCATGGTTGCCACTTTTTTTTTTCATTTTCCACAATATTTGGACACATCTTTAGTTAAGGATACCTTCCCTATAGATACAAACTGACTCTGTGCCCTCAGTTATGCAGAATATCGCTCACATTGCATGACCTCAGTTGTTCCGCATCGCCAAGTTTTCCCATGAAATGAAAAACGATGAAAATATTTCGTTTCTGCTCCGAAATGAAATAATCAATGACGTTCCAGTTACGTTTTTGTTCCAGTCAAAAAAAGTTTTTTTTTCGTTTTCGTTCTGTTGCGACACTGGGCTATGACTGCTTCTCTGCCTTGATCGTTAATCTGGGAAAGCACTGCACCGACATTGTAGCGTGAAGTGTCACACGCCAGAAGCAAAGGCCAGTGTCTTGTCATGGTGACTGGGCCTCACACTGTCACGCCAAGGCACGTCCTTGCAGGGATGCACACTTGGACTTCTGCGACACGAGGCAGCAAGGGCTGACCGGCCTCTGATCGCAGGAATATTGCACGATGCTCCTCAGGAGGTCTTTTCAGGACAAAGACGACTTGCGCTGTATGATATACAAAAATTCCTGGTATTTTCTTCTGGTATTCCAGCGAAGGTACCGAAAAAAATAATGACATTCTGAAGCATCTCCATGCGAAATCGAATAAATGGAATGCTGCTGCCGATGCCTTGAAGCTGGCGAAACGACTTGAAGTTGCTGTGCATGAGAAAACCATCCATGTTTACAGAAAACTCGATCTGGAGTATTGGAACGAAGGTCTCATACAAGAAAGTCGCATGAAGAGGCCTCACTGCGCCCAGGAAATGGAGCGAAAGGTTACATCATTATTCGACATCGAAGACATGAATGCCGCTGAACTGCAGACAGAACTACTGGCAAATGGTATTTCTACCAGAATGAAATCAGTGTCAAAACTGCACCAGATGCTTCACAAGAATAGGACAGCAGCGCAATACTTGTGAACGAAACAATGACTAGGAATGCCGCTGTCTCCTGGGATAATCACTTGACCAGTGACTACACGTGGGCGATCATAGCCGAGTGTCTTCTTTCGAAAAAAATATTCCAGTTTCCTGACAAATGTACATTCTCACTTCACGTGGTGTCCAATTGTTCTCCTAATTTCTTGAAAGCTTTTATAATAAATTTCTGTAACATAGCCTAGGCTTTTGTAAACACAAGTAATGTTCATAAGGCTTTCATCATATTGTTGCTGTCTTAAGCGTTTGGTTCAAAATGGTTCATATTTATTTATTAGTTTCTTTTTATTTGTTGGCTGTGCTAGCAGTGTAGCCAGAAACTTCTTTCAAGTTGAGGCTTTACCGTTCCTTATGCGTGCTGGTGCATCTCCTTGTATGTGTACATTTACACAAACACCCCCTCCCCCCCCCCCCCCCATCACCCCACCACTGCCTACGCCAGGGGTCTGTGCGATTTTTGCAGCTGATGTGAGTTCCGACACCAATAAGGCGCCCAAATTGAGCACTCCTGTGGTTTTATGCTTGAAAGAACTGAAAGAAGTTACTGCAGTGATAATGTTTGGTCGGTGATGGGCTCTATCTCATAAAGAGAAAATTGTTGCTGGGGCTTGGTAAGGAAAATAAATGAAAGTACTTGTGAATACTTTATTTTTTCTTTTGTTTGAATGTATACAAAGTGCATTTATTACTGAATACTGTGCTTAAACATGTACCTACCTTGTGTTACGGTTTTGGCATTGGAATCTGTTTATAGGTATAATTCGTAAATTTGTGATCGCCACACTTTGTTATATTTGTATCGGGATATGTATATAGCTTGCGCACATTTTGTGGCGGCTGTCGTGTTCGATTTTTCGCGCATTCATTTGAAATGTGTGCACAATGAATGTCAAACAATCTTTGTATTTGTTAGGCACATTGTGGAAATAGATTATAATACAGTTTCACTACACAATTTTTTATAACAAAGGAGCTGCATTGCATGGGAATGCACCGGATCCAGGCCTCCTGCGAGGCAGGGAAACGGGCTTCCGGGTCGTTCGTGAATGCACGAGCGACCCAACTTTTGCTCCTTCCTTCTGCGTGCAGGGCAAGCACTTTTCTTGCCGATACGCACGCGCCGTTCATTCCGGTCACCATTGCCGGCCGTGATTTTTCGGCTTTGCTTGACACGGGCGCTAGCCCCTCGTTGTTCGGCGAACAGGTGTTGTCCCACTTGCAGAAGCACTCGGTGCGCTTGCGGGACAGCCGAACGACATTCACCCTTGCGAAAGGCGTGGCCCATTCGGCAGGCGCTGCAAGGTTGACTGTCAGATGGGGAGATAGAATGAGACGCTGCCGTCTTGTTCATCTTCCAGGGCTCAATGTTCCAGTAATTCTCGGTCGGGACTTTCTCCTTAAAACCGGTATCGTTGTGGACATTGCGAATGGCGGCTATCGTGATGGCCCATTTAGCCAACTCAAGCCGTTCATCAGCCCACCGGCGCTTACCGTCGCCTTTGCGGCAGAAGCGTCGGAAACGCGCCTTGCGCAGAGTTCGGGGCCAAGCCCCCGCTCACCGCATTTGCCCTCTCCTCTTCGGGAACGAGGGGCGCGGCACGAACCGTGTCGTGCGCCAACTCCGGGGTCGTACCCTGGCGTTCCGCGCTCGTCGGCTCGAAACCCCTATGTGGATCGACCGACACGACACGAAGAGGCACTACATCCTTTGGTCGCCTGCGCGACTCAGCTGGATGAAGCACAGAAGGCTCGTCTGTCGACACTGTTATGTCAGCACGACGAGCTTTTCACCGATCAACCTGGCTGCACCGATTTTGCGAGCCATGTGATCGAAACTGGTGACGCGCTTCCTTTAAAGTGTAACCCCAGGCCCGTCAGTCTCGCCAAAAGGCAGATTATCGATGGGTTGCCAGATGACATGCTTGCGGCTGGCATTATTCGCCGCTCGTCTAGCTCCTGGGCGTCTCCAATTGTGCTAGTGCCTAAGAAAGATGGCAGTCATCGCCTGTGCGTCGACTATCGCCGTCTGAATGGGGTGACTCGTAAGGATGCCTATCCACTCCCCACGATAAACTCCATCGTAGGTAACCTGGGTGATGCACGGTACTTTACCACGCTTGACGCCTCTAAAGGTTACCTACAGGTCCGGATGGGTAACCGTGACCAGTGTAAAACTGCGTTCACGTCCCACAGAGGGTTGTTCGAGTTTACTCGTATGCCTTTTGGTCTTTGCAATGCTCCTGCGACGTTTCAAAGACTCATGGACCGCGTCCTCGGGGAAGCCAAGTGGTCATACTGCATGTGCTACCTCGACGACATCGTGATTTATTCACGAACCTTCGAAGAGCACTTGGCCCATGTTGCCGATGTACTCGAGAGGGTGCGGACCGCCGGGATGACACTTAACCCCGCTAAGGTCCAATTAGCGCAGACCCGTGTTCAGTTGCTCGGGTTTACGCTGGGCGAAGGCTCCATAGAGCCGGATCGGGAGAAACTTCGAGCTATTCTCGAATTTCCCGTGCCCAAGGACGTACGTGGCCTTCGCCGCTTTCTAGGAATGGTCAACTTTTACCGTTCCTTCAATGTGAATTTATTTACTATAGAAGACAGCTCTACCGAGCCTATCCCTCCACATAAGTACTTCACCTTATCAGTGGAAGGTAGGGGAGGTAGTTCCACTTCTCAAATCAGGTAACAAAAGCTTAATGACCAACTATTGCCCCATTTCTCTTACCAGCACGTGCTTTTAACTATTATATAATACTTCGTAATCAGAAGCATCCTCAACTTTCTTGAAGATAACACCTTCTTTTCGCCTTCACAACATGGTTTTAGGAAATCATAATCATGCGAGACTCAACTCGTACCTTTCACTGATCTAATTCTTGATCGTTTTCATCCGCTGACTGCATTTTGCAAAAGCATTCGATAGTGTGTCATAAACTTCTCATCCACAAGTTATGGAACTTAAATCTTGACATTAACCTAGAGTTGGTCCTCGGTCCTTTGTTGTTTCTGATACATATTATTGACCTATCTTCTCAAGTAACTTCCAATATCTACCTTTTTGCTGATGATTGCGATACTTTTACAAAAATTAATTCAGATGACTACTGTAATCGCCTACACTCCTATTTAAATATAATATCTAACTGGTGCAGCTTTTGGCTAATGGAACTAAGTATTAACAAATGTACAGTTGGGCATGTATTTAGGTCACCTAACTCTTCTCTGGTATACTACTTAAACAATCACATCAAATCTTACTTGGACAACAGATATCAATTACAAAATTAACAATGCTAACCGCACCCTTGGCTCCCTCAGGCGAAACTTTTTTGATGCTGCTGACTTTTTAAAACTATTACACTATAAAACATTAATATGTCCAAAATTGACATCATCCTCATAAGTCTGGGACCTTCATAATACTAAACGCATTAAAGCATTAGAACTAGTCCAGAATAACGCAGCTCGTTTTATTCTTTCTACTTATAACAGAACTGCCAGCGTAACAGCAATAAAACTAGCCTATCAGTTTCATCTCTTGCAGCCCGGTGTAAAATCTCCAGTTTATCATTGTTTCATAAAATATTTCACCACACAACATTGCATGTCATGTTCATTCATGATACACACTATGTATCGTGTCGCATCGATCATTCTAATACGGCTCATGTTCCTTTTAGCAGCACCAACACATTTTGTCAATTATGCATTTCTTGCACGCCATTACAGTGGAACCACCTTCCCAAAAATATTTTATGTATTAGTGATAACTAATCTTAAGCAGTATTGCTTACTAGATTGTCATTTATTTTCCTACATATCGTGTATGTTTGTTTTTATCGCATATTGTATTCATTGTATAACTTACCTTGATTTAATACTTTGTCATGATATATTTACTTTTTACTCTGAATTGCACATTTATACTTTACTTATGCTGTACAAACTACTGATTGTAACCTGTAACCTACACCCCTTTTAACGCCTTGTTTGGTCTTGACAGTACAATAAATGAAATGAAAATCACCAATGGAAATATTTCACTTATTCCAGAATATTTTGCGTACCATCTAGGACTCAATCCGTACTAAAGATTGGGCTAGCTAGATTTGATACAAGGAGGAAAGTAAAAACCGCACAAAGAGGAGGTTACAGGAAAAGTGCTATTGACGCAAGCGCTGCATTTCTTACTATAGACTCATTCATATTGTTCCACAAGTCCTTCTATTTGCGCTGTTTTATACCTTCTACCTCACAGATGGTCTCGCAAGGCAATGAGCAATGTCACAAGACTTGAGCAATGCCGGTACAAGAGGCAGTCGACAGCATTTTCACGCTGAGTGTTGACAGCTGTGACGTCCCGTGTGAACTAAGAATTTTACTAAGCGCACAGTGTTCTAGAAGCTGCATCAGGGACTTGATATGCGCACTTTAATGACATTGCTTTGATAAATTCATTATGTGTATTCACATTGAAAACTTTTCAGTGCAAGCGGGACGGAGCACAAAGAAGGAACTACACAACAGAGGCCCTGCCCATCGACTGAAGTTTTATTGAATTAAAATTCAAATTCAATTCATTAGGCTTACGTAACTCACATTCTAAAAGGCAAACGGACGGCTCAGATATGCAGCCCTTCTATCACTAGGTTTGTGCATAATGACAGTATTGTCAAAGAACTGTCCTATTCGTCACCTCTTAAACGTGAGAATTACATATTACCACTGGTTTTGGTTCCCTGCTTGCCAAATTCATTTTCTTAATATTCTGTTGTTCTTTTAATTAAGAAAGCACCCTACAATCATATTGCCAGTAATATGATATGGCTCAGTTGGTGCTTGTGCTTTGGTATTGTAAACCATGTTTTTTTTTTTTTCGTCAGCTTATTTCACTTCGTGCTGTAGACAAGACAACAAGCTTTGCAAGCTCCAAAATGTTTCTGACATTACAGAAAAATTTTACTGAGGCTCCCATTATAATACTTTTCCAGCATCACACCAGGCATTGCACGTGATTACGCACAGCCACCAATATGAAGAGCATATGGGTGTGCCTTATTTCAAATTTTGCACATATTTATCTACCCAATGTGCTACGCGGCATTTATTGACTTAATATAGTGTGTTAGTGATTTCTACTTTCAAAAACATAAATCGAAGGGCCACCGTAGCGCTAAGAATCGCACTCTTCGTTAAAAGTCTACTTTACGGAACAGTCTCTCTCGGGGAGACCATCTCAACGACCGCCATATTGTATGTACAGTCGCACCGCCTATAGGTTGTAAATGTTACGAATAGGTTACAGCGTTACATAGCATGTTCGGTGCGTTTCACATCTACAATGTACAAATTTGAATTGAGTAGATTTAATCTACTCAATTTAAGTTTGTACTACCAGCAACATTGCAAACAGCAGCAATTCAGTCAGTGCCTATGGAAAACGTGCTGCACCTACATATAGCATAGCAGTCCACTGCGCCAATGTGCCGCCAGCACCGAGAGTGGCAACTTGCAGCCACTTTCAGTCAGTTATGCACACTTTCTATGCAAGTGCGCAAAAGTAACTAGTTTGATGAAAAAAGTAGGCTTCGAGAAAGGTAACGGTACGGTTCATAATTCTTTTGGGGCCCAAAACAAACAGAAAAGAATTAAGTTTACGAAATCAATCATGTTTTCAATAAGACATAATAAGGTGGGAAAAGAGCGAAAGCATACAGAGAAGATTGCTGGATCTATTGACTGCCTTGCACCAATGAATTGAGGACTGAAGACTCGAGCTCACTTTTCGTTCGGCTCCTCTGTTCTTTCAGCACGGTATATATATTAGTTAACTTATATAAATACTAAGTTGACAGTGAACTATAAACAGCCTGTACTTAATAAACATGCCCAAAGGATCACTTGCTTCATGTCGCATACACTAGTCCAGTGTTCCTACCTGTTTCTGAAGCACAGTCACGGCGGAAAACTGAAAAACCTTGTTCTAGGTGCTTAATTCCTGTGGTTATTGGAAGTTTACGACACAGCAATTGATAGGCGGCATTGCGAAGCACCGCTAGCAACCTGACGGTGCTCTGGCTCAAGGCTGCTGCACAGAGTGTGCCAATTCCTTTCTTTCACTCCCACACCACGGCGCCACAAGCTCAGTGCATGTTCCCTATACGACCTGGTTCAATCAGCACTAGCACTTCCTACTTGCCCACTGCCTTGAGAGCAAGAAATTAGGAAATTGGCACAGCTTAGTGTCACCTCCATATGTCAGCAAAATGAAGTGGCGGTCACTCGGACTCACTCAAGAAATATCTTTTCAGGGATGGAACAGTGTGGGTACATGGATTTGGGAGCAATCCTGAGTGCAGGCAAAATTGCCTTTTGTAGCAGGCTTAGAGCATACAGAAAAGCCTTTTCGAGCAAGTTTGGAGCAGTCAGAGAGAAGGTTCAGATCAATTGTGGGCTCGTTTCATATCACTTGTGAAACAAGACATCGAATTCCTCATTTTTTCACACACCAAGCTAAATTGTGCAATATCCTTATTATTGCAATAGAAATTACGAGGATACTATTGTTAGGTTTTCGCCCCTGCTGTAACGTCCCATGTAAAAGTAAAAATTGACAACACATCTCTGCACATCGTGTGTTTTACCTGCGGGTGAAAGCATCCATGCGGGGCAATGAATGCGGCTGAGGCCAACGTTACAAACTGCCCCACATTGCGCGGAACCACCACCGATTCTGCTTCGACTGGCACTGCAGTGGCATCACAATCCCACCCGCGCTTAGTCGCCCGCCTGGTCTCCGTTATTACTGCATGTATTCTTTCTTCGGTTGCCATGTGTTCGGAACCTTTCCGGAGCTGGTGTGATGACTGCTAATCCAATGAAGTGTTTTGTGGGCGTCTAAGCCGACAAAGTCATACAGACGTGCTGTGTACCCGGTTGTACGAGCGGATACCGAATCGACACAAGCCGGTCGGTCTGCCGCTCCGAGCGACATGAAACAACGTTCGGCGTGGAACCGGGCCATACCCCGCGCCGACAAGGACATCACAACCAAGTCCAGAGTATGTTATTTGCATTATCACGACCAGGACATTCTGAAAACATATGTGCACCTGATAAATGGAGAAACTGTGTTGAAATCCCAAGTCCTAAGTGGTGTCTCGTCGACGGTGCGCTGCAGAAATTCTTCTTTAACTTGCCCTCATATTTATCAAAGCCAGCTGAGAAAAAACGAAAATGAGAAAGCAATGGGGTCACTATAGCCTTGAAACTGCATCACCGCAATCTAAACAAGCTTCTTGCAGCACAACTCCTGCTGATGCCATGGAAGACCGTATGCCCGAGCTGTCCGCGCCATCGTTCAACGAAATAGAATATGCAGAGCTGCCACCATCAGGGCAGAATGTCACTGCGGAGAATGACAGCAGTAAATTTGCAGCATTTTTCACACTGAAGTTCAAGTGCAAAGTGCTGCAAGTCAAGAAATGCGTTGTTACCGGCAGTGGCAGAGTGGCAACCGCAAGTGGAAGCGGCCGTGAGGTGAAGGCTTTCGTGAGCGTGAACATTGGGACTATGCGTGACCTTAGCGACTATGTCAGCAATGTGCACAAGTTCCATGCATGCTCCGGATACGATGTACAAGCCAACATCTGCATTTCATTCAGATGCCACGTACTTTCCAAGTAGCCAGTGTGTTCATTCTGCTGTACTAAAATGAAAAAACACGCCTTTGAAAATATCTCGAAAGCAAAAAAAGGCACGCCTGGCAACAAGAAAAAAAAAGTGAAGAATCTGCCAAAAAAAAAAAAAAGCAATTAGGACCGCATCTTCAAGAATGTCATTCGTGAAGAAGCACAACCTTTAAATTCATCCTGAATCGCTAGCGAGAGCATTGGGCAAGATTTGCCCGCCGAGTTAGCACGAAGCAACATTTACATTAAAAGGGGGGGGGGGGTGCTCACGAGCACGGAAGCCACCGCCGTTCATTGCGAGGCGAACGTGTTTCTGTGCGAGTCGTTTGTATTCATCGTATTCGGCGAATACACTTGTATTCGGCGTAGTCAAGGGAGTTTGGGGGGAGGATTTGAACCATGCTCTGAAAATTTTCAATTATTGCTTGCGCATATATGTGCACACACATACAAACACACGCATGAACATAGATTATGGTTGAACGGGTTGAATCCCCCTCACGAAAAACTTTCTGACTATGCCCCTGCTTTGTATAGAAATAAAAATTTTAAATGTTGTTCAAATGACCGTCGTCATAACCTTAGACGAATTGCAAAAAAAGCAGGTCATGTGGGAAAGCAGTGAACGTTGCTAAAAGGTAGAGAAACCACACACCAATGCGAAACGCCCGATATTTCAGGAGCTTTGGACTCGAGACTGTAGAGCATGCCGTGTTCACATGTTTTGAAGCAAGCACAGAAGAAGTGCTAGTGGCCGAGATATGTTGCAGCAATGTATTTAATATTTGCTACACAGTTAAATGTACATAAACGCGCACATTGGGCGCCCGATCACAGCCTTGCTAGCCTTGCGAGCGGCAAGGGTGGATCTCGATGAGCCGCTCCCGCCACCCGTCGGCCAAACTGATAAAAAAGACACTAGCAAAGCAAGGTGCCGGTGGAGAGTTTGTAAACTGAACCTAGTCCAGTAATCTTTAACATTGGCTGAAGCTGGGATTAAACGAGCTGGCCCATCTCGGTTGCCTGAGGACACATACGATGACGTCCCCCCACTCGGGAAGCCTCTCATCGAAGCAAAAAAAAACGCTCATCTTAACCGAGCATGAAAAGCCACGAAAGGGGGTGCACGCGCCATATCGATGGTGCATGCATTCTCAACAGTCATCAGCCGGCAGCTATCATACACATTGATGTGCTCTGCTCTCATCGCGAAGAGACTGCGTGACAAAAGTTGCTTTCCTTGGCCTGGCCGTGTTCTCTTACAACAGCGTCTTCTAGAGCTACATGAAATCAGATCTGAAATAGTAAGATGTCAGCCTTACTTTATATAACATTGCTATTCCTCACAGTCAAACTGCAACTTCTCTATCTATGTACCACCGGCCACACTTTTAAAACCTGAAAGCGCAGGCGTGAACCGCCCAATCCATAAAGCGGGATTTACAAGAGGTAGAAATACAAGGGGGATAAAGGCAGAGCCTAGGGACATCAACAGGCGAGGATAAGTCCACCCAATTGTCTCTCACTCACATGGACGAGGCGAACGGTGGGGGAGATCAGTGTGGCCAGAGCCTCCACCAAATAATAAGGCGGGAGCACTGAAGAATTCTTTGACCCCCAGCTATAAATATCGGCAAGCTTTCGTCTTGGAGAGGTGGGTTTCAAAGTCGCATTGTGTCTTGACTGGAGAAGGAGGAAAGTGCTGGTGTTTTTTGGGTGTTTTGGTGAAGAAAGTGCTATGGAAGTGCCCATTTTGCACCCACCCCCCCCCCCACCCCTTCCGCTTTGCTGCTCTTAGAAACTTTCTTGTTTACCTCTCTTTTTTTTGTGTGTGTGGAATGCAGACATGGCATTGCTCTTGGTTTGACTCGCCACCGCAAGCTTTTCTTTTTTGCAAAAACGAACTCGCCCACGACATTCCAGGCAGCGTCATTAACGACTTTTCTTAGTTTTTTTTTTCAACTACGAAACTGCTCACAGCCTCTCCGACTCCTCCAATACTACTATTGAGTCGGTAGATCAGAATTCCCGCATCTTTAGATGTCGGTTGGCTTTCTGTGAACGAAGGAATCATGCTATTGTAGCATTTCTCTCATGAGAACAACCAAGAACGGAAGAGATCTAGCCTATTAATATTTCACAATTATCTGCACAAGCGTTTCATTATAATTTCGAAACACAACGTAACAAAAGACCACTTCTGTCTTCACTAAGCGGCCCCGCCGCGGTGGTCTAGTGGCTAAGGTACTCTGCTGCTGACCCGCAGGTCGTGGGTTCGCATCCCGGCTGCGGCAGCTGCATTTCCGATGGAGGCGGAAATGTTGTAGGCCCGTGTGCTCAGATTTGGGTGCATGTTAAAGAACCCCAGTTGGTCGAAATTTCCGGAGCCCTCCACTACGGCGTCTAATAATCATATGGTGGTTTTCGGACGTTAAACCCCACATATCAATCAATGTCTTCACTAAGTGAACTCAGCCTAACATTCTGCTGCATCAGTGCACCCGATAAAGTAAAATGTGAAACATGTCAAGTTTCTGAAAATAAAAAGCAGCTCTCGGATTCTACGGCTGCCAATATTTTAAGTGTCTAATCTTGAATAAAAAGGCCCAATAAAAAATTTCGTAATAAAATAAGACATCTTCATAAGGCTGAATAAGCAGAACAGCAGCAGTAACAACAACAAAAGTGGGCAATGTCACAATTCTTATCAGAATAACCACTTTAAAATAAAACTAAGTATCACTCCATAGGAATGGTAGCACTCCCATCATCTGCTTGACTATCGTATCCCACACACCACTCTTTAGGTTAGTTTTACATAGTCATCAGAAGAGATGTCCCACAAGCGAGGATATTCTTCCACGAGAACAGAGGAAAAAAAGTTGCTTTATTGTTCATTTTCGCCATCACGGTGCACGCAAGTCCGGAGCGTAATGTGGAATAGCTGCCACGTTCTGCAAGCACTGCAGGAGAGAGGGCTACACTGTGGCCAGAGACCGCGACATCCCCCGCTGCACAATGATCGTTTGACCGGTCAGAGAAACGATCCCCACCTCCCCCGAGGAGCTGCGAGGAGGTCGCGTCGACACACTAGCCCCTGACGTCGTTGTCACGTGATGCGCCATTCTCGCCTCTCCTCCAGGGATTTCTCCCTCGTATAAATCCCACTTAAAGGAGCACTGACATCAAATTTCAAAATCGAGATGGGCCCATCATTCGATCGCTTGGTATGCATAGGTCTTCTTGGCCAAATTTAAACTGCATCCGTCGCACGGAAGTTATTTTAATTCGATATCAAATAGCATAGAAACGCTAAGAAGAAGAAACGGAAAATAGACTGCCCTGCGACATCGACACTAGTGATAGGTTTTCGGTGTGATACATTCCACAAATACCATCCTGAGTGACGGCGCCCTAGTAGCGATGACGTGTACGATCCTAGTGTTCTTATTGTGGCGCCGAAGCGCAGAAATGTACTCGCTTATCACGTCTAGTCTTTGTCGCACCGATTTGAATGACTTTGGGAAATTATCAATATAATAACCACCTTTAGAAGAACGCAGAAATAAAAGAGCATGATAAAACGTGAACTTGTCGGTCATCATGTTGGGGCATTGTAGTGAGTTGCAGTCGTCTCGTTCGAAGCACGGAAAAAGCGCAATGAGTGTGTCTTTTCATATCCCATATGTGTTACACATCAACACGACCACAAGCTTTGATCAAAAGTGGAACAACGTACAGTCAGATATCATCGCAAACAAGTAACACGCAGGTGTCGTTAAATTTTAGTTCATTTGTAGACTTTGCATCCACGTACGACTGGTGCAAATTCCTCGGCAAATTGATATGCGACAGTTATTTTAACAAAGCCAGGTATTTTGTGAAGTCTAATCAGAGTACTTGCGAGTTTGTGTTGTCACCTGGACCGCTATTTCGCAGCAATACCTTCTACTCAACTCTGTACATCTTATCCACCACTTATGGCCAGTTTATGTGACTGGTAAACTGGGTGGGCAGTCGCTACGACCACTGACAAAGAGCAAAAAACATTGGCATCATAAAAGCCATTGCTACAGAACTGCAACCCTTGAAATGAAAAACAGTGTTCAAAGCAAACCACATATTCAAATATACACATATGCCAGGAAACATGCCTTGTGAAAAATGAAACAATAAAGAAGCAAACACTGCCTACACTCCCCACAGTGCAAGTGCTCAATAAGTCTTCTGAGACATCCTAATCAAATAATTGTATTAGTTTTCTCAATTTTTACAGCAGAGTACTACTATTATTTGGTAAGAAATTGTCAAGAATGCTCTCAGCATATTTGCCCTTCACTTTTTTTTATTAACAGCACCACAGCTCTACATGAGGAGGAACTAAATGTTACACAATGCAGAATGTAGCCACACTTTAGCTGCTCCCTTTAAACCGAAGCTACATTTACTTCAGACCCAACAAGCCCTAGACAGCTGTACAACCTGAAGTCCTGCATTTTTTGCTATTCTGTATTGCTAACCCCATGAGTGGTACAAAACCGACAAGCAACCACATATATATGCCTGAAACGGCTGTGCGTAAAAAGCTAGAGGGTCTCTGTGCAGCCTCCCTGAGCAAACAAGTTCAGCTGTTTTACTGTCACAACACGAACAAAATCATATGTGCCAATTTGACTATTTAAAATCACTATATATATAGCATTGTAGGTAAAAAGGAGCTACATAGACCAGCCATTTTTCCAGCAGTTCTACCGCTAACCACAATCAAATGCTGCCACGTGGATCACCTCCCGTGTCATTGCATAATTACACAGCAGCTGGTGTTAGGCTTGCTTACATTCCCTGCTTCTGAATATGCAATCAACAAGAGCTCTTTATGCTCCAATATCGAATTCTGTCATACTCACTTGAATGCCACATTGACCTACATATGTGACCAATTCATAAACACGCATTCAAGCTAAGCAGTGACAGCCAGACAAAAGGCTAAAAATGCTTTATTATAACGTCCGGTTAGGCTGAAGCCTACACTGAGCAAGAGACCTTGAAATTTAAGTTGCTTTAGATTAATCTACGCCAGCAATAAATGCAAGCTACCTTGACGCATCGCACAACGCATCACTTGAATTGCCTGCCACCTGCAATAACAAGTTGCAATTCGACCAGCTAGTTGGCTAATATTTCTAATTTCACATATTCTGGCTACTGCTGTGCATACAAAAATAAAGCTGATGCCAGAAGAAAAAACGCGTCGTACGAAGAAAGAACGATGGTCTCCTGCTACATGGCCCCACTGAACGGCCTCAGCTGGCGTAGGGCCAGATGTCTATCAGCTGAACACAACTCGACCGGGCAGGAGCTATTGGTCGAAATTTTCCGCTAGCGCTACACAGCCTCGTTTTAAAGAAGAGATACCGAGCAACAACAAAAAAAAGGCCACTGCTCGGCCTCGAAGAACTGCTTGGTGCACTGACACACGGGGAGCCAAACGTTTACAGCGGCCTTTTATAATTTTATTTTGTTTTTCCTTACTCGTCATTAACAGGAGCATAGATCGCGCCTAGCTCGGCCGCGGTGGCCTTGACATTGTTTCCTTCGTTTGTGGCGCGCCGAAAATGAACTAATATATAAATAAGAAACGCGAACGCTAAGTCGCGTTTTATTTTTCCACCACTGCTATGGATAAGCCCGCCTGCTGCACTCTTTTTTGGCGCATTTCACTCGTTACCGGAGTGCAGAGTTTTGCACTGCTTGCAATTTGCGTAGACAGCAAGCTTTTGAGACGTCGCCGAACCACGGGTGCCACGGGCCCACGCGAGATATATAAGCGGTATCAGAGGAAAACATGTTCGAAGCGTAAAAAAAAAATCAAGGACTGAATGACGGACACATTAAGCGCTCGCATTGAACCACTCTTCAGTTCGCCATGGCGCGTTGATGACAGCTTTACGCTTCCGTGACCGCACGGTTTAGCCCCAGATGCCTAGCGCAAGTAATTACATAACCCTAGCCGTACACAGCCAGATGGGGCGAAAGCAGGCTGCAACCTGCGACTTATGGGCGAGGTCTGCTACACTGAACGCATGGTGGACACGAACGGAACACGCACAAGAGCCCGCGAAGTTGCGACACAGGCTGTTTTTTTCGTCGCCTCGGTCGCAACCACGCAGGAATGAGTGCCAGGCCACGGTGGAAGCAAGCAGCACGAGGCGTTCGCATTCGCGAGTGTGTGATGAAACCGTATCATGAACGCCTTAAATGAAAAACGGAGCACGTACTATAAGCCCGGGGTTGCGAAAACTCGTACTGGCCGCGCTTACGTATAACACGGTCGGCCGCCCCTCCTTCGAGACATACTCGAAAAAGAAAAAAGTAACCGACGCCGTAGCAACCAACTAATAGAAGAAAATTGAAAGCGCGAAATGAAACAGGTGACGGTGACTCACAGGCACGCACACTCGAAAACGACTGCATTCGAAACGCCCGACAAATATTTCGGCGTTAGTTTGCATTTCACGAGCACAAACCGAGAGCCAAGAGAATACGAAGAGAGAGGAATTGCCAGAGAAAAATGGATTGGTGAAAATGTCGAGCCGATCTTGCAAGCGCAACGCGTCACTGAGGGACGCCTTTCGTGGCATGACCTTCAAACTTGCGGGAGATGGAACGGCGCGGCACGAGACGGCAGTGCGACCACGTGCTCTCTCCACGGCTTGCTTTGAAAACGAGTCTCGAACTTGACGTCTCCGAATCGAGGCACACCACTGTGCTCGGTGCGTCATCGACTCGTGCAAATACACAACACTTGGTGGATATAAGAGCAGCGGTAATGATTCCAAATTAGAGCACCTCACGGATATTTAGTAGTCTATATTAGGAAATAAACAAACAAAAGTGTGCCAGTTATATTGCGTCGAAGTGGAGCAACACGACCAGGTTCAAAACACGCAATGACAGCGCGAAACTGCATTCGCCCAGTTCATACGCTACTCGTGGTGCAAATCCCGAAGATATCGAAGAAGAGAAAAAGAAGGTTTGGAGCAGGGAAGGTAATGTTACCTCCCGGAGTGGTGGAGAATATGGTGCCCCCGGGCGTCGAGCTGTAGTCTTGAGGCAGCTGACTCGCATCGTTGATGACAATCCGCCGAGTCGGTATGCTGCGGCTAGTGGTCACTTTGTGCTCGGGAGAGTGTGCAGACATGACTACAGCAGCACGTTCGTGCAGGTCCCGGACGAAAATGGTCACGTTGCTCAGTGAGGTCGACAAGGTCCAACGTTCGCGTGCGGTGCGTCGCAAGCCCGTTTTCCACGAGCGCCCACTCCGAGCAAGGTGTTCGGCGGAGCAAGTGGGGCTCTTCGCTTTTCCACTTCTGGCTACCCCCGGGCTGCCAGAGCGCGCTCGTTTTTCTCGGGCTGTACCGTCCCCCCCCGCGGCGCACTTCCGGTTGGCGTTCGTTTCTCGGGTTGGACCACGGAGGAAGGTGGGTTGGACGGTTCTCGTAGAGTGTACTAGATGTTTTGAGTGGCGTGACCGCGCCTCGCCGCCTGATCCTTCCGCGTTGCCCGCAGCGGCGGCGCTGCAGTCGAATAGTACTGAGAGAGCCGCGTGCAGGAACTGCTATGCACTTCGGCTCCTCCGTCGCGCTTTCTTGATGTACCTGCCCATCATTCATGTCTAGCACATGATGCCATAGCCTTTGACGTATAACACGCCAATCTACTGAATTTGAGCTTCATAAAATCCCTTGTGACAGATCGAAAATAATTCAGAAAGGGTGCGTATTATACTGATTTCTTCCCTCCTAACTCTTTCTTTGTTGGTTAGTCGTCTACAATATTCAAAATAATTGAGCTGGTTTATTGGAAGTTAGCTGTGCTCAGAAAGCCGTGAGATTAAAAAACAAATACTGTGTCACACGCACGCAGAACCAGAAAGCCATCAGTAAAGAGGGGAGAGAAAGGGAATCTGAACCCCCTACACCACGAAATGTTCTAGTAATTTAACTTTTCAGTGTATACTAAAATATTTACACGCATTCACAGTGACCGCCAATTGCCAAAGTTAGCCGTTGTGCTGCACACCCCACCCCCTAAAAGAAAAAGAAATCCTGGGTAGCCCTGCGCCAATAATTTATAGTTGGCGAAGCTGAATATAGCGTGTCTCTACAAATGGGCACTGTAGATTTCACCTTTTCGACAGTATGAGGTCTCAAAACTAGTTCAAGTCTAATGTAGTCGGACGAGAAATGCACCGCCTAAAAACAGTATATATATATATATATATATATATATATATATATATATATATATATTGTGAAGAAGAAACAGCGTCGTTGGCAAGCAACATCGCCACCGCTTGGGTACTGGGTGCTTGGCTTCGCTCGCTCGGCTCGTGCTGATCATCGCCGGCATCTGCTTGACCGTTGCTCTTGCACGATCGTGTTTCTTCGTAGGACCACCGTCGCAACAGTCGTCAATAAACCCCCTTTCAATTGGTGGAAGGTGCTGACATTCCCCGTCGCCTGAACCTGGGTGCTGCCATTCGCCGTCACCTCAACCTGGAGCTGCGCAACCGAACGCTACCTCCCATCATGGCTACCAACAACGCGCAACCTGGCTCTTCCACTCCATCCCCCAGCAACCCCGGCGTTCTTCGTTTGCGAGAGCCCAAGGTCTTTAGCGGAGTTGATGAGACCGACGTGGAAGACTGGTTCGCTAACTATGAACTGGTGAGCGCTAACAACAAGTGGGATGACGCGGACAAATTGACTTACGTCATCTTTTACCTCACTGACGTGGCCGAAATGTGGTATAATAACCACAAAAACGACATCACGACGTGGTCCATCTTTAAAACCTTGTTTGCTGACGTTTTTGGCCGACCCGCAGTCCGCAAGTCCAGAGCCGAACAACGCTTGCGGACTCGCGCACAAAAGCCAACGGAATCTTTCACAAGCTACATCGAAGACATTATTGGTCTTTGCAACCGTGTGAACACCACCATGCCCGAGTCGGAGAAGATTCAACACATCCTCAAAGGGATAAATGACGGTGCATATCAGCTGCTCCTGGCCCGTAATCCTGCGACCGTTGCGGAACTTGTCACTTTGTGTCAAAGTTTCGACGAGTTGAGCAAGCAGCGCGCCCTGACTCGCCCATTTTCCTCACACGCCGACTCGCTCTCCAGTCTCACTTCTGTTCCCGACCACTCACCAACCCTGCAAGAGATTAAAGACTTTGTGCGTGAAGAAGTAGCTCGGCAACTGTCGTTGATTCCCTTCACGCAGCAGCCGCCGTCCTCTCCTCTGCCCTCACCACTCCGCGACGTTATTGCCGAAGAGGTAGCTCAGGCTGTTCCCGTCGCTGCCCACCAGCAGCCTGTGGCCATACCTGTTGCCCATGCGCCGGCTATGCAGCCCGTGGCCGCGCCCCTTACGTATGCCCAGGTGGTACGTAGCAGACCCCGACAGCAGCATTTGCCACCCATGTCTTCAGTCACTCCCCACTCCACCCCATTTTCGACACCTTGGGCCGCACAACGAGTCAGCAATTCCTGGCGCACTCCTGACAATCGACCGATCTGCTACGCCTGCGGTACTCCAGGACACGTGGCACGATATTGTCGCCGTCGCTTCCAACCACTCCGCGACGCTACTCGGCCGTTACCGTATGACCCACAGCCCATGCACATACCTGCTCCCTATCCCTCACCGCAGTATGGATGCACTAACTTTCCTGAGTCTCGGTCACACCAGCCTCAAACTCACTCTCCCCGCTCCCCATCTCCTCGCAGGCGATCACTGTCCCCAATGCGCCCTAGACCCGCTTCCTCCAACCGGGAAAACTGAACGCCGCAGTTCCAGAGGCAAGAACTGCGCCGTCGTCGAAATGCTCAAGTCCTCGCACTTCACCAGCTAACGTCGTCGCTATATCTGTCGATGGTGTTTCTACCTTTGCCCTCGTCGACACAGGTGCTGCCGTTTCTGTTATAGCCGCCCAGCTCTGCCGCTCCCTACGCAAAGTGACCACGCCGCTCTCTGGACTATCACTTCGTACAGCTAGCGCACAACAAGTTCGACCTCTTGGCACCTGTACGGCCCGCATATTCATCCAAGGCTCTATGTACGTTGTCGAGTTCATCGTCCTTTCGGTGTGCTCGCATGACGTTATCCTAGGGTGGGACTTTCTCTCAAATCATCATGCCATCATCGACTGCGCACGCGCTGAAGTTCAATTTTCGCACCTGTGTGACGAACCTTTGCACGAAACCCTTGAGCGGTCGCCAAAACTTGTCGTGCGTGAGGACACTGAAATTCCGCCAGCCTCTCTTGCCGTTGTCCCGGTTTGCTGCGATGACTATAACGATGCTACAGTAATGTTTACACCTTCCGACATTTTCATGAGCCGCAGAGCAGTTTCCTTGCCTTTCGCTACACTCGACGTCACTGCGGGCCGAAGCAATATTTTCGTCCACAACCCCCTTTCTGCACCGCTTACGCTACTTGCCGGCGAATGTCTCGGTCGAGTGGAGTACCTCGATTCCTGTTTATTCCTTAACATGCCAGACGAATCGTGCAGTAGCGCCTCGACCGAACTTCATGCCCTTTCCCCACTGGAGTGCTCATCGAGTGACACCTTCTCGAGTTCCATCGCCGACACCTTAAGTGCCCATGAACGCGCCGAGCTTCTTAATCTCCTCCAGCACTTCGCGAATTCATTCGACGTTTCTCAGCCGCAATTGGGTCGGACTTCCGCAGTGCACCACTACATTGACACCGGTTCGCACCAGCCATTGCGTCAAAGACCGTACCGTGTCTCTGCTGCAGAACGTCACGTCATCAACGACCAGGTCGAAGAGATGCTACGTAGTCGCGTTATTCGACCATCGCACAGTCCTTGGGCATCTCCTGTCGTTCTAGTTCGAAAAAAAGATGGATCGATTCGATTTTGCGTCGACTACCGGCGATTAAACAAGGTGACGCGGAAAGACGTCTATCCATTACCGCGCATAGACGACGCCCTTGACAGCCTACAAGGAGCCGAATTCTTCTCCTCCTTAGACTTACGATCTGGATACTGGCAGGTTCCTATGGCAGAAGCTGATCGCCAGAAAACTGCGTTCATTACACCAGATGGCCTGTACGAATTTAACGTAATGCCATTTGGTCTTTGTAATGCTCCTGCCACGTTTGAACGGCTCATGGACAACACACTGCGTGGACTGAAGTGGTCTGTGTGTCTATGCTACCTCGACGACATTGTCGTTTTCTCTCCCGATTTTCCTACGCATCTGCTTCGGCTCCAACTGGTTCTGACGTGTTTAACCAACGCTGGGCTCCAACTGAACCTTAAAAAGTGCCGCTTCGCCGCGCGAGAGCTGTCCATCTTAGGGCACATCGTCTCCAAGCATGGTGTTCGACCCGACCCTGCAAAACTGCGAGCAGTCGCTGAGTTCCCGAAACCTACAACACTGAAAGAATTACGCAGTTTTGTCGGACTATGTTCGTACTTCCGGCGCTTCGTGCGAAATTTTGCATCGATCATGTCACCACTGACCAACCTCCTACGCGGTGATGCAGACCTTTCATCATGGTCTCCTGACTGCGACGTCGCGTTTGCCACGCTCCGTAGTCTGCTAACATCTCCTCCAATTCTTCGGCATTTCGACCCAACAGCTGCAACGGAAGTTCACACAGACGCTAGTGGGGTTGGTCTAGGCGCCGTTCTCGCCCAACGCAAGCCGGGCTACTCCGAATACGTCGTCGCTTATGCGAGTCGCACACTTACTAAAGCTGAGGCCAATTACAGCGTCACTGAAAAAGAGTGCTTGGCGCTAGTGTGGGCGCTTCGCAAGTTCCGCCCTTATTTGTACGGTCGCCCATTCGACCTAGTAACGGACCACCATGCACTTTGTTGGCTCGCCACATTGAAAGACCCTTCTGGCCGCCTAGCTCGGTGGGCACTGCAAATCCAGGAGTACGACATTCGTGTCATCTATCGCAGCGGACGCAAGCATTCTGACGCCGACGCCCTGTCGCGTTCGCCTTTACCTCCCGACTCGGCCTGCGGAACCACTGGTATCTCCATCGCATCTCTCGACCTCGACTCCTTTACCAGTGAACAACACAAGGACCCGTGGATCGCTTCTCTTTTTAACTGTCTTTCTGGATCGTCAACCACTGCGGTACCACGATCTCTCCGACGTCAAGCTGCTCATTTCGCCATTCGTGATCGGCTGCTACACCGACGCAACTACGCCCCCGAAGGTCGTAAGTGGCTCTTGGTTGTCCCGCGCAGCTTGCGATCACAAATCTGCGCCTCCTTTCACGACGATCCCCAATGTGGTCATGCCGGAGTTTTCAAAACTTACGAACGCATTCGCCATCGCTTCTAGTGGCGCGGAATGTATAATTTCGTTCGAAAATTCGTTATGGGCTGTCCTGACTGTCAACGTCGCAAATCACCGCCTTTCCACTCGTCCGGTGCGCTTCAACCGCTTCCGTGCCCTGCCAAACCTTTCGATCGGATCGGAATTGATCTCTATGGCCCTCTACCGACAACATCAGATGAAAATCGGTGGATTATAGTCGCTGTGGACCATTTAACACGCTACGCTGAGACCGCCGCCCTTCCAAGTGCCACTGCGCGGGACGTAGCATCCTTCATCCTTCATCGCTTCATATTACGACATGGTGCACCTCGAGAACTACTAAGCGATCGAGGTCGAGCCTTCCTATCAGAAGTCGTCACGTCTCTGCTTTCTGAATGCCATGTTGTTCATCGCAAGACCACGGCATACCACCCGCAGACTAACGGGCTCACGGAGAGATTTAACCGCACACTTGGCGATATGCTCGCCATGTATGTGACATCCGATCATACTAACTGGGATCGCATTCTTCCATTCATTACGTTCGCATATAACACCGCGGCACAGTCTACCACTGGATTTTCACCTTTCTTTCTTCTTTATGGACGCGAACCATCCCACACCATCGATACTCTCCTTCCATACCGTCCTGACGCATCCGAATGCCCATCTGTGTCCGAAGCTGCCCGAAATGCGGAAGAGTGCCGTGAACTCGCACGCACCTTTACGTCTCGAGAACAACAGCGCCAGAAAGAAAACAACGCCGACTCTTCACAAAGCCCCAGCTATTCCCCGGGATCACTTGTATGGCTGGCTGTTCCTTACCAAACCCCCGGCATTTCCTCAAAACTCGTTCCAAAGTACGAGGGCCCATACCGCGTTTTGGAGCAAACCTCGCCGGTGAATTTTCTCATCGAGCCACTTTCCCCATCTGACGACATGCGCCGGCGTGGACGTGACATCGTCCACGTCGCCCGCCTAAAGCCATATTATAGCCCTCTGCCTCCAGACTCTTAGGTCGCCAGGATGGCTCTTTTTCGGCGGGGGCAAATTGTGAAGAAGAAACAGCGTCGTTGGCAAGCAACATCGCCACCGCTTGGGTACTGGGTGCTTGGCTTCGCTCGCTCGGCTCGTGCTGATCATCGCCGGCATCTGCTTGACCGTTGCTCTTGCACGATCGTGTTTCTTCGTAGGACCACCGTCGCAACAGTCGTCAATAAACCCCCTTTCAATATATATATATATATATATATATATATATATATATATATATATATATATATATATATATATATATATAATATATATATATATATATATATATATGTGTGTGTGTGTGTGTGTGTGTGTGTGTGTTTGTGTTTACTGAGTACATATACAAGTTAAATTTCTCAAAACGAGATGAACCACTGCCTGCCTACACTTTCGAAACTTAATCATAGAACTATACTTATAATACAAAACATCGTCATAAATTTGAATGGCGTTACGCCAATAGAATATTTGGAAAGTCGCACAATATAAGCAGTCGATACAAAATGAGAACTGGTTACAATGAACTTACACAGATTACCAGACAAACTATATATACAATAGGAACTTTTTATTGTGTTTTTGTGTTGTTTTAATATGCTTATTATGTAACAGGCCTTTCAGAACGCAATAATTATTATCTTCCGCAGAACATGCATGATAAAACTGAGTCGTAATCGATATAAATGTTATGACAACGTTACTTATAGTCGGGTCTCTCGAGAAACAATCGAGCGCATGTAGGCTCATACGAGGAACACTAGCTGTGCTGTGGATATTGTAGAGACTGCTGACAAAATGAGCGTATGATTTGATCGCAGTTTTGACCCTTTTCCTCTCTTTGTAGTTCGCCAGTAGGCACTTATGATGTAGCGCAGCTCAAAGCGCTGTTTGAATGAGAAGCTAGGCGGATCCATGCGAATTCCGATTGACATTTTTTGGGGGGTCGGGGGGTCGGCAGGCTCTTGAAACAGTGAACGTATCGACACAATTTCGGCGTACCTGCATATTCACTCGTGCACCGTGGTGCTTAGTAGGTGTGCATACACTGATAAATGCTCATAAACGCATTAAACGCGCTAAAAACGACCAATTACACGCTTTGGCAGGCTACGGCGCACGCGCTCCCAATGCAGAAGCTCCTGAGATGTTCAGGATGGATGGATGGATGGGTGGATAAATGGATGGACTGATTGATATGGCTGTAACCTTTAGATCGGGCGGCGTCTAACACCACCTAGCCGTAATACTTAGTGAACTAAAACCTAGATATATCTTTTTTCCTTTAAAATAGGGAAGTTGAGGACAGGTACTTTGCAGTGAAGGGTTTAATTTTCACTCGTGCCTTGACTTTAGCCACCAATCAGTTAACCTCCTTCTAGTTAATTTCACCCACTTAAAGTCTATTTTGCCCTCCCTGTCCCTAAACCACAGTGCTTTGAAGAACTGTGCGCCATCATCCTGAACTATACGGTGAAGCCCTTTACAGAACATTATAAGGTGTTCGGCAGTTTCCTCCTCCTCTCGACACGCACTGCATACCGTGTCTACCCCTTCGTATTTGGCCCGATATGTCTTGGTTCGCAATACTCCCGTCCTGGCCTGAAACAGTAGAGAACTACTCCGAGTATTATCATAGATCCTTTCCTTGGCAATTTCCTGCTTAAAAGTTCGATAGATCTCTAGTGCGGACTTCTTAATCATGCCACTTCTCCACTTCATGCCAGGTCTCCAATCATGCCAGGTCTCCGTTTCCTTCACCTTCTTATTAACCAGTAGCTCTTTATGGTTTGGCCCCCTGCTCTTTTCTGAACATTTACTCGTCAATTTTCTGGTTCGCTTCCTCCATTTTGTATCGGCATTCTTCATGTATAAGTAGCTGAAAACCTTCCTAGCCCAACGCTCTTCCCCCATTTCTCTCAATCGCTTCTCAAATTTTATCTTGCTGCTAGCTTCCCTGGCTTCAAATGATGTCCATCCCATATCACCTTGTATTCCCTGATTTGGTGTATTCCCGTGAGCTCCTAAAGCAAGGCTACCTATTCCACGTTGTTTAATTTCTTATCTTGCTTGAACTTCCGATCTCATGCACAAGACCACATTGCCGAACGTCAGACCAGGAACCATGACCGCTTTCCATATTCCTCTCACAACATCATACCTATTGTAATTCCACAGTGCCCTATTTTTCATCACTGCTGCATTCCTCTTACCTCTAGTCGTTACGTATATTTCGTGTTCCCTTAGGTACTCGGTCCCACTGCTTATCCATACGCCCAGATATTCGTATTTATCTGTTATCTCTAGCATGCCCTCCTGTATCCTAAGCTCACTACCTTCATTATCATTAAAAATCATGACTGCTGATTTTTCCTTACTGAATCTGAAATCTAACCTATCTCCCTCATTACCGCAGATGTCCATCAATCTCTGCAAATCTTCCTTGTTGTCGGCCATGAGCACTGTATCATCTGCGTACATCAATGCTGGTAGTGCCTGTTCAATGAGTTTTCCTTGTTTGACGAAAGAGAGGTTGAAGCCAAGTCCACTTCCCTCTAATTTGGCCTCTAATCCTTGTTGGTACATCACGAATAACAAGGGAGACAGAGGACACCCCTGTCTAAGCCCCTGTTTTACCTCTGTGGGCTTGGATACCTGTTCTCCCCACTTTCTAACTACCTTCTTACCTTTATAGATATCCTTTAAAAGATTAGTGACTCCAACTTCCACGCCTAGTGTGTCCAGTATTCCCCACAATTCCTCTTGAACCACGCTATCGTACGCTCCCTTGATATAAAAAAAAATGCTAGCCACAGAGGCCTGTGTTCCTTTTCTGCTATTTCGATGCACTGCGTCAGCGAGAACAGATTGTCTTCCAACCTCCTGTGTTTCCGAAACCCATTTTGCAGTTCCCCCAGCACCCCCTCATCCTCTATCCACGCTTGGATATAGGATGCCTCTATCATCCTCTATCAGTACCATGGGACTACAGCGCCGCCGCTACTGTCACCCGCCGGAGAATCAGCCGAGATGCGGAGCGGCCACCTCGTTCACTCCACTGCCCTCTTCTAGTACACTGTGTGGCCACGGCGTGTGGGAGGTGTTCTGCGGTGTGTGTTCATGGCCTCTGAGATGGTAAACGCGCAATCCGAGACGGCGAACGCGGAGTGTTCGTATCATAATAGAGTTTCCTAATATACACTAGAGGGAACTCTGGCGCTAGTGTCTATGAAAGCTGTAACGCACGGCGCTTCAGCGAGCATGGGAATGATCGGTAGTATGTGTCCTCCGTGTACACACATTTGTATAAACATCGTACTTCTGGCCTGCTTTTGGCTCCGTGTGCGTTCGTGTGGCTTGAAGCTCTTTTCTCACGAAACAAAAATGAGCAAATGTTGAGTGGCTGCTCTTCACCACCCAATTTTTTTAGACTTGCCTTTTCAAATTCGGTCACGAAGTTCAAAAGGGTTGAATCTTTCGTTCAAAACAAAACCGAAATACGCAATAAACGAAGCCACAAGTACGATTCGCCGCCCGCAAGTACGAAGACTAGGCAAATGTATGTACTACTAGGGCAGTGCACCCGCTTTTGGTAGAAGCACAGAGACCACTAGAAGGGGAACGAGCGCAGCTGTCGTCGCTGTTGTACGAGTATGACGCGATGTTTACTGACCGTCCCGGCCGCACTACGCTGGTCAAGCATAGAATTGACACGGATGATGCGCGTCCTCTAAAATGCAATCCCCGACCGATCAGCTTGGCTAAACGGAAAGCACTTGACGCAGCCTTGGACGAACTCATCGACACAGGCGTAGTTGAGAGGCCAAACAGCCCGTGGGGTCTTCCGGTAGTTTCAGTTCCAATGAAGGATGATACGTATCGCCTTTGTGTAGACTACCGCGGGCTGAATGAGGTTACGAAGAAGGACGCGTACCCTCTTCCCTCCATTTTATCGCTAGTATCCAACCTAGGCGGGGCGAAGTACTTCACCACGCTCGATGCTAGCCGTAGATATTTTCAGGTTGAGATGGACGAGCGGGATAAAGAGAAGTCAGTTTTCACGTGCCTCAGGAGACTTTTCCAATTCTGGAGAATGTCTTTCGGCTTAGTGGGCGCTCCCGCTACGTATCAGAGGCTAATGGACCGTGTTTTGGGAGATGCAAAGTGGCAGCACGCAGTCGCATATATAAACGACATAGTGCTTTACCCGAAAACGTTCGATGAGCACTTGCGCCACTTGGGAGACGTTCTAGACAGGCTGAGGTCTGCGGGCATAACTCTGAACCCAAACAAATCCCAGATAGCGGTGACCCGGGTAACATTATTGGGATTTACGCTTGACGAGGGTCGCATTTTGGCAGATAAGAGTAGCCTTGAAGCGATAGTCAGCTATCCATCGCCGAATAATATCGTTGAGCTGAAGCGCTTTATGGGGATAACGAATTTTTATCGCCAATTTATTCCAGACTGCGTGGCAGTGCAGGCACCTTTGACGAAACTCTTAAGGAAAGGCGAGCGTTGGGCTTGGAGCTAAGAGCAGGAGGCCGCATTGTGACGCCTCACCAAGTTGCTGGCGAACACGGCTCAGCTGCAGCTACCCGATTTGAACAGGGTGTTGTGATTCTCACAGATGCAAGCGACCTGGGCTTAGGAGCAATTCTGCTTCAGGAGCATGGAGGTTCCCTCCGACCGATTGCGTTCACGAGCCGTACGTTGACGCCGGCGGAGAGGAACTACTCGGTACCCGAGAAAGAGTGTCTGGCGATAGTCTTTGCTCTCCGTCATCGACGGAGTTGGGTTCGTGATTGAGACTAACCACATGGCGCTCACGTGGTTGAGGCGCTTGAACGAACCGAGTGGCTGCCTGGCGCGTTGGGCATTGCTGCTGTAGCGTTACGACTTCATTGTTCGCTACCGCAAGGGTAAGAACAATGCCGCGGCCGACGCACGATCGCGTGCTCCAGTCCGGCACGCGGCAAGCCACGCGATTAATTCGGAACGAATTAACTGAGAGCGAGACACTCGTGCTAACGCAAACAGCGGAGCAAACGTTAGTTCGAGGTAAGAGCGTGAACCACGTAGAGGCTGTCGTTAGCGCATGGATTGTTTTCGGCAGAAGGGAACTGTTAGAAGCTCGGCAGAAAGATCCATTTTGTCGAAAGGTGTTCGACGGGCTCCGGGAGCAGGGTGGTAGTGAGGCCACCGCCCACAAGTGAGCAACATTGCTGTCGGTGCGGAGCGCTCGGCAACAGCTGGTAGTGATTGATTGATATGTGGGGTTTAACGTCCCAAAACCACCATATGGTTATGAGAGACGCCGTAGTGGAGGGCTCCGGGAATTTTGACCACAGCCAAATCTGAGCACACGGGCCTACAACATTTCCGCCTCCATCGAAAATGCAGCCGCCGCAGCCGGGATTTGATCCCGCGACCTGCGAGTCAGCAGCCGAGTACCTTATCCACTGGACCACCGCGGCGGGGCAACAGCTGGTAGTGCTGTGAGCGCGCTGGGTTCATATCTGCTTGATTCTGACGGCGTCCTGCTGAGGTATCATCCCATCCAACAATGACACAAGTGAGTCATTCAAAGTCGTGATACCGCGCACGTTGAGGGGAGCACTTCTTCGCTATTTTCATGACTCGTGCATTGCCGGGCATGCGAGCGGCCCCAAGACTTACGCTAATTAAGTTGTGTCGCCTCGCTACCTGGCCAAGCATATGAAGCGGGATGTGATTCGCTATGCCCGTTCATGTCGTGCGTGCCAAAGCGTCAAACCACGAGGCCGACGTCCGCCCGACCTCATGCAGCCAATTTACAGTCAGACTCCCTGGCAAATCGCGGCATGTGACGTAATGGGCCCACACCCCACAATTCCTAGCAGAAACAAGTTCTTGCTGGTTATCACGGATCACTTCACTAAATGGGTGGAACTTTTCTACTCTAGGAAGTTGACGGCCTGAGTGATCTTACAGAAGCTGATGGAGGTTTTCACCAGGTTCGGGTTCCCTGAGCAGCTGATTACAGACAGCGCATCTTATTTCACAGCGAAGGTGTTTGTTGACACGTGCGCCGCGTTAGGCATTAAGCACAAGAAAACCACCACCTACCACCACCTACTACGCTCAGTCGAACCCCACGGAGCGAGTTAATCGCAACATCAAGCACATGCTTGTTGCGTTCTCTGAGAGACATAGGGACTGGGATAGCTACCTTCCAGAGATCGGTTTTGCATTGCGCTCAACCGTGAACCGATCGACTATAGGTATGCGCCTTCGTCTCTGAACATGGGGAGAGAACTGCAGAATCCGATGGAGACCGTACTTGCGGATCGCAGTGGAGTGCCAGTGGGTACATCAGCACGCGCTGAATACGCAACGCAGCTGCGCGAGAAGCTAGCGGAAGCTTTACATAAAGCGCGGAATAATCTCAGCACTGCTAGGGCCTAGCAAAAGGCGCAGTACGACCGCATGCATCGGAATGTACGCTACGAGGTAGGCGATCTGGTGCTGCGGCGCCATCATGTTCTCAGCGATGCTAGTAAACAGTTTGCTGCCTCGCTGGCACCGAAATGGTCCGGGCCGTACCGAGTGCGAGAGAAAGTTTCTTCGTTCGTTGATCGGATCGCGAACGTTGAAGGTAAATCGAGCGGCGGACCAGTGCACGTATGTGACATGAAACGCTACGTGACACGGGAGGAGCATGAGGACTAGGGCCAGTCCCCCTCCAAGCCGTGCGCGGCGGGTGATATCACTCGACACCCTGTGAGGAGCCCAGAACCGCGTTACTTCTTGCGTAACAGGCGGAGACAACTATGCACGGTAGGCCGTGTTTGATAAGTTCGACGCGGGGTGCAAGGGTTCGCGTGCAACACATGTGCGATTGTTAACCCGTTCTTTTTTTCTGTGTCGACTTTCACCGAGCAGATGAAGAGTCGAAAGGGAAAGAGGTGCCAACGGAACAGCTCGGAGAGTAAACCGCTCCTCTCGCCGGATCACCCCCCCCCCCCTAACATCATCCATGTCGTCATCGCGGCCCCACCCAACCAAGCAATGCCACTTCCAAACCTACCCCATCGCCTTACGCAAGAGGCGCCAAGGTGACCAGCCGCCAGCCTAAACAAGAGAGCCAGCCGCCTCAAAGCCGCTTTCACAAGCGTATACCTAGCTGACCCACGGTTTTCCGGCACCCTTGGCCTCTGCTACCTCGAGGCCATGGCGAGGCACGCTGAAGATGACTCTCGAGCCCACCAGATTAGTGGAGCTGTGACCCGACGCGGCAGCCCAGACCATGCCGGAGAGGGCGGCTTGAGCCAGTGCTGAACGGGACCGTCACCGACAGGCAACTCTCTGTCGTCATCAACTACCTGAGTGGCGGGGGTCAACGGGGCGTGGTCCGGACCAGAGTGGGGGCGCCGGCTGCACCTACGGCAGAGGGCCAATTTGCAGGAGGGCACGGATTGGGACCCACCGTCCTAGCCTTCCTCGATGACGAATAACAAAATACTCTCATGTTGCAGTTTGTCGTTCGGGGGCCTTCTTAAGGGGGGGGGGGGATGTGCGGGAGCACGCGCGCCCAGCCTCCCTTTCTCCTTTTTATGGCAGCGCGAAAGCCGTGTTGCGGCACGGCTTTTGCGCCGGGAAAGAAAACCCTTTCCCGGCGCGCGGAACGGGTTTCTCTCCCCTCAGCAAGAAAAGGTAGTATTCTCGTCAGGAAGAGGGAAACCGAAAGAGTGACGAAACTGGCGTGGGGACGGTCGCATAGTCTCTCTGACAGGCACTGCGCCATGTCGCCCGTAGGCAGACAGAAATTAGGCGCCTTCTTCCTTTCCTCACGAACCACTAACCAACCAACCTCTCTGACACCGGCCAGGAACCAAGAAAGTCTGACCCGCAACCCATCTGCGAGCCTAGGACGTCAACGACCGAGGAGTAAGCGTCTACCCTTGTTTTCTGCACTTTCTCCTCGCGACATTTTGCGCACTTTTGCTAAGGCCTAGCAATAAAGTGTTGTTGTTGACCCAGCCTGTTGCCTTATTCGCCCGAACCCGTGTAGCTGCAATGAGAATAGCTACGGATAGGGGACGTTAATCGTGCACGGTACGAATGCGTGCGGCTGAGGCTTTAGTTAGGCTTCTGTGTCAGCCGTACATAGTGTTACACGACATCGGCAACCAGAGAGCAGCAGGTAGACGATGAAGACGATGAATGCGATTGCGCTCGTGTTGTTGGTGTTGTACCTCCTTGGGCAACGTGGCGTGGCGGTTGTTCTTGGCGTTCCTGTCCGAGTGCGTTCCTGTAGTAGCTGGTCCCTTTGGACTTTTTCGGTCGGTGGTTTGGCCATGGTCCCTCAATACTTTTTACTGGTCATGAAACTCCCGCGAAAGTTTCATATAGGGACAAAAGTGGCCACCAGAGGCGCCACCGTATACAGGACATTGATCTGCCGCGCTTGGTAGGGCAGGTGCGCGTTCGCAGAAGCGTTTGCCGTCAAATACACTTCTTCAGATATTTTCCTTCTCCGTGTTCTCGCTAACAAATCATAGCAGTGATTAGTATTGTCAATATTGTACATGATGCGCGTTGTCAAATTGCCCAAGTCATTGATTGCTGGCAATGTTTTGACTGAGAGTATCTGTCAAGTGACGAATGTGTTCGTGACATTTTTTACATTTCTCGATTTCTGTATTCTCGCTTTCGGGCTTAAACCGAACACTTCTTTTCTTTGTCCATTTAGATATCTCTTTCAATTTTTTTTAGCTTTTTATGTGCGAAATATTTCTGCCTAACGGAGATAAATTTGTGTGCCACTTACCTAGCAGTGGGTAGCATTTCGAACTTTGCAACAACGCTGCGCCTTGCAAGGAAATGTGGGCGAAATTCTCGGCATATTTTTTTGCTGCAATTACTGGCAATTGTCAAGAATTCCAAACTGCCATGAGCACAGGTACATAGAGTTTATTTAAATCTGCTTGGATGAAACTGTTGATGAAAAGCTGGGAGATAGAGTGAATGACACAAAAAAGATCACTGAAAAAAAAAAATTATGCCCATGATTTTCTCCCTCCTCTGGCCGGACTGGATGGGCGACCACCAGCACGAAACAGTTCGTTTTGTTCGCGCATAAAAAAGTGCAGACGGCACTTAATAAAAAAGTGCACAACTTCAGCCGTGGTGCTCACAAAATGTGTTCCACAGCCAACACTGGCCGAGTAAGTGCGGTCGTCCAGCAAGATGTTTTCAACAATGTTCATGTAGACATTTGGCACAGGCTATATTGTCTATGGTGCGCATTTCAACATGTTCCTCCACAATTTGCAAGAGGCGCAATAGTTGCTCCGATGGCACTTGCAAAAATCCTCTCGTCTTAATTGCAGTCAATGCAGTTGGCTCTCGGGAGTTGCTTCTAAGTGTTTGGAGGCAGTCCTTGCAGCTTATTTTAGCAAACTTCTTTGCAACATAGCCGCCAAGGTAATCCAAAATGCAGTCTCTCGTTGACTCCGGATGAATCATATCTTGCATGCATTCAGCAGGCTCCAGCAGTATATCATCAAAAAGAACCGGCAAGGTATCAATCTGAAACGTAAATATTTTTTCATACCACAATGGTAAGAGTGAGAAATTTGAAAAGTGAAAAAGCAGAATAGAAGCTCGTTGTATATCATACGACCAGACTTGCATGTCATTAGCATCAAAGGGCTGGACAACATTCAGCACATTTCCATACGATGGAGAGACACCCTACGAGCAGCGTTGGTGTGCTATTAAAATGTTTACCTGATTAACAGTAGGTTCCTTAGGTTGAAAGAGATCCTGCATTTTTAAAAGGAGACGTGGACCATCCCCTTCAACTGAGGCTTGCTGTGGCGGACGGATCAAGTTGTTCACCGAGAGCAACCGGTAAATGAACAAAAATTGCTGAACCGTTGGCTGTCTCATGCCTTGGTATGCCGAAAAACCTCTGAAAGAGAGAAAAGTGCAAAGAAAATGTCTTCAACTAGCGAAAAACGTTTAAATTTATCTCGAGGTGGTCTTGTCCAAAGTTTCCAACTAAAACATAGCGAAAGCCACATTTCAGCAGCTTTTCGACAAGCGTCACTGTGCTGTGCAAAGTCATTCTCAGAGCATTGCATATTGGCTTGCTCAGAAAGAAGAGTTGCTTTTGCTTTGATAAACTCTGGTTGTAAGTGTGCCACCTGTCAAGCCACTCGATGTTCTCCTTCAGTGTCTGAAAAACAATCTGATTTAATTGGAACTTCAAAGAAAGCGACCATAGCTTTGAAATATTAGGGCTTACAGCAATGTGTTCTGCTTCATTATACTGCACATCTTGTGGCCTCTTGGAATCTAAGCAGTCGAATAGAATATTCGTTCGTCTCGCAAAATCCGAGGTTGCTTTGGAGCCACGAAGTATCACACATTCTTCTCTACTGCGATAGAAGTCCATTGCTGAAGCGGTGCTTTCACTGAAGAGCTGAAAGATTTTAGAGAAGTTATATGGCAGAGTGCTGTATTTTCATGAAGGAACAGCACTTTTTGATACATACTAATAATTAATGACACATGCTAGAACAGACTTGCCTGGACAGCAAGTTTCACACTCAGTTTTTGGAAAGCGTTGGGCCTGATGTGTGCTTTCGTAAGCTTTGGCACAGCCCGCGTCCAGCTTGCTGCTCCTTGTAGTCTAGCAGAGCTTCAAAGTGGAAATGCTGCACTTCTTTGTCACCAGGCAACTGTTACATTAAGAAAAAGCCTGTGAGACAAAACAGCCAGAGCACTGTGATGACTTATCTTAAACTGTGTTTTACCCACCAGGAATTTTCCAGCCTTCAGAATGTTATTCCTGATGCACTTGAAGATGTGAGATGGGTCAATTATGACCTGAATGACTTCGGAGGAGTCACATGGATGCTCAAATGACGTTGATACTCTAGCGATATCGCCGCTGACACTTAAAAGGAAGACATTTCTATTATTAAGATCACGTACTAGATACCATGAGGATAAATAATGTCTATAAATATTTACCCAAAGAGTTCAATGCTGATCGGTTCGAAGTAGAGTTATCGCAAGTGACTGCATCCGCAATGACACCGGCATTCGACAGGAGTACAATGCAATGCAGGAGCAGTTTAGCAATAGCGGAGCCTGGTGAAGCCACTGACATGCAAAATGCTCCGACAGTCTGCGACCAGCCACCGAGGAATGGTCGGAAAAGGAACACTAACACATGGTCACCATCTTTCACTTGGTCAGTAGGCTTCGTGTGCTCTGCTAAGTCGACCTTTCCAAGCAGTGTCATATCCGATTCCATTACATGAAGGCTCCTTCTCACGCTCATCTCGTCAAACATCAGGACCCCTAAGAAAAAAAAATATTATTTCAGCTGTTTACCTAAAGTCCAGAAAAATCAAATGCAAAAAAATAAAAATTGATACCTCGGCGTTCTCTCTCTGGAATATTTCCCACTTTATCTTTGAGGATGGCAAATAAATTTTCATCAAATCCAAAGCCGGCCTTCAGATTTTTTAGGTAGGAGTAGAGTGTGCGAGGGTGTGGTAGAGGCAGAAAATTATTCTCGTGAAGAAATGTATAAACTGCTGTCGATTTGATTTTCAGCAGTAAACAGTCGTAAAGCCATTCTTTTTTATACCTGCAATAAATAAAATGAAGATTTTTTTGTTCACGATTCAGCGACAGCACCAGCAAATGGCACTATTAAAGTAAAACAAAATATTGCATTTTGGTCCACAGCATCACTTTTCAGTTTCTATCATTATCCAGAAAGAAAACGCGCACACTCCGAAAACCGCACTTCACATAAAACTCCAAACACACTTCACAAACGGGATCTTACCGTGCTGCTTTCGTAGACTTCATATTTGCCTTCATGATGCACTGGTCTATAATGAGCTTCTCGCGGTCTGACAACTTGTGAATATCTCCGTACATTCCACCTTTTTCATTCGCATGCGCCTCCGCTTTTGAGAGTTTCCACTGGCATGATTGAAGCTGTTGCTTCACGCTGCGAAGTTGCGCCTTCACCCTTTGCAGCTCCGATACTGAATAAACTGGGACCTCTGTTTGACACTCTGCATCAGCGAAGCCTGGGCGATTCTCAGTTCTTACAACATCTGCAAAGACTGACAAAGAGCAAATTTCATAAGGGAAGGAGCCAATTTTGTTAGCGTATAGCGAGCGAAATTTGTTAGCGTAGTGAGCGGTTAGGATACTTGCAAGCTTTGTGCCAGACTTACCGTCGATTTCTTCGTCGGCTGCAGTGGAGACGTCCGCATTCACAACTGTCGCATCACAGTCTGGAGAAAGCTCTCGCGGCCTTTTTACAAGTGGGTGCTTTGTTAGTCCACGCGAACGCTGTTTTGGTTTGGAGAGGTAAGCAGGCAAACCTTCGAAAATTCTTAGTGCGGCGCCTTCCACCAGTCTTGGCCGATCTCGAGGCAGTGAAACGATGTTCCCATTCACTGTACACACGTCCGCACGTACCATGTCACTTGCATCGAAATGTTTTTCGCACACGCGAACATACTTCGAGTCGAACGAAAATCCGACAGTCTCCTGTCGCGGGATTGCACGTTTCCACTTGTCGCGTTGTTCTGCGTCGGCTGGTAAACAGAACAGGGAGACTTTTTCAACGTTGCCCTTGTATCCCGAGCGACAGCCCGGCACACAGCAGGTGTTGGGCATCGCGGTCACGACGAGGAGACCGCGAAAAGAGAAAAAAAAAAGGTGCAAGCAGCACAAACAACACCACTCCGCGCTCACACTCGGCTAATGGCGGCCAGCAGCAGGCGGCTTCCTCGTCCCCCTTGTAGCTACGCCAGCGCCGCGGCGCGTAAAGTGCGGGCGGTATATGAAGCTCTCCCATTGAGTTACGCGGGAGTTTCATGACCAGTAAAAGTATTGAGGGACCATGGTTTGGCTGAGCCTTGGGTGAATTCGACCTGTTGAAACTAGCGGACGTTGCATATTACTTCTTTAAGCAATCGAATTAGTGCTAATGTCTAGTTTGTCTCCTGGCCAAGGGCACAGCCCTTGGTCAGCCTCCTTGCCTAATGATGAATGGCCATTGGAATATTTTTTCCGCAGTGGTGTTGGCAGCATCCCTGTTGTGCTGGTGCCCTCGTGTGGTGGATTTATTAGGCTCAACAACCTCAAGGCGATCCAGGTGGAGTTGCAGGCCATGACGCTGCACCTCCAGCTGATAAGTGATGTTCGTCAGTTCGGAAGAGGCGGTTTGGTATGCAGATTGCCAGATTCTTCGTGCGTTTCTGACATCTTAAAATACAAGACATTTGCTTCGGTCCCGGTGAGTGCATTTATCCCGCCTCATTTAACGTACACTAAGGGAATTACGAGGAGTCAACTCTAGATTAACGCCCGCTGAGACTCTGGAAAAGCTGTCTAATGCTGGGGTCATAGCTGTGTACCGATGCAACCGATTAGTTAACGGTGAGAAAGTCCCCACTGAGTCGGTTATTGCTACCTTTGCCGGCACTTCCTGTCGATCTGAGTTGAAAATATGGCCGTTAATTTTCAGAGTCGAACGTCTCACTTCTCGTCCTCTCCAATGTCAAAACTGTTGGCATTTTGGTCACAGTGCAGGGGGCTGTAAATCAAATTCACGTTGCCGCATCTGTGGCAATACTTATCCATCCAAGGAGTGCAACGCTGAAACCGAAAAGTGCTGCCTCTGTGCAGGAAATCACGCGGCCGATTACCTGAACTGCATCGCAAGGTCCAATGAAACGCAACTCCTAGAAATCATGGACAGACGTCGTTGCTCGCGGCGAGAAGCAATAACAGTTGTGAAGGATCGGGAGTTTGGATATGCCGGAGTTGCGTCGAGGTACGAAAAACTAAGTGAGACGAAGATTGTGAATCTTATTGAGGCTGCAGTAGAAAAGGCGATGTCGAAAGCGCTGGAACACAAAGTTACGAGCGTAAGTGAGTGCATCTCTCAAGTGTTTTGCTCACAGATGACACAGCTGGCTTCTGCAGTAGCAGTACCGATAGCCAAGTCGGCACCTTGTGCAGTGGAAGAGAAACCGAATTTAGCCCCACAGCAGCAATCCCAAGAGAAGAAAACCCCAATTTTGTCCGTACCTTCTACATCGACCCACGCGGAGGATCAGAATGAAATGGACGTATGCCAAGATTTCAGGCGTCATAAGCGCACTGGATCTCCTGTAAAATCTCCTTGCCCAAACACAAAACCTAAAAAGGGCAGCGAAAATGCCTGTGCACTTATTCAGAAGAGTATTTTAGAACCTGCCGTTGCTGAAGTGTTTCGCTCGTCAACATAGATACCTTGAAAGTAGTACAGTGGAATTGTAGGTCTTTGATTTCTGCTTCTACTGACTTACTTTGCTTAATTAATCAGTAATATCTGGATATAATCTTACTACAAGAAACCTGGCTTAACCCTGTTAAGAATTATCATTTAAGCAATTTTAGAGCATTTCGGTTAGACCGTTCATCACTAGGAGGTGGTCTAATTATACTAGTCTCGAATAAATTTTGCCGCACAGCGAGCATAGCTTTTCAGCTTATGTCCACAGACTGTGAAATTTTGGCAATAGACTTCTGTCTGCCAGGGCACCGCCCTTTTTCACTTATAAACACATATTTTCCAACGGGTTTGCATAATACTCAACAATTAGATACTGCCTTAGCTAATTGCAAGAATGATTTCCTTCTGACTGGTTATTTCAACTCACATCATAATTTGTGGGGATTTCGAACAGACCCTTTTGGTACTCTCCTGTGGGATTGGATGATTAATAAAAACCTTACCTGCCTTAATGATAGACAGCCTACATTTATTCGCGGACGGACACAATCGGTATTAGATCTCATGTTTTGCAGCCCAAGTGTTTCAATAAAGTCTTGGAAAACAATTGATTTCTCTTCAAACAGTGACCATCTTCCTGTATACTTTGAAATCTCAAGTGCTGTGAAATTTATTGAAAGGACAGAGAAAACATTGATCAATTACAAAAAAATTAAAGACTGCTTGCGTTCCAACATTAGGGCAGTGTCCAGTGGTCAAAATGAAGACCTCAGCAGAAATGTCTGTTCCGTTTTAAATATCTCCAAGTACACTTCAGAATTTGTAATTGCTTCGTCGTCATCCAAAAGTGCACACGAGACTATAGAAGAAGAAAAGCTGCATGGAAAAGACTTATATGTAATCAGAGTCCAAAAAATTGGAAGGATTATCAGTTCATCGCGGCAACATTTAAACGCAATGTATCGCGAGCGAAAGAGCAATATGACCAAGAACATTTCGAGTACCTGTCTAAATCAAATAACAAACATGCTTTATTCAATTTCCCTCGTGGTAGGAAGAAGACCCCTATACCAGGAAACGTTGACTCAGTATTTCATATCTCACAGGAACTACAGGAATCATTGAATCAATTGGCTGAACAATTAGAAAACAGGTTCTCAATGCATCTTCCTAATTCGGCTTACATAACAACCATCTATGACTACACAGAAATATTTACTTCCGAATTAAATCAGGCCAAGGAAAGATTGCCAAATGCAGCACCAGGCCCCGATGGAATAACAAATACAATGCTAAAAATACTACACAAGGAATATCCAAATGATCTGTTAGGTCTCGTCAATTATTCCCCTAGAAGAGCATGGATCCCCTCTGAATGGAAAGTTGCGAAAATTATACCATTGCTTAAGAAACAGGGGGCAGGCTATAATTTAGACAACATACGACCGATAGCCTTAACATCTAATGTAGTAAAACTTATTGAAAGGGTACTTTATGGTCGTATAATTAGGTTTATTAACGAGAAACAACTGTTGAGTTCTTCCCAAATTGGCTTTAGATCTGGATATTCCATATGGTATGCACATGTAGATCTGAAAAGTCGTATTCATATTGCCCATCACAAAAAGCAGTTTGCGGCTTTAGTAACGTTAGACATATGTAAAGCATACGATAGTGTAGAGTATTCTATCTTGATTAATCAGTTATGGAGTCATGGACTTTCACCTTGTATAGTAGCATGGGTGACGGAATTTTTAAGTAGAAGAGAATTCCATTGTTATCAAGGCAGTTTCTCTTCCTGTAAGCACAAGCAAACCAGAGGTGTACCTGAGGGGTCAGTACTTTCCCTATTATTCAACATATTGCTTAGTACCATCCCCGTTCATCCAGATGTGAAAACCCATGTTTATGCCGATGAAATTGCTTTCTTTGCCATGGCACATGACTTCCACTGTCTTTACACTATCTTGCAAGCATATCTCGCAAAAGGACTGCCATCCTCGCAAAAGGACAGCCATCCTCGCAAAAGGACTGCCAGTCGAATCAGGTGGAACCATGGTACGCTCAACAGCCGGCAACATGGCAGGAGCAGGTGCTTCAGGAACATGGCAAGCTGGGACACTAGCAGGTACAGCACAAGCGAGCATGCTCTCAGTGCGAGCAGGGATCATCGCGGCATGTGAAGTGTGGCCCGGTAGAATTTGCGAAATTTCCGCAGACCTCGAAGGGGCCGATAGCACAGCAGGGTTGGTAGCATAACGTTGTAGCAGCATGGGTCGAGGAGCACGAACTCCGCGGCGTTGATGCTCGTGTCGCGTAATTGAGTCGGCCTGCAGAGCAGCCAGCTGCTGCAACGGCCGGTCGACGCGCTCCTCTTCCCTGGCATGTTCCAACGCTGCCTGGACTGTGAAAGCGTCCCCCATCTGGACGGATGACCTAAGCAGGTCGGGGTCACGCAGGCCGTGCAAAATCTGGTCTTGTACAATTGTCTCTGCTGCGGTGTAATTGCAATTGTTGGCCAACTGCCGCAGTACTAGAATGAATTGGCACAGCGAGCATAGCTGTGCCGGCGGAGAGTTGCACAGCGAGCATAGCTGTGCAACTCTCCACCGGAATTTGGTCCGTACGCAGAAAGCGTCTTCAGGCAGCGCGAAGTATGCGTCCAGAACGGCCAAGGCCTGCTGGTGCGCGTTGCATGTTGCGCCATCTCTTGAAGCCTAAACACCGTTAAGCAGCATCTGCTCGTCAGCAGCCCTGTAGTATGCTTGTAATCCCTCCACTCCAAGCGCGTTGAGCAGCAACATCTTCTTCGCGTCTAGCGTAGCGTACGGGGCCGCCGGGTCAACGTACACTTGCACGACACGAAGCCAAGTCTTCCACGGAATTGGAGGCATGCCAGGGCATGGCACAAACAGAGGTGGTGGAATTCGGGGGCTGCTGCCGAGACAGACCAGATGCGAAAATAAATGTAGAGCCACCCCACGTGTAAAAGTTCGCAGACCTGTCAATCCACCGAAATATCCTTAGGTAGCATCATGAATGTGAGCCGCACAGCAGAAGGAAGTAGAACTAAGAATGGCTCATTTCGGCAGGATAGACGCAGAGCAATGCAGGTATGGTCTCGGTGTGTCACAAGCAGGTAATCTTCAGGAAATACCGCACCGGTGGGGTAGCTTGCACGGGTGCAGAGTCGACAGCACGAGGAAGAAGGCTCGATGCTCACCTTATCGCATGATACTCGTGGATTGCAGATCCTCGTCGCCAAAACACAGTATCGTGCGGCGGACGCGCCACACAAAGAACACAGGGCACGGCGCCGAAGCGCCGGCTGACAAGCAGTACGGAGCAGCCGGTAGCCAAGCAGGAACTATTTTTTTTTAATATACACAAGCATCACTATTTACACATATGTACAACGCCCCCTAGGGGTCAGCCAACCGGTTCCAAAAACGAAACCGATACCCTGACACCACATCAACTTCCACAGCAGTGCACGTTGCAAAATTGCAGCTGCATCTTCAAAGCTTGCAATGCTGTCAGACAACGACTACGTTACGCATATCGATCGAACCCGCACCCTGTCCAGAGGTGCCCAATATAGTAACTTTTCATCGCAAGACCACCTCCCGACCGTCAGTCATAGAGAAAAAAAGTGCCGCCATTGCATGTAAAAAGCAACCGCATAATAAAGAAGAGCCACAAATTTGCAATTCATAGATTAGATTTCACGACCAAACACCATGTTTCATCAACCGAACTGTGATTGATTGATTGATTTGTGGGGTTTAACGTCCCAAAACCACCATTTGATTATGAGAGACGCCGTAGTGGAGGGCTCTGGAAATTTTGACCACCTGGGGTTCTTTAACGTGCACCCTAATCTGAGTACACGGGCCTACAACATTTCCGCCTCCATCGAGATGCAGCCGCCGCAGCCGGGAATCGAACCCGCGACCTGCGGGTCAGCAGCCGAGTACCTTAGCTACTAGACCACCGCGGCGGGGCCAACTGAACTGTGTCGAACTTCTAAAGTTCCTAAATCAAATACTTGCACGTGCCCATGCTTGCTCATAAATGAATAAGTCGGCTTTTTTAGTGTCAGGCGCGCGAAGAATACCGCAATTTCAAGTGATTCAATGTGTATAATGTAGAGCCCCCTCCCCCCCCCCCCACAAAAAAACTAATCAGACTGTGCGTTAATTGTTGACACAAAGATCCCACAGAAGTTGTGCGAGGTCGTCCAATAGAAACGGGTGGGCTGAAAGAAATTCAACCTATTTATCTGTAATGTTACAGCGTGCAGAAAATGCCTGAACCTCGAAACGTACTAGATTGCAATATTTTGAAGATAATGGCCTGGATTTCATCGTTCTAATCCTGTGCTTTCATACGCCTTTTTTCGTTACTCGTCGCACCTACAGGCAAGATGTCACGAGGAGGCTTTTACCATCATCAAATCTTTTACCACCAGGCTCCATAATTAAGTTGTAGTGTACACGCATCCCGAAGGAGTACGGGCACTAGTGTGGGTCCGGTCTTAGCAAGCCGCAGGGCACGCGTTAACCGTCGCCGTGGCGAGAACACGATACTGCTCAGGGTCGCAACACTTGTCTGTGGCAACACCAAAACGCAGTACAGCCCGTTGCAAAGGTGCAGCGGGAAAGCAAATGGGCTTACCCACGCCACGGGCGCAAAGTACCACACAGGATGCCACGAACACGTCTCCGTGGTAAAAGTGATTCACAGAGACACCGGGACTAAGGCCCGGTTGCTAGAGTGAGGGCAAAGGTGCTCGCGTTAGCTTCGGAAAGATACGGGTCGGTGTAGCCTGGCCACGTACTAGGAACCCGCACCACTCTTCAGTCTAGCGTTCACCGCGGGTGCAAGACGCTGTTGGCGAAGTCTGAACGAGCCCCACAGGGAGCTGATGTACGAAAAAGAAAAGCGTGCTTACCCCCATGTTGTCCCCGGAGAGGTCTCTCTCTACTCCCGATGCGCGCGCGCGAAGCCTCTCGGAAGACTCTGCGCGTGGCGCCACAGTCAACATCCGCTACCGGATGAGAGGGGTTAAACGTCACTCTGCTCCCGCTCTCCCAGTGTGGCAGACAGCGGAGAAGGGGAGTCGTGTCAAGACATGAGAACGGAGAAAGAGGCGGCAAAGCCCGCGCAAAGGCAGCGGGCCGGCCTCAATTCCCACAAAGTGCAGCAAACAATGCCAAAGAAGAGCGACACCAGGGCGCCATCATAATCCCCTCCGGCATGTGCTAAATAGGCGTGATCAAGTGGTGTAGTCAAGAAGTAGCACACAAAACGCCAGCCCCCCTCCCTTTCTGAAATTTTTTCCCCATGGCATAGATGGCGCAAAATGATTTGCTTGGCTGACTCCCACTTCAAATCAAGGGGTTGCCTCACCTCCACCCCTCTCGCCCCGGAAAAAATTTTCGCCTGTGCCTCTGGAATGACCCCCTGAAAGTGCAGTGCCGAGGCTGTGACATTAGCTTTTGTACTATCGTGGTACAGTCCAGAAGAAAGGAGGCGTGTCTTCAATCCTGCGTGTTTGGTTAACCAAGGCTCCCTTAGTGGCGTCATTCTCCCTGGGTTGTTGAGGAAAGGAAAAGACACAATTTCTGCAGCCCTAATTGGGAGCACGGCTCAGTGCCTGTAGGGGTGGGGTGAGAGTATTAAAGATGTGGAGAAGAAATAAAAGAGAAATGGCGTCCATGACCGAGGATGTGGCAGGCGGCTTCTATAGCCAGTTCTTCAGTCCAGTGTCCCCAAGAAAGCGAAGAACCGCCTTAAAGACCTTGGTGTCGTGCCATGCAGGGAAGAGGAGGTCTCTCTGTGTAGCCACGGGCAGACCATGGCCATGAAGTGCGCCGAGCAAGACGTCTTGTTGTGTGCGAAGCGCTGGCCAAACACACAACAGATTCTCGATGGGTTCATCTACCCCATACACAGTGCACGAGGCTTTGCCAAACCAATGACTCTGGGCCACAAGCCAGAAGTAGCTGATGTGTAAGCGAAATAGAAGGGACGTCTCGCTCCTGGTGAAACCCTGGTAAGGCAGTCTGGTTGTTGGTTGCATCCTGACTACACGATCCTCAGGGAGACAGCGTAGCAACAGCCTCCTCAACGTGAGCCTTGAAAAGTTGGAGGCGACCACGGCACGGCACATAGAGACGACAGAATGATGTGCTTCTTTTGCCAGGAAGTCTGCCAGCTCGCTTCCCTGGATTCCCACATGAGATAAGACCCATTGCAGAGAAACATCGATGCCACTAGCAAGGACGGCATGCAGCTTGGCGACGAGCAGCTGTGTTCCAAAGCCTGCCCGTATCGGTTTCACCATGGCCAGCAATACAGCTCTTGAGTTGCACACAACAGCCGAAATTTTTTATGCATTTGTTTGTGCTATGAACTGCAGTTTGTGCTTACAGTTCTCACATTATTTTGAACACGAACCTTTTGCTGAAGCAGACATCAATCTCTCTCATCAGATACTGAGCGTGCTCAACAAGAGCAAAAGCAATTTTGAACAGTATAATGCATGCTTATATAAGTGACAATAGCAATGTCATCAAAGGCAAAGCAGATAATGTTCGCAGTGGCACATCACATGTGTGTGTGACATCTTATATTAGAAAATGCACACCATACAATTAAAGCTCAATTTCTAGAGTACAACTGTGCGAGGAAAAATATAGAAAGTAAAAAAGGCCATGTAAAACACAGGAGACATATTCAACTAAATTATTGGTCCGCCTCGGTGTATCTGTGGCCAGGGTGCTCAGCTGCTCACCTAAAGGTCGTGGGTTCGATCCTGGCTGCTGCAGTCAACTTTCAATGAGGCCTAGGCAAAATGCAAGAGGCCTGTGTACTGTGCGATGTCAGAGCACATGAAAGAACACCAGACGGTCACGATTTCCGAAGCTCTCCACTACGACATCTCGTAATATTGTGGATTTGGGACACAAAACCGTAGATATAATTTATATTATTATAACTAAATTTATTGTGTCTCTGAATCTGTTCATATAGTGACTCGAAATAAACTGTGCATTCATGTATGTGGTTACATATTGATGCAGTACAGATGGCACATGCATGTATGTTTAAGAAAAGACCAATTAAAAGTTGGGAGATGATGTGGTAAAAAAGACAAGTTTATTGTTCATGACAGGAAGTGAAGCTGGGTGGTAAGGGCGTTAGTTCTCTTCCACGGGCTCTCACCTACAAAGAAGTCTGTTGGTGACAGCAGCTTCCGACTCTTTAAGTGTTTCATTCAATGTACACGCATGTGCCGTTTATGTTTCATCAATATATACCCACATACAGTATTCAGGGATTCAAACACATAAAATTTTCCTCATAATGACTGATATGCAATTGCTTGAAATAAGCACGTCATCATGACAAATTGAGTCTCTAAATAAAATATCTGATAAATGCATTCAAGTTGATATTGCACTGATATCACTCAAACTGCAGATGGCAGAAACAAAAGCAAGTACGTTAAATTATCCTGTTCTATCTTGTGAGTACTGCGCACTCATACATAGTCCATTATGCATCAATGAATAAAGAGATTCAGTCGCCCAATAAATTTAGTCACAAGTTTGCACTTGGTATATTGTCCTTTCTGTTGTCCGTACCTCTTGGTTGCACAGTCGTACCAAAAGAATGGATTGCTACCATTCCAGGAATACTGATTATATTGAGTGCGATTTTTTAATATGAAGCTTTCCATCTTAATCACACAGAACTGTATATTGTGGGAAAATTCATATTGTCGCTAGGTGAAAATAACAGAATACAGGACGACGGTGCGACCAGAAAAAACGAGGTCTGTATTAACAGAACAAAAGAGCAGCCGCTTCGACTTTTTCTTCCTCGGAGGAACCGTGGGTGCTGTCCACGCTCATCACTTCATCGTCCTCTGTCTTCTTGCCCGGTCATTAGCCGTGACATTAGCCTCCCATTCAAGAAAGCATCGTCCCGATGCTTTATAATCAAAGCGGTTTGTACTCGTTGGAAACGCATGAGTTCATTCGGAAAAATAAGGCTTCATGCGTACCACGTGCACAACTTCAGGAGCATACCTTCGACGCCTTGAAGAGTGCGTAGTATCAGGAACAACCTCGTAATTAATGTCACTGAGACATCGCAGAACTTTATAGAGACCGAAGTACCGTCTTAACAGTTTTTCTGAGACGCCACGGCGCCGAATAGATGTCCATATCCAAACTTTCTCTCCTGGTTCGTAGGAGACTGGTCGATGACGAAGGTTGTACCGCCTTGAATCGTAGTCCTGCTGGCGACCAATACGTAGGCGTGCAAGTTGTCGGGCTTCTTCGGCCAGCTGAGTAATATAATCAGCATCCGTTTCAGCGTCTTCGCACTCGTGCGGCAGCATAGCATCCAGCATAGTGGTGACTTCACGACCATGAAGAAGGCGGAATGGCGTTGTTCTTGTTGTTTCTTGATGAGCCGTGTTATAGGCGAATGTGACATACGGCAAGATCTCGTCCCAGTTTTTATGCTCCACATCGACGCACATGCAGAGCATATCCGCTAGTGTCTTGTTGAGACGCTCTGTAAGACCATTCGCTTGCGGATGATACGCCGTTGTTCGCCGGTGGGATGTGCCACTAAGCTTTAAAACTGTCTGTAATAGTTCGGCTGCGAATGCAGTTCCCCTGTCAGTTATTACCACTGATGGAGCACCATGCCTCAGCACCACATTCTCTACGAAAAATCGGGCTGCTTCACTTGCCGTGCCCCTTTCCAAAGCCTTGGTTTCGGCGTAACGAGTGAGGTAGTCGGTGGCTACTATAATCCATCTGCGACCTGCTGATGAGGTTGGAAATGGGCCCAAAAGATCCATTCCGACTTGAGCGAATGGAGTAACAGGCACGCCAATAGGATGGAGGAGGCCTGCTGGTTTGACGGGTGGAACTTTTCTGCGCTGGCAATCGAGGCACGTCCGAACATAGTGTTGAACGGTTGCCGTCAGTCTTGGCCAGTAGTATTTCTGCCTCACTCTGCACAATGTACACGTGTAACCCAATTGGCCGGATGTTGGTTCATCGTGGCATGCCTGTAATACTTCGCTCCTCCTAGAGATGTTGGGACGAGGAGTAAGTAGTCGTTTCTGTGTGGCGTGAAGTTCATCTTATACAGGACGTCGTTGCGCAAGCAAAATGACAAAAGCCCTCTCGCAAACAGTCTAGGTACAGCTGAAGTGCGACCCTCTAAAAAACGTATTATGGGTTCTAGTTCGGGGTCGTCTCGTTGCAGCTGTGCAACAGTTGCCGTGTTTACAACTCTGACAAAGGCTGTATCGTCATCTTCTGCCGTCGCAGGTTCGTATGGCGCACAAGAAAGGCAATCGAGAAAGGCAATGTCGCTAGGTGAAAATAACAGAATACAGGACGACGGTGCGACCAGAAAAAACGAGGTCTGTATTAACAGAACAAAAGAGCAGCTGCTTCGACTTCTTCTTCCTCGGAGGAACCGTGGGTGCTGTCCACGCTCATCACTTCATCGTCCTCTGTCTTCTTGCCCGACCTTTAGCCGTGACAATATACTTTAGATTTATTTTGTGCGAGTTCAGGTAGAATAAATCTTCTACTTCTACTGACATCAGTATGTTTATAGAAGTTACCTGTGAATTTCACAGAAAAGATTTTTAAGTCCATGACTATTTAATGCTTGCACAAGGTTTACAAAAGTTGTGTGGTTACAAAATAAAATAATGCGTTATAATTCACACATATATCCCGAGTTCCTGCCAGTGTTCATGAAGGCTGTTGTATAGTTTATAGGCATGCTTGGTTTTGTTAATGTATCTTTTGGTAGTTCACTGGCCAAGTGTAGGGTTCAGTGTCACTAATATAAGTTTTTTGTATAATGTGTTGAAGGAGCCTAAAAGTCAAGGACTTGCTGATTGTAAAGCACCAGCATTGGAAGGTAAAAAAGGCATAAAAGAAAATGCAGCTTAGCCCAAGCGCTGTGGCCAAACTTCGCCGCTGTGCTCAAGAATTTGCAGCACATATTGTAACGGGTCCAAGAGAAGAAACACCAAAAACTAGTTTATTATGGGCGAACTTGTGCCATGAAATTATGCCTCTAGCAGAAATCTTCCACAGCAATACTCAATGCAATGAAGTTGAATGAACGTTAGTTGTCAACTCTAGAACCCTGTACCAACATGCACACTGCGTATCAAGCCCCTAGAAGAAACACTCGGTGCATGACGTGCCTCCGAATTTTATGCGCACAATTGTACGTACAGCCTAAAGGGGCGCTGTGTGTATAATTTACGCACTAGTTCATTTCCTTGATAAATATGTTTAGGCAACTATGCTTCAGTGCGCAGAGTTTTCTGTTTTATCTAGAATGTGTAGGACAGTAAAAACTTTGGATAACTGTTCACCTTAAGTCTTTGAGATAAGCAAGCTACTGAATAAAAAATGTAACAGCTCTGGTGGAATATTCTGAGCATTATACCCTTAGTGCAAGACAATTCACTCTATAATGTTGTATCAAATTATCAATGGCAAAATATGCAAAATGGAGGAGGAATGAAGAGTGTCAGCAGTTTCAGGTGATACCTACTGTGTAGTCTTCAACCATTTCACCAGAGTGAATGGCATGAAAGTTCAGCAACATCGCAGTAAGTGAAGGAGGCAGCACAGGAACATATTCTATTGCATGCAGGTGTCTGTGCATTTATACAATTTTCCTGGGGTCTGATGAATCCACTTCTCGTAGTGATCATTTTTCATAAGCCTGTGACTTTGCAATATGCAGAAACACAAGTTGCAAACAATGTAAAAAAAATCTCACTGTGAGAGAGATAGTTACAACAGACACTTGGCTACAAGAGACATTTGAGAATGTGTTACTATGTTTGCCATATTAACATTATATTAAAAAAAACTGTTACAAGAGACACTCAAGTTACTAAGAATGTTTTGTTGGATCCCTTCCTTGTTAGATGAGAGCGAGCATAAAGACGCACCCGGGCAATGTAGTCTTTCATTTACTAGAAGTTTACTGTACTAACATGCACCGAGCAATGGCCGGCCTTAAGCCTGTGGTTGTAGCACAGTCAGTGTTTATATTACTATTTGTCATTATTATTTGGTATGAAAATATACTGGTTGTACAAAATGAAGCTTTATGATTTTGTTAAAATTCAGTACCGGCAGGTACTAAGGCTTAACAATGAACTTTTCAATGACTGCGGCAAGCAGGCATGTTCATATTGAAAAGTTGGAGGCAGTCATGCTGCTACACAGTTCTACTATGATTTCTAGCATGTCTGCGCTCAAGAGTTATTCTGCTATAAAACTTCATAATGGTTTTGCATGATTACGCACACAAGACAGCCCTGGCACAAAGCTGTTCCTCAGAATGAAGAATGAAAAGTAAAGTAAGACCAGGCCACTCCTGCATAAAGTGTGTATATATATATATATATATATATATATATTGTAACGGGTGCAAGAGAGGAAAAGTCAAAAACTAGTTTATTATGGGCGAACTTGTGCCCTGAAAATTATGTGCGAAAAGATGGAAGAGTCTGCTAGAGCGTTCCAAAACAAAAACTGTTTATCCGCCAATGCGCCTTCTTCTTCGCAGCTCCAACCCACACTGACTCGTGCCCGTGAACAAGAGGCATGAGTCCCGCGGCCACAAGCAGGAGTGCGCACAAGACTGTGGACGCTGATTCTTCATAATATTGAATAGTGTAATTAGTCTCTGTGGCATTAGTCCTCCTTCGAAATACGCATCGTCCCGATGCGCGATGAAGGGAGGCAAACAAAAAAGGAGCTTTTTCATTGCCTCTCATAATAGGGCTTCATACAAATGATGTGTACGGCTTCTGCGCTGTTTTGCCGCTTTGAACGGATGCGTCCATCGGCGATGACTTAGTAGTTTAGGTCACTAATTCGTCGGAGAACCTTATAGGGGCCAAAGTATCGATAAAGGAGCTTTTCTGATAGGCCGCGGCGTCAGATTGGTGTACATATCCACACTTGCTCGCCTGGGTTGTAGTGAACTTTTCTGCGGCGCAGGTTGTAGTAGCTTGCGTCCTTGTTTTGCTGTTGGTGTATTCGGTGTCGTGCCAACTGGCGTGCTTCATCAGCCCTTTGCAGAAAGTCGTCAACTTCAGATTGCTCGTAATTGTTGTTGTCTACTGGCAACATGGCATCGAGTGTCGTAGTGACAGTGCGACCGTAGACCAGCTAAAATGGTGTAATGCAGATGGTCTCCTGCACTGCCGTATTGTAGGCGCAGGTTGCATATGGCAAGATTTCGTCCCACAATATATGCTCATTGTCAACGTACATCGACAGCATGTCAGCAATGGTGCGGTTTAGGCGTTCTGTCAACCCGTTGGTTTGGGGATGGTATGCAGTGGTCTTCCTAAGACTGGTGTTAGTCATTGTCATCAAAGACTGCACCAAATCAGCCGTGAACGCTGCTCCTCGATCAGTAATCACGACGAGTGGGGCTCCATAGCAAAAAATAATATTCTGAACAAAAAACTTTGCGACTTCAGTTACCATTCCTCGCTCAAGGCAGCCGGTTTCAGCGTATCGTGTCAAATAGTCAGTCGCAACTATTATCCACCTTTTTCCTGATGCTGACATAAGAAACGGTTCGAGGAGGTCCATTCCAACCTGTTGAAATGTAGTCACAGGAGGCTCCATAGGCTGCAGAAGGCCGGCCGTCTTAAGGTGTGGTGTTTTGCACCTTTGACACTTGCGACATGTCTTGACGTAATGCTTCACGGCGCTAGCAACTTGGGCCAGTAATATTCCTGATGACTTTTGGCGAATGTTTGACTCGTTCCCAAGTGATCCACAGACGGTTCATCATGACAGGCTTCTAAGACTTCATGTCTCATGGCTGATGGTAGTCTCATTGCCATGTCTCATGGCAATGAGTGAGAAATTCTCCTTGTTGTGTTCAAAATCCCTCTTGTAAAGTGCATTATCTCGCAGGCAGAATGAGGATAACCCTCTCTTAAATACGTGAGGAACTTGTTCGTCGTGCCCTTTGAGATACATTATTAATAGGAGCAGTTTCATGTCAGCCCGTTGATGCTCGGCGATTTCCGAGGTTTTTATCACACAAAGGAGTGGGAAGTCTTCTTCTGAAAGAGTCGAGTCGACTGGTGAACGTGATAAGCAGTCAGCATCATGCTTTCTGCCAGACCTATATACGACCGTAATGTCATATTCTTGGAGCCTCAGACTTCATCTCGCAAGCCGTCCCGATGGGTCTCTTAAGCTCGCCAGCCAACAAAGTGAGTGGTGATCGCTGACGGCACGGAACGGCCTGCGGTAGAGGTATGGCCTGAACTTGCTAATCGCCCATATGACTGCCAAGCACTCTTTTTTGGTTGCAGAGTAGTTCCTTTCTGCTTTTGAGAGGGTGCGGCTAGCATATGCTGTCACTTTCTCTTCTCTATTTTGTCATTGCACCAGGACCGCACCTAGGCAAAGATTGCTGGCATCTGTATAAACTTCCGTATCCGCGGTTTCGTCAAAGTGGGCCAGGATAGGTGGGGCTTGCAAACGTTTCTTTAGCTCGTTGAAAGCACTGTCTTGTTCGGTGCACCAAATAAATGGCGCGTCCTCTTTCATGAGTCTTGTTAGAGGTTCGGCAATTTTCGCGAAATTTTTCACAAACCGCCTGTAATAAGCACATAAACCCAAAAATCGGCATACTTCTTTCTTGTCTTTTGGCTTGAGAAACAGCCCCACGGCCACAGTCTCAGGATCCGGGCCAACACTTCGAGCGCTGATTACATGACCGAGGACACTAAGCTTCTCGAATCCAAACTGGCATTTTTCCGGTTTAATCGTCAAGCCGGCTGACTGAATAGCCTGAAGTACCAAACGTAGTTGCTCTACATGCTGTTCAAACGTTGCTGAAAACACCAACACGTCGTCCAGGTAGACTAAGCATGACTGCCATTTGAGGCCTGAAAGGACGCTGTCCATCATGCGCAGGAATGTTGCAGGCGCACAACACAGGCCGAATGGGAGTGCTTTAAACTCATATAGACCATCCGGGGTTACGAAAGCAGTCTTTTCATGGTCCCTTTCGTCCACTTCAATTTGCCAATAACCGCTTTTCAAATGCAATGAAGAGAAATACCTTGCGTGCCGTAGCCGATCCAACGTATCATCAATACGTGGCAAAGAGTAGACATCCTGCTTGGTCACGCTGTTCAGCTTTCTGTAATCAATGCAGAATCTCAGCATGTGGTCCTTTTTCCTCACAAGGACTACAGGCGACGCCCACAAACTATTGGATGGCTGTAGGACATTGTCCTCCAGCATCTCTTTCACTTGGCTCTTTATGATCTCTCGTTCCTTTGGTGATACTCTGTACGGATGTTGGTGTACCGGCCTTGTAGCTTCATCTGTTATTATTCGGTGTTTAACAACATGGGTCCGCCATGCTTTCGACGAGGTAGAGAAACATCCGGCGAAGTCTCTTATGAGGTCTTGAATGATTTTCTTCTCACCTGGTGATAGATTTTGGCTGATTGCAACTCTTGCCGCGACATCGGGCGCAGGTTCTGAGGCAGGTAGCCCTGACACCAGACCACATAAGTCCGTCACTGTTTCAAAACCGTGCAAGAAGGCGATAGCAGTGTCCTTTGCAACATGCTGAATTTCGTTTCCGAAATTCGTGAGCAATACATCGGCACATCCACCACGTAATTGAATAATTCCTCGAGCTACACAAATGCCTTTCTTGAGCAGTAGTTTTAAGTTTGGATCCGCTATACTTTTAGAATCAACGAATGCTTCATTTCTTACACTGAATACTACGCTGCATCGTAATAACACGTAATGCAGTGTACTCTGGCTCATTTGTGTCTATGGCCAGTTTCGTCGAAAAGCAGACACTAGAATTCTGCAGGTTGATTATAGCTCTGTTTGCTAGCAGAAAATCGATTCTGAGTATTAAATCTCTAGAGCATTCCGGAAGTACGACAAAGTCAACAACGTAAGTAGCGCCTTGAATTCCGATTCTTGCGGTACATCTTCCCAGAGGTGCAATGAGATGACCCTCAGCCGTGCGTATTTGGGGTCCACTTCAAGGCATCGGAACTTTTTCAAATCCTTTGCGGCAGCCTAACTAACAACCGAATAATCAGCACCTGTGTCAACTAAAACATTGAATTCACACCCGTCTACGGTAACGCGTAAGTCTGAAGAAATTTTGTCTTTACCTAACCTAGTTGTGTTCTGCTCATCGTTGCTGCACTGGGACCTTGACGGAGAATCTTCAATTGGTCGGACATCAGCGGCCTTGCCTCCACAGGTCACTGGCTTCAGTTTTCCTAATGGGGACTGCTTGAACGATGGTGTGCTGAGGTTGAAGGTTGAAAAGAGTCCGCTAGAGCATTTCAAAACAAAAACTGTTCATCAGCCAACGCGCCTTCTTCTCCTTCGCAGCTCCAACCCACACTGACTCATGCCTGTGACCAAGAGGCATGAGTCCTGCGGCCACAAGCAGGAGTGCGCCCAAGACTGGACGCTGATTCTTCATAATATCGGATAGTTTAATTAGTCTCTGTGGCAATATTACCCAATGCAGCTGTGTTTACAGTGTATCTGAAGTATTCCACAAGAAATGAAGACACCAACAGTTCTTATGATTGTGAGGCTTTGGCCGAGTTGCCGAAGTCTTTATGAAATCAATGACAGGACATGGGACTCTGTCACTTCCCTTTGCGAGAGCTGGTTCTTCCCCTTCGTGTAGGCAGATACAACCAGTCTTACCTGTACGCGACTGCCTCAAATCTTCTAAGGTTTGTTTTATTTCTTTCTTTTTGCATGTGTTGTGCCGTGCGAGTGTCCGTTGGTCACTCGAGGGGGCCATCCACCTTGTTTACGGGCAGAAGCGATCGGCGAGCCTCCCAGAGCTGCGGGCGCCGGGTCAGCACAAAGGCGGCGGCCCGCTTTAATGCACCTTGTCAGTTCGGGTGCAAGAAGAGGAAAACATGCCGCTTTGTGCATCCGTGGCCTGTGGGACGTTCAACACTGTTTCCCAGAATGGCGAAGTGACGGACTTCCCCCACTGACTTCGTGGAACAATTTGTGCACGTGCGTGCGTGTGTGTGTGTGGTGCGTGTGCGTTTGTGTCAGCGTGCGCGTATGTGGGCTCGGATCTGTGGTCGACACAGGAGAGCGAGAAAGCGCGGAAAGAGCCAGAGACGCAGCGAGAACGGCGAGCGAACAGGAGTCTGCGAATTGCGAGCGACTTGAGCGGTTGTGCGTTGTGTGGATTTGAACAGTTGCGCGAGTAATATTGTAACCTAGTTTTCTTAAGTAAATACAAGCTTTCTTTTTACATTTTCTTAACAGTGCGTGAGTCGTGTGTTGTGTCTTCTATCAATTTTCACCTTTTTAAGGCCATACCGGTGACACCCTAAATTTTACCAAAAGCGGGATAGAGGACGCTAACATTCATCAGAAGTGGGATTTCACCGATTTTAGAAAACGTTCGGAACGAGTTTGAAAAATCTTAGCGAGGAGCGCGATTGCGTCAGTGCGAGAACAAAGCAATGGTGGACTTCCAGTGAGCGTGCACTTCCAGAGAGCTAACATCAGCCATGCTGGACGGATCATCGCTGGGGGAGCGTGGTCACCGTGATGACGACGACTGTGCTGAGCTCACCAAGCGGGAACTTTTTGACGCTTTGCGCGAGAAAGACCGCTTGTTGGCGGACCTGCTGCGGCGGCTGCCTCAGCCGGAGTCGTCGGGGGCTCCACACCAGGAGGCCATCAACACGTTTCAGGTGATGCCCGATTTGAGCAAAAATATTCCAGACTTTTCCGGTGATGGTTGCGCGTCAGCAGCCCGGGAATGGATGGAATGTTTGTGCCAGACGGCTACGCTTCACCGGTGGCCTACGCCATTCCTGCTCGAAACTGCCAAGTGTCACCTGGTCGGCGCCGCAAAAGATTGGTACCGTTCGAGAGCTGCCGAAATTTTATCGTGGGACGATTTTGAGCGGATGTTCGGGTGGACTTTCTACAGCCAGACTCGGGTGGCGGAGCGATGGAGGCGTATGCAAGAGCGAATGCAGCAGCGAAATGAGAACACGGCTGCGTACTTCCACGAGAAGGTGCGCCTTTGCAGAGAGGCGCATTTGGATTTCTGTGATACGAGGGAGCAGGTGCTGACCGGTCTCCGATCACGGGAGTTATGCACGATGCTTCTTGGAAGGTCGCACGAAGACGCGGGTGACCTGTTGCACGACATTCAGGAATTTGAGAGGATTGACCGTGAGCGACGAGAACGCTTCGGGACAGCGGCTGAGCGAAGAGCGACGAGCTATGCACCTCGTATGCAACCTGCACCCAAGGCACCGCTACAGGGTGCGTCCGGGTACGACGGGCGGGACCAGCGGCCAGCTGTCACAAATCAGTACGGTGAGCGAAAATGTTATAATTGTTTCAAATTCGGACATTTTTCGGGGGATTGCCCAGAGGAAAGACGAATAGAAAAATGTCTAAAATGTGGGAAGACTGGGCATACCCGAAAACACTGTCAAGCAAAAGGCCCCAGAAGTGAGACCAACGCTGTCTCTGGAGAGAAAATTGACGCTGGTGTGCTTTTGAAGCACGTTAAATGGAATGGCAATGAGACTTTGATTGGCATGATAGACACAGGCAGTTCCGGTTGCTTACTGCGCGAATCAGCGGCGGTGCGGAGCGGAAGTGCTGGAAGATGCTACAGCTCTGTATGGTTTCGGCAGCCAGGGCGTTCCAGCTGCTCGTGCGATTGGCAGGTGCCGGGCCGACTTGCTGATAGATGGCGTCGTTGGCAAGAACATACAGATACTTGTACCCGACGAGGCCCAGTCGGTCGATTTGCTTGTCGGTCGCACGTTTACCGAGCTGCCATATGTGACCTACGCTAAGCTGGGCGGCAGCTTGCAATTCTGGCATAGAGACGAGTGCCCATTTTCACATCTCGAACCCTTCGTTTTATGTCCGAAATTACGTTTGAAAACTGCTGAAGAGGCCCCACTGCAGGACAATGTTATATATAAATTGGGTGAGACTGTCATCGCAGTCTAACGTCACTGGTGCAGTGCTATTCAACAACTGTGGGTGCGAAATTCTTGTTGACATGGAGGACGGAGAGGTTACTGTGCCGGTGTTTACGAGCGGAAATGATGACGTGGTTCTACGTAAAGGACAAAGACTTGGCCACGCGACAGAGGTGGACATCCCGGGTTGCGAGATGAAGGAAATAAATGAGTGCAGAGAGAAGTGCAGCGCGGTGAAGCCAGAGCAAATTCTGGTTACGGAGGCGCGGCGGCCGATTGGGTGCGAGGAAATTAAAATGGGCCCCTCCGTAACAGAGGAGCAGCGTCGTGAGCTCGCGTGCCTCCTAAATGAGTACCGGGATTGTTTCGCCGCCAATCTCAGCGAACTTGGCTGCACATCTGCCCTTTCGATGGACATACAGGAAATACCTGGTAGCGCACCCGTGGCTGTTCAGCCCTACCGCACGAATGCAGCAAAGCGAGAGGCTATACGTGACATCGTCAGAGAGTGGAAAAGAGAGGGAATCGGAACTGAGACACATTTCGAGTATGCGAGCCCAGTCATTACTACATCGATGGTCGATACAGAGCAGCGAGATTGGGACGATAAGCTCAGTGAGGCAGAGTGAAGCTTGAACAACGCTGTAAACAAGACCACCGGGAAGACTCCCTTCGAGGTGTTACATGGTTATTGACCGGGATTTCACAGCGTGGCACTGAAGCGCTTGGTTGAATCTAAAGCGTCAGAGTGGGAGGAGCCCAGCGGGCGGCGCGAACGTGTACGGCAGCGCCTCGTGAGCGAGCAGAAGAAGATGAAGGTCGCTTATGACAAGCGCCACTTCCCGGCTAAAATGTACGGTGTCGGTGACGTGGTCTTCATGACGAGGGCTCCAGAACAGACGGGAAAGCCTGCCAAAGCCCAGCAAAAATATAGGGGCCCCCTTGTAATCACGGCAGTGTTGCCAGCTGACACGTATCGAGTTGCCGACCTTGACAAAACAAGGGCGAGCCGCTTCGCGACCACTGCGCACGTGTCGCAGTTGAAGTGCTGGACAACGACCAATCCGCATTCACACCTTGATGACGACGGAGAGTCTGCGGAGGAGTCGGACGCTCCCGAATGTGAGGTGCAGCGACTGAGACGTTCGGCCCGTAGCTGCGCCAAGACCCATCCCTATGCGAGTGCGCCATAGTTGCGTTGGCATCTGGTTAAGAACTTCAGTGCGTGCCGACATTTACCGAGTGAACTGTGCGAACTTAAACAGTTGCTTTTTTTTATTTTTTCTTGTCTTCTTCGACGAAGGAAACAATTCTGTTTGTGTATTGGCGTGTGGGTTTGTTCATGATTTTTTTTGCATTAACGAGGACGTTAATGACTGTCAGGACGACCGAGTGTACGCGACTGCCTCAAATCTTCTAAGTTTTGTTTATTTATTTCTTTTTGCGAGTGTTGTGCCGTACGAGTGTCCGTTGGTCACTCAGGGGGGGCCGTCCTCCTTGTTTACGGGCAGAAGCGATCGGCGAGCCTCCCAGAGCTGCGGGCGCCGGGTTAGCACAAAGGCGGCAACCCGCTTTAATGCACCTTGCCAGTTCGGGTGCAAGAAGAGGAAAACATGCCGCTTTGTGCATCCGTGGCCAGTGGGACGTTCGACACTGTTTCCCCGAATGGCGAAGCGACGGACTTTCCCCACTGACTTCGTGGAACAATTTGTGCACGTGCGTGTGTGTGTGTGTGTGGTGCGTGCGCGTATGTGGGCTCGGATCTGTGGTCGACACAGGAGAGCGAGAAAGCGCGGGAAGAGCCAGAGACGCAGCGAGAACGGCGAGCGAACAGGAGTCTGCGAATTGCGAGCGACTTGAGTGGTTGTGCGTTGTGCGATGTGCGGATTTGAACAGTTGCGCGAGTAATATTGTAACCTAGTTTTCTTAAGTAAATACAAGCTTTCTTTTTACATTTTCTTAATAGTGCGTGAGTCGTGTGTTGTGTCTTCTATCAATTTTCACCTTTTTACAGCCATACCGGTGACACCCTAAATTTTACCAAAAGCGGGATAGAGGACGCTAACATACCCAAAGTACTGCCAGCCCCTGTCTGCCATCACTTCGTCACCATATTCCGGCTTCTTCGTGAAGTCTGTTAGGAGAACCAGCTGCTTGTTGCTGACTTTGCCACCACAACACTCCGAAATATAGAGATTAGTCCATTTGGTGTAATTTCCACCTGCACTTTCACAGTGTTGGAGTTCTTGTATGGTGACCACGTATTGCTTTGCGCTGTTGAAGCACTTGCTCTTTATAGACGAATCTTCGTGCTGTCAATGATCAGATGGACACGACGGAACCGTCTGCACTTAAAATGCTTCTTCGTCTGGCCACACAACAAGTTCCTTCTACTCAAGTCACCAATCTTGTGAGGACGCAGTCAAATACTTTCGAAGTGAGATTTCTTGATATATTGAAGAGGTTTGCCAATAAACAGAGCTGGATGTCGTGGTGCAGCCTCATAAAAAAAAGTAGCATTTGGTCTTCGTTACTTAGGGTTTCTACAGAACTGCTGGAATTTTCAAAGATGCAGACAACTCGTCTGAATGTCTCCTCATCGGGTAGGCCAGTATAATATGCAACTTTTTCCGAAATGCCCATGATCTTGATATACCCCCATGGAGCTGCATCTTTGTGTACAAGACTTGCCATTTTATTTAGCAGGGCATTGTGTTCAAGGCACTTCTTCGCACATTTTTCCTGCAGGTGCTGCTGGAGACCGCCAGGAAATACTCCAATGTGGGGTAGTGCTCCACGTGAGCCTGGTGGCAATGACAACACATTCTCTAGGCACTTCGCACGCCAAGACATTGTCTGAAATGGGAGAAATGGGTGATCAGTAGCTATTATATATTGTAACAAGCTATGCTTCTAAGAGTTTCCGGTGAAGGGTAAGTACTGAAATACAGAAACTACAACACACCTTATTGTTCTTGCTGCCTTCAAGCAATCTGTTAGGCTAAATTACAAGTGCCTAAAATTGAATGCTGCGCCATAGGCTTTGTATAAGCCATAGAGACAGTTCGAGATCCACTGAAGACCTGTTGATTGTAGAGCCTTCGTTGGTGTACATGGTGCGTCAGAATTGATTTGCTGTGCAATACTGCCCTTATTAGCACTTCAGCAAAAAGTACTGCTGTTCTACCAAACATCTCAAACACCGTTTGCATCATCTCAATGAAATGTTTACACTTGAGATGGCCCACTGTCACATGGCTTTCTGAGTGGCACTATAACGGTACATTCTGTTGCACTGGCATGGTAAGAAAGTAACAGCGTTCCAGTTCTAAGTTCCTCTACTTTAAATGCGACTATATATAGGTGGCAACAAGTTACTATATCAAATACTGGTAAGAAGTTACCAGTAACTGGTTACAGCCAAAGTGGGTTGTATGCTTACGATTGAACAGCTAGAGTTTGAACTTTTCAAGTTTGCATGATGCAGTTTGGAAAATCATGCTTAAGGCTTTTAATTCTTGGCCTAAGTCTAAAGTCACATATTGCTGAACGCAAAACTCATTTTTCCATTGGTTGTAGGCTTCATTTATTTGACTTCACTAAGCAAGAAATACTGTGCCTCACTGCACGTTACTCCCTCTTTATAGATTTAGTAATGATATCTCGGTTTGTAACTTCTTGTCTCCTAACATTTTGTATAGCCTTTGTGACATTTCGTAGTTCAAAGCAGTGTCCTAGGTTCACTGCTCTTTTTAATAGTAATACATTTACCAATTTTTGAACTACATTATATACTGCAATAGTAAATCTTTTGATAGTCATTTCACTCTTCAAAATAATGTGTACCTAATCTACAAGTGGCACGTAGCTTGGCAGACTATGCTTTTTGAAGAGAGGGAAACAATGAATCGGTTTAGATCGATAAGTTGCACTCTGAAAATGCTAATGCTGTCAATTTCACCATCATAGGTCAATTTATTATTAGCAAAAAAATCAAGGTCAAAATTTTATTTTTTGATTTCGTGCTGAAATCTCCACATGTGATGTCACTCATTTCAACGTGTACTTATTGTAGTTTGATGCCATTAGCTCCACAAAATTTTCTCAAACACGGGATGTCAAATCTATGACCCTTTCAGAGGACAATGCTCTTTATTTTCATTGATTAAGATTTACGTAGGCCTCAGTAGATGCCATCAAGACATGCGATGTCATGGCGAATAATGCAGAAGCTTCGCGGTGGCATCACCACCCATATTTTCTTTTTGTGCACTTTCTTGTTTACTAAGCATCTTCTCACAGCAAGTGTGGTGTTTTTAGGGTCGTGAAAGAGTACTTTACTAATATGAGCAAAATTGTTTTTTTCCTTAGTGTCCCTTTAACGCATTAGATGGAAGGCAATTTTGTCTTGTCTGAGGCAGATTAAGTCAGCGTTTTACTATTCAATTATTAGTATCATAGTTTCTACTGCTTCACTATACAAACATTTAGCTTTCTTGAAATTTATACTGGACAATGCATGCAGCAGCTGTTTCAGCTGTCTGCGAAGAAACCTGTGTACCACTCCTTCACGTCTATAAAAATGGGCACATCTCAGTTATGTTCACTTCAAAGTTAAATATGCTTGAGCCCTTTGGTTACCATAACAAGATTATCGACATATATTATAAGTCTTTCAGAGTCATAGTAGCCGGATTCACCACTTGCAACAACAATGAACAATCTCGCATTCTTTTGAATAAAACATGATCTAACACTCAAGTCACTGCGAGATCATCACATTTTTCTCATGTCCGTTCCATGGGTACATTTGTAGTAACAAACTGCACTGTTTGTTATTTCATGCTCTTGTTCGTATATCTTGACCCATTCACAAGCGTTCAGTTTCATGTGCATTTACGGTAAGCACGGGCATCCAAGTCATAAACATTACCTCATCTGCCTATAATTGTAGAACTGTCCATGATATATTGCTGGTTAATGTTGTGTAATAATGTTGTGCTTTAGCATTTGTAACATTTCTTTTTTTTACTTTTTTTGCACTGTTTTTTTAAAGGCGATAGTCTTTCATGGCATTCTTTAATTCAGAAATTATGGTTTGTCTGCAGTCTGTTTATTGGTCTGTCTGTCGTACGATTCAGCCACTCTGTGAAAGTTTAACTACTTCCTCAGTGCCCAGCCGTCTTGATCGGCTGGCTGCATTCATACTTGTGAGCATTGTCAATCAAAAAGCAAGTATTACGCATATTTAAGGTTGTGATTGGGTGTTAGTGCACAGCCTCAGCCACACTACGTAGTCAGCCAAGATGCCCTCATTTTTCCGTCAGGTTCATGATTAAATAAGAAGTGACTTGGTCAATTGTTTCCTTGCTTCAGCCTTCTGCAGCAACAATGCATAAACATCACATCACAGACTCTCAAATTGCACATAAAGTTTTTGCCATGTAACATACTAGGCAATCTTAAACACTATATCCTGCAAGGATTTGCTTTGAAAATGCTCACTTCAAATCAGGAATGAAACAGTTATTTCTAGATAAGAACATTAAACGTTTTGTGCAGCCCCAAAACACAATTCTTTTTACAAACCACCATTTGCTGAACTGGTGTAGCAAATGAGGGCAACAAGCAGGCTACTAGTAACTTGATGCGTTGAACCAGCAAAGAAAGAATAACATATTCTTGACAACTATCATTCTGAGTTCTGAAGTCTCAAATTAAACTGAAATAACTGCAGTTTTCATCTTCAACCTACACAATTTCGAATGCAGAGCGGCCAAGTGAACCCGGCATGTAGTCTGTGTATTGATTACAGATAAACTAGCTGTGATGTAGAAGAAGCATAACTTACCACTTGAATGCGCTGCAATGCTCAGCTGCAAAAATGGAGCAGCAGCCTCTTCATCTTCTTCTAATAAAAAAATATGGAGAAATTTTCGAAAACTTCTAGAAAAAGCAAATTGAGAACCACTGTTTGCAGCACGAAGCCACAAAGTTTGGGTGTCAAGCCACGGCGGATGTCATAATTTTAGAAGCCGACGCCATGACATGGCAAAATGACGGCAAGTCTTAAAGTAAGTGACAGTGATAAGCACTAGCAGGTACAGCCAGAGCATCCCCTGATAACTGCAAAAGATGCCACGATCGGCGCCACTGTAAATGCATACATTTCACTTGGCTATGTGCTTTTGCAGCATAGATTTTAACGAGCTAAATAGTACATTCAGCAGGATTGGTTTGCTTTTGCAATGCTGACTTGAAGGTCGCAGGTTCGATCCCTATCGTGGCATTCACATATCTAAGGAGGCGAAATGCCCACATCTCCTGTACTGTGCGATGTAAGTGCATGTTAAAGAACACCAGATGGTTCAAATTTCTGAAGCCCCACACTATGGCGTTTGACATTATCATATTGTGGTTTTGCGATGTTAAACACAGGACATTATTATTGTGTTTATGCAATGTCACTCATCAACATGGTGTCAATGAATTTGTGGCTGAAAATTCTGCTAGAACCACAGTAATAATTAGCATTGTTCTGCATATCATGCTGTGTAACTGAAGAAAAACATAGGACTTGTTCCTGGCCTATCTACCACGTTTTCCTGCCTTGACTCTCCTAGCCTTGAAGACGTTTTCTCCAGTAGTACAACATTCAGAAAGGATTCCCGACTAACTTGGCTTTCTTTTCCTCACTGTGCACTTGTCCAATGCATGGGCCTTCACAGAGAATGCAGACCAGCTATAGGAACCCTGTCTACCAAGGCCAGACATAATGCACAAGTGTAATACAAAGGGGTCATGGCTTACCTATTGGAGTTGGACCCACCTCAATGCTTTCCAACTGCAACAGTGCAGCTACAGCTTCATTGTCTGCAGCTGATAAAAAAAACGTGCATTCCATAATTTCAAATATCGCTTTATAAACAATTCATTAAAGTTGCAGTGCCAGTATTAACGTACACCACATATGCTAAATGTGAGAAAAAACCTCATATTTTACAAGTGAGGCAGATTATGAACGTTCTTCGCATGGTCATCAAAAACTGGAAAGTTCTTTCAGAAATATACTTCGCTCATAGGGCTCACTCAAAGTCATCGCTAAAATTCTCAAGTGAACTCGCTCCGATTCTATCTCACCAAAATATAATTACTCAGTCTCACAGGTTCGTCCGAGTCGGGGGAAGTCAACTCAACTTATAAGTCTGTCAGCGTGTGACTGGCCTTTTTTGATCATGGTGCATATGCTTCTGACAATGTAATGTCATTGCCCTCGTTTAAATGTTTGTCGACTTAAACGAGCCCTTAAATTTGTACATTGTAACGCCTTGCATATGTATTGGCTAACATACGCCTTAACTGCATTGATAACTATGCCATTGTCACCTTTTGTCTTTTTCTTTCATTTTGGTGCTAGGGAACGGGCACAATCAGCGGGTTCAGGCGCTGTGGGAATAGCGCCTTTTGCGGCAGACAACACCGCTATACACACGCTGCTCCTATTGGCTGCACTTCCACCTGTCTATTGCAGCACAGTACTGATAGTACGTCATAGCCTCTTCCCACTACGCTCTTATGCACGAAGGGTATGTAAGAATAAAATGATCCTAATGTCATCAGGTGGCACTGTAAAGCCCCATGGCTGCATATCACAAAGGCTACATATCTCAAAAGTAAATATTCATACCAGGAAGTGGAAAAAATAGTAGGTTAGGCGATGAACAATTGTTTTTGTTTATCACCATAATACTTATGCATTACATAGGTTGTTTTAAGCAAATTAGCTCGTTTTGTGTCAATACTGATTTCTGAACTACCATAGAGTTTATGTATATTTAGAAAACTACGTGAACAGCCAACGTCAAAGTTGCAGTACATCACGGCCGCCATGACTTTTTTATCTTTTATTTGGGGGGAGGGGTAATTTAGCAAACTGCAGTACTATCTCGAATGTTTACCTGTTTACTAAATAGTAAGTAAACTTTCACTTTACCATAGCGTTTCATAGTATGAAACTCTATACACTTTACTAAAAGTGAAACCCTGCGTATACTTCGAAACTAGAGCAAACATTTTAGTTATTCACACGCAAGCAGACGACGCTCTTGAAGCGTTTCTCATCACATATGTCTCAACGCTGCATTACCTAACTTTCGCAGCGAATACTTTAAGAATAACCCTCTTATATATCTAACACAAACGCGGGTGGAATATTTTATTGCGTTCCTTTTCTTTTTCTTCTTTTTTTTTTCGCACGCGGCGAATACAATGCAACTTCCATTTCCACGGTTAATCGTATGCTGCGTGGTCAAACACTGCTTCAACGCACCCAGTTCGGTATAAAAGTTGTGTGCCACCCAATCACTGAACCAAGTCTAATTAATGGCATGCTGGAGCCGGTACATCTTAAGCAGAGACGTACTAAAACAAAACAGAGGTAAGCTCGCCTCAATCCAGTGCTCGCCGATCGAAGCGTAAAGTGAACATACGTACCCGTGCAGTTTTGATTTGATCCAGCAACATATATAACGGGTTATGAAAAGCACATTAATGCGCGAACTGTGCACCAAAGTAGCATTGCGAGAACGAAAGCACCGTTGTATGTTTGCAGTACAAATGCGTCACAATACATTCAAGAACTAGCGGAGGAAACATCAAGAAACCATGGTAAACTTCTAAACAACTCTGATCACGGAGGAAGACTCTGATAAACAAATCACAAAAAAGCAGTTTCGTATTAAATTTAGAACATTTGGGAAACCATATTAACTCATAAATATGCACAAAATAAACTTTAGCGATTTATTCAATTACCAATAAGTAATAATATGTTGAAAATATTTTTTGTCAAATATTTAGATACGCAACTGTTTACATCCGGGATTTGGAGTGAAAATTCTTCAATACTTTGACGGCCGCCATTGTTGGCATGTGAATTGTTTGATTATTGTCTGTAAATTGCGCGGACACCTAGGCTGTAATATAAAAGTAGCGTATCTTCAGAAAGTTGTAGGACTTAGTGTGAGCCCGTTGGATGTGAGAAAAAAAATGCAGAATGTAGTTCATGGAAATGCGTGCGATGCAGTGAGAGAGGAACCACAGGAGGTTAGCAAAGGACGTACAGGAACTAGCGAAAATTTTGAGACGGGTCAGAGGCAGAGCTTGAGTTCCCTGCATTCCAATTTTATGGCAAACTTAACCGAAAGCGACGACGAGGAGGCGTCCGAGGTAATCCTGCTTTCTTTATTTTGCTCTTTGGTACCTGTGACTCGTTTGTGTGCATTTAAATGAGAAAAAAGTGCTGTTGCGATCGTTAGGCTTAGTGGGGCTTTTTCTGTCCCCGCCGTGACGACCAGTCACCGTTCGGCACTTTTGCCTCGATGCGGTAAGTAGGGGCAGGTGACCGACAGGTCGTTGCTGCTGGCCAGTAGTGAACCTGTGTCGCGAGCCGATGCACCTTTGCCGCAATTGCGCTTTCATGTCGGGGATCTGGCTACGGTAGCGTACGGGCCAGCACGAGGGTTGCGGTCACGGTGGTGCCAGCGCGTAAACCGCACTGTCGCCGGCCACAACCGCAACTCCGCTGTGCCGCCTCGTGCAGTATTTAGCGATGTGCGGAATCGCGTTGCACGTGCTTCCCTGCATCGGTAAATAAAAAGAATTAAATGGGCCCGTTAGCAGAGGGCCTAGGCCTATTGTGTGCCGACCCCCCTACCCTTCCATTTTAAGACTTTTTCAACCCTTCGGGCATTTGTCTGGGCAGTCCAGGCAATGGAACATCGTGGCTCTGTTTCTAATTACTCGGACAGATTGCGGCAACGCGCCTCATGGACTGGCACGGTAAGATTAGTTGTATGTACGGCGTTTTAGGACCGAGGAAGTGGCGTCCCGTGCAGTACCCTTTCGCGGATCCGAAATATCAGTGTTTTTAGCCGATTGAGTGGCGGTTAGGGCTCCTACTATTGGCCGATGATAGTTGCACGGACGCCTATCAGACTTGTCAACGCCGCAGCGTACGAAGCAGGGCGCGCGTTTCTTTTATGCTGCGCCTTCTCCTTGCGTCACGTTGCGACGCCGTGCCGTGCCCCCGTCGAGAGTGATTGCCCCGCTGCCAACGGACGCCAGTGTGTTCTGTTTGTGTCTTGCGGCTCATCACAATCTCGTTGCGCAGCGCCGCTGGAAACCGCGTGTTGTAGGCCGGTCATCCCGATTGAGTCCCGCCGAATGTTTACAGCATGACGCCTTTTTATTTCTCGCCAACTCCGCAAGCAAACATGAACGAGTGGGGAAAGGGCGATGGGGAGGGGGCTACGTGAGCTAGGCCTAAAGCTTCGGGCAACGTGTATTGTGCGCTGCTATATGCCGCGTTCGGACGTATGCAGGCCTGTGAACGGAGAAGGGTGAGCTGGCCGAGGGGACTCGTGCATGACGTCGCGTGCTGCATGTGCGATCTCGCGTTCCTGCCGTCTACTCGTGTCGGTCCTTCGAATGCATCGCCGTGGTATAGTTTGCGTTGTAGCGCCTGCTCGCTAGTGTGCGTTGTTACCAACAGAAGTGGCACCATACAGTAGCCGTTGGCCAGGGCGCTTCTTCCGTCAAACAGCGCGAGCTTGCTGCTCAACACACTCGCGCTGTCGGACAACCTTCGCCCTACATTGCGCTCACAGTACCCTAGCTCAGCGATGACAAGCGAGTAGAGCGCCTTAGGCAGAGAAGCCTGTGCGGCGTATGCATATGCTTCCGTCACTGGCTCGCTGTCTGCTGACGCGAGCACTCGTGCTAGATTTGCTGCCATGTTTGTAGACAGCAGTATCGCCATTCCACGATTGCTGTTTTGTGGTGCGCGAATAGGAGCCCGCCTTCGCGTGAACAGAAGTAACGCTCGCCGCTGTCTTTTCTCGTGTGTAAGTTAACTTGACACGTGCCCCCATCCCCCGTGTGCGAGCTTCGTTGCGTAAACTGCGATTATTCCGCGATCGCCTCCTCGAAGCTCGCACTTAACAGCTGTGCATGACCTTGACTCATTAAGCTATCTCCCACAGCGTGTGTGTGAAAGGCGTCTGACAATTTGTGTACACTAGTATCTGTTCAGCTGCATGTTGCATGGAGAGGTTGCTTGCTTGAGTCTGTTACGTGACTGGGGCCACCTTGATTGGTCAAGCATATTTCACTAAACTAAATAAGCGAACGTAAACAAGTGCGTATTGTTACCTGCCATGCATGCTGGGGGGATATAATTTCAGTTTCTTATGAATCGTGCTGTTGTCATGTAACAATTGGTAGGTCACAGTAAGTTTTGTTCCTCCTTGCAGGGATCTAGTAAGTAGTGTAGAGTTGTGAAAAAATGGTAAAATGGTGCTTTGAAGAGAAGCAATGCTGCAGTTGTTTGCCCGGTGACATTTGTATTGTGAGCAAAGACTCCAGTTAAATAAGTTCATCTGTGTCATTCATAGCGACCAAGTATCGACAGGGATGGTTGTTGAGCATTGTTGACAAATTCTTATCCTGGCATTGGAATATAGGGTGCTTGCATGAATGGCGGCGACGCTATGAATGCTGAGTAGGCAGCCATTTTTTTTTTTTGTCAGAGGTGGTTGGGGAGTGCGGCAGCGCAGTTGTGTTTGCGAGATTTGGCGTTGCTTGCAGGCGTGATCGAGTGCAAGCGCGACGCAAATTTAACTCTAAGAGGGGTCGTGCACGATGTCAGCCTTACCAGAAGACTACACCGCAACACTTCCAGAAAGACCATGAGCGGTACGAAGAAGATACGAGAATTTGTTCCGAGTGGACCCATTGACGCTTCGTGCGGGCGGCTGTGGTCGACGTGCACTTGTGGCCACGCGTCGACAGCTCCGATATTGATGAATTTCTCGTTCCGAGGACGAGTTTGATTACCCGGGAGCTAAGTTGAGCAAGGCAATCAAGGGCCACAACTTTGTGACGAGTGGCTGGTTGTGGGAGTCGTGAATGAAGAAATTCGCCGCCAATACCGTGATTGTCGTCACACAAGTAAGAGATGTTAAATTACTTGATTTTGCCGTAGGTGCTAATGTTTGTTTCTGTTCAAGTTAAACTCCCAGTGTGTTAATAAGCCCCCCGTCAACGTCTTGTTCATGGGCAAAAGTGATGGCAAGGTCCTTGCCGCGCACTGCACATGCATGGCTGGGAACAGCGAAACCTGCTCGCATCCCACTGTGCTGTTATTTTATGTGGAGTACGACGCACATGCACGAGAAGAGCGCTCCTCAATTTAGCACGTCTTACTTGAGGGACGACGACCATGGTGTCGGCAGCGACTTTCTTCACCCACGGCTCTCGCACCCGACTACTCTACTCAAACTTGTAACCCTCGAGGGCCTTTCTGGGCTTCATCTGCTCCCGGGTTTTCAAACTCGTCCTCGAAACGAAAAATTCACGAATATCGGAGCTGTTGACGCGCCGCCACCAGTGCACGACGCTTACACAGTCGTCCAAACGAAGCGTCAATGGGTCCACTCGGAGCAAATTCTCGTCTCTTTTTCGTACAGCTCGAGGTCTTTGTGGCACAGCGTTGTGGTGTAGTCTTCCGGTAAGGCTTAGATTGTGCACGACCACTCTTAGAGTTAAATTTTCGTCGCGATCGCACTCGATCACGACTGCGCTGCTGCAGTGCCCGGCCGCCTCTGACAAAAAAAAAAAATGGCTGCCTACCTAGAGTCCATAGCGTCGCCGCCGTTCATGCAAGCTCCCTATAGTGTACTCTGCGGACCCTCTGTAAACACCGTGACTTCAGTGACTTCGATTACTTTATTCGTAACTGAGTGAAATGTGGCCGGTTGTGTGTCATTTATGGGTTTGTCGGTTCTGCTAATATCTCTAGCACATTCGATAAATAAGATCTGTGTATGCTCTCGCATGTATGAGGTCTGCTTGGGCTTCTTTCTCACCGTTTGTGTTTTCACTAGCTACATCACAATAAGCAAATAGATTTGGGCACCCAAAATGACGCGCCCTTCTTGTATTCAAATCTACACCTGTTACGGATCTTTAATAGATCAGTTGCGGTTTGTATCGCGCAACTTCAGGCACAGAGCCTAAAATTCTTTATAGGATGAAGTGTTAGTGAAGCCTGTATAGCTTTCTCCTAAGTAGCTGTATTGGACAGCACAGTGTCGTAGTCTTTTTTTTTTAAATCATGTGCTACGTCTTGGTGATTGTGCGAGCTGTGTTGAAGAGTGGCGGTGACAATGGAGAAACGCATACGTGCATGTATACTTTCCTTCAATTTCACTGGCCTTCTTCAATTGCTTACATATGTGGGCAACAAAGGTAATAGTGAATCTTGATGTTATTGCATTTATACTTCCTTTTCTCATGCTGTAGAGCTCGGTTTAAAAAAAAAAGGCTAACTGAGCACAGTGCGAGTGGCACCTATGGTCTGAAATTTCTGGATTCCGTAGCCTCTGTTGATTTCTCTTGCAAAGCTGCTTCTTGTCAAGTATGTAGGAAGCTTTCATAAATGCAGCCTAATGAATTTTACTTACATTTAATGCTTGCTGCAGAAAAAAAAAGATATAGAAAGAGTGCACTGTTTGGTAGCATTTGTTTCTCATTAGTTTCATGAGGTTTCGTGTATTGCGACACTGAACTGAAAAAATGAAAAGGGCTAATTCTTGTACAGTGTGTGTGTACCATGCAATGCTAGTGTAGCATTGGGTTGTTTTGCAAGATATGTTTATTATATCCCATTCAGCTGTAGTGGCTACACCTGGGTACACAACTTTTATATGCTAGTTGTATCAACTTATGAAAAAAAAAAAGGCCGAGGTGCATTGCCTATTGGATGAACTGAACCTTCTTCGTAGTTGGTATGTCTTGACTTAGCTTCGTTGTGCTGCATATGGCTGGAATCAATCACTTTTGTGAAGGTACTGCGACATTGGATGTATTCTCGGATGTGCCGGGCTACAAGAAATACGAGGTCTGTAGAAAAGTATGCAGAAAAAAAAAAATGCCATAATTGGAGCATTGGAAACCTAATACCCCTCACAGTATAGTCCCCTTGGGACTCCACACACTTGTCCAAGCGGTACTGCCATTGTTGGAAGCATTCTGATAAGACCTCTCTGAGAATGGAGTTTAGCTGAGCTGTCGTCGTTGCAGCCATAATGTCCTCCCTGGTCTGAAATCGCTCTTGTTTCAATGTCCTTTTTAGGGGAAACAGCCAGAAATCGCAGGGGGCCATATCAGGAGAGTAAGGAGCCTGTTGAATTACAGGCCAAAAAAAGTCTACACCAAGTGTGAAAAATTTGCGGGAGCATTGTCGTGATGAATTCACCAGTTTTCTGTTGACCACAACTCGGGTCTCTTGCACCGCGCAGCATCACGTAGGTGACGGAGAGCATCCCTGTAGTACTCTGTGGTGCGTACTTGTGGTGCACCGTGGGAGTCAGAGAAAGCACTCAGCATCACTTTGACATTACTGTGCACTTGGCGAATCTTCTTTGGTCTTGGCGACAGGGAATGCTTCCACTGTGACGACTGGGATTTGGTTTCCGGGTCATACCCGTACACCCAGGACTCGTCGCGATTGATAATGGTGTTTATAAAGTTGGGGTCACTGCTTGTGAAATCTAGTATGTCCTGTAAGATTTCAATAAGAAGTTGCTTATGCTCCACCACGAGCAGTTTCAGCACGAATTTTGGCGCAACTGTTTTCGTGGCCAAATCTTCGGCCATAATGGAATGTGCAGAGAAAGTGCTGATGCCCACCTCATCCGCACTTTCCCAGATAGTCACACGACGGTCCTGCATCACCACAGCCTTCACTTCGGCAATGGCCTGGTCATTTCAGCATGTTGATGGAGCCTGGCTCGCTCTCTACCAATGTGCGGCCGTGTTTAAACTGTTTGTACCACTCCTTAATCTGTGTGCGGCTCATAGCTTCGTCACCGAAAGTCGTCTCGATTTTCCCAATGGTTTCCACTTGGCTGTCATTTAGTTTCTGGCGAAATTTGGTTCAGTAGCGCTGCTCCAGTCGCTTCTTGATTTTTTTTTTGCAATGAAAAAGTGCTGAGAGCACTGTGTGCTACCTCACTCAAATGCTGCGTCCCAACGACTTGACGCTATTGGCAGGCGGAAAAAATTAACGCATGCGCACGAAGGTTCAAGGTGGGCTGATGCAAGCACACTTAATTTAAATCCATCAGGTGCTCGCAAAAAACAATAAGGTAGTATACTTCTCTAACAGACCTCGTAATTCGAAGTACTGCTTCTCATTTCTCAAATTCATGTAAACAAAAACTACTTGCAAAATATTTGGAGCCTATGATTTTCATATTGAAACTAAATGGGAATGACAAAAAATGAAATATTTGATTACATACTAATTGCAACAAATGACTGAAACTCAAAACAACAGATTGCTTACTTTTCATTCTTGGAATGTAATATTGAGTGCCTTGGAAATATGCTGTGAATTACGCTATAATCGACAGTGCATTATGATTCGCACCTGGAAGGGATATGTCAGTTTTGAAAAGGTTGAGGGGGGAGGGTTAAAAACATGTTTGTGTGATTCTGTAATTATTTAATTGGTTATACAAAATGTTTTTTTTGCTGGCGTTTTTTGCTCAGAACTGAGCACCTGTGAATTGGCATAGGGAATTGACATTAGCCTTTTCAATGGCACTCCTATTTGAATACCACTTTTGTTTCTTTAAGGAAAAAAAGGATGAAGCACAAGCAGAGTCCTTCAATACTTTTACTGGCCATGAAGCTTCGGAGAAAGTTTGATGTAGGGACAAGAGCAACCGCTAGGGGCGTCCTTTCCCACGGCGGGGCATCGGAACCGCCGCGGCGCTGCCATTGTACGGCATGCGCCGAAGCTGTGAAACGTGAATAAATATAGCCATGAAGGTCGAATTTGTCTTCAAAGTGATGTTAGCTTCAAGATAATTCAAGAAAGCTCGAATACTGTGAAATTTGGCATCAATTGAGACTTTGAAGCTAGAAATTTGGCGGAATGCTGATTCCACTGTAAAACATGCTACCGCTATAAAAGCATGCTTATTTTTTTTTTCCCCTTAAGCTTCTAGTAAACATTTGTGTACAATCTATAGTTCAACGACTCTGGTGGTATTTACCGTGTCGCGGAAGTGCAGTGGTTGCAACTTTTGACAGCCCATATCCAACCTTCCAGGCTATATATACATTCGGTGTTACTAATATGAAGATATATATCTTAAAATTGCCTTGCACTTATTAAACCAACGGCCATTTTGAATGAATCAGTGCTTTTTATTTAGCAAGTGATGATGATGAAGCAATACTTCATATGATGTTTACCTCGTTTTTGCACTTTGTTTTGCGTTTATTTATCACTACGGTGTCGTAGGGCGTTCCAAATTCGGTTGATCATGCAATGTAGTTTCTCGATCCTTTACTCTGCTGTGTAGCTTACTCATGCTGTATTTTCCCTGTCCTCATTTATTGTTTTTACTGTAAATGGAAAAGCCTTGCATACCTCCTCGAACATGAAAGTTGACCGTCTGCATCCCGCGCCAGAGGCGTCAACATGTGACGCCAAAAGTTGGCTTTGCTCATGACACATCGATTTAACATTTCACGCTTTTACAGCTTGCGCAAGTTTTTTACAGCATTGTGGTGCAACCTCTCTTGTGCCGTCACCCTAGCAAACTTCTATTGGTTTCGCTGAAGTCTGTTGCATGCGAAAGACATGTACTTTGATTTTTTCAAGCTGTGAGGAGCTGTATGTAGCTCCACCTGTTTGGCATATCACTTCTACACTTTTGGTCATCTCGGTGCTTGTATAAACGAAAACGGTGAGCATTTCACTCATTGGGCTTCTGTATTACCTACATCTCGGTGCTTGTATAAACGAAAACGGTGAGCATTTCACTCATTGGGCTTCTGTATTACCTACTGGCAAGGAAAGAGGAAGAGGAGGCCGGTATGCTCATCTTCATTAAATGAGTCATTCATTGCAGCTATGTCAATAGGGCTCATGCACAGTCCAATGCAGCCTCAACAGTATCCAGCTCACTTGTAGGTATCCAGCTCACAGTATGCCCGACGTTTGTAGGTGGACGAGCTCTGTATTTTTTTGCACTATACAAATATGCTGCGAGGCCGAAATTCTTATAGCGTCGGCCAAAGTTTCGGAACGTCGCGCGGTGACTTCACAACAACATTTCTGAGTAGCCACTGGTCCACGCGAACGATGTCACTCTCATGGAAGTGCTTTTCGCACACATGTAAATTCGGAGAAACAAATGTGAAACCACCAGTTTCTTGTCACAGCATTGCGTGCTTACACTTTTCCCGCCGATCACTCTAGGCAGTGAGGACAACTGAGATTGTTTCGTCATTTCTTTTGTGACTGTATTGACAACCAGGCACGCAGCAGGTATACAGCATCGTTCCCGATCTTCAGGCACAGCACACAAGGCACAATAGTAATCATACGGTGAAAAACTACGCGATGGCACGCCACAATATTATACATTGACTCCATAGCAGCACCAGCAGGCAGCTTCCCTCTGATGTTTGATGCCCTGTTGATGTTTGATGATCTGTTTGATCTGTTGAAAGCTCAACCAGAATTAAATATGAAAGGCTGCTGAAGCTATGTTTACGTAGGGTATGATTCTGGCTGCACATAATGGTTGTGCTCTGTTTGGAAAGCAAGGGTTGTGCCGTAAATTTAGCGCATTAGTACCGCTATCTTTTTGGCTAAGTGGTGCACAAAAGTAGGTAAAAGTACTAAGCCAAAGTTGCATACTTATTTGAGCTGTGTTCTTTTTTTAAAGGCTTCATTTGTTCCTTTTACCCATTTTCATACTTCAAAACTCCTACTCTGTTAGGGATAATAGATGAAGTTTGCATTCTTGAGATATGCTTTAGCTGTAAAATGCCAGTGTATAGTAGCTGGGTATAGCGGATTAAAGAAAGAAAAGGATACTGTTGATTATACCTTGGGGTGCTTTGTAATTGCGTGGATTAATTTTATGAGAACAGTGCTTGCATATAGAATGAATTGGCAGATGTTGACTCTGTTTTAAAAAGGTCAGTCCTTGCAGTTCTAAGGCTGTTCTGGCAAGGATAACAAAAAATAACAATGGCATAATAACAGTGCTGGCAAGGATTACAAATAAAGGTTTCTTGGACAAAGGTCATGCAGAGCATGTCGAAACACAAAACTGACTTGGCATGTGCTTGTATAAGTGAGTGCTATTGGGGATTTAAACAGTTGCTGCTTCATAAAGAGTGGTTGGCACATTCACTAGCTTGACTTGCATTGTTAAAAAAAAAAGCAACAAAAGGTTGTGAGATATTGAATGTTTTTAAAAAGTTTGGCAGCAAAGTTATCGAAAACCGTGTGTGCACTGACAAAGCTTGTGTGCCATCAGTGCTACCTAGTTTGGGCAGCTTTGCTTGGAATGGCCTAACATAGCTTGTTGCTGAGAAGAATGGATGTATTTGTCAATTTTAGGCAGGGCAGTGGGTTGCCCACTATATACGGGCTATATATGGGCTGCCCACTATGATTCATTATCTGTGATTAGGATTAGGAATTCTGGAATGAAAAGATTTGTCTGCTTTAGATGCTGTCTGTAATAAATGGGCCTTATTGTAATGCCTGTTCCTTGGTGCAGAGCTGGAGATTTGTAAACTTTGAGCTTTTCATTATTATTTTTCAAACTTGCCAAATTTCTGCGATCTTGAATAAAGATTCCAGGCCCTAAGTGACTCCCTGTTATTGCTGTGATTTTAGGTTTGTATCAAGTGGAACAAATTTTGTTTAGATGGGTACATGTATTATCTTGTAAAAGTGTTTCTGCTTTATGCACTTCAGTAGGTTTCATGAAAGGTAGCTCCTAGATGAAGCTTTCAGTAGAGTTGAATTAACTGGGTTATTGTGTGCATTGTTGGGTACGGTAACAATAATGATGACGTGTGGTGGTTTCATGATATGTTGCTGTAGGTTTTATACGTCCTTGGTACTGAAGGCTTCGGAACACTAGAAGGAAAGACGCATTCCTCAAGTTTAATTCATAAGAATTGTCCTGCTGTGGCCATTGAAAAAAGGCTTGCGGTGGGCCATTTAAATTGCTGTCCATGGGCTCAAATGACATGAAAGGATTACATGCAAGAAATGCTGCATCTAGAAGTACTGTGATTTGTAACCTTTTCCTGTTACAAATGTTTTTTGAGTGAAGTAAAACATTTTAGAACTGGCATGGAATTAAAAAGTAAAAGGGGATGCCGATGAAAAGTTCATTTTAAATTTAATTTGAAAGAAACAAAGTTTTTTACATTACTCACAAAGTATTTCTTTGCGTAGTGCCGACACTTCGAGGGTTTCTATCTACGTATCTGTCTAGCTGCCTACGTCTAGGTGCTCTCACGATCATCTACTTGTGGTAAACCAAAATTAATAATATTGTAGAGCAAGAGGGTTTGACAACTACGACTGTCTGGTCATATGAATAATGTGAAGACCCCGTCGCATACCATACCTGTATACTATGGGCGCGGTATGCGGTTATACAGTTTTTATCTACCTAGGAACGGTGAGAACAGACATTAACTTAATGCAAGAGCATTAAAAAAAAAAACTGACATAAGGAGTGTTGACCCGATTAATGCAAAGAATATATGTTTTGTCCCAGCAGGAACAAAACCTATGCATTCTACCTGGGAATCAGGTGTTCTACCACTGAGCTCCTTGGAAAAAAGGCTATGCAAGTGTAATGTCAGTGAAACATCAATTGTGGGTGCAGTGCTGCCTGTCAGCTGTATAATATTTTAAAAATGATTTAGCATATGTTTGGCGTCATTTCGTAAGGTTTTGCCCAACAAATCAGTTGCACCACAGTCGCCTTCCCTTCTCTGCATGCTTCACATGACATTGATTTCTCACGGTATGAGGGATGTGCCAAATTCTTAATTTTTTTTTCAAATTATCAAAAATTAACTGTGTTATAGCAAAGGTGTTGAACCTAAACTGAATGGAAATTAGGGCTAGATCTTAATCCGAACCTAAAAAATAAACTAAAATGAAGTCGGTAAGTGAACCGAGAAGTTCACAGTATAGGTGACAATCATTACAGTCTGCTTGGAGAGAATTGTTACTGCTATTTCACAGATGATCAGGTTTATAAAAGCACTTTCAGAGGTCGACTTGCTTTTACCGATGGGCTGAAAAGCCCATCGGTTTATTCTCCTGGTTCAGACAATGCAGTTCGTTTCATAAATCTAGACATGGTTGCGTTTGTTCAAAATGGTGCATGATGCTGTATCCTTCAGCTCGGCAAGCACTGCATTCCACATGAAATGCATCTGTGCCGTACTACTATTATTAATCATTATTTCAGTGTCATCGTGTATATACAATGGTGCATGTGGTGTAGGACTATCTAAGAAGTTTTATTGCCCAAGAAACTCTTCTAAACTTTTCATTTATTTGGTTGCCATCTATACTTTGCAGTTCTTATGTAATATAATTGCATTCCTATTCATCCTGACTAGTCCTGCAGTTGTGTGAACTCTCACTGTTTAACTGGTTCTCAATATGATTAGCAATACAGACATGGTTAAAGGTCAACTGAAGCGAAATTTGACCTGGACAGAATGGTTTATTTTCTGCATGACACCCCTCTGTGCGAGCTGATAATTCAGAAGAGTTAACTCTTTTCTAGTATCAAATTTAGGTTGCTGGAACACATGTTAGGGCTGGGATCAATCAGATTTCAGGTTTTTAAAAAATACTTGAAGCTTCAAAAGCTGCCGGTTATCGGAGTAAGAGAATGGGTGGTGTCAAAGTGCAGAGTGGAAGCTTCAAAAGCTGCCGGTTATCGGAGTAAGAGAATGGGTGGTGTCAAAGTGCAGAGTGCAGCACGCAGAGCACTTTGAAGATTATGAATATAAACATGACTGGTGTCTCTTCTTCCGAATACTGTTGAAACTAAAAATGTTGAATCTTGACGCAGTGCCTTCAGTACTTGACCAGCGCAAATCCAACAGCGGAAACCCTGACCGTAATTTACTGAGGTGCCGGCAATAACATGTACTCATATTAGACAGCTTTAGTGTAGTGTAAAATGCTTGTGTTAGTGTGTTTTGCCTGCTATATTATAGCGTAATGCTAGTCCAAACACAAAACCGGTAAGACAACTCTCGAAGTATCTGACTAGCTGTACAATCTATGATCGTGTAATCAAAGCTCTAAAAGCCAATTGGCTCTTCTATTTGCGAGTAGTCAAAGTAGTGAAGTTTGACAGAAATGTAATCGTGCTCAGTTCAAAGCTATCTAAAAATGCACATAAATGTTAAAAAGAAAATGGATTGTGCTACATTAGGTTTATTGTCTTGTGGGCGCAATCAGACAAATTTTTACAGAAAAGCAGGGCGCTTTTGGTAGACATGGTGGTGTACCAAACAGCAGTGGTATTGAAAATAGCGCATTCTTATTATATTATTCGTAGTCTGTCAACAAAGCGAGAATATCCTAAACGTAAGCGAACGGCATCATTTATTGTGAACCAGCAAGTTCGCCAAGACAGCAGGACAAGACTGTAGGCGGGAAGCGAGCAGCTGTTATTTAGACATGTTTTAACGAACTTTTATGATTATGTATGGTTTCTCAGGCTTGCTAGTAGGCAATCGTAGCAGTGTGAAAATATACTTACTAATTGCTTGTAGATCATTTTTGGGCAAATAGGTAGCAGGATGCAGAAATACAGCATCTAGACCAGTAACTTCATTTGGAAGCACTTGCATCACCTCAGGCACTGTAGTTACCACTAAATTTTTTCTTGTTTTGCTGTAAGCAGTGATTTCAGGGTTCATCTTGCATGCTCAAAGTGTAAAAATTAGTTTAAAAATGATTTATCATGCAGGAATCATGTAATCACCCAAAATTCGCTAACCATTTTCGCTGTAGGTGTCTCTGCTCATGTGAATGTTATTGGAACAGTTGGTTTGTGTGATATGAAGGCCCCCCCCCCAATGTGCTACTTCTGAACAGGAGATAAAAACGAAAGAAACAGATCAATAGCCACGATAAATCCAGAACAGGATTCTGTATGGAAGTTAGAAGCTGTGTTAATTCAGTGATCCTTAGTGCAAACAAAAATTTATATGTAAATTATAGGCATCATTAGCTAAAACTCTCTGGGGCCAACTGAGCCTCCATTTATTTCCTCTGAATACAGTAACACGTTTGAAAGCAAAGTAGATCATCTTTGTCAAGAATTGGCTTACGACATGCGTGAATTCCTAAAGGGACACTTAAGAATAAAAACATTTTTCTTGTATAAAAAAAATTTGCCCTGTCGTGGCAGTCAAGTGGCTAAGGTACTCTGCTGCTAACCCGCAGGTCGCGGGTTTGACTACCGGCTTCGTAGGCTGCATTTTTGATGGAGGCGGAAATGCTGAGGCCCATGTGCTCAGATTTGGGTGCACGTTAAAGAACCCCAGGTGGTCGAAATTTCCGGAGCTCTCCACTACGGCGTCTCTCATAATCATATGGTGGTTTTGGGACGTTAAAACCCACATATCAATCAAATAAATGGGCTTATCAAAAAATTGGAAGGATGACATGGAAATCATTAATGATGATAAATGACAAGATTAAAAGATATGGGGCATTCTTGCTGTTGTATTTTCATGAAGGAAATTATTTACTATGAAAATATTGAAATGAATCAAATGATTGATTTCTGGTATTATTGTAATGGAGCTGTTAAATTGAGGTGTGAAAGCTTTCAAACAACATGCAAGATGACAAGTGCAGCTGGTGCTCATCACTCTGACGCGGCTCAAGTATACTGCCTTCAGAGTGTTTCATTGCCCCCTTATCTCTGAGGTTATGACCCTGATCATTCCAGGCCACACCCCTGTGGTGTGTCACTTCCTTTGAGCCCATTGTCGGCTTCCAAAACTGCTGGGTTAGCAATATGCATTCGCATATATTAGAAGCAAAATATTTGCATGGAGGCTTCTCTTAAGCTACACAATTTTAAAACTCCGCTACTTCTGCCATTCTAAAATTTCACAGCAGTTGGTGTTTGTTATTTGCACACACAAAAAAGTAGAAAAGTACTGCTTAAAATGTACCATTGGATAAGGCAACACAACCTATTCTCTGCTATACACTGTATGCTTATCCTAAAGCTCTTGGGGAGGGAAGATGCGACAGTCAGTGGGGAATATATTGACAACCGCTGATTAAAAGGAGACATTATCCTGTTCAGCAACTTTGCTGAGCTTTCTACCATTCAGATCAACAATTCAAGATTCACCCCTCATAGCTTTTTGATTGAATAAGAAAAAAAAAATGTGTGTAAATAAAGATAAGGTAGATGTTACCAAGTTGTGGCTAACAGCTCACAAGCTTGTCTGGACACAACAGCATACTCATATGGTTCCACTTGTACTAAGCTCTGGGGCTGAAACTGTAGATCAGATTAGTTTCGCAAGAGACTTTGGCTTGTGCAACAATTGCCTTTATGAAAGCTGATACACGTAGTGTCGATAGACAGGGTTTTGCTCCTATGGATTTGGAAGAAAATGAGAATTGTGCAAGACAGGGATCTTGCTAGTTCTTGGTAATGCTAAAACGGATAACGGCGGTGTTTACAGAAGTAACTTAGGTAGTTTTATGAAAAAAAGTAAATGTAGCAGATATTGTGGTAAACTCTTTATTTCACCCCTAGAAGAGGGCACCAGGCCAAAGACTGGCGATTGTCGGTCTTTGGCAATCACCAGTCAGCAGCTCAGTTGGTCTCCTGGAGCAAACAATGTGTGTGTTTAGATGGGGGGGGGGGGGGAGAGAAAAGGGAGGTTATGATGCTGTCATAACTTGTGTAAGAGTGCAACGTGATGACGGGAGGGAAGTAAGGGGGTCACTTGAGTTTGCTCGATCGTGCACGCAAACTTCTAAATTTTTGTAAAGTACCTTCCAAGCTCTGTGCATTGTTGATATTTTGCCGTTGATATACACATGTTCATGGGAATCAATCTGCTGGCAATCTTGGCCCCAGAATTTTATGTCGGTACCCCACATTGTCTGTTGCTTGTCTGTGCACAAGGAAAAAAAAGCAAGGAAAAGTAATTTATAACGATCATCATTTTCTCCTGCAATTAAAAATTTGAACTGCTTGTAGCAGTGTAGTTAAGTGGCAATTATTGCTTCAGCACCTGAACTAGCCAAATAGGTATGAGATGGAGGTTAATATGTGGTGTACTGAAGCAATTCTCAATAGTTGCACCAGGGAATTAGGGTATGTATGCGGTTGAATTCTGAAAGTACACGTGACATGTGGTTGCATGTTACACAGGTAGCGAGAGGGAAATATGCAGAACAAAAATACATTGACATGTGTGAATGGCAGGCTAGCTTATCCCTGGGAGAAACGGGCCCTCCCACTCCTGGGGGAGCACGACTCAAGTGGCCACATTCCGTGGAGCTCCAGTGCACAGGTTGCTTGGCGTCATCTGCTACCATTCTGGGGCGTGTCACTGTTGCCTTGCTGGGTATTTTAGCAAGAGCTGGAGGTGCCTGTGCCGCTATGAATGCGTTGGCGTTCTGGAGAGTGCAGCCACGCTAGGCTGAGTTCACCCTAAGAGGGGATGAGCCTGTACAGCTGCAGCCACGTCTGTGCAGAGTGCGCGAGCAGCCGGTTCTCGCTTTGCCGGGTGACACCGTGAGGCAGTTTGGAGCTCTGACGTGGTCAGCCTGACTGCTAGGCTGAACATGCTTCTGACACGCCATGTTGGAGACTGAAGTTTCCTCAAGGTGTCCCCTCTGCAGAGCATGCTCTACACAGGTGCACTTACACTACAATAATAGTTACAGTATTATTGTAGTGTGAAGCAAATAGCATTTCAGACAGGTTCTACATTAAATAAATATTGTTCGAAATAATTTTGCGTCTTTTATAATTGGCAGGAAATCGGAGAAACTAGGATGGTGTGAATGTTAGTGCGGTTAATGCCAGTTGGTGGCATGCTGTAAACTCTGGGTGGAGCCACACGTTTGGTGTATAACTTTAGCGCACAACCTACTGTACTCCTGACCTGCCCAGCTGGCGGCGGTCTACGGAGCTGCCTGCGTCGGCCCGGATGCCAAACTTCACCGCCTAGGGGGCGCTCGAGTTACCCCAGCTGAGCGCTGGTGGATGCATGGAAATGCATGGGTTACCGCCGGTTCGAGAAGAATTTCATCACGAATTGAGTAAATATGGCGGGTATCTTGAATCTTTTCATTTCATGTGACTTTGAGAATCTTCTTTTGCGGTTTAGTTGACATTTCAGTGCATTATTTTTCAAATAGGACTGCAAATCAGATACAAACACATGTATCAGCGTGCAAAACAAGAAAGAATGATGACAGAGACAGGTTGTAAAAAGTGCTGGCCCACCAAATGTATAACTCATGATACCGGCTGTACGTGTATACATTGGTAGACTTGTCGCTCACTCAGCTGGGTAGAATTTACTGTCAGGACAAGACAGCGCAAGGACTATGACATTTGACAGTGGCCGCGGCATCCAGTGCGCATAGAAAACAACCCAATACAGACAATTTTGCGCATAAATACCTTCGTATCAAATGATAAATGTAGATCGCAGGTACATGAATAATCAATAAAAAAACACTCTGCAACTGTTTTGAAACGAAACAGCATCAACAGCGAACAACTTTACCTGCAAGACTGCAGCGTTTGCTCTTTTGGAGAGAAGATTAACCTCTGCAACTTCACGATTCAGCTTGGCTATTTGCGCTTTTAATTCAGCATTATTGTTGCCATGGTTTGGCATTTCCGGCGCAATGATTTTGCAGAAGTCATCACACGGCGCATCTTCTGGCTGGTTATAGTTGTTTGCGTGGTTAAGGAGTGTCTGTCTTTTTTTTTACTTTGTCGCCAGGTGCAGTTTCAGTTGGTTCTGTGCGTTCAAGTTCGGTAAAGGGTGCATAAAGTCTGAGGATGGTCCCGCAGTTGTGTTTGCGGATGGTACTGATGACATGTCGCTCGATGTCATGTCAAGCTCTGCTGTGCTGGGGCTGAACCTGTTTTCTTCCTGCATTAAAAAATTGCGTTCTGTTATACGCCTTTCCTTGAAATTCGTTTTCATTGTTCCAATTTGTATGTAAGAGCCGTGGGGAGATGCCAAGCATTAAACATTGTTAGTCACTTTATTTCTTTGGGCAGGGTCCATGTTTCTGAACATTTGAACATTTCAAGGTGCGGCGGACTTTTGCCACGGGCGGCACCATGTACTTTGGGTAGTGTGGAAACACTGACGGCACAGCATCCGCTTTCAGTCTTTTTATCTTTAGTCCCGGCTTATAGTCGCTAGGAGCAAAGTGCACACTGTACACCTTCGACCTGTCATTTGGGAGCCAAACTTCATTGCCAGCAGCACCTTGAAAGGAAGAAGATGAACATTCAGTTAAATGTTGTGAATAAAATACAAAATTTCTTGTTCTTAGGAGCATATCATGCAATTAGAAGTTTATACCATGGTGGCGAAGTGAATAAAACAGTTATGAAGTGAGCATATGACTTCACCACCTTAACCATGGGAAACACGTAACTGGCTGAGATACATTAGCACTAAATAAAACGGGTGACCCAAGAAAGAAGACAAGGGCACACACTACTCACAGCTTTTCATTAGGAGAAAAGTTTTCACGTATATGTCCTTTTGTCATGCATGCGCGTAGACAGGTAAACTAACACGTTTATATCAGACGCGGTAGCACATAAATTCAAGTTCGAGGTCGAACTAATTAAGCGACAGAGGATAAATATTCACTTATGCAATGCTCTCTGCTCTTTTTGGTAAATGTAATTAAATTACCAAAGCAATCTGGAAGAAGCTGCTTCTTCCCACAATGGGTGTGCTTGAAAACCTAGTTGCATAAGCACATGTAGTGACATGGCTTCCATATGTGCACTCTTCTCATCTTTTCTTTTTTTTTTGGCTAATAAAAAGTGAGTAAAGCACGTCATCATTTACTTTCTTGAGGTTGTTGGTTTATTTTTTTGCGCTAATTGCGCTAATATATGCGCTAATATATGCGCTAATATGCTAATTTGCGCTAATAATGACACGTAGTCATTTACAACCCATTATATTTTCAGCATGCCAGAAAACGCCTGATTGAGCAGACTTACCTTTTCTAGAAATCACCTCGTTCCATTTTTCACCAACGTCGGTCACTGGAAACTCGTAAAAAGTGTCATCAGAAGTCTTCCCTTGCCTTGATTCGCAGAAAGGCACGCAGAACATTACCATCGTGATGGTTCATTTGCACCAAGAAACCTCGCTTCGCTGGTGTACAAACTGCACCTACCTGCACGCTTCTATCGCAGCTCAGCACGAGGAGACGGTGGCAAAAGATCGTCATTATACTTTTAAGTTTATTCAAAAAGAGGATTTTATTCATTTTTTTCAATTGTCCAGAGTGTATGCACGCGTAAACATTGCTGCTTTTCTCCCAGTGTCGCGCGAGCAAACGACAAAGAAAAAGAAGCACGGCGGCCTATGTTTTGGCCGTCAGCAACCGGTGCAGATGGGGTAAGTTGTAGCACCACAAAGCGCATAGCGGCAGGCGCCAGTACCAGAAAGGGCGTGCTGGCGCTTCGCTCGCTGGGCAGGTCAGTACAATACAGTAGGTCGTGCTTTAGCGTTGGTAATGAAATTTCGTGTCGTGATACTGCAAACTGTTCAAAAGGGTTGCTGCTTGAGTGAGTTTGTGTTCAGTAACTTCAGTCTGAATTAGCATGATGCAAAGAAAAAAACAGTTGCACACAAAGAGACAAAAAAGGGCTTATTTTATATGTAGTGTTTATGTGTTACGCTAATTCACACTGGTGGACAAATTTTTGTGACTAGGAAAATGCTGTAGAGGCATCCCTGTTGAGCCTTAGTTTCTGCATTGGTCTATTGTCGATATTTTGGACCAGATGTTGAACCAACCTAGCTTCCACTTGCGACAGTTTGCCATTTGCCGAAACAAGTATAAATAATTGATCATTTCCATAAATCCGCAAGCGAGATTTCATGCAAGGTTCTTTCTTGACCAAAAACTCGTGCCCCGGCTGTTGTCAAAGTTGACGTGATGGGCCATCTTTTTGCTGTGTTCTGCAAGAGTGTTTCGTGCAGCGTTAACGCTATGCACGTCATTTTGCTGTTGCCATATCCTTTCTGGAAAGTTCTTTGTCCCATAGATGTAAGTGGTGTGACAGTGCATGGAACCTCGTAGACGAGCCCTGGGAATTTTTCTTTTGGCAGTCACTGTTTTAGTCGCGGCAAGAGTCGCCCAATTGATGTTGGTTTGTGTGCCACCTGGATACCCTCCTTTCCCGACACCCTGGCCAGTTTCACTCTGATAACTGATTCTGTGAACCTGGCTGGAGAGTTTTTTTATTTGTACTAGTCTTAACATAAGCACTATGCTATGTTTTTTTTCCTCCAGATATTGTTGCAAATGTGGCTGTGGGGCTGTCAGGATTACTGTCATAAGTGCACTCCACTTCCGTAGTTTTTAATTCATTGCAAAATTCATTGCAACAGGTTTGTCTCCAAGAGTGGTAGTGCTGTTCGTTCTACATCTCTTAACTCTGGTTTGTGTGGTCCTGGCCTCTCAAGAACAAAGCATGATTTTTCTTTTTTGGTGCCTTATAATCATTTATATGCTTGGCATATATTTATAGTGTGTGTCTGGTAAAATTTCTGCAGAGTGTACACTTATCCTTGTTTTAGTTTTGTTTCAGTCAATTTGTAACATTTGATTGGCTGATTCCCCATTTCTCATTTTATTAAAACATGCATGTGTATGTGTGCTGAAACATTCATAACTTCTGTCAAAGGAATGTATTCTGCGGTTTGTGTGCCTTAATAAGGTTGTGTGGATGAACCCCCCCCCCCCTCCCAGAGTCTTATTGATTAAGGTACTGTGATTAAAAGAAAAAGAAAGTTTTATCTCTTTGTTTCATATGTTATATGTATGCTAGAGGTTCCTGTGAATGTGTGTCCCTTGTTATTTGGTTTGGAAGAGCTCACTTTATATTGCCATGGATACTTGGTCATGTTGAACTGCAGCAACATCATTTTGCCTTTCGGTGGTTACTGATGAACGTTTTGTACTAAAATCGCTTTAATGACTTCCATTTTGTAATTGGCTGCTTCCGTAAAAGGCAGTAGGTGTGTTTCTCTTACTGCCTGTGGGCTTCAAGTTCTGTGCTAAATGTGCATTTGAAGCTAGCATGTTAATAGCATCCTTCTTGATTTAAAGGCTTTGCTAAGTCTGCTACATGTTTCTGTGTATAATTTTTTTTCTAGTGCACTTGTGTGTTAAAATCACATTCAGGCTAGTGTTGCCTTGTAGCAACAGAAGGCGTGCTAAAAATAGCACCAGTTATAGCTGTCTCGCTCAGAGGCAGCTTTAACTCAATACTCCTTGAGCTTTAGCTCAAGAGTACTGAGCTTTTAGCTCAGTATTCTTTGAGCAACCTTTGTGAGACATGACCGTAGGGTTCTGGGTTTTGGTGACCGTTTGGGTAATGAAATGCAGGCCGAGTCGTTCATCTTGGACCCAGAAGAGCTGGAAGAAGAGCGCGTGCTGGACACGTCCAAATTCTTGCTCAGCTCATCTGAAGGGGGCGGAGGTGAGAGCCCCGACCTGCAGGTGGGCGTCGACCCCGATACCCAAGCACGCCTCGAGGCGCTGCTTGAAGCCACAGGTGGGTGGCCTCTGGGTGCTATTGCTTGATGCTACTTGAAGAGCTTGGTTTGGATTCAGGCTGTGTTGTGAGGTGCTGCATACATGCTTGGTAAACAAGTTTGGGTGACACAATATTCTTCTTTACACTTGTGTTTTAATGATTTTATATTGCTGTGATTGTCAGTGTTGCAACACTACAAAGATCTCCGACAAAATTTGCATTAGGGCTGTATTTTCCGGGGGGTGAAATTGAGTTTTATATTCATTTGGCTGTTTTTTGAATGATAAAGGTGATTAAAAAAAAAAAAAGCTTCGCCAGCTAATTTTTTCAGGTCAGCCTGACTGCTAGGCCGCTCATGCTCCTGACACACCACGTTAGAGCCCGAAACTGCCCCAAGGTATCGGTCCGCAGAGCAAAAACCGGCTACTTGCGCGCAATACATAGACGTGACCGCGGCAGTACATGCCATTGTAGCCACATGTCACATACTTTGTCAGTTTTTTTATGAAGGCATGTAACCCCCCTATAAAGGTGGTTTCACCACAGTATGTGGCTACTATGTCATGAAGCCACCTATGCAGGGGAAGCCCACACTGCCATGAAGCCACCCTTTAAGGTTAAATGTATACATTTTATCTGTGCCTCTGGTATTATTATTTTTTTAAGGGGCCCTACAAAACTCCACTCTTTTGCAGGCTCCTTAGAACATGTGTGCCAAACATGACCACATTCTCTAATATTTACAAATAATGTTTCAATTCGGCTAGAATTTGTTACCGCTTTTCTCTACAAATGAAGCCATTATCCAAAATGACTTCATCAAACACAAAATCCAGTGGCATTGGCTGATTTGAGAATCATGAGCTGCATAGTTACTGCAGCTGCTGCGGGATTCCTGCGCATGCTCGCAATTGCACTTAATGTAAACCACGCATTTAAAAAAATAAAAAAGGAAGTACTTAAGGTCATGGGGCCTACAAACATAAAGACTTATCGTCTCCCTTTAGTGCGATTACCAGCTCTCGCGTAATTGCCTTGAAAGGTGGAGGGGGTCGCAATCTTGCCGATGGATCCATAAACGAGTGGTTGTTTTGCTCGCCGCGACATGTCGCGAAAAGAGACTGTAGTTGCTCTCGATCCCGCTTGAATGCGCTGGCAGCAGCCGCCGGAGCACGCAGGCCACGCGCTCCCGTGTTCCCTTTCGTAGAGATTGACATTGTACTTTAACAGGAAAAAAAAAAAAACATCCACAAAGTCATAGCCACTTTCAGTTCAGCTTTAAGGGGCCCTGCAACAATTTTTGAGCACGGTTATAAAACGCTGCCAATTGGTAGTCAAGGCTCCGGAGAACACGAGAGCCAAATAGTGTGCAGCACGGGGCCTGGAATTCACAATAAATTTTCAGTCAGCGAAAAAATGCTTTCTCTTCTCTGGACAAATTACCATACAAGCTCCAATAAATTTTGAAACTCGGCTAAAAATTGCTTTCTCTTCTCTCGACAAATAACGCTACAAGCTCAAAAATTTCTTGTCACAGCCATTGTATCGGTCATTGGCTGATTGTAGTTACTGGGCCCGCCAAGAGAGGCCATGACTTGTCGACACATGCTTGCAACCACACTGAAAAGCCATGTATTGAAAGAAAAAAAAAAGTGCTCAAGGTCCAGAGGTGTGACATATTTTTCTTCCCTGTGCCATTCCTTCCTGCTTAGCTTCCAGCGCTTTCGTCAGGATGAGAGAAAAGAGAACGCAATTGCTGTCTGCGACAAATCTGTGTAGCTCCACTCATACTGGACGGATTCGAATTTTTGTGGCGAAATTGAAAGGCAGTAACCTAGTTGAGTACATCTATTCCATTACTACTTGAAAAAGTGTTGCAGGGAGCCCTGCAACGCTTTTCGAGCATGGTCAGAAAACCAAAAATATACTGTAGAGTACCGCTAAGTATATTCTAGGCACTATAGTACTGTGCATCTGGCTGAAGGCCGGCGGTCAGGAAACGCGTTCGCCCCTGCATTTCGCACGATCTCGGGACGAATACCACACTGCGTATCCCAGATGTATCCCACACTAGTTTTTAAATGCTTGGAATTGCCACTGTATGCTATTGGACGGTTGTTAAGGAGTGACAAAATCTTTCCTACACTGTGGCAAAAGACAAAAATTGAGAAATGGCTTTGCGGTGAGCTGCTCTTTAAAAATAAATACAGTGGCTCTGTATTCATTTTTGTTGGCAGCGATTAAGTGTGCCAGGAGATGCAAATTTGTATGCGTAGTGCATTTAGAGCATAATTATGTCACTGTTTACTGCAGGTATGTACAGTTGTATCTCATATGTGAGGAAAATATGTGAGGAAAAGTTAGCGAGCAAAGCATGCCTTCTTGTACATAGAATTTTGTGCCCTGTGTCGTCCATTTCACACGATTCACACAGCCAAATGCTACCCAAGAGCCCACCACCGTCATCTCGAAAAGTCCTCACAGACGTGTTCAGAACCGTCTTGTTAAATTAGAGGCAACACGCACAACATTACTAACTCAAAAACAATGCGAAAGCCACGTACGCTACAATGCGCCCATCCGCTTTGTGCTCCGAGCAATATGGCGGTGCGTCGGCTTCAGCTACGGAGCCCCTCCGCCACTCCAGAAGTTTAGTACAGTCAAATCTCATTAATTAGAACACGCTTAATTCGAACTCACGATGAGGTCCCGTCAAAGCTGTGTATATTCCAGTGGGCGAAAACGCCCGGTAATTTAAACGCACAAGCACTTGCAACGGTCAATTCAAACATACCGCACTCCGAAAATACTCTCAGCACCCTACCCGATCCCGCGGCAGCACCTCCGACACCTCAACGCTGTGCGTGAAGAAAAAAAAAAAAGGAAAGAAAAGCTGCAGTGGAACGTTTTCTCTCTCTCAAATTGCGATCTTCTACGTGCCTGTGCCACTCTTCTCCCTTTTCCGCCCCTGCCACGTAAAGACCCTTCTCCTTCTAATGCCGCGTGCAAAGAGAGAGAGGAAAAAAAGCTGTTGGGGAATGTGGCTCTCTCACGCGCCGGTGCCACACTTCGCCCTTTATCGTCCCTACCACGTAACCCTTCTCCTTTCAACAACGCGCCCCGTCCCTACCACTTAACCCTTCTCCTTTCAACAATGCGTGCATAGAGAGAGAGAAAAAACAAAGCTACCGTGGAGTGTTGGTTCTCTCTCAAATGCCGATCTGCCTCTCTCCGCGTAGAGACGCCCCTCCTTTCTCGTCACATGCTGGCCACGCTGCGGCTTTGGCGCGGAGGGTAGTAGCGGAGATGCAGTCGTTGTCGTCTTCTTTAAAGAGTGTTGGCGCTGGACACTGCTGCGCGCAACTTCTCTTGCCAGGAGAATGCTGAAGCTGAAGTAGACTTACTTTGCAAGATGCATGCAGAATTGATTGACTCTCTGCTAGGCAAACATATGCAGACACGCAAAACCGATTACTTCAATCAATGACGGGTGTCCTGTGATTTGTGAATAAATGTAAGTCTTCTGAAATTTCCCCCTTGTGTGCTGGCTCAATGCACATGCGCCACAGCATGGGGAGCCCTCTGGTTACTTAGCTTTCATTAATTTGAACTTCTTTTAATGCGAACAAATTTTTGGGCTCCTTTGAGTTGAATTATCAAGATTTGACTGTATTAACGAGGTTTCATTGTTTAGCTGTGAAACCCTGTGTATGTAAACATGTGTTTAATTAGAACTGTAGCTAACACTATCGAATGGTAGTCAGATGAATAAGCACTACTTGATTCATGCACACAAAGTACCCCTTCTTTTTATTCAAGTGACATCCATTGTAGACAGATGTGCTGTTTATTCATTATGGGCATGTCTGTGTGCGTGCAGGGCTGAGCAAGCTGTCCCTCGAGGGCAAACAGTTTGCAGACCCAGAGGTTCTTCGGCGGTTGACAACCTCGGTGAGCTGTGCTCTGGATGAGGCGGCAGCTGCGCTCACGCGCATGCGGGCCGAGCAAGGCGTGGCCACACCCCATCAGCAGCAGTCACAGCAACAAGCGCAGCAGCAACCGCAGCAGCAGCAAGGATTAACTGAAGGAGCAACCGCGGTGGCAGTCAACAGCAGCCGGACCCTGGCGGAAGCGTGTAGCGAGGGGGACGTACTTGCCGTGCGTCAGCTGCTCGACGAGGGCCGCAACGTCAACGAGGTCACCGAAGAGGGGGAGAGCCTGCTCTCTCTCGCTTGCGCCTCGGGATACTCCGAGCTGGCACAGGTATGCTCAGAACAGAAAAAACTTCCTGCCTTAAGGGGGGATGCTACACCTTCCAAAAACTCTTTTATTTTTGCGAGTACCTCAGTCAAATTTGGAGAGCCTATGTAGATTTTACTGCTGATTTCAAAAATCTAATTCTTTTTTGCTGTGACAATTAGTTTTAAAGATATAATGAACTGCGACTTTTTCAATTAAGGCCTAATTAGCTAATTAACTGTAACTTGGATATTGATGTGCAACCTATAGAACCAATTCGGTATGTTCACAGTGTGCAATAAAGTATGAATCATTGTTCTGGGCTATTTCGAAGCAAAGTTGTGGGATGTTGAATATGACATGAAAAATTTCCCCATCTACACTTGAAACAAAAGATCCATTTAGAGAATTTTCTCCAAAAATTATTACAATAAAACTTACTTTACGACACATCCCCTGCATTTATCTTCGAAACAAAAAAGAAATCGTAATGATAACCTAGATAGAACAAGAGATATTGCTCCGGCATAATGGGAAGCACATGAAAATTGTCGTTTTGAGAAATCGAGAAAAAACGTGGGCACACATTTTTATTGCAGAAGATGCAACAAGACAACCTCAAAACGCACCAGAAGCATAGTCTGAATGCATTCTGTGCTCATGCCTCCTCTTCACTAGCTTCCGGAGTTCCAATGAGGCTGTTCTTTTCTTGTTGGAGACAATGCTGCGACGGTGGTCTTTTTCTCTCGCTCTCCTGGCACCAGTACTTGTCGCATTCATGTCCATTTCACCTAAGATTGCCGTTGCAGAATTCAAATTGCCCGTGTTGAAGCGCAGCACTGCTTCTGCAACAGCTGCTTCAACAGCGAACAGGGACGCATGGTGCTCCTTGGGGGCCAAACTCCAGATTACCGAATGTAGGCTCTCGTTGGAGTTCTGCGTTTTGCCGCGTTCGCACCTCTGAAGCAGGGCTCTTTCCGAAAGCCGGGTATAAACCGGTAGTAATGCCTCTGCCACGTCTTTCGGTAGATTGTAGGCATGCCTGGGGTCGAGCTCACCCTTTGCTTTTGCGGCATTGTGCCGACACCATGAAGTTTCACCAGCTGGGCACAGACTGTGGTCCGAGCATTCATCAGTGGAGGTGACAAGGCGGTATGTGGCCATCACAGCCTTCTGCATCTCGCCCACGTCACCTTCATGCGATTTCAGAGCCCGGCCATAATATGTGCTCAGGCTGGTGATCAGCTCACCTGTGAGCCTGCCTTTCCCACCAAGGCCTCTTTTCCCATCGCACTTTTGTTTCTGCACCAGGTTTCTCAATGCTGTGCCCATCCGTTTCTGTACATGATTAATACAGTCTTCCTTCTGCACATCAATGTAACCATACACCTTGGCGTCTTGTATGGCGCAAAATGTCCTAGAGTCTCCATCAGACAGCATAGTTGTGTGGCGCAGGCCATGGCGTTCAAGCAACCTCTGAAATAGAATTAGAGCCGCCTCCACTTCCATTTGCCCCGCTTTGCTGTTCGTATTTTTTTGGCATTTGTGGTTAGCCTTCCATTCTTGATAGCCCTCACTACTAGGCTTTGGGCCCACCTCGCAGCCTTGGCAAAAGTGGGAAAGAACGACGTAGTCCAACACGTAGCCACTAAATGATTCGATAACTGTGCCCACGCCGATGTGGGAAGAATGGCCTCGCGTCTTCCACGTGCCGTCGTAGCTAACGGCAATATTGCCCCGGTGGCCGAAGCACAAGTCATCATAAATTGTTCTAACCTTTTCCGCACATTCGCTCATAGCGGACTCAGCCGCTCGCGTTGCAGCGGGTGCCAGCGTGTTCTTCAAATGCCGCTGAAACGTCTTGTGGTGCATACCGCGGTGTGAGATGCCCATTGTTGCGAAAATATCGTTCATTTTCGTTTGGCCGTTGCCGGTAGCCACCATCGCCCTCGAAGCGAGAAGATTTACTTCAAACGGATTGCACGTTTTCGTGCCGTTCGCGCGGGGCGAAGTCCATTCATTCGCGATCTCGCCGCACCTTTCACACTGCACTAGCACTTTCACGGCAAGTCCGTAGTCCCGATCCCCTCTGACGATCGTAGCCGGTCCGTGGCAGGCTTTGCAACACAAGGCACCTATTATCGCGTTTAGGATATCTAGATGCATAAGCAGATAAGGAGCAGCGTGGTCCGAGTCCTGTGCGGTTGCCTCGCTACAACTCGCGGTGAAAAAGTCAATTTTCCGTGCAGTTGCTGGCGCCGATGAAAGCCGGTCGAGCGTCGCTTTCTCCCGGGCATGATTTTCTTCAACTTCGGCGTTTGTCACCACCTTGGCGTCGATTCGTAGTCGTCCGGAGTTCGCTTCACCGTCATCGTCGTCGGAGGCAACGCGCTCGGTCGCACCATCGCTGAACGGCCGCGGAGCGTCGACACATCGTTCGTCGGAGTCAACCAAGGGCTCTGATGACTTCGTAGACTTTCTCCCACGACCTCTGCGTTTCCTGCGACCAAATGCGTGCACGGTCCGATACTTTTTTGCGTTTCCAGGCATGGCGATACGATCAGAAGCTTCAGAGTGCTCTGCCGATTTCGAGGCGTCACAGCGGTAACCCTTTCAAAATGGCGTCGGGTCGCGTATGCAGGCGCAAGCCGCGAGCTTCCAGCCAACTGGAAAGCGCCATTTCAGTCACGTGCGCCGTTTAGCCAATGGCAGTGAGCGCGGCTCTTCGTCTTTGAGGCCCAGTTTTTTCGAGCCGGGGAAACGCTCAATGTTGCTTACTGAATAAAAAAAAAAAAAACAGCTGAAAACGCGTTCTTTCAAACAAGACCAAAATGGCGCCGATCGAGCGCGTAGTTCCCGCGTATCGTAGAGCCGAAACCTGCGCTATTCGCCCTCAATTTAAAGGGCAGGACGCCCGTTTTCGGTTTTTTAAAGTTGAATAACGATAAAAGTTGATGGTATTCGGCTATGAAATTTTGTAAATAGGTGCGCAATGATGTCGGGAACGTGAAAAGAAGGTCCGCGAAAACTCGATTTTTTGGCTGATTTTCGGTCCCGAAGTGCCGCGTCCCCCCTTAATACAGTGATGGAACTGTTGCTCCAAACAGTTCCAAAAAGAAATGCTGCTCCGTGCTGCTCCAAGCAGTAATCGTTGTTAGTCATTGCTCCAAGCCTGCTCTGAAATGACACTGAGAAAATGACAATGACAAGATTCTACTGTTTGACCGACTAGCACGTCCTAAATAACCTGAAAAGAATCTGTGTACTGTCATCCCAGTGTGCTACTAGTGCTGATGCCCACCTTTTCCGCAATTTCCCATAGAGTTACATGACGGTCCCACATCACTACAGCGCTCACTTCGGCAATGACCTGGTCATTTCAGCATGTTGATGGCCGACAGGAGCGTGGGGCGCCCTCCACCGATGTGCGGCCATGTTTAAACTGGTTGTACCACTTCATAATCTGTGTGCGGCTCATAGTGTCGTCACCGAAAGTCGTGTCGACCTTCCCAATTGTTTCCACTTGGCTGTCACCCAGTTTCTGGCAAAATTTTATGCAGTAGCGCTGCTCCAGTCACTCCGTCATTTTCCTTGCAATGAGAAACCGACAAGAGCACTGCGCACTACCTCACTCAATAGCTGCGTCCCAGCGACGGACGGCCTTGGCAGGCAAGAAAAAATTCACGCATGCGCACGAAGGTTCAAGGTCTGCTTATGGAAGCGCGCTTGTTTTAAATCCATCAGGTGCTCGTAAAAAAAGAATTTAAGGTCTGATACTTTTCTAACAGACCTCGTATTTTACTAATATTTGGGCTTTGAGCTGCTTTCTTTCTTGCGCTCGACCGTGTCTGATGGATGGATGGATGAAAAACTTTTATTGGGGTCCTGAAGGATTCCACCCCCGTTTTATAGGGGTAGGATCGCGGGCCGCTCCCACGTTGGGACAGGGAGGCCCAGACCGTGTCTGAAAAAAAAAAAAAAAAAAAGCGATTCAGTTTGCGAAGGCTTGAAGAAATCTGGCCTGAAGTGCGTGCAAGATGTGTTCAGATGCTAGGCACAGGAACGCGAGCAGAGGCTGTGAGTCACTAACAATAACTAAGAGTTCATTTTTGCCATGGTCTAATCTCGCCGGATACCCTTTCTTTGATGCTTCCTGCGATGACGGCAGCTCTGGTTACAGTGGCAGTGTGGCTATGATCAGCGGGCAGATCCAGTGTGCCGCAGTAATATTCACTCTTGGTGGACACTGAAGAATCACATGCAGCGATCAGAAGAAGTTGTTTTTTTGGTGACAGCGTATCTAGATGAAGGTTGCAGTTTTTTTCCAGGAACTACGCTTGTGTTGTGCTTAATACTGATGACCTCAAACTGTATCCAAATTAAGGCTGTCATGATGGTTGTGACATTTTATGAAGATAATGCTTGAGCCCATCTTTTGGCTATCTCCATCAAATTTTTGTAACAAGCATGTAAAAAAATGGCATTTTAACTGTCCACCATTTGAAACTGCATTTGTTTTGTGGCAAAGGCACTTATACTTTGGCCGTTCTGTGTACTAGTTTTTCTTTTTTTCCCCGATTTTTCGTGACGCAAGTCGGGAAAGTTGACCTATATTTCTGTCTGTTCTATATTCTGCTTTTTATGGTAACTGAATATTTTAGGTCAGCACACAAATGTACTTATACTAAACATATTTTATCAGCATCAACTGAGAATTAAAAAAAGTAATCAAGAGTGTTGTCTTCTTCTTAGCAATTTTTGATTACTAAGGTTATATTGTACTACAGTTAAACCTGGATATAACGAAATTGATGAAATCCCAGAAAAATTTGTTATAGAGAGGATTTCGTTATATGCAGGTTCAGTACGAAAATTTGGAAAATAAACGCGCAAATGAAACAAAAGGGGGACTGAAGGCAGAGCTAACTCAAAACACTTACTTTACAGTAAAAAAGCTGCATTACTATTGTGATAGCAATTATGTGGACACACTCAGTGGGTTTTTGCTGTCGCCGCCATGTTCCTTAAAAAGTCCAGATTGATAACATGCCCCCGCGCATCGTAACTTTCACGAGCGGGTAAAAGCGCAAGAGCGCTCGCGGAGAACAAATGAGTCGGCCCATCTCAATCGCCTAAAAAGTGCATAAGATAACATTTCCCGTGTGTTAAAACTGCCATCGAATGCTCAAAGTAAACCACCCGTCTTGAACAAGCGTGAAACAACGCGGGGAGAGGGGGGGAATCGTTCGATTAGCAACAATGAATTTGGATTTCAAGGGTGGTCGCTATCGCTGAAGTACCGTATATACTCGTGTAAGGGCCGCCCTCGTGTAAGGGCCGCACCCCAACTTTGAAAGCGGATATTTCGAAAAAAAAAAAAAACAAAAGTTCAAAATGTCCCGCCAGAAAAGTGTAGTTAGTTCATTTACAGCCAGATGGCGCTGCACGCTTTTCCGCTTTTATTCTACTTCCGCCGACGCGCCGACCACGCTGTTGACAGCGCGCCGCCATATTTGCCTTGTGCGGCCTCTTTGTTGGCATCGTTCCTAGCATCGTGTCGATACGTTGGCAGCGCGACTTCAGATCGGTGTCGTCGGTGTCACTTTGTTGGTTGTAGTGAACCCTGCAGAAGCCAGCGCACGTGACGGACGATGGGCCGGCATCTGAGATCATTCACTGCAGCATTTAAGCTGCAAGTGATTGACTATGCCGAGGAGCACGGGAAGCGGGAAGCTGGACGAAAGTACGACGTCGATGAGAAGCGCGTGCGTTACTGGATGAATCAGAAAGATGCCCTCGCCGCTACTAACAGGAGCCGAAAGGCGTTTCGCGGGAAAAAGTGCAAGTACCCGCAACTCGAAAGCGAGCTCGTCAACTACGTCGTCGACACACGAAGGGACGGCTACGCCGTATCGACTGACATGATACGCGTCAAAGCCCTCAGCATCGCTCGCCACATGGAAATACCCCCGGCACAATTCAAGGCAAGTCGGGGCTGGGCTACGCGGTTTATGAACCGTAACCAGCTTTCTATTCGGCGCCGAACGACGATTTGCCAAAAACTGCCGCGCGAGTACGAAGACCACGTCATTAAGTTTCATCGCTTCGTGAATGCTCTCAGGAGGGAGCATGAATACGACCTGTCCCAAATTGGGAATGCGGACCAGACACCTGTGTGGTTCGATGCACCGGAAAGCACCACAGTGGATTTAAAAGGTGCGAAAAGTGTGTCTGTGCGCACGACTGGTGCAGAACGCCAAAGGTGCACTGTGATGTTGTGCATCACGGCAGACGGCAGGAGGCTTCCGCCGTACGTCGTATTTAAAAGGAAGACTCTCCCAAAAGAGAAGTTCCCTCAGGGAATCGTCGTACGTGCGCAAGAGAAGGGCTGGATGTCCGAGGAACTGGTCGTTGACTGGATTAAGACCGTCTGGGCAAACAGACCTGGAGGGCTGTTACAACGGAAAGCCCTCCTTGTTTTGGACAGCTTTAGGGGCCACTTGACCGACCGCGTCAAGAACCGAGTTGCCGCAACTCGTATGGACTTGGCCGTCATTCCCGGTGGCCTGACGAGTGTGCTGCAGCCGCTCGACGTATGCGTCAACAGACCATTCAAAGTGGAATTTCGCCGATGTTACTCTGAATGGATGGCTGGAGGCGTCCACGAGAAGACCCCTACAGGACGGCTGAAGCGGGCGTCGCTCCAACAGGTGTGTGAATGGATTTTGAATGCGTGGCGTGCCATGTCAGTAGAAGTAGTTGCTAAAAGCTTCAAGGTAACGGGAATTTCGAACTCCATGAACGGCACCGAAGATGACCGTCTCTGGGAAGACGCGGACGCCGAGGCGAGCTCCTCCGAGAACGAGGACAGCGAAATGGAATCCGAATAAAAACATTTCTGGCATGTCATTTGTGACTCTTGCACTCTGCTACTGTTGCATAAACAGTACAGACCTTTGGCCTGTACTAAATCGGCCTGATTCGTGTAAGGGCCGCACCTAGCAAAATTTTCGAAAAAAAAGTGCGGCCCTTACACGAGTATATACGGTACTTGCTATCAAAGGGACGGTATGAAAAGAGCACTTCACCCTGGAGTGGCTGTATTTGCACCAGCGTTTTGTAGGAGTTCCGGGGTATCAGATCCATAAGACTTAGCTGCCAGCCTTACTTCTTATAACATTACAATTTTTTTTGCTATCGCGTTCATAGCATTGCATTCAACGTGCCGTCGTGTTGCCAAAACTAATCGACTAATGGCGAAAGCTACAAGCCTGTGAACTCGCGGCGTGGTGAAAGACAGAAGCGCATGACGAGTCGACCTCCGAACATTCGTCGTCACTGTGGTTTTGGCGAGTTTCCATCAGCGCCTCCTAATCTGACAACCCCTCGGTGGTGACGACACGGTTTTCCGAAATTAATTAAAGTCACAGTTTCGCCGCAAGGGTGAAGCAATGACAACTTGGAATGGTAACGCTGAGAACGGCAAGCAGATCGAAGTATGCAGTGTGTTACTCAAGCACAAATGACGGGCGAAAAGAACATACACAGAACGAGAGCGAACAATGTTTACTGCTCGACACTTAACGCGCTGCTTATCCATGGTGTGTGAAGATATTGGACATGGGTGGACATGGTGTGTGGAGATATTTTCTGTAGTTGTGGACCAAACATGATGAAAATATACATGGTTATGTAGTTTCACCTGCTGATTTCAAACATGCAAAAATTTTCATTGTAGGTACATTAATTTAGAAGATACACAATGCTGCCACTCTATTGTTTTCGGAGACTATAGAAAAAAGAGCTTATCAAAAAGTAAATATTATTGCATAGCTAGACAGTGCAATTAGCAATAAGTGCGATGTTGCGAGCAGATTTCAAATTAAAGAAAAACTAGTGATTCTGCAGATGATGAAAGTTGAGGAGTCATGTCATGGCTATCACATACAAAGAAATTTAATACCTTCTAAATTTATATGCGGTAATAAGCGTGTGCCGGCCCATCGTGACAAGCTGGATGCTGAGCGTGGGCGGCTTTTTTTTAGTTAATCATATATATATATATATATATATATACACACACACACACACACACACACACACACACACACACACACACACACACACACACACACATATAGAGGGAATGACAACTGCAGTAAAAAAACCAGCCAAAGGCAAGACTGTCAAAATAATTTCTATATCGCAATAAAAAAGGCAAAGCTGAACGTCGTCGGGGGGGGGGGGGGCGACACCATACGCGTGCATGAAGAGCGAACGACACGGATACCACAGAAAACTATTTGGTTTATTTTATTTTTCTTTTATTTAGGTTGAAAGCGGGAAGGGGGGGGGGAACACCCGCGCATATGTTCGCCCGCGGAGATGAGAGTGGCGGGTGGCGGCAACGCTGGCCCGTGGTTGGCAGGCCCGCATTGCGATCACCGGCTTGCAATAATGAGTGCTCGCTTTCGCCTAGTGCACCGTGCACGCCGTTCGTCAGCGGCGGGGCAGCCGCGGAAGATGCATGCTTGTACCAAAATGCTGAGGGAAATTCCTAGATTGTCCGTGGGGAAAATTCGTTATATCAATATTGTCTCCCGCTGTTACTTTGTCACGTAGAGGTCACAAATACAAGTGCTTCTTTGGAGCAACGGCGGAGAATAGAAGAACTTTATTATATTGAGGAATTCGTTACACGGAGGTTTGTTATAGGCAGTTTTAACTGTACAATTCCAACTTGTTGCTATCCCATTGCGTCACCCTTGCGACGAAACTGACTTTTGTTAATTTCGGACAACCGTGTCGTCAACCTCGAGGGTATGTCAGGTCAGGCACTGATTGAAACTCTCAGGAGACCACAGTGACAACGGATATTCGAAGGTCGACTCGTCGCGTGCTTTCATCTTGCGGCGCGAGTTCGCAGGCTAGTAGCTTTTGCGATTAGCCAATTCTGGCAACATCACGACGGCGTGTTGAATGGAATGCAATGAACTCGATAGCAAAAACTTGTAATGTTATAAGAACTAAGGCTGGCAGCCAACTCTTTTGGATCCGATATCGCTGAACTCGTGAGCAAATACGGTCGCTCCAGGGAGAAGTGCTCTTTTCACACAGTCCCTTCGCGTTGAAACTGCACTGATACTCGCCGAGATAGCAAGTGCGCCAGCGATAGTGACCACCCTTAAAATCCAAGTTCATTATTACTACTCGAGTGATTCCCCCCCGCCTCCCTGCGTTGCTTCATGCTCGATCAAGACGGGTGGTTTACTTTCTGTTTGAGCATTCGATGGCAGTTCTAACACACGGGAGATATCTTATGCACTTTTCAGACTATAGGGATGGGTCGGCTCATTTAATCGCTGCTTCAGCAGCGCTCGCGTGCTTTAACTGCTCGCGAAAGTTACGATGCGCGGGGGCGTGTTATCAATTTGGACTTGTTACGAAGCATGGCAACGAGGGCAAAAACCTGCCGAGACCGTTCATATAAGTGATATCGCATTAATAATGCAGTTTTTTACTGTAAAATGAGTGTATTAGGTTAGCCCTGCCTCCTTCAGTACCCTTTTTGTTTAATTTGCGCATTTATTTTCCGAATTTTCGTACCAAACCTGCCCATAATGAAATCCTCTTTGTAACGATTTTTTTGGGAATTTATCAATTTTGTTATATCTAGGGTTAACTGTATTCTGAAAAGATAGGTTCGAAAGTCCTACTATGCTGATTGATGTTTCATCTACTCTGCAGTTGCTGCTGGCGATGCGTGCCAATGTGGAGGACCGAGGCCTCAAGGATATGACCCCGCTGATGGAGGCGGCCACTGCAGGCCACACTGACATTGTCAAGCTGCTTATAGAACATGGAGCTGATGTCAATGCGCAAACAGCTCAGGGTACATATCAGGCCTTTTTATTTCAATGATTTGCAGGCAGCTGCGTGTGGAAAATATTAAAAAGAGGTCTCTTCATAGCACGGCTCCTTTTTGGAGGTACAGTTAAACCCCTTTATAAGAGGCATGCTCTAAGCAGCAATTCTTGTCTTTTATATGAGATCCTTCTTGTAAGCCAGACACTGTATACATTTTCTTATCCACCCGTAGTTTACTGTGGGCATACTGGTGTCTCTTTTGTCTCTTATAACAGTGTCTCATATAAAGGGCTTTGACTGTATCTTTGTTATGTTAGAAAGCTCGCTTATGAGTATTCACTCGCACTTACTCAAACTCAGATCCAGGCATGGTTTGGGTGCACGTTAAGTAAACCCAGGTGGTCGAAATTTTCGGAGCCCTCTACTCCAGAGTTTTCATCTGGTGGTGCAAATTTCTGCTGCATCTAATCGGTGACAGCTTCTCAGGGCTGTCTTTCATTGAAATGAGTAGTGGATGCAATTGTAGTGCTTCACTGCATTGATTGGGAGCATTTGGTTTTCAATTCCATTTGCCACTTTGGGAGGTTTACTGGCTGGTGCTATTGTAGCCAGTCTATCCATATGCAAGCTTGGTTCTTTCAGAGATCTCCCCTTCCATGGATTCAGATGCAGGTATTGGATAAATGCGTAAAACTGAACTGGAGTGTCTGAAAGTGTGGTCCCCAATACAAAGCGCCATGCTGTACAGGGCACACGCCGCTGATGTTTGCCTGCCTTGGTGGCCACGAGTCTGCTGCTCGAGCCCTGGTGGAGGCGGGCGCAAACCTTGAGGAGCACAATGAGAACGGCCACACACCCCTTATGGAGGCTGCCTCTGCAGGGCACGTGCAGACTGCCCGCGTCCTTGTGGCTGCTGGTGCCTCTATAAACACCCACTCCAATGAGTTCAAGGAATCTGCGCTCACGCTCGCCTGCTACAAGGGTATGCTGGCTCTATCCCCCACTTTCTTCACTAACCTTGGTGGTGTAGGTGAACGGGACGGCGAGCGAAGCCGAGATAGCCGCAGTGACAAGAGGGAAATGCGCTTAGATTTGTGCAGTGCTGTTGGTCCAGTTTTTGCTGGTTTAAAGGGAAACTAAGAATGGTATTTAGTAAAGGATTGGGTTAATGCCTGAAAACATCTAAATTCTCAGTTATATCTGCGACAGCACTTCAGAAATAAAGGTAATTGCCGGACAAAATTTGCACCAGCTGTGGGACATTGTGCGTGGCTTGACTTTTTGGCTTGACTTCCTTTCCTCTCTTTCTTCCCTCCTCCCGAAAGAGTGAGCAGGCTCTTTCACTTTTCCCGGGTTCTGCTGTGGTTCCTCGTCACATCTCTGCAATAACTTTGTTGCTATGTACTTCTGCATGGGCTTTCTCGTGAAACTTACTCTAAGTGCATGTTAGAAAAAGAAAAGTCACTTTCACATAATGTCTCTGGATGACTAGATTGTGTGCGTGGCTTGACTTCCTTTCCTCTGTTTCTTCCCTCTTCCCGAAAGAGTGAGCAGACTCTTTCACTTTTGCTGGGTTTGCTGTGGTTGCTCAGTCACATCTCTGCAATAACTTTGTTGCTATGTACTGCTGCACGGGCTTTGGTTTTTCGTGAAACTCAGTGCATGTTAGAAAAAAAAAAAAAAACTTTCACGTAATGTCCCTGAATGACTCGATTGTGTGCGTGACGACTAACAGGCATGGCTTACCACTGGGTTCCTCTGGAAACCACTACACATAAAAAGCATTAGTGCTGCACCTCTGCAAATGTAAGATAAATGAAAAGATCTGCTTTTTTTCTTGTTGCACTTTTCGCTTGGAGGGTCAACACACCTTTAACCCTTTAATGCCTGAATTATGAAACTGCAAAAAAATATAAATATAAATAAAAATGTTTTTTTTTTTTCCAGCTTTAGGAAGCAACCTTTAAATCAGTGGTTCTCAAACGGGGGTTCGCAGACCCTAGGGGGTCCGCGAAGCCATTTCTATGATTTGCAAAACCCTCACCCGCATTTTTGTTTAAGCGTGACTATGCCACGTATTGATGAACTGTCCAAAATGAAGTGATGTGGCAAGTTTATTTGATGTTGTTTTGGTAGTAATAAAAGGTAGGTATGTGCAAATATTCAAATAATAATATTCAAATGAATAGTAGAGTATTCTTTTCAATTCCAATTTAAATTATTGAAAATTTCGAAGTACTCGCGATGAATGAATAAATGTATATTAATTCGCATGTAACGGCTTGTAAAGGTGGTTTTGCTGTGCAATGTCAGAGTGCTAGGCCGTGAAAGCACCTATCTAGGGAAAATCTGCTTTGCCGTGAAGCTCTCCTGCAAATTTAAAGGGGCCCTGCAACACTTTTTGAGCACAGTCTGAAAATGCTCCCGATCGGTAATCCAGGCTTCCAAGGAAATGCGAGCCAAATATATAGCGCAGCACTCGACCTGCGATTCACAGTAAATTCTCAAAGCCATCTGAAAATTGCTCTCTTCTCTCGGCAAATGACACCATGAGCTCAAAAATCACTCATCACAGCTATTGTATCGGCCATTGGCTGATTTAAGATGGCGCGCTTGGTCGTCGCTGGAGCCGCATTGGGAGGCCGTGACGTGTCCAGACGTGCGGGCGCAATCACATTGAAAAGCCGTGTATTCTAAGAAAAAAGAAAAAAAGAGGTGCTCAAGGTCACGAGGTGCGTGTGACGTATTTTCTTTCGCCGTGCCATTCCTTTAATTAGCTTCCAGCTATTTTGTCGGGACAAAAGAGAGAATTAAATTGCAGCGTGCGACAAATTTTTGGAACTCCGCCGCTCGTACTTAACTGTTTCTAAAAATTTTGCAGTGGTAAATTTGCGAGGCAACAAGTTTTACTGGCTTCGTGGCTACTTGAAAAAGTGTTGCAGGGCTCCTTTAAGTGAACATGTTACCCTCAAATCAATTCATCATTTTATTAAGCTTAAAAGCTTGTTATGACAACTTGTATGCTCTAAGTATAATAAAATTTAAAATGTTACCTATTTTACAGGTTATCACTTGCATTTTACCGAAACTGATACCTGCTACTACTCAAGGTTGTTTCGACTTCCTGTAAGCGAAAAAAAAAAGTTGACTTCCTGTGAACGGAAAAGAAATGACATTTGCATAGAGGCATTATTTCAATATAAAATATATTGTGCTGGTTAGTTAGGTCATGATAAATATGCCCATTTTTCTTTGTATGTCATATATACTATTCAAAATCGATTCAAAATTTTTAGACCAAAGTCACTATTCGCTTTACATTGGTTTCGAATCTAAAATTCACTATTTCCACAAGCCTAATAAATGGCACCTGTTTCATGCTCCAGTTGTGTAAATTTACCTACGTACCCCCCCCCCCCCCCTCCTCCTCCTCCGAACGCTCCGCTGCAAGGGGTCCTCCATTACAGTGCAGTCCACTTATAACGATACCACATATAACGATATATCGGTTATAACGATGGGTCGACTTAACAGTCTCATTTTATGCATTGGGGCTATAGGGAAAAAAACCATATATAACGATATGTTATCCACCGCATATCGGATACAACGATGAAAAGTTTGCCGTGGACGGCATGTTTCATTCAGAATAATCGTAACATTTAGATTGATAAGTTCCTCTGAAACGAACTATGCCGAGACAAGACGAAAAGTTAGCGTAGGCGAGTCCCGGCCGTTCAAAAAGCCGAGGAGAGCATCGCGAGTTGGCGCGACGCGCTACAGATGGCGCCAGCTGTGTCACGTTTTGCGCCTCGCCGCGCGTCGACCGCGGAGAGGCTGAGAGAATTAAAAAAAAAAATGCGAAAAGCAAAGCGCCGCGCTCCGCGGCTCCCCGCCTTCTACAACGGCAAGCCGGCAAGCTACTCGTAGCTTGCCGAACGAAAGCGGGAAAGAGAGAAAATAAAAAAAGCGAAAAGCAAAGCGGCGTGGCGGCATCGGGGCGGGGCCTCGTTGGCATTCCGGCTGTGTACCTCTGGCTATGCTTTCTTCCTCCCACTGCTCCCACCCCGCCGTCGGTCAGTCTCTCTTCCTCAGCGAACCCGTGATGCATTCTTCGGAGTAAGAAATAAAGTCTTGTTTTTGACATCCTACTATCTACAATATTTATTAATTGGTGAAAATAGCGAAATGAAGCCTGGAGCTACAAAAGGTACGTCCGGCGACGATGTTTTGGCGGCAGTCCAGATATAACGATCACCGGTTATAACGATCATATTTTTAGGTTTTCTCGATATCGTTATAAGTGGACTGCACTGTATTTCTACCAGTCTGCAAGGGGTCCCCAACACATCCATGGCTGAGAACCACCGCTTTAAATGATTCCACACTTAGATTATCTAAAATGCACCTTTAATGCATTCTTAGACCTTGCAATGAAAGTCTTGGACCTTGCAGTGAAAAATGCACTTCAGAACTAGATAACATGTCATGTGCCATCTCTTGAGCGCATACACACCAAAGAAATGAAGTTATTGAAGATAGAACTTGCGTCAGCTAGGCGAGAAAGAACGAAAAAGTGAGTGCTCTTGCACGCCCTTCACGCTTTCTACCATCAGCTACAAAACAATTTGTTCTAGCATAAAATATATTACTCAAGATAGCGCTAGATTTTTCATGCTGAAAGCTACGTTCTCCATGAGTACTTCCATGATTACGCATTTTGTGACTTGCTTGCTCGCAGTTTTTCGGTATGTCGCGAATTCGCGACATGAGGCAACAAAGGGTTAACTAACGTAAGCAAGCGGTGTGAGGTGCTGTTCTGTTAAGGTAGTTCCACGCGCTTTCCGCACAACCGCAACGCAAGTGGCGGACAAATAAGCCAATTAGCAATGCTCTTTCACCCTCCGCAGCGTCGCCAATTGGCTTATTTGTCCTCCGCTTGCATGTGTTGCGGCTGTGCGGCACATGCGTTGCGGCTGTGCGGGAAGCGCGTGGAACGGCCCTTACTCTTGTTAGCATGCTGCACTCCTTGTCTGTGAAATGGACCAAGTAAAAAATAACTTTTTTTAAGGTTTTAAACTAAACTGTGTGTAAAAAAAGGCTATCTCATATGGTCATGAGCAAATTTAGGCATAAATGGCTACTTGCAAATCTGAATATATGGAGGCAATATTAGTCATAAATTTAAGAGTACAGTGCAAGTTTGCAAGGGCACACCCCAACACTCTACACCATACAGTTTACTGGTCCGTAAGAGTGCCATTGTTTCTTGTCTTGTGGGTTTTCCTAGCATACGCAGCCTCGAAACTCTAGGAAGACCACTGGTGTTCTAGCCTGTCTGGTCTTTGTACACAATAAAGTTTTTGTACTACTCTACTATTACTACTGAATGTACAATGCCTTGTACCAGCCTTTCGAACATTGTTTTTACAAGTTGCAAATAAAACTTCAGCGTACTAGAATTCACTGGTTCCGTGATAATAGGAATAAACATTAAGAATTTAAAAACACTCTTCTTTGTGACTTGTTTGGGCAGTAACTACCTTATGTAATGTAGTCTAATGCGAAGTTTTAGGGGCTAGGGGCTGCATTTTTAAAATGTTTTTGCTGGTTGCCTAGATGTCCTTGTGCAAATGCCTACATAACAACACTAGCTTTTGGCTTCAAGATCACTTGAAGGTCGCGACGTCTGGAGCTGAATGCATTTCATGCTTTATAAGCAGGGCTGTAGATACGTATGGCTGCTTTTGTGAACCGTACTGATAAGTGCCTCGAAGCCTACTAAGTTGTTGGGGGCCTTCTGCTAGACACCTTGGAAGGGATGAACACTGGTCCAGTGAGTATCACAAGAGCGAAGGTACTGCACAGGTGTCATGGCGTACATAAGTTGATTGTGACATACTACAGTGGAACCCTGTTCATAAGTTTTTCAGCGGACCGGGTAGCAAAAATGTAACAGCCGAGAAAACTCAAGGGTGAGGAAAGCTTAGAAAATTGGAGTACAGGAGCTTTGGCTACAAACAGTTTATTTTGGCAAGGTGAGCCTATGACTTATAAGATTAGAACATAGTTGACTGCCGCTTCTTTCGCTCGCTGGTAAGCACCGCACGTTTCTCAATAATTTGGAAGGCCGCATTGCTTTCAGTGTCGCTTTAGTGTGCGACGTAGCTGAGAAAACAGTCCAGGGCCGCAACGACCTCTCCAAAGTTGAGATCGGCTAACTCTTCAGAATCGTGTGGCTTGTGCTCTTCGTCGTCATCGATGTCCCCGTCTTCAGTTGCGTTGGAGTTTGCAACAATCTCTGCGATTGTGCGGCACTCTATCACAATGGCGGCATCCACAGCGATGTACCATATTTACTCGCGTAATCCTCGCACTCGCATAATTCTCACACCCCCCTCATGGCCCAACAAAAATGCGATTTTTTTTTTCTTTGCGTAATTATCGCAGCCCCAAAAACTGCCGCAATAATGACCTTTTTTTTTTCCTCGAGTAATTATCGCAGCCCCGAAAACTGCCGCAATAATGTCATCTGCTCGTTCCAGCCACTGATGATGATAGCGCGTGTCATCTGGAGCCATCTCCTAAGCATCAAGCGTTCTATTATTGCACGGAAATTCAAGCCAAGCCAAAGTAGCAAGTGCGCGTTGCGGTGTGTTTTGTATGTTGTGTCGATTATCTTGTTTCGATATGGGGTGATACTGAAGCTACGCGGCTGCCTTCAAGTTGAAAGTGATAGATCATGATCTAAGCAACGGCAACAGGGCCGCCGGCAGGCCTTTCGGAGCGTACGAGTTTTGTGTTCGCTACTGGTGACGGCAGCTGAAAGCCACCAAGACGCGTTGAGCCTGCCGTGTGCCTAAAACTGGGATTGATTGTAAAGTTTATTTCTTAAAAAGGAAATTGCGGACGATTCTGTTAAATAGCCATCTGCCCAATACCGACGTCCCACGCTTACCTTTTGAGGGCTCCTGTTGAGCGACGAACGCTACCGCTACACCCGCAACACCCACAAGCTTTGCGTATGGTATTCTAATTCTCGACTATTTGCTTGCACTTTTTGTGTCTCAAATCTTGCCTTGTGTTGAACCTGTGCTTTTATCGCTGACGTAATTATTAATTAGTACTTCTCAAAGCTTGCTGTTTGTTGATGGTGTGAGAATCCCGATTTGAGGCCACTTCGTTTTCTTTTTCGGGGAAAGTTTTCCTGCATAATTCTCGCACCCCCCAACTTTGCATCGGTCTTCCGCCAAAAAAAGTGCGAAGATTATGCGAGTAATAGGGTAGTCGTCGTTCGTCGTACCCGTGGCACCCAGCGCATTCATTGTCGCATTGAGTTTTTGCTCACAAGAGGCTGGTTCCGATTGTTGAGCTTTGATGGCAGTTCCCCTTCGCTGTCCATACGGATCCCACATCTCGCGAAGTAGTGCTCTACAGTTGACGCGCTCAGTGCACTCCACGCTGATGTGTCGTAATACATGGCGTCGAGTACTGAAATTGTCTTCGAGACGATGCGGTTGAGCATTGACGGTGGCAGTCCAAGGCAATGTCGACCGTTTTTTTGCACTGGCTGCTTGTCAATTGCTTTAAGTACGTTGTTATGCCTTGGAGTCCAAACCGAACTTCATTGCTTCTGCGAATGCAACCAGCGTCAAAACCAGCTAGCGAGCCCGGCTTATGCAATCCCAGCATCTCTGGCAGCATCTTAAGCAATGTGCGGCAAGCTCCCTCCACCCACGGGTTCGATCCAGCCCGATGATGCAGTAAACGTTGTGGGGGTGCTGACACCCCCCCCCCTGTAAAGTTGTCTGCGCCGCGTGGCGCACGTGTCTCGCCCCAAGGCTTTATTTTGGTGGTGACCACCGCCAGGCGATAGATGGCGTTGTGTTCGCTTTGAGTACCACTGTTGGTAGAGTGGTAGCGCCGGCGGTGGCCCCTGGCGGAAGGCGGGCCTTGGTGGCGGGTGAGCGTGGAGCGAGCCTCTTCTGCGCGTGGCGGCTGCCGCGAACGGTTGCCTGTCGCGTGGGCCCCGGTGCTCGGCACCGCGGGCTTCGCGCCGGGGTCCCGCGTGGAAAGTCAGACGTTGGCGACGCCGCCTTGGGTATGTGTTAATGTGTTAGTGTGTGTTTATCATGCTATTGTGTGTTTAGTGTGTCACTGCGTTATGTTGTTTGTATGGTAGCGTGTTAGTTCAAATTGATGTAACATTCGGCGGACGATATCGCCGTCTAAATTAGTTAATAAATGTATGTATGTGGTGGGCTTTGTACAGACTGCGTCTACTGTGTCCGTTGACTCCAAGAGCGTGGCGTGGCGATGCGCGCGTTCGCCTCGCGCCGCGCGCCGGCTCTACCACTCTACCAACAGTGGTACTCAAAGCGAACACAACGCCATCTATCGCCTGGCGGTGGTCAACACCAAAATAAAGCCTTGGGGCGAGGCACGTGCGCCTCGCGGCGCAGACAACTTTACATGGGGGGGGTGTCAGCACCCCCACATTCCCCCAACCTTAAATCAAACCATATCCCGAAATCAAAAATTAGCTACACAATCTTTAACAAAAAAAATGATATCGCACGACCATAATGTCCTTGCCCCACGACACCACCGCCAGTCGACGCTGCTGCACTGTCCGGCTCGACTTCCCCTCAGTACCGGTCCCGCAACAGCAATGTTGCCGTCGGCGCGACGATCCGTCGCTAGCGCCGACACGTCTTCCAGTTGCGACCAGCACTCGCGAGGGCGCCGGACTGCAGGCAGTTGCGCAGGTCCCAGGCATCTCCATCGCGCGACCTCACGACCGCATTCCTGGCCAACGACGCTGACGATGTGCAGGACAGCCGGCAGTGGATGACATCCCTCCCGCTGAATACATCAACAGAAAACAAAACTCGAAAGAAACAAAGGAGCGCGGCCCAGGGGAGGGAGCTTCAGGCTTTTCGGCCACGTGGTACGGTGGTCAGTACTGCTAGCTAATACATCAATGGCGGCCGAGACGCCCATCAAAAAAAAAAAAAAAAAAAAATCACCTTTCCTAACTCGTGCTCACAAGAAAAAAAAAGTGAGGGAAGCGGAGCGCGACACCTCAACGCCACGATCCACCTAGTTGTGCCACGTGCGACAGGCGGCTGCGCAGAGCCTTAGGCCTAATGAGTCGCTCGGCAACAACCGGCACCCACCCAGCACCCAGCCTAGGCGCAGAAGAGGCAGCCGCGAGGAGACGCCCACTCTGTGAGGTGGCCCTATCGCTCGCCGCACACAGCAGCTTACCGAGCGATCGGCGTCCACCGCCCCGCGCGGTGTCACGACGCCTCGGCGTCGAGCCGCAATACAAGTCAGCAACGACGCCCGGCTCCCTGAGCCCAAAGAGATAGAAGAAGCTATTCACAGAAAATTGGACCACCCACGAGGCTTCCGTACTCACTCGCTTCGGGCCTGGCCTACAAACCACGTGCTCTAGGCCTTGCTCACCCCAAGATGCGGACCGCATGGCTCTCGTCCTAATTCAACGTTTTTGAAAACTAACAACAACAAAAAAATAACACTTGCGAGCCAAAAAAATAAATAGAAAGTCAACCTGCCGACAAACTCAAACACGTTACAAAACCAATCTCTTCGCTTCTCAACAAAGCACACCACCGACGCTAGCAAAGAAGTCCCCCCCAGGCCTACTCTACTCCGGCTCTAACAAAATCCCTGTATTGAACCGCAAAAACTGTCGTCCGATACTCCAAGAGCTCCACGTTGGGCAGCCAGTGTGGGGTCTCGGCGCGAGGCGAACGCGCGCATCGCCACGCCACGCTCTTGGAGTCAACGGACACAGTAGACGCAGTCTGTACAAAGCCCACCACATACATACATTTATTAACTAATTTAGACGACGATATCGTCCGCCGAATGTTACATCAATTTGAACTAACACGCTACCATACAAACAACATAACGGAGTGACACACTAAACACACAATAGCATGATAAACACACACTAACACATTAACACATACCCAAGGCGGCGTCGCCAACGTCTGACTTTCCACGCGGGACCCCGGCGCGAAGCCCGCGGTGCCGAGCACCGGGGCCCACGCGACAGGCAACCGTTCGCGGCAGCCGCCACGCGCAGAAGAGGCTCGCTCCACGCTCACCCGCCACCAAGGCCCGCCTTCCGCCAGGGGCCACCGCCGGCGCTACCACTCTACCAACAGTGGTACTCAAAGCGAACACAACGCCATCTATCGCCTGGCGGTGGTCACCACCAAAATAAAGCCTTGGGGCGAGACACGTGCGCCACGCGGCGCAGACAACTTTACAGGGGGGGGGTGTCAGCACCCCCACAACGTCATCTAGTCCAACGCGTGGTAATACCGCTCACCCACGGGTGCAAGCCAGCAGCGGTTCCTGATTGGAGGCTGCTGACGCAAGGGTTCCCCAAGGCCTATAAAAGAACCAAGTGACGCAACAAGAAGCAGCAGACGCGAGCATCGGAGAGCATCCGAAGAAATACGGGGTCCACGTTGAACTTCAGTGCGAGCTCCTTAAGCTGTTGGCCCCAGTGCCGAATATGTAACTCCTCTATGATGTACATAAATGTTGCCTTAACTCACCGTTGCCTTGTCCGCTCCGTCTATCAGCTCTGCGCTGAAGCATCTGCGAGCTGAGACACACGTTACCCAACGGTTGTGAGAGCGGTGCGTTACCCAACAAAGCCCAGCTTTTCCTCAAGGGAAAGCACTGTCCACTTACGTGACGCCATTCAGGCTTGACAAAGATTGCGTTGACAAGTTTAACGATAACAGTCTCTGTGCACACAACAGCGACTGAAGACAAGTCACAGCGTGCGGCTTTGGGACTGTCACGCACATTTAGCATTCCGTAGTGAAACTTCCGTTCCTAGCACAGTGATGGTGATAGCACTTTTAACAAATGGCTGACTAAGGGCGGCCTCTCCAAATCGCCTGCGGCTTCTTGCAGCCTGTTTCTTAGCCAAGCCCGGCCAAGACTGTCGAACGTCAAATCAAAATTGCAGCTTTTGGGCAGGTTGTGCGGACTAGGTTGCGACGCGTCATGCGGGAATGTTCTCACAGTTTCGACGTAACAGCAAGATTCGCAATACATGGGATTCTATGAGAGCTATGCAGGGATCGGTGAAAGACAACGTAACAGCTCAGAAAACGCAGCAGTGAGGAACGTAACAGCGGGGTTCCTCTGTTTTTTTAGGGCATAGCACAACAGCTACATAAGCACAAGCTCACTGTACAGCACACTCGTAGAGTGGCTGAGCTTTTGTACTGACACCTGGATCAGATGCAGTTCTAAGACACTGCACAGTGATGCATAAGTGTCAATTGCTTTCTTGTAATAATTGTGCACTGAATACGCTGCCAAACAAGCAAGAGACTGGCAAAGCATAAGAAAACAGACATCAGAGAAGTTATGGCAAGGCATTTCTGGTGTTGATGCATTGTTTCCAAAGCAAGGCAAGTGCTGGCTTAAGGGGAGATGCGAGTCGAAAAAATCGCGTTTTTAGCGAAATTTCTTGTATTTCTGATTTTTATTGCATTGTAATCTTCAAACCTTCTTCTTTCATCTGTGAAAATTTCAAAACTAAATTTGAACTGCAAAATGCAAAAAAATGTGTAGGATGGCATCGCGGTGGCTCAAAATTTCGTGAATTTGCGCCGATATTGGCCATCTTTGACTGCGCGCTGCTCCCCGTCGCAGTGCCGCCCGCCATCGCGATCGGTTGGGAAAGTTGCGTCCGGCCTTCTTCTTACAGCTCCGACGACCGCCACTTTCGTACGTGGGCAAAAAAAAATAAACGAGGCCTTTTTATCACGTGGTTTGAGCGGTTTGAAACGCGCGGCACCCTAAGCCGCATCGCCATTGGCTACCGAGTCATTGTCAGCTGTGTTGGTGGCGGCCATCTGCATTTGGTCCGTCTGCTTTTCTGCGCGTCTACGCATATTTCCGCGATGACAAGCCCGAAAAAGTGCAACGTGACCCCGCAGAAGTTTCGAACGAAGCACAAGTTCAAGGGAAGGCGGCGTAAAGCGCCCCGAACAACGGCGACGAACGAGAACGTGCCTACGTGTGCTAGGCCTGACGGCGGCATCGACGAGTGCGCGAGCGACAGTGGCTGCGATGAAGGGATTGACGCTGCACTTTCTTTCGTCAGTGCTTTGGAAAAGAAGCTCGGCTTCTTCGGAAAAGACGAAAGACAGTGCGATGAGGTTTGTGCAACGACAGTTTTATGCGACACCCTCTTTCTGACGGCACTTGTGGCAGATGCGGCATGCCCTGCTTGCGGTATTCAAAAACTTGCCGTTCGGGAGCCGGCAGAAAAGCGCAAGGGACTTTCGTCGCTTCTCGAACTTCATTGCGAAAACAGCGAATGCTCAGCGACTGTTCTTTCGTGCTCTTATACGTCACTGCGTGTTACGGCGGACGGCAGCAGCCGAGTGAGCCAATGGTACGACAGTGGGAGCTCCCGAGATAGTTTCGCTGTAAATGTGAAGGCGGTGGTAGCTGCACGGGCTGTCTGCATTGGGCATGAGCAATTGTCGAGATTTTGCTCCATTATTGGACTCCTAAAGCCAATGCACCACCGAGAATTTTTTTCGATAGCAAAGAAGGTGCACACCGCTGCCATGGCAGCTGTGAGTGAAAACTTGCGCCGGTCCAGAGAGTTGACGAAAGAAGTAGCAGGCGAAACTGATGTGGCTGTTATGTTCGACGGCACTTGGCAGAAGAGCGGCCACAAAAGCCACAACGGGATTGGCGCAGTTATCTGCTTAGATACTGGCCTCTGCTTAGTCTTCGAGGTCATATCAAATTACTGCCTGACATGCAGTAGGCACAAGGATGTGGCCTCAGACGAGGAAGTGTGGCAGGCATTCCATGGCCCAGTCTGTGAAAAAATGCAGACTGTTCCTCCCATGCCATGGAAACGGAGGCTTCAATGCGCATTCGGCAGAGAACATTGACTTATGACACCCCCACTGCATTTCATGACATTCTTGAGTGACGGTGACAGCAAAGCATATAGTGCAGCTGCAGAGTCAAAAGTCTATGGTGCTGTCAATATAGAAAAAGAAGACTGCACTAATCATGCGGCCAAGAGACTTGGCACCGCGCTACGGAAGCTGCATGTGCCATTACCACGAGGGCAGAAAATGAGAGCCAGCCATTCAGAAGCTCCAAACATACTATCAGATTGCCATAACAAGCAACAGGGAGAGTGTACGGGATATGTACACTGCAGTATGGGCTTTGTACTTCCACTCATGCTCTACTGACAATGCTGGCAGCCACAAGTTTTGCCCTGCAGGAACAGAGTCGTGGTGCAAACATCAACGCGCTGGAGCACTTGGTGAACCTGCACCACGCCACACACCTCTCCTGACAAAAGCACAGGGATTGGCTGTTTTGCTCATTTATAAGCGGCTAACGGATGAGAAGCTCCTTGCTCGATGCATCAAAGGGAAAACCCAGAACGCATCGGAATCCCTGAACAGCAAAATTTGGCTACTTTGCCCCAAGACTAAGGTTTGTCTCCCGAACGGTTGTCGAGACTGCCGCAGCTATGGCAATCCTGTGGTTCAACAAGGGTCATGTTACTTTCGAGCACATCCTGGAAGAGCTCAACATACTGCCATCTAGAGATCTAGTTACCTTCAGTGATTCCCGCGATGCGAGGCGCATCAAGAGAATGTCCGAGCGTCTGACAGCAGAAGCAAGGGCCCACTGTCGTGGAGTGAAAAGGGCACGGCTAGAAGAGAGTGCTCGCAAGGACCGTGAGGGCACAACCTATGCTGCAGGACAGTTCTAGTAACTTGCAGTGCTTTTCAAAGTTCTGTTGAACATTATGGCCAAAGATTATGCATTTCTAACAACTCTGATAAAAAAAAAAAGGTTTCAAACTTTCAAATGCGTTTTTCTCCTTTTGCAGTTTTGTGTGATCTGTGCTTCTTATACACGCTAGTTCGTATACTTGGAATTGTCATAACTCTATGAAATTTTGCACATAGCATGATGAAGGCCCATAGAGTGCAAATATCTATTCAGATTGTCAGTGCTGCTTGATTGTTTTTCAAAAATTACATAACATTGAAAGCCCTTGGCAACTAGAGCCATAGTAAATTTTTTCTATTTTATTATTGTATTTCACCTTTTTACACACAAAATTTATATAGTTTTTTGCACTCTACAGTTCCAAAGGATCATAGTCAGCTATATCTGCATGCTTTATCTCAAATTTTTATAGGTCAGAATTGTTGCATAACAATGGCCATAATTTTGCAGTATCTGACCTGCAGAAAGAAAACCAAGCAATCTACATGAAAATAATTGACATATTTGAAAAGAGGAGAAAAAACTCTATTAGCATGCCAATTTGTGTTAAATTCAGACTCTTATTAAAGAAAATCGTTTTTCGAGTAGCATCTCCCCTTAAGGGGGGAGGTGGGTCTTTAGACAACTTTTCTTATTTTTAGTGCCAGCTAGATGAAAATGGGCAGTCTTGAGCAGTTTTTTACGCTGATTTCAAATCTGTAATTAGTTTTTTGATAGCTGCAATAGTTCATAAAATATTGATGTCTGAAATCAAATTAGTTTCATGCTCGTTACGGGGCTTTATGAAAATTTAGTCTTGCTAAACCAAAATCTGAATGCATGACACTGTTGCTAAAGATCTACTGTAGGGGGTGATGCTATTTTTATTCATTCAGAAGCATTTTACATGAAAAAAAAAAGATCATGAAATTATTATGAACATTTTTTTCTAATTAGCAGCCACTGCTACACCTAACTGTAAATTTCATGGGAGTGCACGAGTGATGAAAATAGCATCACCCCCCAGATCATTTCAATGCAAATAAAATGATACCACATTTGCCATTTTTGCTCAAATATAACACAGAAAAAACACCCGTAAGGCTGAGTATGGTGTGCAAAAACATCGAACTGAGAAAAACGCATTTGAAGTTTCAACCCAAAGTAGCTTTCTTGAAATTAACTTACCACAATACAAATGGTACTGTTTTGTAGCTGTGTGTTTTGTGAACATGGCCGTACTAAATGTGTGACTGCAGACTCTCAAAATAATAGTTCAGTGGCCACCGAAACGGCATGAGAAACTGTATTTACAATGCTGTGTGTCTGTTTCAGTACACAGCAAGCAAAATAGCACTTGAACAGCATGGTAGCAAACACTTAAATAGTATAATCAAGTGGCTCTTCCATAGACAGCATATCTACGCACAATGTCTCAGTCCAAAATGCAATTTTTGTCGGAAAATTGCCACTGCTGTCCACTGAAACTGCCCTACAGCATACCAGGACTGTAGGCCGAGTCTCTTGCTGGTTTGTGTCGCTTTGCAAGGCGGGTTTTTGTTGAACAGCTGTCAGTGTGCTTTTTCTTAGACTTCTCCAGCCTGATGTTGTCTTTTTCGAAGGCTGCGGAGCACCAAGCGATCTCCCGATCTCCAAGGCTGTACCCTAGTTTTTCCGCAATTCCCGCATTGCTCCTCGTGACACCTTGGTTGAAGCGGCTGACAGCTTCAGCCACTGCCCTTTCGACGCTGCACAATGAGGCGTGCTGCAATTTCGAAACCTGCTGCCAAATCGCAGAGTGCAAGCTTTCACTGGGGTTCTGCGTGAGGCCGTCGCTGCACCTTTCCAGAAGGGCTGTCTCACTAAGGCGCGTGAACACGGGCTCCAGTGCCTAGCACACAAAGTCGGGCAAGCTATGGTCGTGCGGCGGCAGCTCCTCATTGTTGGCCTCAGCCCTGTTGAATTTGCACCATGACTCGGGGCCTTCAGGACAAAGCTCATGCCTGGGTGTCTGGTCAGTGGATCACATGTGCTTCAGCGTGGCCAGCACAGCCTTCTGCATCCCTGGCACATCATGCTTGTGACTGCGCAAGGCATAACCATAGTAGGAGGCAATCTTCTTGATTTTATCCCGAGTCAGCCTGCCCTTACCACCAAGTGGCTGACCTTGAGCTTTTTTTTTGTCGCTGAGGGTACGCAAGGCTGCAAACATTTGTTTATGCACATGGTTTATGCAGTCTTTTTTTGCCACCTTGGTGTAGCGGTAGACTTCATTTGTTGTGAGGGCGTGGTAGGTTTTGCTGTCCCCATCTTAAAGCATTGTCGTATATCGAAGCTTATGCTTTTCGAGTGACCGCTGGAATAATAGAAGGGCTGCTTCCACTTCCATTTGACCAGCCTTGCAATCAATATTTCTTTGGCACACAGGTGCATGATCAACAAGCCAGGCAGCCTATCCTTCGTCATTTTCTTTAGGTCCCAAGGTGCTCCCCAAACAAAAGTTTGACAAGACAACATGGTCCATCACTAAACCTGTATACATCTCGATGATGCACCCGACACATATGTGCAAAGTGTGCCCACGGGTCAACCAGGTGCCATCATAAATCACGTCGATGTTCCGGGGTGCGTTGCCCAACTCCGCATACAAGTCCTTGATGCAAGCAACACTAGCACCTTCACACTCGGCGGCAGTGGCACTGCAGGCTTTCTGCATTGTTTTCATGTGGCTTTGGAAGGTTTTGTGGTGCAGGCCTCGATGAGATACATTCATGGCAGCAAAAAAGTCTGAGAGAGCTGTTGCCCCCTTACCGATGCTGCTGATGGCCTTCATTGCACGCAAATTGACTACAAAAGGCCTAATCTTGGCCTCACTGTCGCCGGCTACTCTTGGGGACGAAAAACGGTCCTCGCGGAAGTCGCAGTCACTGCACGAGAGCACAAGCTTTGAGCACAGGCCGTAGTCTTTTTTTCTCCTCGAAAAAGTCATGCTTTTCGCGCCACACTCAGGGCACACGACGAGCCCAAACAACGAGTTTATCACGGCTATGTCGACGATTGAGAATTTCGTGCCGTTTTCTTTGCCGTTGTCCTCCAGTTCAACGTCGAGTAGCTTGAACTTTTGTTCCGTCGCGCACTGTGATGCCAAGGTCTCCATCAAATCCGCCGCATTTCTAGCGCTTTCGGCTGTCTCCTCCGCACTGAAGAACATCGTGTCGACGCGGTCTTGAATATTGCTTGAAGTACCAGGTGACCCGATAATGCGATCACCCGAGAAAATGCTGCAGCTAGGGCCAGGCGAGAGCACCACCGCTGGCACCGCTTCGGCTACACCAGGTAGTTGCGGCAACGTGCCGTCGTTGGAAAGAACTCCCTCGGCCGCATCAGGAGCTCTTGGCAGCACGATATCGTCGCCTTCCTTCCGTTGCGCGTTCCACGCACGCCGTTTTTTCTTACCGTACGCTTGACGAGTCTTCTTTTTTAGCCGAGGGTCTCCGCTCACACCGGCCATAGCGTTAAAACGAAAGGCAGAACACCACACGCGCGCGCAACAGCAACCGCTGTGGCAGACCGGCAGAGCAACAAAAAAAAAAAAAAACGGCGGGTGGCCTTGGCCGCGCCAGCCAATGGGAAGCGCGAGACAGGGGGCTCGACTTGCGAGCGCATGCTTTAGCCAATCCGCGGTACGGAAGTGGCTTTCAGAAAAGGGGCGAGAGTTGTCGTTCTCTTGAGGCGACGCCATATTGAGGGGCCGCAAAATGAGCACAAAGAAATCAGCTTCAAAACAAGACCAAGATGGCGGCGATCGGCTCCCTGCTTCGTCGTCGGTGCGCGCGGGAAGTTTGACCAAATATTCCGTGTTGCGGAGCGTTTCGCGACTACCGTGCCGTTTTGAAATGCGATTTTATTATATTTACCGATCGAATTCAGTGGTGAAACTTTCATGGCAGGTGCTTATTGGTGCAAACATTCGAAAAATGCGGTTTTCTCAAAAACGATTTTTTGGTCATTTTTGACCATTCTAAGACCCGCGTCCCCCCTTAAATGAGCAGCACAGAGTGGGCATGGTGAATGCTGTGTCACACTTTCCCTGCTTGGTTGGAATGGGTGGTCTGCATTGCGCTAACATTTTGCAAACCACTAAAGTGAGATATTCTTTGCGATTACGCATTTTCTTGGCATGAAGAAAGCACTTTCTGGAATAGTTGACAGGAGTATGAAGTTGAACGTGTTGGTAATACATAATTATTAATGTAGCGTGTAAAAACTGCGAGACACAGGACGAGAGAAAGAACAAAGAGGAGCACTCCTCTCTTTGTTCTTTGTCTCACAGTGTTTACGTGCTAGGTTACTAGTTCTGGTATAGTATTTTAACTGTCCATGTCAGGTAAATAGTGTCCTTCTGTGTCCCTTTAAGGAAAGGCACTTGACAAGTAGTGAAATGACTGTTCTTCCCCTTTCTGAACACTGCACTGTCTTTGGCTTGGCTGTTCTGTTGCCTTCAAATTACCTGGTTGAGCTAGCACAGTGGTGGCATGGCTCGAAACATTTCTTTTTCTTGTGCTGCGCGTGTGTGTGCAGGGCACCTCGAAATGGTGCGGTTCCTTCTTGAAGCGGGCGCTGATCAAGAGCACAAGACAGATGAGATGCACACTGCCCTCATGGAGGCCTCCATGGATGGACATGTCGAGGTGGCTCGGTTGCTGTTGGACTCCGGTGCTCAAGTAGGATTACATTATTAGTGCAAACTTTGGAAAAAGACAGATTAGAGGGGAAAAAAGAAAAGTAGGAGGAAGCATAGAATTTGGCACTAAATATGTTAAATCTTGCTCATGGTTACATTTGCTCATCTTCGGTTCTCTGTGGGCAGTTGGGCGAATTTTTTACATTGTGTAGGCAATCGTCTTTTTCAAGACATTTAATGGCCAATGTAATGAAAAAAATTTAAATGTGCTTATGTGGCCCAACTATGTAAAAAAAAATCCACCTTTGAAGTGCAATTGTTATACAGTCGAACACGGTTATATCAAACCCACATATATAGAATTTTTAGGTATATCAAACTCGCAAGTTATCCCCTTGAAGTTCCTTTGTAAAAGTATAGAAATTTGCGTGTTTATATCGAACGCTATTTTTACCCGCCTTCGGATATATAGAACGCCGCGCGAGCTGGAAAGTGCGTTTCAGCACTCTCCCCCCCCCCCTCCCCTGCGATCTCCGCGGCAGCGTGGCTCCGCGCACGAGTTGAAAGGCGCATTTTGGCACTCACAGCGCCCAGCGACCTCCGCGCGGCACCACGCCTCCGCCGAACTTGAAACTCTCGAAAAAGGGTAAGGGCGAGAGGGCTCGGACTGCACAATCTCTAACTTGCTGAACGGCTTCTTTTTTTTTTTTTGTTTCTCTTTATCTCATGCTTTCTCCGCATACCTGTTGGCTCGGAGAGCAGGCACAAAGGAGCCGCCGTCCTGCTTCTTTCGCCTTTTTTTATTTTTCGTTCCTGCCTTTCACTGTTGCCCTCGCAGGTGTCCATCACCTTGTGAGCGTTTAATTGCTTCTGCTGTCAGGTCGCCTACATACCACTGCATGTGCAGTATTTTTCTTGCGCGTGCATTGTGTGCAAAGCCACTGTGAACTCCTTGAATTGTTGACTTCTCGTGTAGCTATGGCCAGCGTCAGGAAGCGCGACCCTTGACTTTGCGTCGAAGCTAAAATCTGGTCAGCGTGTTGAGGCGGGCGAGAAATATTTGAGTGTTGATGGACGACTTCGGGATTCCACGGAGCATTGAGAGTACCTTGTTTAAAAACAAGGCAGATATTAAGGCAAATGCTTCGGAGCAACAAACGTCAGGAGCCTGTGATGTGCGTGCTTCTGCCTACGGGAATGTAGAAAAGGCACTCTATGCCTGCTTTTTACAAGTGCGCGTGAAGAACATTCCGGTGGATGGCCTGATGCTGATCGCCAAGGCCAAATGGTTTGCCGCTGCACTCGGTGAAACAAACTCAGTGACACAACAGCGTGTGGCTTCAGTGATTTAAGCAGTGCTACAACATCGCGGAAATTCGTAGCAGTGCTACAAATCTCCGCGAAGTTTTCTCCCGTGAAAGATCTTCAATGCCTGGAGGGACGTGAAGATGGACACAGTGGTCAAACGCTTCCTTAAGGCAGGCTTCCAGACAATGGAACTTGTGGAAGCCGGTGAAGACCACGACGACGCGTTTCGTGAGTAGTCCCGCTTTCCGGCAGCAGTTCCACACGAAGTGCCTGCGGACGACTTCGTGGAAGCGGACTGCAACGTCCAGGCCAACAGCTCATGTGACCAGGAGAATCGTCTGGATGGTGCGTTGTCTACACGTGCATACACTGCCGCTGAAGTGGCGGCAGCGTTCGGCATCATTCGCCGTTGTATTGGCCGCATGGAGGGAACCGGGCTGTCGAACTTAGACAACCTTGATAAGATCAAGACTACTATCTTCAACTTTTCAAAAACGAAGAAGCAGGCTAAGATTAGCAATTTTTCTCATGCAAAAAAATTATGTTGCGGCGTGTGTATGGAATTGGTTGTCATTCTTTAATGCACCTCTTGTAGGTGATTATCTGCTACAGGTAAGCTGTCAGGGCCTCTATTATTTTATGTCAAGTTTTTTGTATATCAAACTAATTTGCGATTTCCTTGAAGGGTCTCGGCGAGGCGAACGCGCGCATCGCCACGCCACGCTCTTGGAGTGAACGGACACAGCAGATGCGGTTGGTACAAAGGACACAACATACATACATTTATTAACTAATTTAGACGACGATATCGTCCGCCGAATGTTACATCAATTTTAATTAACACGCTACCATAAAACAACATAACGCAGTGACACACTAAACACACTGTAACATGATAAACACACACTAACACACCCAATACACTAACACATACCCAAAGCGGCGTCGCCAACGCCTGACTTTTCACGCGGGACCCCGGCGCGAAGCCCGCGGTGCCGAGCACCGGAGACCCGCGCTACAGACAAACCGTTCGCGGCAGCCGCCACGCGCAGAAGAGGCTTGCTCAACGCTCGCCCACCACCAAGGCCTGCCTTCCGCCAGGGGCCACCGCCGGCGTTACCACTCTACCAACAGTGGTACTCAAAGCGAACACAACGCCATCTACCGCCCGGCGGTGGTCACCACCGAAATAAAGCCTTGGGGCGAGACACGTGTGCCACGCGGCGCAGACAACTTTACAGGGGAGATGTCAGCACCCCCACATCCTTCAAGTTCAATATATCCGTGTTCAACTGTATCGGTCAAGCGCCAGTTCTTGCTTGCTCTTAGCAAGTGGTAAACGCGTACCATGCAGGAGTTGGGAAGCCCAAATTTATAGCAAGCACTAAACATGGAAGGAAGTGAGCTTATCATCCTGCAATGTTTATGTAATAAGTTTTCTTCAATGACTGGATGTTCAGTGTTTTCCCATGGCAGATGTAGTGTAGTGCCTGTAGAAGTGTTCTTGTGATTGTGAGGGGTTTTCTGTGAATTGTAGGTGAACATGCCGACCGACAGCTTTGAGTCACCTTTGACATTGGCAGCCTGCGGGGGCCATGTTGAGCTGGCCATGCTACTCTTGGAGCGGGGTGCCAATATCGAGGAAGTGAATGACGAGGGCTACACGCCACTTATGGAGGCTGCGCGTGAGGGCCACGAAGAAATGGTGGCCTTGCTTCTTTCTCAAGGGGCCGACATCAATGCCCAGACGGAAGAGACGCAGGTCAGTTATCCACGGGTGTTTTTTGTTTCGATTGACAGCTGAGCGCCAGACATTTTCCTGGGAAGGTGCACTTGCGCTCCATCTGCGTCCCCTTTTTTTTCTCTCGTTTTTTATACAGGCTCCTCAGAGACATCAATAAATTAAATCCCACCTAATTAGAATTGCTGATTTAAATTTGATCTGGTGATTCGAGCCATCAATAAATTAAATACCACCTAATTAGAATTGCTGATTTAAATTTGATCTGCTGATTTGAGCTTGAGCCTACGCAGTTAAAGGAAATGTTAAACCCGGAATCATGAATGGAAAGCAAACTGATATACATTGAGAATGGGGTTGCATGTTGCCAGGATAAAGCAAGCCAGTGATCATGCCGTGATAGGGCGTGATCACGCATCATAGGGTTTCGTACTACATTAGCAATTAAGGAGGTAATAATACACTTGAAAATGTTTTGGAATGTATAATTGATTTTTAGGAAACTTGCAGTTTTTATATTGGTGTGCCAACGATTTCAAAATGCAATTATACTTTGTTGTACAGTCGCCGACCGATTTTTCGAACATGGCGGGGACCAAAAAAAAAAGTCCAAAAAATTGAACAGTCCGAAAAATTCGTTTTTGTCAGAAATATTAACTTTATTGCATCAGGCAGGCTTAAAAAAAAGTCCATGATTCTGCCTTGCCTCATATTACGCTTGAAAGCAATTTGGTTTGCCCGTATTTGTCCCAAGGTGTTATCGTCACCGTAAATGCTCGACAAAAGTGTCACCGCTGTGGGGATCTCCGCGGCCGACAGCTGCGGGCGATCATCGTCATCATTCGAACCGCTCTCCGGCTGTGGCACAACCTGGCGAAGAATTTCCTCTTCTGTGGGTTCCGCGCACGAAATTGGCATCGTCCGCACAAGCCAAGGCTTTAAATAGGGAGTTATAGAATAACGTTTGCAGGTGCTGCGGGTATAGCGGGCACATTTTGAGTTCTAGAAAAACGTTTGCTCCCCCTAGGGAAAGGTCTAGGGACATTCGCCTCGACCGCAAACTCAAATGCACGGAAGCTACAGACAACACTTCGCTGGCCACGATCACCACACGCTATTTCGGATTTTCTGTGGGCAGACCGCGAACGGCGACTCAGTGTTGCGCTGCATCCGCAGTCGCAGCGACCGAACCGCAAGGGCTCGCGGTGCGCTATTCTCGAACTCCTTAATGTCATTGTGGCAAGCACATTCACTCCACTACTGCGCAGCTCCGCCTCCTCCCTGTACGGTGCGATGATGACAGTGCTGACCACTACGGCTGACCGAAGATGAGAAAATGATCCCGTGCTGCGTTTTCTAAAGCAGACACGGCCTCCGAAACTTGAAATATGACGTTTGCTTTTCAATCTTGGAGGCAGGAAAGCAATTTTTAAATTAAGCCACTAAGCTTAGTCAAGCCGGCAGAAAATCCAACATGGCGGCGTCCATACAGGTTCATGGCGCGGCTCGAAACAAGCTTTTCAGTGCGAAAAATTCAACTTTAAAGGGCGAGTTCGTCCGAAAAATTGGTCGAAAAAATGCATTAGCCCTGTGGGAACCCTGACAGTGCACTTTTGAAGTCCGAAATATCCAACAAGTCCGAATTTTTGGAGTCCAATAAATAGGTTGGCGACTGTACTACGATGTAGACCACTTATAATGTAACCGCTAATTGTGCAGTCTTAAAATCCGGTCTTTTTTTTTTTTTTACTCCCGTTTACTCTCGAATAGAACCCTATGTACATGCGAGCCCGCTTATAACGAACCTGATCCTGACCCGGCATTCGTTCGCTGTATCCCGAAGTTCGTAGGAAATGAAACACAGCTTTTGAAATAGAATCCGATTCCTCCAACTCGCTTTTGCTGCGTACTTCATTCACAATGCCTTAATCTGTGCATGGTTCCGTGGTGTCGGCATTATCATCAGCCATAATAAAACTATCGCAACAGATGTCCCACCCGCTCTGTCGAAGTCGTCGGCGCGCTGCCACAAATCGCCGCCGCAGTGGTTCTGTTTGGAAGCTTCAGGCTCAAAATCGGACCTGACGTCGACGAGGTCGGCCTTGCGAAAATAGTTTCGCGTGTATGTAGCCGTCGCCGCCACCCATGAAATATTAACCATCTCCACAGCTGAATACCGGGATGCCCGAAGCGGCAGGGTGGCTGCCAGGCGGTCAACAGCTATGAGCAAGCGCTCCGCACCGCGGCACCTAACGCGAGTATTACACCAAAGCCAAGTGGTCACACTTTCGTCGTTTTGTTGAGCGGCAGGAAAAAGCGTGCAAGTCCTCCTGTCTGCCATCCTGACCACACACGCATACCAAGAGCGAGCAAGATGCGCACACGTGACACACATGCCAGAACGCGTGGAACAGCTCTGGGCCCGTTTCTAGTCAGAAAGTGAAACTAATTCGAGCTAGCGTGGCTGGGGTCGCGGAGCGGTGGAGACGGGCGAAGGAGTTGTGATCAAGAGAGAAGAGCAGATTTGCAAAAGAAGGGCAAGGGAGTTGTGATAGAGGGAAGAGAGGGAGGATACGGGGGAGGGCGACCTTGAAGAACCAAAACACGCGGGAAGAATGCAGGTCTAGTAGCTTGCTTAGAAGGTTCGTGCCACTCGCGCGTAGAAAAAATTGAAAAATGAGTGCCTGCGCGCCTAGATGTCAAAGCACAGCCACCTGGATCGGCGTGTGTGGCGGTGTTCAAAGAACTGGCGGCTGTAGTGAGAAATCGTTTGTTGTGCCGGCGGATTTGTGTGGCCTCACCGATTTCAATATTTTGCGATCGTTGCACGCAAATTAATAGCCGCTTTTGTGCTTCCGCATGCATAGGGAGGGCATGCTGAGCCGAGTGCAAAGTGAGCGAGAACAGGTCCTAAAAACGAAACGAATCGCGAATTGTCAGAATCGGTGGGGTAGCGTACTGCGTGCGCTAGATGCAGACAATAGGATAGAGGCGGTGGCCAGCTACGCCAACGACAGTACCAGAAATCAAAAACAGGGGAGATGGCGGACCGGTCTTCGAAAGATCGGTAGCAGTGGGAAACACAGGCCTCGTCTAGCGATGCGGGGTGCTCCGAGTAGCGGGGCGACAAAGGACGGAGGGGTGCATAACAAAAAGCGGTCGGGGAAAGCGGCAACTAGAGGGGCGCGGAGGCAGGGTCAGCGTCTAACAATAAAACTGTATGGGCACCTCGTCGATGCCTGATCGATAATTGAAAGTGGTTTCCCGGGAAGTTCGCAGAGTGCCGACCCTGTTCGCTGTAACTGATCGGCGGCACTCGGAGACGTTATGGTGACCCCACTACTAACTGCAGCGGACGATCACCGCGGGTTCACGCTTAGCGAGCCACAGGGCCGCTACTCCGTTTACTCGCGTGTAGCGCACCGCTCCGCGCGCGCTCAACTGATAAGGCGTTCAGCGCGGCGCGGCAAATAGACAGTGTTCTAATGTAACAGTACACAACACTTTATTGCCTCTGGTGGCACCCCGAACAACAGTACAACGTCCGCTCCCGGGACGCGGGTAGCAAAGGCACCCGCACGCGGACGTTCACAATAAGGGGAAAACCGCGAGCACGTCGCAGCTGGCAATGGCGAGCTTCGGCGCGCGCCGCCGCACGTGGCGCCATCTATCGCCACGTGGTGTTAACAGAGCGGGAAAGCAAAAGGGTGTGGCCGTGTGGCGGAATGCCCGCGAAATGGTCGCGGGCGCGCCTCAGATTCCCACAACGTTCGTTGTGTGATTTCGTGCCATTAAACCAATGTATATTTTCACGGTCACGCGGATATTGTTTATTTCAAGCGAAACTTCGTTTTAAGTGGGGCCGTTATATGTGGTCTTGACTGTATGTGGATACCACTTATTGTGTGCAGTCCCCTAAGATGAAAGACCGGTTATAAGTGTCCGGTTATGACGAGGCTGCCGGAAAATCGTTGTGGCAAAGGCAGTAGCAAGTAGCCTCTGAAAGGAGGTGCGCTGGGGAGCAAGCAACAAGGTCATTACAGAGGAGGAGGGGATGCGAAGGGAACAAACGAAGGGCGGAGGAAAGAAAAGAAAAGGGAAAAAACAAAGACCGCCTGCTGAACAAACGAAAGGCGGAAGAAAGAAAAAGAGAAGGAAAAAAAAAAGACCGCAGCAGGCTCGCCGAGTAGGAAAGCGGTTGCCTCGGCGAAGATAAGCCTTTGCACCAACGCTGATTATGGTGTCACTGAAGGCGCTCTGGCCACGCGTGGCTCAACATGGCACCTGCGATTCAGTCTTTATCAGCAGTGCTTGACAGTTTCTAGTCGGGAAAAGCGTCATCGTTATCGAGCTTGCTACAGATATCGAATTTACTACGCAAGCTTTCGCCTTTGCTGCCAGTGCACTGTTACACGTATGCTTGGCAATTTTCGTTTTTGTCGATCTGTTGAACGTAAACGCGAACTTTGTATCATGCATGCTGTTTGTGGATCAGTGCTTGATGCGATCTTTTCGATGCCGGATTTTTATCTCTTTGACAAAACTTTCCATGATAACATACCGAACGGCAGGCTAGGCCTAATCGGAGTTGGTTGCGTTTCGGTAGCGGTTGCGTGCTATCCAAGTTGCGGTTTCGTACGGAACCAACGGAACTCTTTGTGGTGGCTGCACTTCAAGGGATGGGATACATATTGTAATTAAAACGACAGTGTTGCGCTGGAACGGTGCTTCGTGATTCGTTTGCAATTTCTTAAAATCCGGTGCGAAGTCGAAGGTTGGCGTGTTTCAGTGCGGGAAATGCCGGATGCGATTCGACATCGTTTCTGTGTAATGCACATACAGTAAAAGTTCGTTAATTTGACACCCGTTAATTCGAAAATTTGGATAATTCGTACGGCTCTATTGGTCCCGGCCAAAGTGCATGTTAATCTATGGGACCAAACCTTCGTTATTTCGTCGGAATTCGGCTCCGCACCGCTTAATTCGGACAAATGCTGACGGCTGCTGCTACACAAAAGTGTGATAAAGCAGCGCTGGCACCACTGGAGCGAAACCGAGAAACCTGAGTGGCATCGCCATCATCATCGACTAGTGAGGGCGATCGCAGCGTCACCGAATGTCGGCGTCTTCTTTCTTCTCCACTCAGTGCCTCCGACGCCATTTTCACTTGTGTTGTCGTGTCGGAACCATCTCTTCTTGCAGAGTTCTCTTTTTCTTCCATTGTGACCGTATTTGCATGCCACCACCATCGTGCGCTACAGTGATGGCAACGCCGAAAAAGTGGCAGAACTACGACGCGAAGAACTTGGAGACTAAAGGGGAAATTTTGGAAGCATTGAAGAACGGCGAATCGCGACAGCAGGTTATGACCAAGTACAATGTGAAGCGGAGCACGTTGGGAACGTACGTGAAAAATGAACAAGATTCGACAAGCCTTCGAAAGTGAGAAGTTTCAGCCTCCAGAAAGCGGTTGTGAACCGCAGCTCATCCCCAGCTCGAAGAAGCTTTGCTCCGGTGGATTGCTGACTGTCGCAACGCGCATCTGCCTTTGAGCGGGCCTCTCATCATGGCGCAAGGTGAGAAGTACGCTGCAATGATGAACATTGAATCGTTCAAAGCGTCAGAAGGGTGGTTTGCGAGGTTTCGAGAGAGACACGAACTTGTCTTCAGGAGTGTGTGCGGCGAAAAGGCCAGTGTTGACGAAAGCGTGACCACCGAGTGGAGAAATGTGAAGCTGCTGGAGCACATCCCTGCATATGAACCACGTGACGTGTTCAATGCAGATGAAACTGCTCTATTTTTCAGAGCTCTGCCCGACAAGACGGTGACTTTCAAAGGGGACGCATGCATTGGTGGCAAAAAGTGCAAGCAATGGATAACTGTGCTTCTTGCCGCCAATATGACTGGCACGGAGCGCTTGCCACTACTTGTTGTCGGGAAGGCGCTTTAGCCACGTTGTTTTAAGAACGTCAAAAGCCTTCCTGTCGAGCCCCGCCGCTGTGGTCTAGTGGCTAAGGTACTCGGCGGCTGCATTTCCGATGGAGGCGGAAATGTTGTAGGCCCGTTTGTTCAGATTTGGGTGCACACTAAAGAACCCCAGGTGGTCGAAATTTCCGGAGCCCTCCACTACGGCGTCTCTCATAATCATATGGTGGTTTTGGGACGTTAAACCCCACAAATCAATCAATCAAAGCCTTCCTGTCGAGTACACAGCGAACAGGAAGGCATGGATGACATCGGACATTTTTCGCGGCTGACTGCAGCAGTTGGACCGGCACTTCACGTCGAAGGACCGCAAGATAATTATGGTTGTTGACAACTGCAGTGCCCATAACTGTACAGTCGAACTGAAGAGCATCAAAGTAGTTTTTTTGCCGCCCAACACTACGTCTGCTCTTCAGCCGATGGACCAGGGTATCATTCACTACGTGAAGTCGAAGTACCGCAAGCACCTGCTAGAGCGAATGATCCTATGCCCAGAAGCTGGAAAGTTGTATCAAGTGGACTTACTCGGCGCAGTGCACATCATCGCCCACGTGTGGAAAAACACTCCGCCGCAAGTCATCTCCAACTGTTTTCGGCACAGCGGTTTTGTGAGGCCCGAGCATGCAGCAGTAGCTGACGATGGCATCGAGGAGGTGTCGGCCGAGTCCACCGACGATGACTGCCCGACTTTCGATGCTGTCCTTCCCACAGATGTGACCTTTCAGGACTACATCGCGATTGATCATGGTATCGCCACGAGTGGTCTCCTGACCGATCAAGAGATTAATAATGATGTCACGGGCGCCCATGAAGACCACGATTCCGACGAAGAATCATGCGAGGAGATACAGCCGCGACCTCATCGCACCTCACGGGAAGTCTCGGAGGCGCTGTTAATATTAGAGGACGCTTGCCTGAATACTCCCGACAGCTTGCGTGCTGTTGGCCATTTGGAACAGTTAAGAAAAATTGTGATGTCAGCCGGAATCTGCGCGAAAACGCAGACGACAATTACAAAATACTTCAAGAAATAAAAATATGCTTCTGCAGCTTGATTTTAAATATTGTTTTCCCTGTTCATTCGTTAATTCAGCATTCGGTTAATTCGGACAGTTTTTCTGGTCCCGTGAAATCCGAATTAACGAGCTTTTACTGTAATCGAGGTGGTCTGAGAAGTAGTCAGCAAATATTTGCGATGGTTGTTACGTTTGGCCCGGCAATTGGCCTGGTCTGGGTCAAGACCGGTCAATTTGGCCCGGTCTGGGCAGACGCCCTTGTGCGTAAGCCAGTCTGCTGGGATGCTTGCAACCCCATCGGCGCCCATTCTGCAAGACGCTGTCCTGTAGATGTTCCAGGAAGTGGTCGGGCCACTACGAAAGCTTTGCGAGACAGCCCTTTTGCTGAACGGATTCGAACAGCGTGGGACGGCGCCACTGTGGCTGTTCTAATTAGGTCAACCTAATGACTCGGCTATTGTCGTCTCCGATGCGAAATCGTCACAAAAGCACCGTCAGGCCGGAAGCGTGGTAAGACATCGAAGAAGCCGTTCTCAGGGATCGAGCGTTTGTGCTGCCATGTTCTAGAGAGTTCTGGAAGCCTGTTGCTGAAAGGAGCCATGGACCGCTGCCGACATTCGGGTCAGCGGCCATCTCCCCGGAGGAGCTCAACGTTCCCTCTCCGAACTCTACCTCTTCGCCCTGCGGTGCATTCAAGGTGAGACCCGGGTGCGTCATTGTGTGGTGCGCTCATGCTACCCTTGGACCTTTTTGCCCAGCCGAGTGGTGCAATATCTGCACTCTTTCTGGTGGGTGGACCATTGAGACTTCGTCACCTGATTTGTGGCGAGAGGGCTCACCGCCTTCTTCAGACCTGTGTAAAGGAGACGGCGGGCTATAAATGCCTAAGCATTTTGTAAATAAAGGGCATCATGAGCTGAATCATGAACTGAATCTCTATAGTACATCAGCTATGTGGACGACAGCGGGGAGCCAACTACCGTGAAGAAACCTGCCGTACCTATAATCAATTTTCTACCTTTTACATGGTGCTTTTTTTTGTTCGATTCCTCCCCTCCCCCCGTATTCACGTTAATTTCGTGCAACGTGTGCTTTTCAATGTTAATTTTAATTAAATGGTTGTAAGTATCATGCAACACATGCTTCAACGCTCAGACCCGCAAGGTTTCATGCTCAACACGTTTAGCGTAAATGTGGCCCTTGAAAAAGGCTTTTTTGGTTATAATGCGGTACCGCTTACAGTGCGGATATTTGCGATTTTGGCGATTTACATTATAAGCAGTCTATACTGTATAGATAATGCTTAAAATACGGAACATTTCATGTACACTTTGTGGAAAATATGGAATTAGCTTTTAATCTTGACATTAGGTTTTTCTTCCAGTTTCTTGATATCTAGGTTACCCTTTTTTAGTTTTACTTAAGATTTGTCCAAATTTGCTTCATATTCCTTATTTTCCTGTCGTGTATTTGGAATTGCTGGCCCCGCATCGCACGAAAGAGGGAAAAGAAAGAGTGCGAGGAGGACGCCAGCGTCAGGATTGCTCGCGCGCGATTGGTTTCTCTCTGTAGGGGATGTGCACGCCTGTTGGTGACGTGCTGGTGACGCACGCACGCGCCCGCGATAGAATGTGCGGAGTTTTACCGGCTGTTCCATCGTAGGGAAGCACCCACAACCTGCCGCCACACTCTTTCTCTACCTTTCCCTTCTGCATTTCTGCATCTCTCTTTCCCTCTCCCTGTAAGAGCTGAGCCGAATCGTGCTACCCGCAAGAGTTGTAGAACAGTGACTTTTTTGTTTTCACATAACTTTTTTTCACAGTGACTTTTTTGTTTTGTTTTATTCAATCAACCACTGCATCATAAACGTCACTGCTGGCATGGTCGACGCTCATGTGCGAATTAAAGTTCGAAATTACCATCCAACGTTCAATCACATGCATCGCACTTCTGTTGCACACCATACTAGTTGCACTGCCCTTGCAAAAACGCGATTCCGACTGTCATGGCAGACGCTCACGTCTGAATTAGACGCCAACACATCAAACGTGAAGCGTGTTTCGGTCAACGACGCACTCCGAATTACATGGAAGCCTCGCGCACATTTACGTGTGAAATAGACGCCAGTTCGGCTGGCCCATCTGACGTGAAGTGCCTCCTCATCGACCTCTGCACGGACGGATGCGCACGAGTGGCTCGCCAGCTATAGCAAAGCAACTAATAGGACGATCCACCTCCCATGTATTCGCTCTCAGCAGCGGCAGTGCCAATTTTACCACTGGCGGTTGCCGGACATCCTACTAGAAATCAATCAAGAATAACGTCACTGGTGAAGTCTCGAAATAGAAGAAAAGGGCAAAAAAATCGAGGAGTGTTGCCGTTGCAGCCCTCCCATTTCGCATGCAAGTGGAATGGCCGCTCGGGTGATGCGGCCATTTGTAAAATATTCTTAATCTTTTTTTACTTTAATTTTTTAATGTTTTTTGACGAGGCAAAAGTTAAGCTGACTGATCTCTCATTAAGACGAAACTCAATCGGCACAAATAAAATTAACCCTTTATTGCACGTTTTGTGTAAAAAAAACAGACATACACGTAGTGTGAAAGTGTCAATCTATAAAAGCAGCTTTAACTTACAACTGACATACAGACATAGTGAGCTAACATTGAACCCAGAATAACCGAACTAATGCGAAAATTATCAACAATCGCGATTAGGACACGTTGTGTGTGACGCAATCATGTTTGTTATGATGACGGGCATAGTTTTCTTACAGAACTTGAGTACCATACGAGAATGAAGTTCAGAGGCTTGGAGGGACTTGAAGCGATCAGAAGTTTTTCGAGAAAGAATGTCGCTGAAAACAGTGTTTCGGCAAGATGACTTGTCTTTGTCAGGACAACAAACAGCGTTGCCTTGTGTAGGGGCTGGCCTATGTACGGCTGACGCAGAAGCCTATAGCTAATGTTTCAGCCGCACACAGTCGTTCCGTGCACGATTAACGTCCCCCAACCGTAGCTTGCCTCATTGCAGCTACTACTACGGGTTCGGGCGAATAAGGCAACTGGCCAGATCAACAACAAACACTTTATTGCCAAGCGTTAGCAATCGCGCGTCACTGTCGCGGGGAGATACTACAGATAACAAAGGTGTTGACGCTTACACCTCGGTCGTGGACGTCCTCGGCTCGCAGGAGGGGTTGCGGGTTCGTCCTCCTGGGATGGTCGCTGGTGTCAGAGGGCGCGAGCGACCGTTTGCCCGCTCGTTTTATTCCCCGACCCGATTTCCCTTTCCCTGACGAGAATGGTACCTTTCCTCGCTGAGGGAGAGGGGAACCTGTTCCTGGCGCCGGGAAAGGGGGGAATCGCACGCGCCGGCCGTGGGGGAAGGGGTCCCCGCAACCAGGCGCGTGCGCTGCCCTAAAAGGGAAAGGGAGGCTGGGCGCACCTGCTCCCCACATCCCCCCCCCCTTAAGAAGGCCCCCGAACGACAGAGACTGCAAAGAGGGAATAATTCGTTTTATTCGTCCTCTAGATAGGCCAGAAGGGCCTGGTCTACGTCCATGCCCTCGGACCGTTCGGTGTCTGCCGCGGGCACCGCCGGAGCCCCCACCGCTCTCTCACCCGCCTCCAAGGTCATTGACGCCACCTCCGGTGTCAATGCAGCCGCCACCAATGTCTCTCCCGGCCCCGCCGCCTCCCGCTCTACGGTAGCCGTTATTGATAGCGGCGCAGGCGGACTCTCGCTGGACGCGTGGCCTGAGGCAACTCTCAGCAGCCACTGCGCGAAGTCCGCCTCCTGGGCCGCCCGCGCCAGCATGGCCCGAACCGCGGCGCCGGAGCGCTCCTGGGATGATTCGCGGCTGGATGGTTGGGTAGCCTGGGTGCGGTGCCGGTGTAATTTCCCCAATTCGTGGGAGTTATGGATCACCACGGCGCCGCACTCGCAGAACCGCGTCCCTGCGGGCACTGGAAGGCAAGCCCCGTTAGCCCTCCGGTCCGCGTCCTCTACCGTGCGCCCCTGAAAAGGGCGATACAGGTGCGCTGGGGCGACCCCAACTCGGGCCCTTTCCTGCCGGCGCCAGGGCCTCGAGGAGACGTAAGACACCGGAGGGTCGCCTCCATCCTGGCTGGTCCAGGTTGCCACGTCTCGGTGGTTGCGGCCGTGAGGCGATGCGGTCGGCTCACCGCGTTGGGACCCTGGTCTCGTTCCCTGTGAACCGGCGGGTCGTGATGGTGACGGCGAAGCCGAGGGTTGGTGACCAGGCGGCAGCGCGCGCGGACCACCTCGGTGGCGGCGGCTCGAGTGGCTCTGCCTCGGCGTTCGCGGCCGGGCCGCAGTGGGGTAGGGCTGCCATGTGGACGTTGGTGGGGGTGGGGGCTGGCCGTAAGGAGGTGGTCTCCTCTCCTTGCTGTTCCGGCGGTGCTGTTCCCAATGGCGCTCCATCTGTTCGGTGAGAGTGATACAGATAAAGAACGACAGGTTAACAATCGCACATGTGTTGCGCGCTAACCCTTGCACCCCGCGTCGAACATATCAAACGCGGCCTACCGTGCATAGTTGCCTCCGCCTGTTACGCAGGAAGTAGCGCGGTTCTGGGCTCCTGACCCGGTGTCGAGCCATCTCACCCGCCGCGCGCGGCTTGGAGGGGGACTGACCGTAGTCCTCATGCGCCTCCCGTGCTATGTAGCGTTTCAAGTCACATACATGCACCGGTCCGCCGCTCGGTTTGCCTTTCATGTTCGCGAGTCGATACACGAGCGAAGAAACTTTCTCTCGCACTCGGTACGGCCCGGACCATTTCGGTGCCAGCGAGGCAGCAAACTGTTTGCTAGCATTACTGAGAACATGATGGCGCCGCATCACCAGATCGCCCACTTCGTAGTGTACGTTCCTACGCGTGCGGTCATACTGCGCCTTCTGCTGTGCCCTAGCAGTGCTGAGATTATGTCGAGCTTTATGTAAAGCTTCCGCTAGCTTCTCGCGCAGCTGCGTTGCGTATTCAGCGCGTGCTGATGTCGCCACTGGCACTCCACTGCGGTCCGCGAGTACGGTCTCCATCGGATTCGGCAGTTCTCTCCCCAGGTTTAGAGAAGAAGGCGCATACCCAGTCGATCGGTTTACGGTCGATCGCAATGCAAAACCGATCTCTGGAAGATAGGTATCCCAGTCCTTATGTCTTTCAGAGAACGCGACAAGCATGTGCTTGATGTTGCGATTGACTCGCTCCGTGGGGTTCGACTGAGCATGGTAGGTGGTTGTTTTCTTGTGCTTAATGCCCAACGCGGCGCACGTGTCAACAAACACCTTCGCAGTGAAATAAGACGCGTTGTCTGTAATCAACTGCTCGGGGAACCCGAACCTGGTAAAAACCTCCATCAACTTCTCTAAAATCACTCGAGCCGTCAGCTTCCTAAGGGGAAACAGTTCTACCCATTTAGTGAAGTGATCCGTGATCACCAGCAAGAACTTATTTCTGCTAGGAGTTGAGGGGTACGGGCCCATTACGTCACACGCTGCGATTTGCCAGGGAGTCTGACTGTTAATCGGTTGCATGAGGCCGGGCGGACGTCCTCCTCGCGGCTTGACGCTTTGGCACACACGACATGAACGGGCGTAGCGAATCACATCCCGCTTCATACCTGGCCAGGTAGCGAGGCGACACAACTTAGCGTAAGTCTTAGGGCCGCTCGCATGCCCACCAATGCACGAGTCATGAAAGTAGCGAAGAAGCGCTCCTCTCAACGCGCGCGGTATCACGACTTTAAATGACTCACTTGTGTCATCGTCGGATGGAATGTACCTCAGCAGGACGCCGTCAGAATCTAGCAGATATGAATCCAGCGCGCTCACAGCACTACCAGCTGTTGCCGAGCGCTCCGCACCGACAGCAATACCAGCTGCCCCCTTGTGCGCGGTGGCCTCACTACCACCCGGCTCCCGGAGCCCGTCGAACACCTTTCGACAAAATGGATCTTTCTGCTGAGCTTCTAACAGCTCCCTTCTGCTGAAAACAATCCCTGCGCTAACGACAGCCTCTACGTGGTTCACGCTCTTAGCTCGAACTAACGTTTGCTCCGCTGTTTGCGTTAGCGCGAGCGTCTCGCTCTCAGTTCGTTCCGAATTAGTCGCGTGACTTGCCTCGTGTCGAACTGGAGCACGCGATAGTGCGTCGGCCGCGGCATTGTTCTTACCCTTGCGGTAGCGGACGGTGAAGTCATAACGCTGCAGCAACAATGCCCAACGCGCCAATCGGCCACTTGGTTCGTTCAAACGCCTCAACCACGTGAGCGCCATGTGGTCCGTCTCAATCACAAACGCAACTCCGTCTATGTAAAAGTCAAACTTACGGAGAGCAAAAACTATCGCCAGACACTCTTTCTCGGTTACTGAGTAGTTCCTCTCCGCCGGTGTCAACGTACGGCTCGCGAACGCAATCGGTCGGAGGGAACCTCCATGCTCCTGAAGCAAAATTGCTCCTAAGCCTAGGTCGCTTGCATCGGTGTGAATAACAAACTCCCTGTTCAAATCGGGTAGCTGCAGCTGAGCCGTGTTGGCCAGCAACTTCGTGAGGCGACGCAGTGCGGCCTCTTGCTCTCGGCTCCAAGCCCAACGCTCACCATTCCTCAAGAGCTTCGTTAAAGGCGCCTGCACTGCCGCGCAATCTGGAATGAATTGGCGATAAAAATTCACCATCCCCAAAAAGCGCCTCAGCTCACCGACATTGTTCGGCGATGGATAGCTCACTATCGCTTCAAGCTTACCCTTATCCGGCAAAATGCGACCCTCGTCAAGCGTAAATCCCAATAATGTTATTCGGGTCGCCGCTATCTGAGCTTTGTTTGGGTTCAAAGTGATGCCCGCAGACCTCAGCCGTTCTAGAACGTCTCTTAAGTGGCGCAAGTGCTCTTCGAACGTTTTCGAGTAAACCACTATGTCGTCTAGATATGCGAGTGCGTGCTGCCACTTTGCATCTCCCAAAACACGGTCCATTAGCCTCTGATACGTAGCGGGAGCGCCCACCAAGCCAAACGACATTCTCCTGAATTGGAAAAGTCCTCTGTGGCACGTGAAAGCTGACTTCTCTTTATCCCGCTCGTCCATCTCAACCTGAAAATATCCGCGGCTAGCATCGAGCGTTGTGAAGTACTTCGCCCCGCCTAGATTGGATACTAACGATGAAATGGAGGGAAGAGGATACGCGTCCTTCTTCGTAACTTCATTCAGCCTGCGGTAGTCTACACAAAGGCGATACGTATCATCTTTCTTTGGAACTAGAACTACCGGGAAACCCCATGGGCTGTTTGACCTCTCAACTACGCCTGTTTCGATGAGTTCGTCCAAGGCGGCGTCTAGTGCTTTCCGCTTAGCTAAGCTGATTGGTCGGGGATTGCATTTCCAAGGGCGTGCATCACCCGTGTCAATTCTATGCTTAACCAGCGTAGTGCGGCCGGGACAGTCAGTAAACATCGCGTCATATTCGTACAACAGCGACGACAGCTGCGCTCGTTCCCCTTCCAGTAGGCTCTGTGCCTGTACCAAAAGCGGGTGCACTGCCCTTTCCTGCAGCGCAGCACATTGCTCCGGCGGGGCGTTTACTCGCTTTCTCGGCGCGCTTTCCTCCTCGCGTACTCGCGCCTCTCCCTGCGATTGGCATGCTTTTGTCAATGCGGAGGCCTTCGAGAAAAGCTTCAGCGCGTCTCCGTCGCGCTCTCGGTAACCACCGTTTGCAATGTCAATGACAATACCCGACTTAGCGAGGAAGTCTCGACCCAGGATTAGAGACATTGACAGCCCTGGAAGATGCACGAACCGTTGTCGCCTCACGCGTCTGTCCCAGCGGATCACTAGCCTAGCCGCGCCGCTCGATTGGGCTGTGCCCGTAGCTAGACGGAAGATGGTGTTGCTTTGCCTCAAGCGGATGTTGTTCTCGCGGAGATGGTGCAACACATCGTCACCGAATAAAGAAGCGCTTGCCCCAGTATCCAAAAGTGCTACGAACTTTTTCCGAGCTATCGTTAACTCGATTAGCGGCGCGGGCGAGTCTACGGCATCACCTGCGCGACAGACCGACGGTGCAAGTGATCCGAACGCATCGGTAGGATTACTAATCGCCGCGCGGGGTCCCATGTGAATCACCGGCGGCGCCGTCCGTTTCCCGAACCGCGCGTTTGCTCCTGACCCGGCGTGCGGTCGCATTCGCGAGCGATGTGCCCTGGCGCGCCGCACCGATAGCAAGGACCGCGGACACCACGCCGGTTCGCTCGTAACTCGCCTCGATCAGGTGGTCCTCGCTCTGGATTGCGCCGCTCGTTAGGCCTCGCGTCAACCACGTGCTCCTGCCTTGGAATGTCACGCGCAGGGGCGGCGTGGGCCGTACGGAGCGCGTAAGCGTAGGGGTCTAAAGCGCGGTTTGACAGCTCCCAACCGCGTGGCACGTGCTCATCAGCGAACGATGCTGATGCGTTACCCCTAAACGCTTCTGAAGTCACTGCGCCGCCGTTCCATGCACAGCGAGGCTCGATTGACTGCGCGGCGGGCGGAGGGGGGCGATACGAACGCGCTGCGAGGATGTCCCCTTGTATGCGCTTCGCCTCGGTGGCGAGCTCTTCGAGGTCTGCGAACCTGCATCCCCTGAAGTGCGCCGCGAAAGTCGGGTGCGCCTGTCGGGTAACACGCTCGACCTTTTCCGCGTTGGTGGCGTGAGGGTTCGCGAGACGATACAATTCGTCCATCGCCCGTACGTATTCCAGCAAGGATTCGTCCGGATGCTGGGTGCGCAGCTCCAACTCCCTCCGCAAACGCCACTCATAATTAGCCGGTAGGAATTCGCCGCGAAAGCTTTCGCGGAACTCTTCTACCGTACGGGCGCGATGTCCGGTTAGTCGGAACCACCGAGCCGCTTGCTCCGAGAGCGACACCGGGACCACGCGCTCGAGAAGTTCGGCATCAGAAAGACCCGTCGCCTGCTGATAATGGAGCAACCGGTCGAGATACTCGTTGGCGCTCTTGCAGTCGTGGTAACCCGTGTAGGTCGGAACGTCTACCTTGACACGTGGTCGCACATTTTGCACGGGGGCCTGCGCTGTGTTCTGCAGGGCGCTCGCGAGGCTCTGCATAACTGACAGCGCATTCTGTAAGAGTACCTCGCTCGAGGGCAAACTGTTGCCCGAAGACTCGCCTATAGTTGAGGCGCGTGTCGTAACTTGTGGCGGCGCCTCTCTGTTCGCGTCGCGAGATGCCGGAGCGCCATGCGGGCCGCTCTCCGTCGTAGGCCTACTCTCTGCTAACGCGGTCTCTGCACCCTCCTGATCATCCCGCGTGAAACGACCAAGCTCTACGCTGTCGGAAAGTCCTAACAGTACCCCCGCGTTAGCCAAAGGATCGCCACTCTGCGACGCGACATCAGACAACATTGACAAATCTTGGAATTCCGACATGCCTGTTATCCTACGTGTGGAAGAGCGCCGGTACTTGCTCGCGTCCACAGAACTAGCCGCGTTGCCAAATTCGTTACGTTGGGCGCCAGATGTAGGGGCTGGCCTATGTACGGCTGACGCAGAAGCCTATAGCTAATGTTTCAGCCGCACACAGTCGTTCCGTGCACGATTAACGTCCCCCAACCGTAGCTTGCCTCATTGCAGCTACTACTACGGGTTCGGGCGAATAAGGCAACTGGCCAGATCAACAACAAACACTTTATTGCCAAGCGTTAGCAATCGCGCGTCACTGTCGCGGGGAGATACTACAGATAACAAAGGTGTTGACGCTTACACCTCGGTCGTGGACGTCCTCGGCTCGCAGGAGGGGTTGCGGGTTCGTCCTCCTGGGATGGTCGCTGGTGTCAGAGGGCGCGAGCGACCGTTTGCCCGCTCGTTTTATTCCCCGACCCGATTTCCCTTTCCCTGACGAGAATGGTACCTTTCCTCGCTGAGGGAGAGGGGAACCTGTTCCTGGCGCCGGGAAAGGGGGGAATCGCACGCGCCGGCCGTGGGGGAAGGGGTCCCCGCAACCAGGCGCGTGCGCTGCCCTAAAAGGGAAAGGGAGGCTGGGCGCACCTGCTCCCCACACTTGACAGAGAAAAGCATGCTTGTCAAAAACGTTAGCTCCATGACATTCTCTGTAATAATTTTTAAAAGCATTTAGTCCAGCATGTGTACTTGAGAGGCACCATTAGATGTAAAGACTCTGAAGTTTTCAAACTGCTGCTACAAGAATTTCATGAGCAGGAAGCAACTTATAATTACTTGACATCACCTAAACTCCATGCCGAAAGTAAAAGAAACTAAAACTATGTAGCAAAGTCAACTCGAATTCATGCACTTAAATAAACGCATTTTCCCGACAGGTGCTTGGTTGCTGTCTTCACCAATTAGTCAAGCGACACTGCACTTCTGTCAGTCCAGTCAGGCTTGCAGAGAACTGTGATTAATCATATGTACTCATGCAAAATCAATACCTGCTCAAATAATGGCTCCCAATTCTTGTGCTTTCACATTGCCTTTAGGAAGCGCTGAAGAACCTTTGCGGAACTAGAAATCCCAAGGTTAGCAGATTCCAGAGTCGCACGAAAAGTTGCCCGATTAAGACATCTTCGAATGCGTGATTGACTTGTTCGGTGTAGCTCACTGCGGCTCCTGTTCTCTGCCCGCGACAACTTTCTGTTTTTATTTTTCCAGTGGTTGACACGCCAACCAAGCGAGATAACTGAGCGTGATTTAACTTCTAATATCGCTGAGCGAGGGGCGAGAAGGAGTGGAGGCAAGCGCTACGAACGTGTCAATCACATCGTGCGCTTCGCCTGATTTAAAATTCACAAAATACACAAAATAAGGATTAAGAAAAGGCATATAAATAAAAAAGTTCTTTACAGGGTTTACGAATTTTTTATTTGTAAAAACTTGTGAAAGCTATGGAGTCTCGTTGGCAAGCGAGCACCATGCTCTTGCAACACTGACACAGTAGACGCAGTCAAAACGCCCCCAGCCTATTTAACTACCTTGAAAACGATATCGCCAGCCGAATTATTATACATCAATTGTGTGGAGTCTCGATTCTGAAGAGTGCCACCACGCTCTTGAAGTGATCGTACATAGTAGACAAGGTCGAAACAAACCAAGCCAAACGGACATTTAACTACTTTTTGATCGACGATTTCGCCGGCCAAATTATTACAACATCAATCCTGATCAACACGCTAAGACATCCACAATATTAAACAACGCTCAACAACAGGAGAAACAAGGCGGTCTCGCAAACGCCCAACTCGCCACGTAGGCCCACTGCAGACTTCCCGCCCGCGGTGCCGTCCACGGCAGATCCACCACTGGAGACAACCGTCCGCGCTACCGCCCCACGCCAACTGAGACCAGCATATTTCTTGCGCGCCGCCACCAAGGCGTGCCGCCAGGCGTCGCTGCTGGCCCTACCAACCTAACCATGATGACGATAGCGGTGATCAACGCTCGCGAACACAACACCACCTACTGCGCGATAGTTGCGACCCATGAATGCAGCTTCGGCGCGAGACACGTGCGCCATTAAGCACTAACAACTTTTACAGGGGCTGTTGGCACTCCACAATTGTGATCAACACGCTAAAATAACCTTACACAATATTATGATACCCTCAACAACATAACATACACAAGGTGGAGATTGCTTGACTCACCCCGAGGGCCCCCGGCAGACAGCCTGCGGTTCCATTCACCGGGAACACACGGCAAGAGACGACCGTTCGCGCCAAATGCCAAGCGCAAAATAGCCTCGCTCAACTTTCTCGTGCCGTCACCAGGGCTTGCTTCCAGGGGTCACCCCCGGCGCTACCGATTTAATCATGATCATGGTAATGGTGATCAACGCTCTCGAACACAATGCCACCTACCGCTCAATAGTTGTGAACCTGAAATATGGCTTGTGCGTGAGACACGTGCGCCACGTGGTGCAAACATTTTACAGGGGGTGTCAGTACCCCCACAGTCAATGAATCTACTTCACTCTGTTCAACCTGATCTTGGGATGCCCGGCAACTGCTGAGAGCGTGCGTGCCTGTTCCTTGAAACCGAAACTAGCGCCAAGTTTTCGGGGCCTGAATGGCACAAAACTACTGCATTTACTTGAATAATGAACGCACTCGCATAATAAACGCACCCCAACTTCAGTCGCCAAAATTGGGATTTTTTTCCCCTGCGTAATAAACCAAACCCCCCCCACCCCCCCCTATGTTCATGTTCACCCATTGTAGTCCCTCTAACTTACTTTGCCACTTCGGCTTGGCCTGGATTGGATTGAATCTCCGTGCAATAGTACGCTTGATGCTTAAGAGATAGCGCCAGATGGCGTGCGCTATCATCATCAGTGGCTGGAACGAGCAGACGACATTATTGCGGCAGTTTTCGGGGGTGCGATAATTACAGGAGAAAAAAAAAAACCTATTTTTCTTGGGAGATGTGGGAAATGCGAGAATTATGCGAGTGTGAGGATTACGCGAGTAAATACGGCAACACCTCTCTGCAGTTTGGTTAAACTCAATCACAGACAAATAATTGCCTGTAAGTAGTTGTTGAATACTTATGAATTTGGTGTTCCAGCCCACATTGCTCGCAATAGCACGTCTTGACTACAGTATAAGCCGCTTATAACGCAAGTCGCGGGAGTCTCGAATATCTGCACTATAAGCTGTACTGCACTATAACCGAAACATCCTTTTTCAAGGGCCGCAATTGCACGAAACGTGTTGAACATGCAGCTTCGCGTGTCCGAAAAGTGAAATGTGTGACGCGTGCTTGCTAACATTTAAATTTCTGAATGTTAAAAGAATTTAACGTCCAAAGACACGCGTTGCCAATGAAATGAACGCGGAAGAATGGGGGGGTCTTGAAGCACCTTGAAGCACCAAATCGAAGCACCATCGCTGAAATTCGTAGACTACTAGACCACCTCAATTATGCCCATTATATAGAAACTATGTCGAACCACATCCAGAATCAGACGCGTTGAAAGATGCCAATCATTCGATTTCATGGGCGCACACCCGATTTAAGAGGGCAGACTCCTTTTATACACTTTTTCCTTATTCCTTCAGTGCTCTTGATGAAACTGCACAGGCTTGTGCAGTTTTTTCTGCTGATTTCAAATGTGCAATTACTTTTTCTGTAACTCATCTCATTCCCAAGATAATGCAAGTTCTACCCCCATTTTATAAGGCCTCGTTAGAAAAAAGTGCCGAATTAAAAGCAACATTTAAGATATGGCTACATAGAATAATGATGGAAGATTGAAATATCGGAAGTAGTTTATTTTATTTGACTTTTTTAGTTATTTTATGGCAGATTGAATTTCACACTCTGAAAAAGCAGTTGGCATGCTATTACAAATTTGATAAATAATTAATTGAAAAGGCTTGTTTTCTAAATTCCATTTCCATACTTCCATTCTACACACATACAGGTTTTTATAGCAAAAAGATTTATTGTTCTAGCTGCCATAGCTGCCGAGATATTGAAGCCTTAAATTGAACAGAGTCATAAATTCACATTTTGAGAAAAATGGCAAAAATAGATAACACACGCTTTATACACAAAAAACAATAAGAAAATGCATATGTCACAAAGTAGATACTAATATCCACCAGGAACATAGTCTGACTGGTGCTTAGCACTGCAGTGGCGCTTCTTTAGTGCTTGCTGGAGCTTTTCACACGAGGCATGCTTGCGGTTTGAGTCGGCCACTCGTCACCTGTCCTTCTCGGTCAGTCGTCTGATGCTTGGGAGGCTGGGGTTGAGTTTGAGTTCGTCGAGGATGCCTGTTGACGTTCTCAAGTTGCCGCTGTTGAATTTTATTACTGCCTCCGCAACTGCAGCTTCAACCGCAAACAGTGAAGCATGGCGCTGCTTAGGTGCCAAAGCCCAGATCATAGAATGAAGGCTTTCATTGCTATTCTGGATTTTACCTCTTTGGCGCCTTTCTAGAAGCCCTCTATCAGACAGGCGCTCATATACTGGCAGAAGAACCTTGCACACATGTTGAGGCAAATAGTAATGGTGCCTCGGAGCTGGCTCCCCTTTGGCAGCAGCTGCGTTCTGCCTGCACCAAGAGTCTGGGCCTGTGGGACACAGGCTGTGATTCGTCTCATTATCATTAGCAGTGATGTGATAGTAAGTCGCCATCACAGCTCTGTGCATGGCGTCAACATCTCCTTTGTGAGATTTAAGCGCCCAGCCGTAATAAGAACTCAACTTTGTGATGAGGTCCCCGGTGAGCTTTCCCCTTCCTCCAAGGGTTTCACAGTCACCCCCTTTTTGTCTTGCTACTAAATTGCGTGGGGGAGTGCCCATACGCTTTTGGACGTAATTGACACAGTCCTCCTTCTGTACTTTTATGAAGCCGTAGACATCCGCTTCTTGCAAAGCTAGAAAGGTGTGGCTGTCACCATCTGACAAGATTGTCGTGTATTTCAGGCCATTTTTTTTAGGGACCTCTCAAAGAGGAGCACTGCTGCCTGAACTTCCATTTTGCCAGCTTTTTTTGTACTATTTTTTTGTCACCTGTGGGTGTCCTGCCAAGCCTGATATGCCGGGTCGTCTTCCTTCGATCCATGCTCACACCCGGCACAATAGTACTCAAAACCACGTAGTCCAGCAGTAGGCCAGTGAAGAGCTCGATCACTGCACCCATGCATATGTGGGCCGAGTGCCCGCGCGTCATCTAGGAGCCGCCGTACGAGACTGCAATACTGTCGGCATAATCAATATGCAACTCCTTGTACAGCTCGCGAACTGCATTCGCGCACTCGCCCATCACTTTTCGGCCGCGCGATTAGCTGCAGGTGTCAATTTTCGCTTCACATATGTGTGCCACATTTTTTTGGGAATTTCGCGATGAGATATATTCATGGTCAAAAATATATCATTCATAGCCGCTTGACGGTTCCCTGTAGGCTGCATGGCTCGAGCGGCGAGAATATTGATGGTGAACGAATTCACTTTTAGATGCGGAAGCATCTTATACTCGCGCCTTGTAGTGCGCCGTCCGTGCCGTCCGCACCGCTTCTCAAACATTCGACAGCTGACGCGCGCGCATGCGCCGTCGCGCCGTCGCCCACCATCTGTGCCGCGCGCGCTTCTCCTTCGAGAACATTCGACAGCTGACAGCGCATGCGCCGTCGCGCCGTCGCCATCTGTGCCGCGCGCGCGCTTCTCCTTCGAGAACATTCGACAGCTGACAGCGCATGCGCCGTCGCGCTGTATATATACTCAAGGTCGGCGCTCGCTCGCTCAGTTGCCGCTCGTCCGTTGGTTTGTACGGCGCGTCGACGTCCGAAGTCGCCGTGAAATGAATGCCGACGAATCCACAAACACAATGATCGACGTCCCTTCGACCAGCGCTGCCCTTTCGCATACGTGTGTACGTGTTCACTCATTTAACACCCCCTCCTACAACCACGTTAACCAATTTAGCCATCGACCCAAGTAAGTCGCAATTTAACACCCCATTTCACAACCACGTTAACCAATTTAGCCATCGACCCAAGTAAGTCGCACTTTAACACCCCGTTAACCAATTATATGCTCCGCATCCTCCTCAGTGTTCCCCCGAGGGAAGCTGCGGGCAATTTTTTTTTGTGCGCCATCCACTCGCGGAGGTATGAAGCGTGGAAACTTGGGCAAGTTGGTAGGACATAACTGAATGCAGTGCATTACTGAATGCATTCAGTTATGCACTCGCGGAGAGCTCCACGCTTGTGCGATGTCGCCACAATTCACGCAACACGCACACATCTTCACGGCAAGGCCGTATTGCCTCTCTTGTCTGTGAATACTGACGCTTCTGTAGCAAATTTTACATCTCATGGCATCGAGCAGTTGACTGATGCAGCCAAGATCGGCGATCAAAAAACTTGTCTCCTCTTCGCTTTGCTGCGGGGGAGCGGCGCCGGCCGGTGCGTCGTTCCTCAAAGACTCAAATTTTCCCTTCGACGCGGCCATCGATGCCAGTTCCTGCAGCCTCGAATCGGCCTTAGTACGCTTTACCTGCAGCTCCGATTTCGTTAGCAAGGCTGTGTCACGGCGGATGCGGCCGCTGCTTTGCGAAGCGTCGATGGCCGGCGGACCCACTAGGCCTAACTCCCCGTCGACTATCTCGGACGCCTCAGCGATTCCTTCGCCTTCGGTGGACGCGGACGAGATGGCGGTCGTGGAGTCTCTATGTGCGCAATGTTCATCTGCACGTTCCGATGATGGATGTGCCGGCAATGCGTCAGATTCGGGAACATCGCAGGCTGGGGAGGCCATCAAGCTTGCGTCGGTGGCATCGGCGGGCGACCCATCCCGTTCTTCATTGACGCTACTCGCCAAAAGATGCGCCTTGAAGTTGTTCGCCTGAGCCTTTCATCTTTTTTTACCGAACTTATGATGGGTGTGAAACTTTCGTGATGATCCCGGCATTGCAGCAACTTCGATCGCGAGCACGCTGTCAAAGCACAGGTGATATGGCGGCACAACACGTTCACGCGTTCTTGACGCGCCGAGCAGACGATGCGAGCCCAATCAGCCAATGAAGTAGCCACCTCATGGTCACGTGCACTCAACCAATAGCGTTGCGTACATTGCTTTTTTTCGGTCAACCAATGAGCGCAGCGAGGTTGTTTGAGCGGGAATCGAAAGATGGAGAAATTTGCTTTCAAACGAGACTAAGATCGTGGCTATGCCTTTCGGTAAGCGGTAGCTCTGCGTCGCGCAAAAAGTGGTGTTTTTTCGTTAAATTCTGCGCAAATCGAGCTCGCGAGTCCTCCCTGTAGTGATATAACAAGTAAATTATCGCTTTCTGGAGTCTGAAAATCGGCAGGCAGGTGTAAAAATGCTGCAGAATTCAAAAATGCCATTGAAAAAACAGTTTTTTTTCGTGATTTTTCGGTCCTAAAGACCCGTCAATCCCCTTAAGACATCGCAATCGAATTGCGAACCACTATTTGAGCTCTACAGGTGCTGCCCTCATTTTCATTGAAAGTGTGGCCACTGCAAAGAGTTTCGTTGATTTGGTACCAAACCGCACTTAGATTCACGCGACCGCTACTGATTGAAGCGCAACCAGCGCCGATTAGGCCTAGCTTGCCGTTTGGTATGTTGTCGCGAAACGTTTGTCTAAAACATGAAGATTCGGTGTCAAAAAGATCGCTCTAGTAGTGAACCAAGAACAGCGTGCATGATACCAAGTTCGCGTTCGTGGTCGGCAAATCAGCGACGACAACTCACCAAGCTTACGTACGACAACGCACTGGCAGCAAGAGTGAAAGCTCGCATCATAAAACCATAAAAGGTTTTCAATTTACGGACAAGGAAGCAAACATTATATTTGTTGCAAGCTCGATAACGACGTCTTTCCCGACAGGAAACTCTTAAGCGCAGGCAGTTGGTTAGGATGGGATCGAACGTGCCACATTGAGTGGCGCGTGGCCACGCTAGCGACGTAGTACGCTGTAGCCACGTCGGTGCCGGTGCAAAGGCTTATCATTCACCGAGGCAACTGTCCCCCTCCCTTACTCGTCGAGCCTGTGCAGTGTCCTGTGGTCTTTTTTTCATTTTCTTTTTCTTTCCTCCGCCCTTCGTTCGTTCACTCCGTGTCCCCACCTCCTCCCATGGCAGGGCTAGACTGCACCCGAGAGTGTTTCGCACAGGTGCAGTCTAGCCCGGTCGTACTCCTCCGTGACGACCTCGTTGTTTGCTCCCTAGCGGTGCACCCAGCGCGCTTCCTTTCAGAAGCGCACTCGCTACCGCATTTGTCGCAATTTCCGGCAACCGCATTATAACCGGTCTTTCATCTTGGGGGACTGCACAATAAGCGGTATGCATATACATGGGGTTCTATGGGAGGGTAAATGGGAGTATAAAAAGGCCGCATTGTGAGTGGTTCTGCACTATAAGCGGTTATGTTATAAGTGGTCTACACTGTATGTATTGGAATGTGGTAACTCGCATGCTGCTTAACTGCTTTATCTTGTTCACACCTGCTCGGTAATAACTACACTCTTTGCATCATTCATTTTGAATATCATGTAACGAGATACATGCAGGTGTTTTCAGACATGTATTTAGGGTATAATAATAGTCAAAATGGGGTGACACATCTTTTTCGTTTGGTGTTCTTAAGGCACCACGAGTAGCAGGCAGCGGAACAGTGGGGGCACTCGACGTACACGCTTTTCTCATGGTCCTTCACATGTCCGTGGGGGGGGGGGGGGGTGTTCTGGGATTGCTTTGAAATGATTGATTATACTGTGGTTTTGCATGGTCCACTCAAAGTGGCATAATTGCGGCTCTACTGTATCAGTCGGAAGCGGTGAATTTCATGCGTTCCTGGAAATGTTCGTTCCATGTGTGCTTTACTCTAGTACATTGGTTGAAGTGTGAGGAAATATTAGGGCCGTACTGAGCTGTTTGTCTTCATTGTGGCTGCAGGAGACTGCTCTCACACTGGCCTGCTGTGGGGGCTTTCTGGAAGTAGCAGACTTCCTGCTCAAGGCAGGTGCCCAGCTGGAGCTGGGTGCCAGCACTCCGCTCATGGAGGCTGCCCAGGAGGGACACCTGGAACTTCTTCGGTACCTCATTAACGCTGGTAAGCAAGGTTGCATCAGTTGAGTTGTGGCCAGACCGTTCCCCCAAATCTAATGCCCCTGACACACGGGCACCCTGAAGTCCTTTAGACAAGGGGACATCTTTCGGAAAGGCGTTCAGGTGCAGTGACACACGACAAAGGAGTAACTCCTTACCGGCAAAGATCCTTTTCGCAAAAGCAGATCCCGCATCTACTTTTCTGGCAGGAAGGGAGTACTCTCGCATACAGTGTGCATAATTTATCAATAGAAGAAAACGTGTCGCAACACTGCGGTGCCCTGTCAGTATTTTTTTGCGCTGAGAAAATGTTTTCATTTTTAGCAGCAGTGCGATTTGTTGAAAAGTGAAGGGCTATAGTCTGTCCATACTCTCAAACGCCTGCATTACGTCACTAGCGCGATCATGTTAGGGTTGGCAGCGGCAGTTGCTGTGTCGGTGACGTAGTATCTTGTAACAGTGGAGTCGGCTCAGTCGGTGAAGAAAAAACAGCGCGTCCAGTGGACTGAAAAGGAGACCTGAGCGTTGATAAAGCTATGGGAGGACCATTTGGACGCCTTGCAAGGGTAAAAGCACAACGGTGCAGTGTACCAGGCGATTGCCGAGAGCCTCACCGACGCCGGTATTCCCCGTACACGGGCGCGAATTCACAGCAAAATTGCCTTCACAGCGTTTAGCTCATCTTCGATGGAGCCGAGGGCGACAAGAGTCAGGCCCTCCTCAACTGTTGCTTTATCTCTGTCTCTGCGATGAGACATCGCAGGACCACGATGAAACGCCGCACGCCGTCACTGACCCAGCTGGACGCAGCCATGTAAAAAGCACGACAAAACACAAAAACAGCAACACAACGACTGTTCATAGTTGCCAAACGAACTTAAGTTGATGCGAAAAACGCAAATAAAGCGAAAGAAAATTACAGGTATGCGCATTATAAGCCACCAGACAATAAAAAAAAAAAACGGTTATATGCTCCTGCGTCGTTGAATGTGATGTACATGCGCAGATTCTTTTTTAATATTTCCAATCTTGCTGCTTCCACAAACAGCGCCATTTTTTCTGCAGCGTTCTTCTGAGGCACCGCCTAAAGCAGTAGTCCGGTGCCGTGTGTCACTCCTTTCTGCCAATGCGCCACTCCTTTCTGCCAATGCGCCACTCCTTTCTGCCAATGCGCCACTCCTTTCTGTCCGGTGCCGTGTGTCACTCCTTTCTGCCAAGCGCCACTCCTTTCTGCCAATGGTCCCCTTAGGCGACAAAAGGGGTTTACTTCAAAGTACTTTACTTTTGCCCATGTGTCACGGGTATAAAGCTAGCTGTTCAGGGAGGCAGTCTGTCAGTGTATGAACTATCCTTTGGAAATGCCTGTACTTATTTTATTATAGTAAAGCCTCATTAATTTGAACACTGCTATTTTTTTCTTAGCCCTTTTTTTGTAAATATCAACATCTACCTCATCACGAAACTATTTGAAATAAAGTTTACAACAAGCCGTCACAGCCTTCAAGTGTCACGGGAGCGCTCAAAATAGCTCAACTTAGTGAGATCTCAGTTTCTCTACCGCTTGACAGAGCTCCACCATTTTGGTGTTGTTTTGTTTGTGAAGTCTTGCACTTTCTTATCCGGCCACCCGCGGCGATGAAAGCAGCGCAGGAGAAGAGCAAGCTCCTCATGATTGGAGGGCTCGCGAGAGCTTTGAAGTTTTCCGCGGCAGAGATTGGCCGATGCGCGCGATGACGTAATATTCTTGCACATAAAGCAGCTCTCCGCCGTCTGCTATTACTCCGTCCCCGGCATTTTCTTAGTGTTTCGCTCGCTATCGTCTATCGTTGCAGCCGTTCACATAATCTCGCATGTCAACCGTTTTTACGAAATGATTTTCAAACGTCTTCACCAGACAATTTTCTACTGTCTTTGCGAGACCGTTGTTGCATTCGCTCCTGATGCATCCAACGAAAAGGAAGATGCAACAAGTGTTTGGTGCAAGGAAGTGATCTAGGAAGGTTGCCGGCACGGCGGGGCTCTCCGCTCGCATGTGCGCAAACGGTGATCGTGCCGACATTACATGTGGAGCAGCTTCTTCATCTACGCAAGAGTGGTTACATCGATGTGCCTAGACACGGGACTCCTGCTCCATCGGTGCAAAAATTTGACGTTGCAAGTGCGCGTGGTATGTCATGGACAGGGGCTTCCACATCCTCTCTTTCATTGGCCTCCCAGAATGCGATCGTGTCGTCAGCTGTGCACTTGCGAACATGCTTTCTGACGTGCGAAGAGAAAGAGGCGGCGAATCAAGAACGAGCTGCTGTTCAAAGAGAACTCGGCGCTATGCCAGCGACGGAGCGGGAATTTCAGGCAATGGAGCGTGACCTCGCCATTCCATGGGCAGCTGAAAAAAATTCACTGCGCTTGAAAAAGGCTAAGGCACCCTTAGAGAAGACGGAAAGGTGGCCAAGGAAGGGAGTGCCAAAGGACACCTCCAGTTATGCTGCAGGGTTGTTTTAGATTTGCACGTGCCCAAAACATTCAAATGTCGTTTTCTCAAAATGACTTTTTTTGGCTAATGAGGCTGCTGGTTCCAGCCGTATCTGAGGAACCACTCATCCTATTTTATAAGCCCTCTTTTATTATCGATGTAACTAATTTCTGAGGTGGAGACAAACCCATTTTTTAAATATATTGAGTGTTATTTATGATACCTAATCAAAACTTTATTAATAACATCCCAATCACGAACACTAAATTTGATAGTCTGCTACCACATTTCCATAAGAAAATTTTAAAAAAAAGCTCTGTTATGTTACCCCCTGAGGTATCAATCTGAGAATCATCATTGTTAATTTCCCTGTTCCAGCATCGTTAGAAAGTTCTCCAGGCCTGGAATAAGAGAACCATGTGCACTATTCTGACATACTGCCGAAACTGGAGAACCGGTGAACCTAATTTCATGAGATTTTGTAGTAGTTCAAATGCATTTGCTATTAGTCTATCATGAATATTTCATTGAGATATTTTTATAAACAAAGTTGGTATCTGATGGTAGCCTCCCTCCTTAAATTGGTGAAGCCAACCAGTGTTGTCGGTGAGGTTGTCTTCACCGAATGCACCGGCGAACGATTTGGCCTTGGCCATCAGTATTGGGCCATCCACCGGAATGTTCTTCGCGCGCACTTCTAAAAACCAGGCATAAGGTGCCTTTTCTACAATTCCGTAGGCAGGAGGGTGCATATAACAGGCTCCCAACGTTCGTTGCTTTGCCGTCTTTGCCTTGATAGCTGCCTTGTTTTTTAACAAGGTACTCGGAGTGCTATGTTGTTATCCCGAAGTCGACCGCAACGGTCGAACATCTCTCGCACGCCTTAACATGCTGAATAGCCTTCAACTTCGTCGCAAAGTTAAGGTCTTGCACATTTTGATGCTGCCCATAGCTACACGAGAACAATTCAAGGAGTCCGCAGCGGCTTTGCACACCATGCACGCTACGCAACAACGGGAGCAACAGCAAAAGACGAGAGCTGTGGTTGGCTGACCAAAACTCTTAAAACAGCAAGAAAAAATAAAAGGCGTAAGAAGGAAGTCGGCTCCTTCGTTTCTGCTCTCCGAGCTGATGGGTATGCAGAGAAAGCCTGAGAGAGAAAGGAAAAAAAAAGAAAGGAAAGCCATTCCAAAAGTTAGACGGTATTTTTACCTGCTTTTGGATGAATCGAATGCCGCATGGACTGGAAGGTGTGCTTCGGCACTCGCCGCGCCCCACATCTCCGCAGCGTGGGGCGTGGCTCCGCACCCGAGTTGGACAGTGCGCTTTGGCACTCGCAGCAGCACCCAGCGACCTCCGTGCAGCACCACGCCTCCGCCAAAACACAGAACACTTGAAAAAGGGTAAGGGCGAGAGGGCTCAAACTGCACAATCTCTAACTTGCTGAACAATTTTTTTTTTCGTTTCTCTTTGTCTCATTCTTTCTCCGCATACCCGTCGGCTCGGAGAGCAGGCACGAAGGAGTCGCCGTCCTCCTCTTTTCACCTTTTATTTAATTTTTGTTCCTGCTTTTTGCTGTTGCCTTCGCAGGTGTCCATCGCCTCGCGAACGCTTAGTTGCTTCTGCTGTCGCGTCACCTACGTACATAGCTCGGCATACTCACTCATGAGTACACTCATTCACACTTATTCATACTCATTTGAATGTGGTGAGTGTGAGTATGAGTGAGTACTGATGAGTATGAGTGGGAGTGAGTAGAACGTGAGTGAGTACTTATGAGTATGAGTAGGAGTGAGAATGGACGTGAATGAGTACTTTCAATGTGAGTAGAAGTGAGTATGAACGTGAGTGGGTGCTCATGAGTGTCAGTAGGAGTGAGTATGAATGTGAATGAGTATTCTGAGTGTGAATAGGAGTGAGTATGAACGTGACTACTCTGAGTGTAAGTATAAGTGAGTATGAATGTGAGTGAGTACTCTGAGCCTGAGTAGAATTGAGTGTGAACGTGAGTGAGTATTGTGAGTGTGACTAAGAGTGAGTATGAACGTGAGTGAGTACTCATGAGTGTGAGTAGATGTGAATTTGAACGTGATGAGTACTCATCAGTGTGAGTATCCGTGAGTATGAACGTGAGTGAGTATTCATCAGTGTTAGTAGGAATGTGTGAGAGCTTGTGAGAGTAGGAGTGAGTATGAACGTGAGTGAGTACTCAGAGTGTGAGAAGGAGAGAGTATGAACGTGAGTGAGTAGGAGTTTGAACATGAGTGAGTACTGATGAGTGTGAGTATTCGTTAGTATGAACGTGAGTGAGTATTCATGAGTGTGATTAGGAGTGAGTGAGAGCTCATGAATCTGAGTAGGAGTAAGTACAAACGTGGGTGAATACTCATGAGTGTGAGTAGACTTGACTGCGAAGGTGAGTGAGTTGCTGTGAGTGTGAGTAGCAACGATTGGGAACATGAGTGGGTTACTATGAGTGTGATAAATATTTGTAACCATCGCAACGGCGTCCTCAATATGTTGTAAATAACGGGCACTGTGGCATGCAAGCTTACTGTACGTAAAAGCCTTCAGTTAATTTGGAAACTGGGGGAGCCATCCTACATCAGATTGGGGGGGGGGGGGGGGGCGAGGTGATCGTGCAAAACTCGAGTTGAGGGTAGCCGTCTATTTTATTGTAACTGGAATTTTCTAGGCTGAATAACTTTGAACTGCCTGTCCCTATAACTACCGTTCTTGCTGCACTTACCTCTTGCGTCTTCAGTCTACGCAACCCGCTGATAACACATGTAAAACAACAAGGTCTTGAGAAGCCCCTTAACAAAAATATCCGCGCGAGCCGGTTCAGAAAAAAGAAATGCACTGCGCAAGCGACAAAAAAAGAAACAACGCTGAAATGGCCCGCGAGAGAAAGCACATTGTGTGCGCGACGCACATTGTGTGCAGCGATTTTGAAGTTTCTATCTCTGAGTTATCCCTCAAGTGAAGGTTGCTTTGAACGAAAACCTTAAGTGATCTCAAGATCTCTCAAGCGCGAAGCTGTGTGCACACTTCGCTTTCTCAGTGCCCCATTAAGAAAAAAAAAAAGGAAAGCTTGGCGGACGGTTGAGCTTCGCCGCCAATAGTATAGTATGCGATAGCGTAATCGGACCCTGTTCGCATCGCCGTTTCAATCTCTACCCTCCCTTCAGTTTTCGGCGGCTTATTATGCCTTCAACAGTGCAGACACAATGTGCAATAAGCACCCAATCGCCCTTGATAATTTATTCTATTATTCACATAATGCGGGCTAATACAAAAACACACATAACGCAACTAGTTAATTATCCTTTTATTCGGCTGTCTGCGATAACCCTGCGTACGCACACTGCCAATGAACGTTAACCACGTCTGCAGATCCATAAATAAGGCCCCCTGCAATCGTCAGTGCCGGCATGGAGCCAAAAAAGTCTCCGCGTGAGCGCGACCCACAGAGGAAGGAAAACATCTCCGAAGATGCGCACAATTTCTCGAATGCAAACTGCTGCACGCAACGCATTCCATCTGAAGGCGATGCAGAGAGGGGAGGCGCCGTCTCCACGGTCGCGCCGAGCCACAGAACACCTACCAGTGGCCAGGTGGCCGCAGCGCCGACGTGGTGGCGAGGCCCCGGCGCCCGCCTGTCCCACTAGTGCAGTCAGAAGTGGCTAGGGGCAGTGGAACGAACGAAGCGGTCGAGCCGGATGGCATGGCAACGTCTTGGGTTCTGGCGGGTAATCATAGCGGCGGCTGTGTAGTATACTGAAGCTGTCGAGAGCGTCTCTATTTCGCGTGTGTGCGTCATAGCCTACGAAAGCGTGTTTTGAGTGCTTGTAACACATTACTGAGATTCTAAACGATGTCTCAGCGTCTCCTACGTGTCATGGCACACAAATGAATGTGCAGGTGCGTCGTAATCGCGCTGAGTCATTGCCTGTTTGTGGAACCTACCGACGCTTAAAGAAAGAGACTATTGTTCAGCTCAATTGTTTGTGAGTAACCTGAGTACACATAACGCTACCTCAATGTTAATATTCATCATCGGCCTGACAACGTCCACTGCAGGACAAAGGCCTCTCCCATGATCCGCCACTCAACTCGGTCCTGTGCTTGCTGCTGCCATTATGTACCCGCGAACTTCATAATCTCATCTGCCCACCTAATTTACTGTCTCCCCCTAACCCGTTTGCTTTCTCTGGAAATCTGGTCAGTTATGCTTAATGACCAGCTGTTATCCTGCCTACGCACTACATGCCCGGCCCATGACCATTTCTTCTTCTTGATTTCAACTATGATATCCTTAACCCCGGTTTATTCCCTGATCCACTCTGCTCTCTTCTTGATTCTTAAGGTTACAACTACTATTTTCCTTTCCATCGCTCTCTGCGTCGTCCTCAATTTAAGCTGAGCCCTCTTTGTAAGCCTCCAGGTTTCTGCTCAGTAGGTAAGTACCGGCAAGATGCAGCTGTTATATACCTTCGTCTTGAGGGAATAGCCACAATCTACCAGCCATGAGCTGAGAATGCTTGCCGAATCTTTTCCATCCCACTCTTATTCTTCTAGTTACTTCAGTCTCGTGGCTCGGGTCCACAGGTACTACCTGTCCTAAGTAGACGTATATACCTTTTCCAACTTCAAGTGCACTGCCACCTATCTCGAAGCGCTGTTTTCTTTCGAGGTTGTTGTTCATTACTTCAGTTTTCTGCCGGTCATTTTGTAGATTCCAAGAGAAGAAAAGCAGGAAAAGGGGAGACAAAGTTTGGTGGGCAGGTGAGATTAGGAAGTTTGCGGGTATGAAGTGGCAACAGCAAGCAAAGGAACGAGTTTACTGGCGGAACAGGGGAGAGGCCTTTGTCCTGCGGTGGTGATGATGAGTATGTGAATGTAAAAGTACGTGGGTGAGTGTGCCTGAGTATGGGTAGGCGTAAGTATGAAGGTGAATTCTTATGTGAGTGCGGAGGTGAGTGAGGGCCTATGATCTTGAGCAGGCGTGAGTATGAAGGTGACTAAATATGAGTCTTAATTGAGGTGCACGAAAAATTGAAGTACAAAAAGGAGACAGCTGGACACGGCGCGCTGTCTCGAGGTGTCTTCCTTTTGTACTTCAATTTCTCGCGCATCTCAGTTAAAATGAATTACCAACTTGCCCAGCAGTCCGTGTTTCTGTAAAAGTGTGAGTAGTCGTGAGTATGAACGTGAGCCATGAACAATGAGTGTGAGTAGGCGTGAGTATGAACGTGGGTGAGGGCCAATGAGTGCTAGCTGGCGTGAGTATGAACGTGAGTGAGTACTCACAAGTGTGAGTAGTCGTGAGTATGAAATAAGTACTCATCTGTGTGAGTAGTCGTATGAACGTGAGTGGGGGCCTAGAGTGTGAGTTGGCGTAAGTTTGAACGCGAGTGAGTACTCATGAGTGTGAGTAGGAGTGAGTATGAACATGAGTGAGTACTCTTAGTATGAGTAAAAGTGAGTATGGACGTGAGTGAGTACTCATGAGTATGAGTAAGAGTGAGTATGAATGTGAATGAGTACTTTCAGTGTGAGTAGAAGTGAATTTGTACGTGAGCGAGTACTCCGAGTGTGACAAGGAGGGAGTATGAACGTTAGTGAGTACTCATGAGTGCGAGTAGGCGTGAGTATGAACGTGAGTGAGGGCCTATGAGTGGGTGTAGACGTGAGTATGAACGTGAGTGAGGGTGAAGGCTGAAAAAATTGGGGTGAGTGAGTATGAGTGAGTAGTCTCTCAATGTGCCGACCTATGCCTACGTACCACTGCACGTGCAGCATTTCTCTTTTGTGTGCATTGTGTGCAAAGACATTGTGGACTCCTTGAATTGTCGCCTTCTCGTGTAGCTATGGCCAGCGTCAGGAAGCGCAAGACCCCTGACTTTGCGAGGAAGTTAGTTAAAAGCTATTCAGCGTGTTGAGGCGGGCGAGAAATGTTCCAGTGTCGGTGGACGACTTCGGGATTCCTCGGAGCATTCCGAGTACCTTGTTGAAAAACAAGGCAGATATCAAGGCAGAGGTGGCGGAGCAGCGTATGTCAGGAGCCTGCCATGTGCGCGCTTCTGCCCACGGGAATGTAGAAAAGGCACTCTATACTAGAGGTGCTCAGGGCCCTGACCCAGTGCCGTCAGGCAGTCCGGCTGTGCCCTGCTCTCGGTCGTCGCCGAAAAGCCCTGCTGCCTTTTTCCACGATGGCTCTTGCGCAAGGCCAGCTGACAGCAGCTATATGCTGCCGGCCAATTCTAGGGCGCCTCGCAGCCAATTCTGGTTCGGCCTTTCTGATCCCCGGTGAGGCCCGGCTTATCAGTAGGGTTCCCCTGTCTTCATCGAGACATTCGGGGCCTCCAAACCACCACCGAGGCGATGTTCATCGGACTCCCGGCTAATCAAAAGCAGCAACAAGCTATCAGAGAGCCCCCTTCCGTGCCTCTGACCTCGCACTCTGGCATCGCACCCAGCGGACATTGTCACGCTCTTTCGCCCCTCCGCCCGGTGGACGCTATCCCTTCCAAGCACCACGAACACTAGTCCTACTTTCCTGTGCTCCCTTTCGCAATTATTTTTATAGTGTCATGTGTTTATTTTGTTAATAATGTTTTTTTTCCCTTTCATAATTTTTTTAGCAGCAGTTACAGGGCTGGACTGAAGTTGGCTGTCGCTCATAGCAGTGTCATTTTTAACAGCATGGGTGACGCCCGGCTGCTTTTGCGGACCGGTGAAGGGCAAATTTAGGAGAGGGGGATGTGGGAATGGAGGCTAGCCCGCTGCTTTTGTGTGGGCATTGCCGCCTTTTCTGCCGTTTTCATGTCCTGACATGACTCCTCTCCTCCGCTGTCTGCCGCGCTGGGAGAGCAAGGAGTGACGTTTAAGGGGGCAGACTGGTCTTAGACATTTTTTGTTTATTTCTTCAGTGATCTTGATCAAACTGCACAGGGTTAGGCAGTTTTTTCTGCTGATTTCAAATATTTAATTAGTTTTCTTGTAACTCACCTTGTTCCTGAGATAACTTAAGTTCACCCCCTATTGTTTAAGGCCACCATAGAAAAAAAAGTGCTTAATTAGAAGTGAAAGTATGGAAGAGTTTTTGTTTTTAGGCCTTTATTGGTTAGTTTACAGCAAAATGAACTATCCATTTTCAAAAGCAGTTGGAATTGTGTTGCAATTTCAAATAAAAGGCATGCACTGTGAATTCTGCTCCCATACTTGCATTCTACACACATACAGGTTTCCACTGCAAAAAGAAATATTGTTGTACCTTCCCAAGCTGCAGAGATATTGAGGCCTCAAAATTGAGTAGTCGCAAATTTACTTTTTTGAGAAAGATGAAAAAAATTGAAAGCACACAGTTTCTTCAAAAAGCAACAATCATGGTGCGCATGTTTTGCAATCCTCATAAAGGCGCTCATAAATTGGTAGTAGAGCTTTAGACAGAAGTGCTGGCAAATTATAAACAAGCCTCAAAGTCAGTTCCCCATTTTTTTTGCAGGTTCTGCATGTTAACAGCACCAAGAATCTGGACAGTTACAGTGACATTACAAAAAAAATACTACTTCCTGGTGCATGGAAATTTCCAGAGAGATAGAAAAATACTTGCAGAAACCAAATATGTTAATTTAAAAAAAAAAATGAACTTTTTTGTCACTTTTTGGTCCCAAAGACCAGTTTGCCTCCTTAACCCCTCTCACCCGGTAGCGGATGTCGACTGTGGCGCCGCGCGCGGAGTCTCCCGAGAGGTTTCATGCGCACGCATTGTCGGGAGCGGGAACGACCTCTCAGGGGACAACATGGGGTAAGCACGCTTTTCTTTTCCGTCCATCGGCTCTCTTTGTTTGGGGCTCGTTCGGACTTCGCCAACAGCGCCTTGCGCCCGCGGCGAACGCTTATCTTATGTCACCCCCCCCTTTCGAACGCTAGGTCGAAGAGCGGTACGGTGTTTCACTGCGTGGTCAAACTGCGCCGACATGTATCTTTCCGCAGCCAACGCAAGCACCTTTGCCCTCGCTCGAGCGACGGGGCCTTGGTCCCAGTGTCTCCGTGAATCACTTTTACCACGGAGACGTGCTTGTGGCACCCTGTGTAGTACTTTTCGCCCGTAGCGTGGATAAGCCCATTTGCTTTCTCGCCGCGCCTTTGCAACAGGCTGTACTGCGTTTTAGTGTTGCCACAGACAATAAAGTGTTGCCACCTTGAGCAGTATCGTGTCCTCGCCACGGCGACAGTTAATGCGTGCCCTGTGGCTCGCTAAGACCGGACCCACGCTAGTGGCCGTACTCCTTCGGGATAAGTGTCACTACAACATGTGGCATCGTCGTTGTCAATCGATAGATCTCGCTTCCTTTCCTTGGCGGGGGTGGACGACAGCTGCTGTAGTTTCTCTTCTGCTTTTTGCCCTCTTCCAAATTCTGCGGGCTGCAGAAATGTTATATCATTTTGCGCGTAACCTTCGGTATCTTCGGACGACAACGAGATTGTTAGGCCTTGGCTTATCTTGGCGGCATTGTCAGCGGCGGCAGTCATGACGACTTCGGCATTCTGCTGCGTTACACTCCGCTTGCAGATGTTGTGAATAAGTGCCTGTTTCACCTTTTTTGCATCGAATGCCTTTTTCGTGTGGACCTTGTTACGAGCCATGTGTCTTCACTTCAGTCGCTCACACTAAGAAAACATGGTGCACGGACAACAGCGCGGATGAGCGCCGAGCAGACAACGAGAAAGGAAATCTGCCAATCGTATGCCGAGCTTAGGTCATGTGTGCTAAATAACAAATGAGAGATTGTGTTGGGACTCTCTTTTTGGTGCAGTATTTTTAGAAAGCCAATGGCAGTACTTAACCGCGTTGTTGGGAAATTGAAGAAGAAAGATTGTTCTATGTTCTGTCAAACGATGCCAAGATGTCCGTGCTAAGACACGAGAAGCGCCAGCTATGTTTTGCGAAAAAAGTGCCTTTATTAATTCTGCTATACAGTCGAGCCCACATATAACGGCCCCACTTAAAATGAACTTTCGCTTAAAGCGAACAATATCCGCCTGACCGCCAAAATATACATTGGTTCAATGGCACAAAATCGCACTTACAACGAACGTCTCCGAACGCTGCTGATCGGTTACAGCGAACGGAGTCAGCGGTCTGCAGACTTCCCGGGAAACCAATTTCGACCACCGATCAGGCATCGGTGAGGTGCCCATACATTCTTATTGTTAAACGCCGACCCTGCCTCCGCGCTCCTCTAGTTGCCGCTCTCCCCGACCACTTTTTGTTACGCACACCTCCGTCCTTTGTCCCCCCCGCTACCCTGAGTACCCCGCATCGCCAGACGAGGCCCGTGTTTTCACACTGGCACCGATCTTTCGAAGACCGGTCGGCCATCAACCCTGTTTTTGATTGCTGGTACTGTCGTTGGCGTCGCCGACCTGGAGTGACCAGACCATTTGCGAACATTGTCGGCCACCGACTGTATCCGATAGTCTGCGTCTAGTGCACGCGCGTACGCTTCCCCACAGACTCTGATAATTTGCGATTAGTTTCGTGTTTAGGACTTGTTATCGCTCACTTCGCACTTGGCTGAACATGCCTTCCGTGCGCGTGCGGAAGCGCGAAAACGGCTATTAATTTGTGCCGAACGAATCGCGCAATATCGACGTTCGTGAGGCCACGCAAACCCGCCGGCGCAACGAAACGATTTTTTGACAACGGCTGCCGATTCTTCGAACACCGCCGCGCGTACCGATTCAGGCGGCCATGCACTCTTTCCAAGTTTTTCTACGTGCGAGTTTCGCGGACCTTTCAAGCAAGCTGCCCGACCTGCCTCCTTCCCGTGTGTTTTGATTTTCAAAGTTGCCCTCCCGCCTCATTCTCCCCTCTCTTTATCGCAATACTTTGCCCTTCTCTCGCAAGTCTGCTATCCTCTCTTGATCACAACCCCTTGGCCTTCTCCACTGTTCCACGACGCCCGCCACGCTGGCTCAAATTAGTTTCGTTTTCTGACTAGAAATGGCCTAGAGCTGTTCCACGCGCTCTGGCATGTGTGTCGCGTGTGCGTGTCTTGCTCGCTTTTGGTGTGCATGTGTGGTCATGATGGCTGACGGGAGGACTAGCACGCTTTTTCGTACCACTCAACGAAACGTCAAAACTATGACTGCTTGGCTTGAGCGTAATCAGCGCGTTACGTGCCGCGTTGCGGAGCGCTTGCTCATAGCTGTTGACCACCTGGCAGCCAACTTGCCACTTCGGGAATCCCTGTATTCAGCTGTGGAGACAGTGAATATTTCGTGGGCCACGGTGACGACTACCGTAAATACTCGAATCTAACGTGCACCTTTTTTCCGGTTAAGCGAGTTCATAAATCGCATGCACCTTGTGGGAGTGCTGACACCCCCCCCCCCTGTAAAGTTGTCTCCGCCGCGTGGCGCACGTGTCTCGCCCCAAGGCTTTATTTTGGTGGTGAACACCGCCAGGCGATAGATGGCGTTGTGTTCGCTTTGAGTACCACTGTTGGTAGAGTGGTAGCGCCGGCGGTGGCCCCTGGTGGGAGGCAGGCCTTGGTGGTGGGCGAGCGTTGAGCGAGCCTCTTCTGCGCGTGGCGGCTGCCGCGAACGGTTGTCTGTTGCGCGGGTCCCCGGTGCTCGGCACCGCGGGCTTCGCGCCGGGGTCCCACGTGGTAAGTCAAGCGTTGGCGACGCCGCCTTGGGTATGTGTTAGTGTGTTGGGTGTGTTAGTGTATGTTTATCATGTTATTGTGTGTTTAGTGTGTCAATGCGTTATGTTATGTGTATGGTATCCGTTAGTTAAAATTGATGTAACATTCGGCGGACGATATCGTCGTCTAAATTAGTTAATAAATGTATGTATGTTGTGTGCTTTGTACCGACCGTGTCCACTGTGTCCGTTCACTCCAAGAGCGTGGCGTGGCGATGCGCGTGCTCGCCTCGCCGAGACCCCACAACCTTAGAATCGAGTAAGAAAAAAAAATGAATACGGTCATTCTATTGCCATCGGCATTGCCGAAATGGCCGCCCCCTACTTGCGTCGGCAAGGAGCGTCAGCCATTTCTGCCTATGTGTTTCCCATGTGCGGCACTTCGTACGTGTTCTGAGGAGTTCGTGATCTTGTAGTGCATTAGCATCGACGGCATGGAAGGACCGACTCCAAAAACTTGACGAGGGTACCACGATGCCGCTTTTAAGGGGAGACGCGGGTCGAAAAGTCGCGTTTTTTTTCCAAATTTCACCTTTTCTGTTTTTTGTTGCTTTATCATCTTTATACATTATATTTTGACATCTGAAAATATCACAGCGAAATAAGCATCAGAAGTCAGTGAAAAACGCGTCTGAGTGAGCGGCAGTGACGCGCGGCATCACGAAATTTACACAAAACGGGCTGCTGTTCGCGTGCTCGCGGGGCCGCGAAGAGAGCTGTCCGCCATATTGCGGCCGCTGGCTCGTGTAGAGTTGTCCTTACTCTCCACGATCCCGGTTCTTGAAGTCTCGTACGTTCACGAAAAATCTAAAAAAAAAGCAACAAAAACAGTCTTTTCCCGCCGTTTCAAACCGCGCGCCACTAACGCAGGGCCGCCATTGGCTGACAGCACCCGTGTTTTCTTTCCGTAGTTCGCTTCACTGTTTTCCGGAGTTATTTTTCGCTGTTTTCGTGCGATGGCAAGCCCGAAAAAGGCCGTTGCCGACCATCGGAAATACAGAAGTAAGAACAAGTTCAGAGGGAAGCGGCGGAGGACGTACAAGAAAGCCACCGCCAACGAAAATGTCCGCGACGGGCCAGCGGCCGGTAGGCCTAACATCGACCACGGCAACGTCGACCATGGCAACTGCGACGACGAGATCAACGCTGCAGTGAATTTTGTGAGTGCATCGCAGAAAAAGATCGCGTTATTCGAAAACGACGTCAGGCCGAATGCCGATCGTGCCGAAAGCGTAGTGCTGTGCGAGTTGGGTGCATTGACGGCCGTCGTCGCAGGCGCGGCATGCCCCGTTTGTCACGAGAGTAAACTCGCAGTTCGGGCACCGAATAAAAAGCGGAAAGGCCTTTCGGCGTTTCTGGAGCTACACTGCGAGAATGCGGAGTGCTCGGAGAGCATCCTTTCGTCCGCGTACTCGTCGAAGCGGGTCGCGTCAGATGGCGGCCGCGGTGCAAGCAGAAGCTACGACAGCGGGAGTTCGCGTGACGCCTTTGCCGTGAACCTGAAAGTGGTGCTTGCAGCGCGTGCCGTCGGTATCGGGCATGAGCAACTTTCACGATTTTGTGCAGTAGTTGGATTGCCAAACCCTATGCACCATAAGACCTTCCATGCTATCGGCAAAAAGATTCACAGTGCGGCAGTGAAGGCTGTCTGTGAAAACATGCAAAGGGCACGCAGCGTCACCAAAGAGGTGGCTTGTAACAGTGACGTGCCAGTCATGTTTGACGGCACATGGCAAAAAAGAGGCCACAAAAGCCACAATGGTGTGGGAACTGTAGTGTCCTTGGACACTGGTTTGTGCCTGGACTATGAAGTGCTTTCCAACTTCTGCCTGGCGTGCAGTTTGCATAACGACATGGGAGGCGATGAAGAAACATGGCAGGCGTTTCATCATCCCGTTTGTGAGAAGAATTGCGACTGTTCTTCGCATGCCATGGAGGCCGAAGCTGCAGTGCGCATTTGGCAGAGGACTGTGGACTATGAGACACCCCTGCGGTTCACCATCTTCCTAAGCGATGGAGACAGCAAGGCCTACAACGGGGTCTGTGATGCCAACGTGTACCCTGACACTCCAATTGAAAAAGAGGAGTGCACCAACCACGTGGCGAAACGTCTGGGCACCGGCCTGCGGAAGCTGCCAACGCCACTTCCACGAGGGGAGAAGCTGAAGGAGACCACCATCCAGAAGCTTCAAACTTACTTTCAGGTGGCCATTGTGAACAATCGGGGAAATGTCCACAAGATGTACACTGCCATATGGGCCTCATGTTTGCACTCGTGCTCAACAGACGGTGCTGGAAGTCACAAGTTCTGTCCTGCAGGCCCAGACTCGTGGTGCAAGCACCGACGTGCTGAGGCGCAGGGCCAGCCTGCACCGTGCCACACCCCCCTCCTGACCAAGGCCCAGGGTTTGGCAGTCCTCCCAATCTACAAGCGTCTCACAGATGCGAAGCTGCTTGCCCGGTGCCTCCACGGCAAGACACAGAACGCGGCCGAGTCCCTGAACAGCAAAATATGGCTGCTGTGTCCAAAGACCCGGTTTGCTTCCCGGACTGCTGTGGAAACAGCCACAGCCATTGCAGTCCTGTGGTTCAACCGGGGCCACGCGAGCTTTGAAAAGGTGCTGGAAGAGCTTGGGGTGCTTCCTTCGGAGGCCCTGGTTACCCTCAGCGACCGCCGAGACAGCATGCGCATGCACAAGATGAATGTGCGTCAGACCGCTGAGGCGAGGGCACACCGTCGCAGTGCAGCCAAGAGGGCCCGGGTGGAAGAGTCCTGCCGCACCAGCCGGGAAGGGAAAACCTACGGTGCTGGAGAGTTTTAGACAACTGATATTCCCTCTGGACATGTGTGTATGTGTTCAGCACAAGTTTCGTGCTACTGCGTTTTTCATTTTTGTAAATACAGACTTTCAAACTTTCAAACGCGTTTTTCTCATTTCGCAATTTTGGCCAATTTGCATTTTTTGCGGGAAGTGTTTCGGGCACTTAGAATGGTCATACGACGACGAAATTTGGCACACACATTGAGGAGAGTGCGTAGGGTGCCGATATCTACTTGAATCAGCACAACCTATCAGCTGTAAATATCTATTAATAAATTTAATGGTGGTCGAGTGGAAAAAAAAGGGTACTTTGCTACACAGATGTTTTTTTCATAGTTTCAAAGTTGGAGCACAATTTCTAGCTAGATATCGGCACTCTATGGCTAATAGGGAGCAAAAGGAGCCATTGAACAACTCTCTGCATGAACATTTAGTATGCGCGAAAGTTCCCGGAAAACTTATCAAGTTTCACCATTACTTGAAACACAACTCCCAAACTATTGCACTTATGTAAAAACTGATTACAGATTTGGAATCAGGAGGAAAAACTGCATCAGTGGTCCAATTTCTGAAGCTCTAAGTTGAATAACAAAAAAAAAGTGCTTTCGAGGAGCGTCTCCCCTTAAAAGAAAAGTCATTGCGTGTGCCGAAACAGACGGAAATCGGGCCGCATCACGGTCGTTCGGAGTTCCCGAAAAGTGCGTGCGGGACTGGCGAAAATAAAAGCAGAAGATTGTCGACAGCAAAGATAAAGGCTTCAGTGGACCACAGTAGGATCGGTTTGCGCAAATTGAAGAGCTGCTCGGCAAGTATGTGATTGAGCAGTGAGCGGCACAGCGGCCCGGGACGACAGAACTGCTCCAAGTGCAGGCTGTGCTGTTAGCCTTAGAAAAAGGGCTAATACGGAGCCAGTTTAAAGCCAGAAGGTGCTGGATAACTAACTTTATGAAGAGGAAAGGCTTTTCGCTCCTAAGGCGAACGGGCATATGCGAAAAGTTTTCGGAGGAGTACGATGAAAAGCTTCAGTTTTCAGAGGTTCATCCTAAACTTGCGGCACAACAAAGGCTACCTGCTTGGGCAAATCGGGAATGCCGATCAGACGCCTCTTTAATTCCACATGGCTGACACCACAACCGTCGAGAAGAAGGGGGCGAAGTAAGATCTGTGCTGACATCGGGCCACAGTAAAACTAGAGTGACGGCAATGCTCAGTTGCACGTCAGATAAGCAAAAGCTTCCCCCGTACCTCATATTCAAACGTAAGACGCTCCCGAAACGAGTCGTTTTCCCATGTGGTGTGATCGTGCGGGCCAACGAGAAAAATGGGTGCGTGTTGCCATCGATGTCTTACTTTTTTTTTTTTTCCTCGTGGAAACCGGGTGCGCGTTACAATCGAGGGCGCGGTAGAATCGAGTTAATACGGTACATGCGCGCAAACTGTTTTCGCGAGGCTGACTTTGTAGACATCGGGCCCGATACCGAGCCTGAAGCTTCCGAACTGCGGCGGCGATTTGTGGCTACGCGTCGTCGACTCCGACCTGGGAGAGCGGGTGGGACATCTGTTGCGATGGTTTAATTACGGCCGATGATGATGCCGATACAGCGGAACCGTGCACGAATTGGGGCATTGTGAATGAAGTTACGTGGTGAGAGTGATTTGGAGGAATCTGATTGCGAGAACGACGAAGCTTTGGAGCCAGCGCCTCATGTAGCTTATGCCACGGGCCTCGGCGAACGAGCAGCCTGCCGTTTTAAATGAACTCGAGACCGCCCTTATTGTTTCTGCTCTTCGAAACATGTGCATTACGCACTTTTTGGGGCAAAAATGTTTCTGTTTGTACTCGCAACTTTTTTTTAAAAAGCTGTGTTTCATTTACTACGAACTTCGGGATACAGCGAACGGAGGCCGCGTCACGTTCAGGTTAGTTATAAGTGGGCTCGACTGTATTCGACAAAATAAGGTTGCCCCGTCGCAGTGGTCTAGTGGCTAATGTACTCGGCTGCTGACCCGCAGGTCGCGGGTTCCTATTTTGGCTGCGGCGGCTGCATTTCCGATGGAGGCGGAAATGTTGTAGGCTCGTGTGCTCAGATTTGGGTGCACGTTATAGAACCCCAGGTGGTCGAAATTTCCGGAGCCCTCCACTACGGCGTCTCTCATAATCATCATATGGTGGTTTTGGGACGTTAAACCTCACATATCAATCGATCAATCGACAAAATAAGGTTATGCTACGGCAAAAATATTCATTCGGGAGCCGAGAAATTTTGTGTAGTAGTGCAAAAATATCTCTATAGATTTCAAAACTGCCTTTTTCCAAAGCGTTTTTTTTTTTTCGTCCCTAAGACCTGTGTCCCCTTTGAAGCCAAGTGTTGGCGCGGCTACTAACGGCTACAATGCCGTCTAAGTGGTGCTAGTGTTGCATCACTTTTCTCGATGAAAAGTGGCACATTTTTCAAAATTCTCGAACCTAAGCCTACCCTGGCGTTTGATACAAAGAAATTCTGAAAGAACTATCGGCCTGAATTAGAATAAATATGTTACTTTCAATAATTCAAAGTTTCTTGCATTCCACTTGTTATATGTTTTGTTAATTCGAAAACTCACTTAATTCAAAGATTTTTCAGTCTCGGTGACTTTGTGTTAATGAGGTTTTACTGTACTCGTGAAATTCATGGAGTAGTGTCACAGAAAAGTTTGCAATAAAGGAACGAAAGTTCATGAATAAATAGGAAAGTTGGTATTGAAAGCCACGTCTCCCCTTAAACTTAGATTCTCTGCAGTGTAACTAATTAATATTAGCATTCGATGAGCACGTGGTGGTGAGTCCACACAGGGCCTTGTTGTTTGCCAATCACAATCTGTGTTGTGTGCAGTCGTTAAACCCCACATATCAATCAATCACAATCTGTGTTGTGTGCAGGGGCATGTGTAAATGCCAAGACTGCTACGGGGGACACTGCTTTGACGTATGCCTGCGAAAATGGCCACACGGATGTCGCCGACTTGTTGCTCCAAGCTAATGCTGACTTGGTGAGTACAATAGATTGTCTGATGCTTTCTTTAGCGGCTCTTTTTTTCCACGTACTCTGTGTCAAAGTGCACATAAATTTTCGCATGTTGCAGCAGCAGCTTTTCTTGTGGTGGAAGAGTTGCTAAAGAGAATGAGAAGAGCTGTCTTCTCTTCACTTTTTTTTGTCTTTTCTACCACAAGAAGTGTGCAACATTGCCCGATAACCAGTAGTAACAACAGCCTGTCAGCAATGCTGCCATCACCCGCAGGAGCACGAGTCCGAGGGCGGCCGGACACCACTGATGAAGGCAAGCCGTGCTGGCCATCTGTGCACGGTGCAGTTCTTGCTCAACCGTGGCGCAGACCCCAATCGGCCGACCAGCAGCAACGACCACACACCCTTGTCACTGGCCTGTGCGGGTGGTCACCTGTCAGTGGTGGAGCTGCTACTCGCTCATGGAGCCGACCCCAGCCACAGGCTCAAGGACAATTCCACCATGCTCATTGAGGCCTCCAAGGGAGGGCATACGGCGGTCGTGCAGCTCCTGCTGGATTACCCTAACCTTGGCACAGCTGCAGCAGCGGCTGCTGCAGCAGCTGCGGCAGCGGCTGCAGCCGTGACGTCAACGGCTTCGGCAACCACAGCAGCGGCTCCTTCCCCTGCAGTTGAGGTAGAGCTTTTGTGGCATGACAAACAAAAATAAGAAAAGCTGTTTAGATGGTTGTACACCATCTTTCTTCGTTTGTTTGGTCATATATTGTACCTTCCTCGAGCGTTCCTGGTTTCTCTGCTCTTAAATATGCTAGGCATGCTTGGTACTCTAGTCTCGGCTAACACTTTCAAGAGTGAATGATGCAAAGCCGGAGAGTTCAGCCTGAACTAGTGTTTCTTGTTTGCTATTTAACATTGAGAAAGGAGTTTGAGGGTAAAACTAGGGTATATAATGATAGGGCGGATGGTTTTGGGTTGATGGTGGTTTTGCAATAATTTGCAGTGCAGTGCAGTAGTGCCCCATGAACTTGAACTCGCAGATGTGGGAAAAAACTGGTGTTGTGTTGCAATGTTGCTGTAAGAAGTATACTCCTATTGGCTAATGAGATAGATGTGCAAATGTTGACTTCATCGTGCACTTTACATTTAATTCGCCCCAACGAAGTTGCTTACTGCTTCTCCTTCAGAATGGCCCCTCAAATTGAAGTGAAACCGTTGCACGTGATGGATTGTGTGGGGGCGTAGTGCCTGCCAAGTACGACCAGTATCCCGTCGAGCGTTTTATCTTGGGACGTTACCGGCTTCACTAGATTATGTAGTTGTGCATAGGTACGAGGTCCACAGCAGCTAAAAAATATTGACCCTTTGTTGCTGGCACAACATCGTTGGCTTTGAAGAACTCGTGGTCGTGCCCCATGTAAGCAGGCCAGGACTCGCCTTCCCCCTCGAACACTTCTATCCTAACAAAGGTAGGCATGGTTGAGTTCGGTGCACCCTCGTTGCCTGTTTCTTACATATTGCGGAAAGAAGTGGAGCCGAGGCAGTAGTAACCGTAGCTCATGGCGAACATAGTATAACTGTTTATTCCTTTTTAAAACAGTCCCCAGCTTTGCTCTCGTCACACAGTCTTCTGCTCGCCGCAGTAGGTGGCTCTAGCAGCCAGCATCACATAAGGCCCCTGTATTTTTCAAAGGTAGCGCAAACTCCCTTCCCCGCACCGTTTCCTCCTCGCCTGCCACTCTCAGCCGCCATCAAGGAGCGACTTACGCGGAGCGCGCCGCCGGACGGTTTCGTTTTGTCGCGCGGCGCGTTGAAGTAAGGCCCCTAGGGGCCTTACGTTGAAGTGCTTGCTTAAAATGCGCCAATTCTCGGCGTAAATGCACAACGGTGCTCGCAAATACTGTGTAAGAACAACAGTGTGCGATCGGCCAGTGCCTTAGCTATCATCTCGCGTTTTGACGGGAACCAAATGTACCAAATGCCGCCCTATCGCAATCTGCCTTTGCAGTACTCATCGTCGATTTAATCTAGGGCCTGCTTCACAAGATAGAAAAATCTGGGCTTTGTGTAATTTTTCTTAGGTTTATAATCTGCCTTTGCAGTACTCATGGTCGATTTAATCTGTTTGCCTGCTTCATAAGATAGAAAAATCTGGTCTTCGTGTAATTTTCTTGGGTTTATAAGTGTGGAACAGCCCCTCAAAAGTTAATATGAGTGCACTTAGAGCTCGAGTTTGTACAGGAACAACAGAGCCCTACTGAAATTTGGTACATGCATGCCTGCTTCCATAATCGGACGTGTGTAAACGATTCATCCATAAAATACCACAAACGTTTAGTGGGATGAAGGTAGATTTTATTGAGTGCGCAAATAAAATGCGGGAAGCATCGAATGATCACGAACGCTGCAAAACATTCCAGTAGAGCGACGACAGGGCGAAACAATTTCGCTATCAAATCAGATAGCCTCTACAGCATGCGAAGGAAAGAGAAAAGAAACTTAATCCGGAGCCCTCCACTAGGCGCGCCTCATCGCCCTGCTTTGCGTCGGCTCGTTAAACCTTGCACTCACTGAATCAGAGAAGAAAACACCCGCGTAAGCATGAATTGTAAATACAGAGGCTAGAGGCGTGAACATTTGCCATCACAGTGCAGTTAACTCACAAAATGGGCTGCCCACTGGTTCAGGGTCGCGGTCTATTGACGTTGCTGTGTTGTCCGAGGAGGCAGCTGTAAGCATGAATTGCGTAAGTACACAGTCTAAAGGCGCGAACATTTGTGATCACAGCGCAGTCAACTTACAAAATAAACTGCCCACTGGTTCAGCGTCCGGGGCCCTCCCCACTGACGTTTCTGGCTCATCCAAGGATACAGCTGTAAGCAAGAGTTGAGCAAGTACAGTGTAGGGGTGGGGATGTTTGCTGCCACAGTAAGACAGAATTGGATGCCGAATTAATCGGGTTCACAGGTCATAAAGATAAATGCAGCAACTATGCTGTCTGCCAGCGATCCAAACACACTGTATTGTCATATAAACCCCAAAACGTAATCGCATTCACAACACAACAGAGGAATAGAAACTACAAAAGGGCCCCACAAGGAACCGTTTCATTCCCCCTTTTGCGGGGTGGCTTGCGCTATTTCGGAAGAAGCCGATGCGCAAATATAGAAGGAACCGCATTTGGCTTGAGTTTCTTGATCCCAGTTTGTGCCAGAATTGCTGGCTCATACTGATCCATCGTGAAGTGTTTCTGAAAAATACCAACATCCTCTATCGCATTTTTGCAGTTTGGCTGATGTGATATTGCCGAAGCAAAATATTTTGCTTCTTACGTTAAAAATGCAAACAGCCACAAAAGCCAGATGATTTTCTTGCATTTAGTAGGTGCCTTTCTCTTTGTTAATCGAAAGTGTACAACTTCGGAAGTATGTTCGAAATTTGAACGAAAGTATCTATGCATTTCACAAATAAACAACTATACAACATTATATTTACCATACACTCTCTTATATTAGCTGTACACGCATGCACAAAATTCGGTCATGGAAGTGCGCAAAAGTGAGATAAATATGAAAGAATACAAACTGAGAACACAATAAAACAATAAACGCCGAAATTTTGCTTACAGGTAATCAAGGTTCGAGCGAAAAAAAAAAAAGGAAAAACGATCAAAGACGTGGTTGATCTCTGGAGAAGCATAATTGCTTCCGCTGCAAATGGTTTCATTTAGAAAGCAAATCACGAACGCCAAACATTCAACAGTAATTATGTTGTGGCCGTATTCGAATATTCGAGCAAGCTAAAAACGATCGAGCTGTCATCGTGGTTGAAATCGTGCGAGAAAGCGTCGACGGAAACTTCAAGCTGCTTTTGTTTAACATGAACCTGAACCAAGGATGAGCTTTATCTGAAAGCCTTCCGGAGGCATGTCTACGAGAAGTTCTGTAGTGAGTGCTTACCTTGCAAAGCCTCCCTCGGTGACAATCGAAGTTTTTCCTGCCGATGCGATGCAGCCGTACCGCTCTCCGCTCCTCATTATTTTTCCCTCGTGGAACCACAAAAAGCTTGTCGCCTTTTGCAATGCTGCTGGAGCAGCCAACGGCACAGCAGGTCGGCATTGCGCTGCATCCGAGGCCGCCTTGCTAAAGGCAACACACGTGGAAGCGAGATGCAGTGCGCTCACTCATGGCATCGCTGCCCGGCTGAGCCGAACCTGACGAGGGGTCAACAAGGTTCATTGGTCACTTGTCGCGCGTGGTCCAATAAAGGTAGCAGAAACGCGCGCCGGAGTGAGGAGAGACGTAAAGGGCGGGGAGGAAATTCGCCTCCGCTTTTTGTACAACGGTTTGCGCTTGAGAAACCCTTGCTCGCGTCGCTCAGAGCGTGGTTGCGCTTCAGGACGAGGTCACCTACCTTAAATGAAAGGTGGCGACGTTTTCGGTCGTACTGGGCCTTTTGCTCGGCCCTGGCCGATGCCAAACTCTGCCTCGCTCTACTGAGAGCTCGACAAAGCCTGTCCCGAAGTGTGGAAGCGTAAGCAGAACAATCTGCCGGTTCTTCCTCGTCTCCGAGCTGGCATTGCATGACACTGGTCACCGGATTTGCCAACTCCCTTCCGAAATTAAGGAAGGCGGGAGAGAAACCAGTAGAGCGACTCTCGGAGGTTCGGATTGCAAACGCGAGTTCACTCAAATGGTCTGCCCAGTCCTTTTGACTTTCGGCAAAGGCCGCCAACATCGGTTTGAGTGTACGATTGGTTCGCTCCATCAAATTGGACTGGGGATGGTAGGGCGAAGTGGTGCAGTGATCTATTCTTAGGGAACGGCACGTATTACCAAACACCCGAGCAGCGAAATACGACGCATTGTCCGTGATCAATCTTTTCGGAAAGCCGAACCGACAAAACACTTCCTGTAGCCTCTCTAGCACCGCTCGCGCTGTCACTTTCCGCAGCGGAAACAGCTCCACCTATTTGGAAAAATGATCAACAACTACCATCAGATGTATGAACCCCTGCTTACTCCTGGGGAACGGCCCCATTAGATCGCAGGTGGCTACTTGCCACGGACGCTCACTGACAGTCGGTTTCTTCAAGCCGGACGGCTTGCCACCCCTTGATTTCACCGTTTGACAGACGTGGCAGGAACGGCAATAGCGAAAAATGTCACGCTTCATGCCAAGCCAAGTCACAACCTTGCTCAGTTTCGCAAAACTTTAGAGCCACTCAGGTTACCGGCAATGGGCTCGTCGTGAGAGGCTCGCAACAGTGCGCCTCTCAGACTTTTGGGCATAACCACCTTGAACGGGTCTATGGACTCGTCGTCAGTGGCTATATAGTTCAGCAGGAGCCCGTCATGGTCCAGCAAAATGAATCCGCTGGGGACTCAGCGACACACGCTGGTTCAGCCCCCTAATCGCGCCCGCCGCAGAACAAGCAGCGTAACGGCGCTCCGCGCCTCTCAAGACGGTTTAACGGCGCCCGCCGCAAAGCAAGCAGCGTATACGGCGCTCCGTCCCTCCGAGACTCGAAACGGATCACTTTGCTGAGCCTTCAGTAGCTCTTCGCTGCTGAAAGCGATTCCCATTCTTCCAACTGGGGGAGTCTGGTATCGCGCACACTCAGGACCGCAGCAACCGCCGCATGCACGGCGTCGCGGGTTCGCTCTCGGCACGGTGGCCTTCGGAAAGTTCCCCCGCTCGGCCGCTACGCAGCGCGCTGCTTACCTGGATAGCAGCCAAGGTCGTCCTCATGGGGACTCCCCTTTTTCGCCGCTGTTTCGCCCCCGACGCTTGCATGTGCTAAGGCACCGCGAGCGGCCGTCGCACCGAAATCCAGGTTCTCGGCAGACAACAGGGGGCACGAGATAGCGCGTCAGCTACCACGTAGGAGTGTATTCACCACAAAAAGGGGTGACGACACAGGCGAGCGCCGAAGGGCGCCCGTCGATAGCTGGCGGTGGCCTCTTTGTGCAACGCGGCATGCCACGGAGCAGACATGTTGCGACGAGCCTGAATCGCGCAGGCGAACTTGCTCGCTAAGACCAACCAAAGGCTTAATGAGCCTTTGATACCGCGTTGGGTACCAGGCTGCTAGGTTGCATAGCAGCCAGCGGGTAAAATTCGGCAACGGCTGAGGCCGCGGTGCCGATCTGCGCCCCGGAAGCTCCACTGAGAGCCGTTTGGGAGCGCTGTGACATGGAACTGCCATGTATTCCAAAGGGAGCAGTAGTAGTCCAATTTGCCCTTGTGCACTGTTCGGGTTGGGCTATGGCCCCGGGCCCAAAACACGCTACCTCTCCAGTGGGAGCTGATACGTAGCGCCTCGTGTCATCCCGACTGGGGCTTGTGACAAGTGAGGTTGCGCGATTGTGATGCTCAAGGGGGCACTGGCCCTGTTCTCGAGCAATGCGGTATCTGCTAAAAGCGTCAGCGGACAGAACTCACGCGGAGCAGACATAACGCGGGCAAACGCGGCGAGCCTGATTCGCAAAGACGGGCCGACTCGGCTAAGACTAATCAAAGGCTTAATGAGTCTTTGATACCGCGTTGGGTGCCAGTATGGTGACCCCGCTACTCACCGTAGCGGACGATCACCGAGGGTTCATGCTTAGCGAGCCACAGGGCCGCTACTCCGTTCACTCGCGTGTAGCGCACCGCTCTGGGCTTAGCGTACGCTACTGAAGCCAGCACTCGAGTAAACACGCCTGCCGGGGTGCCCAAGGCCACCCCAGGCAGGCTACAGTCCGGCGATTCCCAAAGGGGACGCGGACGAAGGAAAACACGTGCTTATCCGGCGCCGACCACGGAGAAGAGAGTGCTCCCTCGGCTCGCGCGTACCGCGTGCCGTGCCCGCACGTTGCGCCATCTATCGCCACGTGGTGTTAACAGAGCAGGAAAGCAAAAGGGTGTGGCCGTGTGGCGGAATGCCCGCGAAATGGTCGCAGGCGCGCCTCAGATCCCCACAGAGTTCACACGGTGGCCGACCTGTCACTTCAGGTAGTGTGGTCCTATAGTGGAACAGAAACCTGGAGATCTGCGTTTGGAAGTTCCCAGAACCAGACTTCTTGAGTTTGTTCTTCACAGTGTGGTGTACACGTATCCCGAAGGAGTACGGCCACCAGCGTGGGTCCGGTCTTAGCGAGCCGCAGGGCACGCGTTAACCGTCGCCGTGGCGAGAACACGATACTGCTCAACGTCGCAACACTTTATTGTGGCAACCAAACGCAGTACAGCCCGTTGCAAAAAGGTGCGGCGGGAAAGCAAGTAGGCTTATCCACGCCACGGGCACAAAGTACTACACAGGATGCCACGAGCACGTCTCCGCGGTAAAGGTGATCCACGGAGACACCGGAACAAAGGCCCGGTTGCTCGAGCGAGGGCAAAGGCGCTCGCGTTGGCTTCGAAGGGAGACGGGTCGGCGTAGCGAGGCCACGCACTAGGACACCGTACCGCCCTTCGGCTGTGAGTTTCGCAGTGGGGCAACAAAAGGTGAGCGTTCGCCTCGGGCGCGAGGCGCCATCAGCGAAGTCCGACGAGCCCCCGAGCGACGGGAGACGACGGACGGCGTGGCTCACCGTTTGCTGTCCCGGAGAGTACTGCCTGCCCCTGACGCAGCGCGCGAAAACCTCTCGGGAGGCTCCACGCGCGGCGCCACAGTTAACATCTGCTACTGGGTGAGGGAGTTAAACGTCACTCCGCCCTTCCCAGCGCGGCAGACAGCAAAGGAGGGCAGACATGTCGGGACATGAGAACGGCAGAAAACGCGGGAAAGCCCGTGCAAAGGCAGCGGGCCAGCCTCAATTCCCACATCCCCCTCTCCTAAATTTGCCCTTTACCGGTCTGCAAAAGGCAGCCGGACGTCACCCATGCAGTTAAAATGACACTGCTATGAGCGACAGCTAACCTCAGTCCAGCCCTGCTACTGCTGCTAAAAAAAAATGATTACAAAGGAGAGACAAAAACAAATAACAAAATAAACACATAACACTATAAAAATAACTGCGGAAGGGAGCACAGAAACGTGGCACTAGTGTTCGTGGTGCTGAAGGGGGATAGCGTCCACTGCGCGGAGGGGCGGAAGGGCGTGACAGTGTCCGCTGGGTGCGATGCCCGAGTGCGAGGTCAGAGGTACGGGAGGGGGCTCACTGATGGCTTGTTGCTGCTCTTGATAAGCCGCGAATCCGACGAAAGCGGCTTCGGTTGTTCGGAGGCCCCGCATTTCTGGCTCGATGACGGAGCTGGACGTTGCGGGAAGCCGGGCCTCTTCAGTGGTCAGGGAGGCCGAACCCGAATTGGCTGCGAGGCGCCCTGGCGTTGGCCGGCAGCATATAGCTGCTTTCAGCTGGCCTCGCGCAGGAGCCATGGTGGGAACGGCAGCAGGGCTTCTTCGACGGCGGCTGAGAGCGGAGCACAGCCAGACGGTCTGATGTCAATGGGTCAATGCCCCCCCAGCACCTCCAGTGTCCGCATCGATGGGGGGAAGCCATCATGCACTCTTCGCGGGCTCGCACAGTAGCGTCACGCACTTACACACGCACACACACACACCGCCGACGGCTGCGCGAGCGTAGGCGCAAAGCGTCCTTCCTCTCCCTCCCGGCAAGCACCGACACTCAAGGTCACACACAGCTCCCTTCGCGGTAGATGAAACGAACACGAAAAAAAGTAAAAACAGAGCAAAACGACACTCAACATCTGGAAAAAAAAACATAGAATAGAAATAACACTTAATATTAGACAAAAAACATAAAATACACATGAACACTTAAAAAAAGAAACACTGGCAGCAGACAGGGCGGGGTCAACTTCTTTACGAGAAAAAGCCGTAAAGAAGATAACCTATACTGAGGCTAGACAGTAAACTGAGGGCCTTCGGTTGCGGAGAAGTCCGCCGTCCGGCGCGAAATCACAAAGGTGACCGCTTCCTCAGATTATACCGGTGCGGGGTCCGAATGCGGTCCGCCGCCCCAGGTGTGCCTCGTTGCTGGCGTGAAGTGCCGCAGGGCACTAGCGCGAGCTCGTCAGACCGTGACAAAGGGCTTCAGGTCTGCGATGTGGGCACGGCTGAGTTTTCCCTAAGGGGATCTTTCAGCTAGTACGTGCCACGGACGCTCACTGACAATCGGTTCACAAGACCGGGCGGCTTTCCAACCCTTGGCTCAACCGTTTGTCAGACGTGACAGGCACGGAATAGCGATAAAAGCCACGCTTCGTGCCGGGCCAGGTCACAACATGGCTCAGTTTTGCAAAACCTTTCGAGCCACTCAGGTGACCGGCCATGGGTTCGTCGTGAGAGGATCGCAACAGTGCGGCTCTCAGACTTTTGGGCATAACCACCTCAAACGGGTCGATGGACTCGTCGTCAGTGGCTATATAGTTCAGCAGGAGCCCGTCATGGTCCAGCAAAATGAATCCACCGGGGACTCAGCGACACACGCTGGTTCAGCCCCCTAATCGCGCCCGCCGCAGAACAAGCAGCGTAACGGCGCTCCGCGCCTCTCAAGACGGTTTAACGGCGCCCGCCGCAAAGCAAGCAGCGTATACGGCGCTCCGTCCCTCCGAGACTCGAAACGGATCACTTTGCTGAGCCTTCAGTAGCTCTTCGCTGCTGAAAGCGATTTCCATTCTTCCAACTGGGGGAGTCTAGTATCGCGCCCACTCAGGACCGCAGCAACCGCCGCATGCACGGCGTCACGGTTCGCTCTCGGCACGGTGGCCTTCGGAAAGTTCTCCCGCTCGGCCGCTACGCAGTGCGCTGCTTACCTGGATAGCAGCCAAGGTCGTCCTCATGGGGACTCCCCCTTTTCGCCGCTGTTTCGCCCCCGACGCTTGCATGTGCTAAGGCACCGCGAGCGGCCGTCGCACCGAAATCCAGGTTCTCGGCAGACAACAGGGGGCACGAGATAGCGCGTCAGCTACCACGTAGGAGTGTATTCACCACAAAAAGAGGTGACGACACAGGCGAGCGCCGAAGGGCGCCCGTCGATAGAGGCGGTGGCCTCTTTGTGCAACGCGGCATGCCACGGAGCAGACATGTTGCGACGAGCTTGAATCGCGCAGGCGAACTGACTCGCTAAGAGCAGTCAAAAGCTAGAGCTTTTGATACCGTGTTGGGCGCCAGTGTGGTGTACACGTATCCCGAGGGAGTACGGCCACCAGCGTGTCCGGTCTTAGCGAGCCGCAGGGCACACGTTAACCGTCGCCGTGGCGAGAACACGATACTGCTCAACGTCGCAACACTTTATTGTGGCAACCAAACGCAGTACAGCCCGTTGCAAAAAGGCGCGGCGGGAAAGCAAGTAGGCTTATCCACGCCACGGGCACAAAGTACTACACAGGATGCCACGAGCACGTCTCCGCGGTAAAGGTGATCCACGGAGACACCGGAACAAAGGCCCGGTTGCTCGAGCGAGGGCAAAGGCGCTCGCGTTGGCTTCGAAGGGAGACGGGTCGGCGTAGCGAGGCCACGCACTAGGACACCGTACCGCCCTTCGGCCGTGCGTACGCAGCGGGGCAACAAAAGGTGAGCGTTCGCCGCTGGCGCGAGGCGCCGTCAGCGAAATCCGACGAGCCCCTCCCCGAGCGACGGGAGTCGACGGATGGAAAAGACTGCGTAGCTCACCGTTTGCTGTCCCGGAGAGTATCTGCCTGCCCCTGACGCAGCGCGCGAAAACCTCTCGGGAGGCTCCACGCGCGGCGTCACAGTCAACATCCGCTACCGGGTGAGGTAGTTAAACGTCACTCCGCCCTTCCCAGCGCGGCAGGCAGCAAAGGAGGGCAGACATGTCGGGACATGAGAACGGCAGAAAAGGCAGGAAAGCCCGCGCAATGGCAGCGGGCCAGCCTCAATTCCCACAACAGTTTGTGCAACTCTTTCAGCTGCACCATTTGAGGCGGTGTGATACGGCGGTACAAGCATGCGGCGTATTCCATTTCGAGTTAAGAACTCAAGGTACTGGGCACTGCTGAAGGCAGGACCGTTGTCTGAAACTATGACATCAGGCAGGCCATGCTGAGCGAATGCAATTCTCAATGCAGAAATGGTAGCTTCTGCAGATGTAGAAGACACAGGAAAGACTTCTATCCACTTTGAGAACGCATCCACAATAACGAAGAATGTGTGACCTAGAAATGGTCCTCCAAAATCAATGTGAAGCCTTGACCAGGGTCGCTGTGGAAAAGGCCACGGCGTCTGCTGGACCGGCTGTGCAGCTCGATGTTGAGTCTGGCACGTAGCGCAGCTCTCCACACTGTTGGCAATATTATTGTCAATGCCTGGCCACCAAACATGGCTCCTGGCAATCATCTTGCTCTTCTCGATACCCGGGTGGCTGGCGTGAAGAACACCAAGAACTTGGGTCTGCAATGACTTTGGGATCACTACTCTTGATCCCCAGAGTAGGCAACCCTAATGGAGACTGAGTTCTGAGCTTCTGGTATTGAAAGGGTTCCACTCTGGTCCTACTGGAAGGCTTTCTCCTTTCAGAACTGCAAGAACAACATGGCCCAGAAGTGGGTCATTTCGTGTGGCTTGGGCCACAACACCTGGTGAAAGGAGTCTCGGATATGCCTCCTCTAGCAAGAAGATTTCAGCAGGTCGTGGTAATGCAGTAGTGTCAGTTGGGAGAGGCAGTCTACTAAGAGCATCAGTGTGGCCGGGCTCTTTGCCAGGCTTGTGTACAAGTTCGTACTTGTAAGCAGACAGCTTCAGAGCCCACCTGACCACTCGAGGCAAAGCTTGCACGGGAACGGGCTTGTTGACACCCAGCACCCAGCAGACCAAGAAGTGGCTTGTGGTCAGTGCGTGCTTCGAATGAGATGCCCCACAAGTAGTGGTGGAACCGATCCACACCAAACACTAAGGCCAGTGCCTCCTTGTCGAGTTGACTGTAGTTTTGTTCTGCTTTTGACAAGCTCCTCGAGGCAAAAGCAATGGGATGTTCCCCGCCATCAGCATCTTTGTGCGCTAGAACTGCACCTATACCATAAGGTGATGCGTCACAGCTGAGGCAAACAGGCCTGGCAGGGTTGAAATGCACTAGAACTGGAGCTGATGTCACCAAGTGCTTGCAGGCATTGAATGCATCTTGTTGTTCATGTCTCCACTCCCACTTCTTCCCTTCACAAAGAAGTAAGTGCAGTGGACGAAGGAGCGATGAAAGATTGGGTAACAAGCGCCTGTAGAAGTTTACAAGTCCCAAGAAACTCTGAAGTTCTCTGACATCCTCAGGCACAGGAGCATGCAGAATGGCTGCTACCTTGTCAACATTCGGGGAAAGGCCTTCCTTGCTGATGATGTGCCTGAGATACTCAACTTGTGGCACGAAGAAATGGCATTTTTCAAGTTTCAGCTTGAGGCCCAATTCCTGAAGCTTGCTAAGTACAGCACGAAGGTTGCGAAGGTGCTCAGCATTATTTGCGCCAGTCACAAGAATGTCGTCAAAATAGACTGCTACATGAGGCAGTCCCCTGAACAAGTTCTCCATCTCACGCTGAAATATGGCAGGAGCAGATGAGACATCAAAAGGCAACCGGGTGTACTGAAATAACCCCATGTGCGTCGAAATTGTGACATACTCCCTAGAGGCCTCGTCAAGGACAACTTGCTGGTACGCATCTCGCAAATCCAATTTTGTGAATTTCTCACCTCCGGCAAGCACAGTCCACAGGTCCTCGATCATTGGAATGGGGTACTGCTCCACTGTTGCCACTGGGTTTATGGTGACACCAAAGTCTCCACAGATTCTGATGCGTCCATCCTTTTTGGTCACAGGAACAATAGGTGCAGCCCACTTTGCTGTCTTGACTGGAACAAGAATGGAATCTCTTCTTAGTCTATGGATTTGTTGAGTTACTCCATCTGTCAAGACGTACGGCAGTGGACGTGGCTTGAAGAACCGAGGCGGAGCATCTGAAGGAATTATTAGAGAAGCTTTAGCACCCTTGAATGTACCCAGGCCTTCTTCAAACACTTCGGCGTAGTTTTGGACTAGGTGTTTGACGTCGGAAAGTGCGTGGATGTTCACTTCAACATCGGAGACGCCAATGCCCAGCTCACGCATCCAGTTGCGTCCAAGAAGAGTGGGCGATCCGTCTCCGGTCAGAAAAATAGGTAGGTCGGCCTCTCTGCCATGAAACTTCACACTGACGTCAGCTTTGCCCTGAACCTTTTTTAGTTCCCTGGAATAGCTTCGCAGAAGCACTTGTGACAGCTGCACAGGAACCGAAGGCAAAAGCTTAAGAAGACGTGACTTGGCCATGACAGAGACACTTGCCCCCGTGTCCACTTCCATGCGGAGCGGCTTGCCGCAAACGTCAACAGTGACGGTGAAAGGCGAAGGCGGCGTGGCGTAGTCGACTTGCCACATGTCAAAAACTTCGCAAAATGAAGTGGTAGCGGTGTCCTGCTTGCGTACCGTATTAACACGATGACGGTTACTCGACTACGGTGAACTGCAAGCCGAGAATGAACGTGCCTTGGTCGGGCTGTTGCTTTGGGCTTGGCTGGCCCTTCGTCGCGAATTGCACACCTTCGCCAAATGACCTCGTTTGTGGCAGTAATTGCAGATTGTCTTCACATGCTTGTATTTTGATGCAAGATGTCCGTCCCCACAGCGGTAGCAGGTGACGCCCCCAGAACCTGACGAGACACGGTGAGTCGAGAAAGCGCTGCTTGTGTTCGCTTGCGCTATCTCACTTGCGTCCCTTTTGCTGCTTCCATTGCCAGGGCGGTCTGCGCAGCATCGTCGAAGATGAGGTCCGGTTTTTCCTGAAGTCTTGTTTTGACATCCACGTTGTTAATGCCACACACGACGCGGTCGCGGAGCATGTTTTCGAGTTCAGCCCCGAAGCTGCAGTGCTCGGACAGGCTTTTTAGTGCTGCGATAAAATTGCTGACCGATTCTCCTTCCGCGCGAACGCGCGTGTTGAAACGAAAACGCTGCACGATGGCAGAGGACTTCGGACAATAATGGCTTCCAAGAACTTGAAGAATCTCGTCCATATTCTTGTCACTGGGCTTGGCGGGCTTGACCAAATTGCGGAGCAAAGCATACGTTTTCTGCCCGCAGCAGCTGATAACACGGCAGTACGCTTGTCTGGGGCGACATCATTCGCCAGGAAAAATGCTTTGAGCCGGTCCACGTAACAGAGCCAGTCGTCTCCTCCCCCCTCGAATGGCTCGAGGTTGCCGAAACTTGGCATGGTGAACAGATGGCAGAGAGCTGCGGAAACTTCCTTTCATCCTCGTCGCCAGTTGTTACATGTGTAGATTAACTGATGGCCAGGCGGTAGTGACAATCGTGAACAGTAGGCCATCAGGATTGCGAAGAACACGAGAGCATCTTGAGCCCTTAGCCCAGAACGAACTGTTTTATTATTTTCCAAAACGGCCACCCCGCTGCTGTGCCAGGCTTGCACAGCTCAACACAACTATCAGTGCCGCGTGGGGGTGCTGCATTTGAACCAACATTGTAACAGCTGTGTTGTTAGCTTGTGTCCTCCCCCCTCTACAGTAATGTTTTCGAAGGTCACTATTGTTAAATGCACCATGCAAAAGGACTAGAATGGCTGTATATAGAAGTAAGAAAATCTGTTTATATGGTTGTACACCACCTTTCTTTGCTTGGTCATATAATATCCCTTTCTGGAGAATTCCTGGTAAGATCTTACATGTTACCAAGTATTCATGACTTGCATTATAACAGTAATGCAAGTTTTTTGGACCATAACATGAAAAGCAAAAGATAAAGAAATTTTTTTTATTTGTGGGCTCAGCTCCATGCATAATTATATGGCAAGAGTTGCTTTTCCTTGAGTAAGGGTTGGAAGGAGAATGCTACATTGGCTGCAGGCATCGTGGGGGCTAAGCGCTGCATGGGATGTCCCTATAGTGAGACTGTATTGCATCGTGGGGGCTAAGCGTTGCATGGGATGTCCCCATAGTGAGACTGTATTTCAATGTGCAGGTTGTCTCCATGACTGAAGATCAGAGAGTGGCTGCACTAGCTGCGGCAGTTGCTGCTGGGCACCCCTACCTTCCTCAGGTGGCTGGAGGTGAGTGTTGGTTTTATTGTTCTTTTAGAAGCTAAGCCATTATATTGTTATTATTTTTTTTTTCAAATAATTGTGCTGTACTAAAGTGTAGCTAGCTTTGATTTGAGGTCCTGTCAAAGCTATTTGTATTTAAATTGGCAAAAATGCCCTGTAATTAGAAGGCGAAAGCACTTGCTCTCAGCATCGCGCTCAATCCTGCGGCGGAACCTACGACACCTCAACGCTGCATGTGAAAGAAAAGAAAAAGAAAGAAAATGCTGCGGTGCAATGTTTGCTGTTTTTCAAATACCAGCTGCGTGCGAAATTGACTCGCTGCAAGGCAAACGTATGCAGACGTGCATCACTGATTACTTCAATTAATGACATATGTCCTGTGATTTGTGAATAAATGTAAGTCTTCTGAAACTTTCCTCCTGTGTGTTAGCTCACTGCACATGCGCCACTACATGGTGAACCCTCCATTTATTTAGCTTTCATTAAGGGGGGACGCGGCTTTCGAATCGCGAAAAATGGCCAAAGAAGCGATTTTCCAAAAATCCGATTTTAAATTTTCATAACCTGTTATCTCTCAGATTAAAAAATACCATTTTCGGAAACCGCATAGAAGTGCTTAAAAAAATTATTTTGTTGCTTATGCGGCGCATAAAATCGTGGAAGTCATGAAAAAAGCGTGTTTTTCAAGCCACGGTAACATAGCAACGGCGCAACCGAAAGCCGCCATCTTTGTCTCGTCTGAGAGATCGTGCCTCCGGCTTCAAGTGTGGCAGCTTGGGCTAGTTGGTATGGCATGACGATAGTTATAGCGCGAGAACAAAACGGCGACACAGAGACGAGAAGGACTCGACAAGAGACAAGAAGGACTCGACAAGAGACAAGAAGGACTCGACAAGAGACAAGAAGCGCTCGTGTCTTTCGTGTCCTTCTTGTCTCTGTGTCGTCGTTTTGTTCTCGCGCTATAACTATCGTCCGGCTTCAAGTTTTTCGCGTCAGCCACCGTCTGCAGGCGAAAAGAAACACATAAAAAGCAAAGTCCCGAAGGTCCCACGCTGAAGCCTGACTGGCTGCGCGCGAGCCACATGACACAAACGCGGGAACACCATTGGTCTCCTGAACAGTTGCCATTGGCAACAGCACAAATTCTCTCACACGCGCGCGCGCCTCCCGCTGTCTACTTTTTGCGCCATCAAGCAGGCCATTGAAGCGCTGAGCGGAAATTTCGGTTGTGGGCAGCACGGTATCGCCGTAGATTCTTGCCAGCAATCATGGATTGGCCACTGTGTAAGAGAAAATACCGAATATTACATCAATTTGGAAGACGCTAGCGCAAATATTTAAACATGAAAAAGAAAACGTCGACAGCTTCCTTTGCTGCCTCTGCTGCTCAACGTGTAGCTGACACGCTGCCGTTTGCTCTGTGAAAACTGTCTTCTGTATCGACTGATCGTCTAGCCAAACTGACAGTACCCTTAAGCAGCATAAAAGCATCGCAGATCATTTCCGTGCGATAAAAAAAGTTTCCTTACCGTTCATGGCTTTCGTAGCTTGTCATCGTTGCAGTCATGGCTAGCAAATACAAAAAAGCAACTTCAGCAAATACGAAAAAGCAACTTTTAAAGCACTGACTTTGCATGGAGAGGTGCTTTTTTCCAACGGAGTGGTACAAAAATGCGCACGTGCTGCTGCTAACCCGCATGGTGCATTGAACCGGAAGCCATGGTATTCCACAGTTCTCTATGATTGCCCATATTATTGATCACCCATTGCTTACATTTTGTCACATTGCCGAAGTGGGTGCAGTTACGACAACGGGCTACGCCTTACCCTCCTTCTGCCTTCAAGGAGAAGGCTGGCAAAGCCGCGCGAAAATTTGCAACCAGATGAAAGCGATGTTCTAGCCCCTGTAACTTTCTTAATATGGCACGTATTCGCAAAATTCTTCCTGTGGCATGTTCGTGAAGTGAAAGTGCACATATTTCTCTTTGCAACAATTTTTTGATCTTGTGGTTGTTTACTGGCCCTGTAAAGAAATAAATATATGAAATATTATATTTGACTATCTTGAGAGGCTTCAGAATGTGCCAAATTCTTATCTGAGCTTCAGGTAGGTACCTTTTATTTGAGATTATTGAAGTGTTTGGAGGTTTCTTTTTTTGCTCGATAGATATGTCGTGCTTTGACAGTAAATGTTATTATTTTTTTTAATGCTGTTCCCCTCCACCATTTTTATTTTGTTAGGCATACAGTTAAACCTCGTTATAACGAGACGGGCTATAACGAAATAATGGATATAACGAGCAAATCCTAATTCCCCTTGTAAGTCCCCATACAAACCAATGTATTCAAAACCTCGTTTTAACGAGGCAAGATTTGCCTGTTATGGGATATAACGAACAAGTTTTGTTAGGAAGTAAAATTTTGAGCCGATGTCACGACAGTGCACAACGCGAATTTGAGACGGCGCGCAACGCGAGAACTGTATTTAGCAGTTCAAAACTTCCGCCACGCGCCCTCCAGCAACGCACGCAAAGCAGACGGCACGCGCTGTTTCCGGAGGAGAGTTCGCTGCACGTACGCCGCTTGGCTACCACCGACAGCGGAGCGCTCCGCGAACGTCTCGCCCTTTTCTTTTCTTTTGTGTCTTCTTTATATTCTTCCTCTCCCCTTTCTCATGGCGCTGAGGCGCGCTTCCTAATCTTACATACCCCCTTCCCCTTGAGTAACCGGTTCCTAGAGGGCAGCGCAAAAGAGCGCCCCTTCCTCTTCACAGTCTCTCTGCAAGTGTTGTCGCTCGCCGACGTGAGCCGCGTTTCTTTTGCGTGCGTGTTTCTTCTCTTTTTCGACTGCTTCCGCCTTTTCTTTTATCGTGCTGCGCTCGTGATTCCAGCTCCTGCTCAACATGAGGATGAAGCGAGACACCGATGTTGACTTCTACGCTGCGCTCAAAATGCTTCAGGCGGCGTGGATGAGTGTGACGGCGACCACGATCGCAAACTGCTTTCGATACGCCTCATTTGCCGCCGCACCAGACGCCAGCGATAAGCCATCACACGAGCCCACTGTGCCGGACGGTTTGGCCACATCAAACGAAGTCGCTGCATCATGGACGGCACTTCGTGACGCCGGTGTCGTGTCTGACAGCGAGTCGTTTTGCGACTATGTGAGTGCGGACTCTGAAGTGGTGGCAACGGAGCAGCTCCTGGATGACGATATTGTGCGCGCTGTCAGTGATCGTAATGAAACCAGTGACGATGGCTCTGTCGACGAACAGGAGACAAACGTGCCGACGGCGTCGGAGGCATTAGACGCGGTGGACGTACTGCGCCGCTACTTCGGCGCTCACGAGGGCGGCGAAGATGTCTTGAACATTGCGGCCGCAGCTGAGAGAGCCATCGTTCGCATCAGGAAGATGCATCAACGTCCAATTACGGACTTCTTTGCAGCCAAGTCTGCCTGAAATGCAAGCTGTGTATTTTGAAGTGCATTAAAACAGGTGCATGACTTTTTTCCTTTTCATTTGGGAATGCGGTTATTTTGTTGCATACCACCGTGCCGCGGGATGCTATTTCGCCGCTATTTTTTTGGGGTAAGTACAGTGCATAATATTTGCTGTAAATGCCCGCTACGGCTATAACGAAATATTGGTTATAACGAGCAAATAGCGGCGGCCCCCAATTTCGTTATAACGAGGTTTAACTGTATACTCGAGGCTGTTTTTCTGCCCTCTGGTTTTGAACTGTATGGTATGAACTTGCAGTCTGCCAATGTGCTCAATGGTGCGTGTGTTCTTTTGTGCCCAGCGCCCCGAGTGGCATCGTCGTCCTCCTCCTCCGTGACTGCCATCTCCTCGGCTGATGGGTCGTGGCCCAGCGGCAGTGCCCCTTCGACGAGTGTCAAGCGCAAGGCGAGTGGGGAGCCGCCTTCCTCGTCCAGCCATGTGCCCTTAATGTCCTGCGGTGGGGGCGCTGTGGGGTCTAGGGGTGGGGCAGACCAGTTGACCAAACCCAGCCAGGGACCACCTGGCCTCCGGCCAAGTGAGCGGCTGGAGGCCTGTATCAGCAACATGATGCGATCAGCTGAGCTCAACCATCCCAGCCGGGAGGAGCAGATAATGCAGAAGCAGCAGATCCTCGAAGAGTTGCAAAGGGTGGAACGTGAGCTGCAGGTGGGTCGGGAAGGGGAGCAGTGGGACGCACGCATGCACGCCCGCAGCAGTGCTTGGATCGTGTGCGCCTGCAAAGACACTTGCAAGCTTCCTTTCAAGAAAGAGCATCACGCTGGTGGCTGTAGACACCCAACCCTTGTATTCTTGTCTCGAAGGAGGCACCTTGTAAAGGTGACGGTCTTTCTTATCTTGTATTGCATGGCTTGCTGGACTGGCTGCCCGTGCAACGCAAGTATCCTCATTCACAGCATGTCCACTGAATGCAGTGCAAACTTGTGCGGCTGCTGCAGTTTCTTTTTTCTCCCTTATCGCTATATTATTAGGCATGGCCATCCTTTCTGGCACCTGTTAGAGCAGTCAGAGGGGACCACCTGCACGGTACAATCCCGGTGTCCATCTAGAAGTGCACCTTTCATCGGCATAATCTTGGTTTTTGCCGCACCACCACGGTGGTCTATTGGCTAAGGTACTCGGCTGCTGACCCGCAGTTCGCGGGATGGAATCCCAGCTGCGGCGGCTGCATTTTCGATGGAGGCGGAAATGTTGTAGGCCGGTGTGCTCATATTTGTGTGCACATTAAAGAACCCCGGGTGGTCGAAATTTACAGAGCCCCCCACTACGGCGTCTCTCATAATCATATGGTGGTTTTGGGATGCTAAACCCACATATCAATCAATCTTGTTTTTTGCAACATCCGAATCCATGAATTGCCTGCATGTGATTCTGCATTACAGCCGAGCCTGCTCATAATGACCCCTAGCATATCGGGGCATGTGTTTTTGCTTGGAAGAATAATAACACAGCTAGAATGAAATCTTCTAGTTGTCTCGAGGATTCACTTCGGCCTCCTCTTCCACGTTCTTCTTTTTTCCAACACAGTTCGCACGCAGCTGGGCCCCGCAGGCTCGTGCGTCGCAAACCATCTGGAGGGCACAAGTATCGGCTAGCGCGCGTAACTTGAAGTCACATTGTGTCAATATTTACTCACATAATTTGTGCACTCTTTTGCAATTTTGGAGCCCCTAAAAGGATATTCTGTTCACGGCTGCTGTTGCTGCCCTCATAAAGCGCATCGTCCTTGGTTTCGTCGAACACGTTCGAATGCCTCATTTTCTTGAAGCATTTTCTTGATAATGCAGGGACGAAACTAGGTCCTACGACGCAGTGGTACCCGAGGACCTTAGCATTTGCACATAATTGAAAAAGCCTTCTTCAGTGGCAGGAAACTTATACCAAGTGCACACTCCTTCGTTTTCTCTCTTACCGATTGTGGTGATCGTCACAAGGTGAAGAACTTGTGGGCGAGCATGAATTTCGCGTTATTTTATTGTAGCTCATCGCAAGGGAACAGGAAAAAACACAAGGAACGAATGGCGAAAGTTAAACTTCGAAATCAACCAAGTGTGTGTTTCAGCACAAACACAGAGAACGATGCTAATAGTTCATGCGACAAGGTGACCGGCTCTCACATGCCTTCGGTGCAGAAAGTAGTCTGTGCCGTGACGTGAGCTTGCATTTTCATGGTGGTGGAGATGGGGAGATAAAGGGAGGCAAACGCTCGAGCAGTTCTGCTGATCCATCAATAGGTTGCTGTGTGGGTACAGTGTTCTAGGGACTATAGTTCGGGGAAGTCCTCAAAAGAAAAGACTTCGCTCTTGCAGCCCGTCGAACTGCGCTCACCTGCTTGGTGAGGCGTGTGTCTGGCGTGCTGTCCAAAGCACTTAAAGGTTCAAAGTCTTTGTGTGCGCGCAGGCGATCTGGCTCGGGCAAGTCGGAGTCACTAAATATGTGAGTAAATTTTTTTTTTGTTAAAGTTGGCAAAATATTAGGAGTGCACAAATTAAGTGAGTAATATAGTATCGATGCGCTAAGATGGCCTCACATCTTGTTTTGAAAAGTGTCACAGCTCGCGTATGTGCATGCAGTATGCGTGCCGTACAGTGACAGATGGTGTGTTGGTGTCATGCTACACAGCAGTACATCGTTTGTAACTAAGTAAAATGAAGCCATATAAAGAGTTCAGACGTGGCACGGGCGCTGTTAAGTTGGCGCCAATTAAATGTCTTGGTGCTATTGACTACACATTGTCATTAAGTGTATGAAATGGGGTAATAATGTCAAAGTAAAGCATCCAGGGCATATGCTTACCTTCGAGACTTTCACATTCAATCCTGTGCTTTAGCATACCTTTTCTTGCTCTTATCTCTCCAACATTCAGACCTAAGCAAAAAATACTGCTCTTGAAGAAGCTTTGCTCGGCCTCGAGTGGGGCTTTTTATAGGCGGGCTCAGCTGTAGTCTTGAGATGCATTGAAGTGGCTTACCTTCGAGACTTTCACATTCAATCCTGTGCTTTAGCATACCTTTTCTTGCTCTTATCTCTCCAACATTCTGACCTAAGCAAAAAATACTGCTTTTGAAGAAGAGATGCATTGAAGTGAATATTTGTGCATGGCAGATATACAGTAAAACCTCATTAATTCGAACTTGGTTGTATTGAAATCCCCCTTAATTCAAAGTATTTCTGCATTCCCGTATTTTGCAATGTAAGTTTGAGTGGATAAATTCAGCACAAGTCCAGTTAATTTGAAAACTTTGGGTGCAGTGTGCCAAATAATTCTTGATTCGCCGCTAATCCGCAGACACAACGGCCCTTAAGGGGAGATGCGAGTCGAAAAATCGCGTTTTTAGCGAAATTTCTCGTATTTCTGATTTTTATTGCATTGTAATCTTCAAACCTTCTTCTTTCATCTGTGAAAATTTCAAAACTAAATTCGAACCGCAAAATGCAAAAAAAAAATGTGTATGAAGGCATCGCGGTGGCTCAAAATTTCGTGAATTTGCGCCGATATTGGCCATCTTTGACTGCGCGCTGCTCCCCGTCGCAGTGCTGCCCGCCATCGCGATCGGTTGGGAAAGTTGCGTCCGGCCTTCTTCTTACAGCTCCGACGACCGCCACTTTCGTACGTGGGCCAAAAAAAAATAAACGAGGCCTTTTTATCACGTGGTTTGAGCGGTTTGAAACGCGCGGCACCCTAAGCAGCATCGCCATTGGCTACCGAGTCATTGTCAGCTGTGTTGGTGGCGGCCATCAACATTTGGTCCGTCTGCTTTTCTGCGCGTCTACGCATATTTCCGCGATGACAAGCCCGAAAAAGTGCAACGTGAGACCGCAGAAGTTTCGAACGAAGCACAAGTTCAAGGGAAGGCGGCGTAAAGCGCCCCGAACGACGGTGACGAACGAGAACGCGCCTACGTGTGCTAGGCCTGACGGCGGCATCGACGAGTGCGCGAGCGACAGTGGCTGCGATGAAGGGATTGACGCTGCGCTTTCTTTCGTCAGTGCTTCGGAAAAGAAGCTCGGCTTCTTCGAAAAAGACGAAAGACAGCGCGATGAGGTTTATGCAACGACAGTTTTGTGCGACACCCTCTTGCTGACGGCACTTGTGGCAGGTGCGGCATGCTCTGCTTGCGATATTCAAAAACTTGCCGATCGGGAGCCGGCAGAAAAGCGCAAGGGACTTTCGTCGCTCCTCGAACTTCATTGCGAAAACAGCGAATGCTCAGCGAACTGTTCTTTCGTGCTCCTATACGTCACTGCGTGTTACGGCGGACGGCAGCAACCGAGTGAGCCAACGGTACGACAGTGGGAGCTCCCGAGATAGTTTCGTTGTAAATGTGAAGGCGGTGGTGGCTGCACGCGCTGTCGGCATTGGGCATGAGCAATTGTCGAGATTTTGCTCCATTATTGGACTCCCAAAGCCAATGCACCACCGAGGATTTTTTTCGATAGCAAAGAAGGTGCACACCGCTTCCATGGCAGCTGTGAGTGAAAACTTGCGCCGATCCAGAGAGTTGACGAAAGAAGTAGCAGGCGAAACTGATGTGGCTGTTATGTTCGACGGCACTTGGCAGAAGAGGGGCCACAAAAGCCACAACGGGATTGGTGCAGTTATCTTCTTAGATACTGGCCTCTGCTTAGACTTCGAGGTCATATCAAATTACTGCCTGACATGCAGTAGGCACAAGGATATGGGCCCAGACGAGGAAGTGTGGCAGGCATTCCATGGCCCAGTCTGTGAAAAAAATGCGGACTGTTCCTCCCATGCCATGGAAACGGAGGCTGCAATGCGCATTTGGCAGAGAACATTGACTTATGACACCCCACTGCATTTCATGACATTCTTGAGTGACGGTGACAGCAAAGCATATAGTGCAGTTGCAGAGTCAAAAGACTATGGTGCTGTCAATATAGAAAAAGAAGACTGCACTAATCATGTGGCCAAGAGACTTGGCACCGCGCTACGGAAGCTACATGTGCCATTACCACGAGGGCAGAAAATGAAAGAGCCAGCCATTCAGAAGCTCCAAACATACTATCAGATTGCCATAACAAGCAACAGGGGGAGTGTACGGGATATGTACACTGCAGTATGGGCTTCGTACTTCCACTCATGCTCTACTGACAATGCTGGCAGCCACAAGTTTTGCCCTGCAGGAACAGAGTCGTGGTGCAAACATCAACGCGCTGAAGCACTTGGTGAACCTGCACCACGCCACACACCTCTCCTGACAAAAGCACAGGGATTGGCTGTTTTGCTCATTTATAAGCGGCTAACGGATGAGAAGCTCCTTGCTCGATGCATCAAAGGGAAAACCCAGAACGCATCGGAATCCCTGAACAGCAAAATTTGGCTAATTTGCCCCGAGACTAAGTTTGTCTCCCGAACGGTTGTCGAGACTGCAGCAGCTATGGCAATCCTGTGGTTCAACAAGGGTCATGCTACTTTTGAGCACATCCTGGAAGAGCTCAACATAATGCCATCTAGAGATCTAGTTACTTTCAGTGATTCCCGCGATGCGAGGCACATCAAGAGAATGTCCAAGCGTCTGACAGCAGAAGCAAGGGCCTACCGTCGTCGTGGAGTGAAAAGGGCACGGCTAGAAGAGAGTGCTCGCAAGGACCGTGAGGGCACAACCTATGCTGCAGGACAGTTCTAGTAACTTGCAGTGCTTTTCAAAGTTCTGTTGAACATTATGGCCAAAGATTATGCATTTCTAACAACTCTGTGATAAAAAAAAAGGTTTTAAACTTTCAAATGCGTTTTTCTCCTTTTGCAGCTTTTGTGATCTGTGCTTCTTATACACGCTAGTTCGTATACTTAGAATTGTCATACCTCTATGAAATTTTGCACATAGCATGATGAAGGCCCATAGAGTGCAAGTATGTATTCAGATTGTCAGTGCTGCTTCATTATGTTTTTCAAAAATTACATAACATTGAAAGCCCTTGGCAACTAGAGCCATAGTAAATTTTTCTATTTTATTATTGTATTTCACCTTTTTACACACAAAACTTATATAGTTTTTTTGCACTCTACAGTTCCAAAGGATCATAGTCAGCTATATCTGCATGCTTTATCTCAAATTTTTATAGGTCAAAATTGTTGCATAACAATGGCCATAATTTTGCAGTATCTGACCGGCAGAAAGAAAACCAAGCAATCTACATGAAAATAAATGACATATTTGAAAAGAGGAGAAAAAACTTTATTAGCATGCCAATTTGTGTTAAATTCAGACTCTTCTTAAAGAAAATCGTTTTTCGAGTAGCATCTCCCCTTAACAGCCACCAAGCAATGTATTCTAGCCATACTAATTAGCGGTAGCTGAAGCACCCCTGCCTCACTACTTCCAGCACGAAAAAAAAAAAAAAAAACGTATGTCATGATCAACTGAAGTATGCACCTGTGGAAAACAAAACATGCTTCGCTGCAACACACCAGTGACGTGCGGGCAGCATGTTCCATGCTTCTTGCAATGTCAGCCTGTCACGATTTATTCATTCTTTCAGGGAATTTGAAGAAATTAAGGGGAGGGGAACGCGGATCAAGAAGTTGAAATTTGCGCGAGAAATTATCTAAATATGCTTCCAAGTGGAGAGTGGTGACGTGAGAAATGCGCGAAAGTCTCCGAAAATGTCGTTCATGTTGTGCTGTTGCGTAAGCGACAATTTAGCCACCATTTGAAATCGTGCACGCACGCTGTGAAAGCCTTCCCCTTCACAATTCACTAGTAGCCAGTCTGGTATCTTCACAGAGAATAAAAAAAAAAAAAACAAGAAAAATATCGCATACATCACGTTTTTAGTATCGCAGCAAGCAGTGCGAGGCCGCCATTGGTCGGCGGTGCGCTCCGCCTCCTCCCCCTTCTACCTTTCCGGCAAAAGAGCGAAGCCTTGGACGTTGCAATCGAGTTGTCTGGCGTTTCTCTGCAGTTTCTCTTAAGTATCGAGGTAAACGGCTTTCCAAAGTGACAGCGAACGTTGTGTCACCGCCAACGAACTCCCTCGACGCTCCGACTTCAGATAGGCCTAACACTGACACCGAACGCCGCGACAATGGTTGTAAAATAGCCATTGCCATGGAATTCGTCAGTGCATCCCAAATGAAGAGCGGATTCTTTGTGAGTGAACGTAGACCAGTAAGTGCTGTTACTGCCAACACGTTGCTTTGCCAAATCGATGCGCTGACTGCCCTTGCGGCGTGTACGCAATGCCCAACCTGCTGCGAATGGAAACTCTGCGTCCGAGATGTAGCTGGAAAGCGCAAAGTGCTTTCGGCATTCCTCGAACTGTGCTGTAAAAATACCGATTGCCCTGAACCTACACTTTCATTTATGCACGCGTCGAGACATACTACTTCGCCCAGGGACAAAGGAACGAGCGCTCGTTGCTTGTTTCGACAGCGGCAGCTCCGGTGATAGCTTTGCTGTAAACGTGAAGGCAGTTTTGGCGCAGGCCATGGCCAACTTTCATGATTCTGTGCGATTCTCAGTCTTCCGAGCATCCAGTGCAAGCTGCTTTTCATTGTGCCCCAATTTCATGCAAAAGAAATGGTTTCCTAATAAATGCCAACTTTCCAAACTTTCAAGCTTTTTTTTTTTTTTTGACAACCTTATGTTTTCTGGGCAGCCTTTCAGACACTCATACTTATTGTATAGTAGCGAAACTTGGCACACATATTCTTCAACACATGCAAAATGCAAATATCTACTTAAAATTGCAATGCCTACCAGCATTAGTTGTTAAAATATTAGGTTTTTGTTTCAAGGGAGATTGAAAGTAATTAGTCATTCAATACGATTTTTTTTCTTGGTTCTAATACTTATGAAACATATCTGGATAAATATTTGCACTTAACAATCTACCAAGAGTCAAATAAGATCAGACACAATGCTTTTTTTTACTGAAAGTCAAGTACATAAAAGAGTACCCGCAAAACATGTAACTTTTTGCTATTGTGATGGCATAACTCAATAACTATAGCAGCTACATAAAAAAGATTGCATATTTGAAATCCTCATTAAAAACTATATTAATAACAAAATTTTCAAGTGTCGATGACCAGAAATAAAAGAAGTTCTTTTGAGGAGCGTCTCCCCTTAAGGGGAGATGCTACTTGAAGACACATTTTTTTAAAAATATTCACCCTAGAGCAATGAAACTTGAACTGTTTATTGAACTTTTTATGCTGATTTCAAATATATAATTAGTTTTCTTGCAAGTTGCACACTTTTAGCTCTGCAACCTGACTAATTGAAAACCTTAACCCTTTTGCCCCCCCCCCCCTCTTTTCTTCCCTAAACTTCTGTAATTTTTTACTATTCATAGTTCATAATGTTTCAAATAAAGTGTAGAATGCAAATAACTATTTAGGAAGCACATACAAAATATGTAATAGGTGGAAAAATAATAAACGTAAAATGTCCACATTTCACTTACCTTAGTAAAAGTTTATATTCAATTTTTTTATTATACAATAAAATATTGGAATTTAAAACTAGATAATTGCATTTGTCATACTTTGGAAAAAATGTCAGTAAAATTTCATGCAGATCCGAGCACTAGATGTGCCCGAAAAAGGAGGGGCACATTGGAAAAAATGGCAAAACTTGCATTTTTAGAAAAACGAGTTTTAAAGTTAATATTGAGTGTTTACTTATGAAAGAAAGCAGTAAATCTGATGAAATTTGCACACTAAAAAGAACAATCCTTCTTGTTGTGGCCTGTGCAACTAAAATGAGTTTGTCCCTCTCGTCTTCTTCAAGCCGACTCCTCACAGATATTTCGCTCACAAACAGGGCCATGAAACGCTTGCCAAACTTCCGCTCCGTCTGGCAGAGCCTTGTGCCAACTGCAAGTTAAGAAGAAGTTCGACACGACTGCGAAATCCAAACTAAGTCCAGTGTCATGCCATTTTGCGGCCATGTTTGTGCCACATACCGTTGTACATAATGGCAATGTCGTCCCTGCTAAGTTCTCTCACTGCGAGCTCTTTCGACCTCGCAAGATGGGCGCTGACTTCATTCATTGCCGCATCACGAACTTTCCGGCTGACGGGTGTGAATAACTTTTGACGCATTGGCTTTTGCAGGCCAACTAATTAACTGCCGCAAGTCGGACCAGCTGCTCGTAGCCTATTCCTACATAGTGCGCCGCACAATGGCTTTCACTTGCGAGCAATTCCTTTTTTCATTCATAACGGAGATAATTACACGAGAAAAGTATTGTTCAGGTGCGCTGCTAAACAAGACATGGACCCCGCAAATAGGTTTCACAGCACATACAGGCGCGCAGCGGCCAATGGCGGTCCCCGATACGTACCACGTGATAAGCCAGTCACGGTGCTCGAAAAACTTGCAGAGGTATGCTTCTTTTTATTATTTCTTGCACTGCATCAGCAAGAGAAACTGTTATTTGAAGAGTGAGGCTTGACTCTTCGACTCATGCGATCAACAATGGCGAGCGGCGGCACTTTATCGGCGGCAAGGTGCTCGAAGACTGCACACTTTGAACCTTTAAACGGGCACTTTGTGCTCTTTGGGCGCAATTTTAAAGCATTTCCAGTTAAGTCTCGACCTGTATTTTTTTGTTTCATAACAGTAGAGGTACTAATCTTATCAAAACAGGTGAAAATAAAAAAATAGGTAATTTTGAAAAAAAAACACCTCTTTTTTCGACCCGTATCTCCCCTTATAGGTCAGCCTGGAGAAATTTGTATGTGGACCTCCGAGCACCGGTTGCCCCAGCAATTCGCGCACTTGCACTGCTGACGAAGTTCTTGCTTGCAATGCCTACTAAAGCTTCAATAGTGATGTTTTCCAGCCAGAACACATCGCGCATTTCGTCACCTTGTCTGTTTGTAAATTCTTTATTTTACCAAAAAGAATGGGTGAATGGTCGCATCATGACGAGTTGATGCAGCGAGAAGCAGGTGACATGCTTCCCACATGCCACTACTGTGTTGCAGTGAAGATGTCTTGTTTTTCGCTGGCGCGCGATTCAGTTGATCACGTTTTTTTTTTTTTTTTTGGTGACGGGGGTTAGGCCCGGAATTCTCACTTGTTTGCGGCAAAATTGTGACCAGGTATTGTTGGAAAGTATAACCCTTGGAGCCACAAACTAGCCGGCACAGCAAAGGACCATCCCTGATTAATTTGAATAATTTCAAATCCTAGCATCTCATTTTTTGTATGTTCTGTCAATTCTAAAATGCACTTGATTCGAAAATTTCTCACGGTCCCAGTGACTTGAAATTAACGAGGTTTTACTGTATTTTGTTTGCTGCAGCTGTGGTGCATGTGAGCAATGTTGCATGGTCTGGCATGTCCTTGCCATGATGTCTTTAATTGCCGAGCAAGAAAGCGCACCATGCAAGGTACCTTTGAACTGCTTCTGGAAGGCAACTTCCCAGCCGTGTTGCCATCACAACTATTACTTGGGGACGCTACAAGCGGCACATGCGACCAGCAGCAACTTTGTATGATGAGCTGGTGTGCATAGCACAGGAACACTGTCCTGGTATCAATTTGGCCTTCGTCTATGCTTCACTCCAGGCTTCCGAGGACATGATGCCCAACGAAGATGGCACCCCTGCATGTGCTTGCCAGGCGCACACCGCATTCAGCTGGCAGCAGGCAGAGGTTGGCGTTCTTGCGAGCCTCTACTGATATATGTTCATAGCAGGCTGCGACTTTCAAAGCGAACTCGTTTCACTCACTGCATGGCACGCTTAGCTTTAAATAGCATTCTGCCATGAAACTAACCTTCGTTCCATCACTCCTGCTACTAAGGGTCGGCTCTTGGATCTCGGCCATCTGGTTTACTTGTGTCCTCGTCTCTGTTGACAGCTCACTCCACTAACTTGTGCAGAGGGTGAAGCATTTGCAGCCACCCAGCTATGTCATAACAGTCTGTATTGACAGTATTGAACACATTCAAAAGCATTAGTTGCTTATCTGTGCACACATGCAGAAGAGAGGGGAAAGTAACAGCAATTTAGCCTAAGCTAAGAGCCTTCATGAATATTTGTGAATTATGAATTTATGAATTTTGAATTATTTATTAATATATGTTATATAGTACAGGTAGCATATACAGTAGCCCATGATGGGAATCAAATAGCGCCGAAGTGAATTTTATAGAACACGGAACACTTTTCAAATGGGCGCTCGGTCACACATTTATTATTCAACAGCATTAAATGCTACGCTTGGATAAGTCGGCAAGTTCCTGTTATTACATTGCATGTCATGAAATGGTTGGGAAGTAGAGTTTCTGAATAAACAGGCCACTGGTTGACATACTCAGCATTTTTCAGAGGGTGGCGGCAGTTCAGAGGATATTTGCGCGGCCTGAGTGATGCAGTTCTCCAAACCCCCAGTGTAGGTTAGCCAACCGGATGTCTTTCCGGTTAACCTCCCTGCCTTTTCCCTGTTGTTGCTTCCTTGCTTCCTTCCTGATTGATGCATGAACATGCTGCACCGTACATTCCTTCTTTCATATTTATCTTTTGTCATGAGGATGATGTTGGTCATACTTTTGCTTATAGGCAATTTTACGAGCTCTTCTTCATGATGTCTTGGTAAATCTTTGGTTGACACCTGTAGTCTCACCTGTATGAAGCTTCTTTTTCTAAGGTTTATTCACAGAAGCTTTGCTTTCCCAGTTTGTGTTTATGTTATCTGTACCTTCAATTTTTTCATAGCTTTGTAATTATGACTAGTGCATAGAAGTAAGGGTTATTGCTTCAATGTTCGATTTATGGCAATTACATGGCAGTGCTTACCAAGTGGAGTAGGTGTTAAGATCCGTGTTCCCTTTGCCTGTGTGTGGTACTATTCAACCCTAAGAGCGAGGTTCATCTGAATCGACACTCAAGTAGTTAGAAATATTTGTGTGAAAACACTATCAGTATAAAACGCAGCATATCTGATCTATTTTGTAATTACTCAACTAACTTGTAAAGGGGGGGGGAGAAAAAGGAAAAGGTAACAATAAAGCAAGGCAGCTTTTGTGCAGTCACGTGGATCTGACATTTCCATTTAAGAAAAGTTATTATAATATACTCACACCCACAAAGTGCAGGCTTTTGTCCATCTTGTACTGTTCGAAATAGCTTTAATTTTAGCTTCCAAGTTTGCAGCTTTGAGTTGCCTTTGTTCAAATATGTTTGATATGACGAGCAGTCCTAAAGCTCTGCAATGTTTAGCCTGTAAAATATATAAGTTCCCACAATTTCACAATCTCCACAACCACCGATGGCACGTTAGTTTGCATTCAAAAGACAGGCTTGCGATTAAGTTCAAAATGTACCACATCAAGAGTTGGGGCTATTTATAGCAAGTGTATTTTGAAAATGTATTCGTATTCATCTATAAAGATGCACAGACTACCAGATACACCAAAATATAAGTGCTAGCTAAAATAAGTGTCTCTGCAATTGCCTGCGCTTTGCAAGTTACTATTAGATATGAAAATAAAGTATGCTTTGTTATTTTGAGTGTTAGCCAGAACATAGCAAAATTCTTAAGAGAAACAAAGTTTATTGCAATTTCTTCTTTCGGCCGAACTCGTAGTATACCTAAAAACGAAAACTTGCACAGCATGTCGTCTGCTATCAGAAATTTATGGGCTCAAGGCAGGGAATGTTGATATAGTCATCATCTTAGAAGCTAGCACGTCCTGTACTGTGGTGTTGTGTAAAGTGGTCTTGTGTGTAAAGCATGCTTACAAATCCTCCAGATTAGTGAATGTTATTTTACTGGCTCGTGGATTTTTGGATACTGGCACGTTTCAAGCTTGTAGAGCACCCTAAATATTGGCAAAATGCTAGCTCGGACCCACACTTCCCATTTAGGTACAGCTTTCTGCCGTTGCACTGGCATATTGAAATTAATCTGGACAGATAGCATTGGCTCCATAAAGCATGCACGTGAGGTACTTCAACATTTAATGCCATTAACCATATCCATGTGGGAAAGGTGCATGCTAGTGCATGGTTTTGAGTAAACTACCAAACTGCATGTTTTTTATTTAAGCACTGCTCCATGCATGCTTACAGGTTTTCTAAATTAGCGGATGTTATTTTACTGGCTCATGGATTTATGGATACTAGAAGGTTTCAAGCTTGTAGAGCACCCAAAACATTGGCAAAATTCTTGCACGGGCCTACACTTTCCGCATTTAGGTACAGCTTTCTGCTGTTATGTTAGCATATCAAAATTAATTTGGGTATATGGCATTGGCTCCATAAAGCATGCACTTGAGGTAGTTCAACATTTAATGCCATTAGCCTCATCCGTGAGGGAAAGGTGCAAGCTATTGCACGGTTTTGAGTAAACTACCAGACAGCAGCGTTTTTATTTAAGCACTGCTACAGGCAGTGTCATGCGTTACGAGTAGCCTCTTCCAAGATATATGCACTTGATGTAGTTCAACATTTAATGCCATTAGCCTCATCCGTGTGGGAAAGGTGCAAGCTAGTGCACGGTTTTGAGTAAACTACCAGACAGCAGCGTTTTTATTTAAGCACTGCTACAGGCAGTGTCATGCGTTACGAGCAGCCAGTTCCAAGATATGTGTATTTTGTGTGATTTATGATATGTATGCTTGTTGTCTTGTTGCTGTTTGCAGTTCTGTAAATGATGCTTTTTGTACTTAGATGTGGTAAATGTTTTTTTTTTCCCATCCTTGTTCGTTTTCTCTGTATGTGCGTGAATTTCCTTGTGCTTTATATGCATGGGATAAATTATTTGCCTGACCTAACCGATTCAGCACTAAACAAACGTGTGAAAGACACTGTACAGTGCAGTGTATTCTGAATCTTCTAGCATAGATAGCGTACACTAAATTGCACTGGTGCTTAGAAGTGATGGTGTTTTGGCAACCAAGTCACTTTTTTAGCTTACTTGTGATAGCTTGCAGGCGCTACTAGTTAATAGCAACCATTTTACTGCAGATTTTGGAATCTGCAAGATGTCAAAGTTTGTTTACTTTGCTCACTCGTGCCGAAATTCACATATGTGCTGAATCGTTTGGTCTCATTTTGCTGATAACTGACTTTTGATAAAATCTTACTTGCTACACAGAGAAGGCATGACCTTGCAAGCTTTCTCTTTATATATATATATAGTTTTTCGTGCACAACATAGGTGTGTGTGCAAAGGTGGGCTCTATGCCCTTTTCTGGGATGGGTCATACTGGGGTGGAGATCAGCAGTGGGCTGCATGTCTGTTGTCCGTGTGGGCCGTGCGTGCAGGAAAAGGCTCATGCCCAGATCGTGCTGTCTGCCCAACACCACCAGCACCTGGCTGCGGCTGCATCGACCGAGGATGTGGTGGAAGAGCTGAACCTGCGCAACACTGCCCTCTCCTCCTCTTCAGCGGTCGTGACCCCATCCTCGACTGGTGCTGAGATAACTGCCCTGCCCTCCTCCTCATCTGCTACACAGCCTACACTACTACCTGCTGCTGCCAAGAGGCATCTTGACAAGGCAAGTGATGCACTACTTTGAGGGAAAGTAGCTCTTTTTGGGTGATTCGATTTTTTTTTTTTGTTAAGGGGAGATGAGAGTCTGGGAGGCTAAAAAATTTCCCCCAAAAATAAAGAATTGATTCTTTTTAAGTGTTTTTTAATTATCCATAGAATCTGAGAAAAAGCTGTTCTTAAAATACTATAGCCACGTAATGCGTATTTGTTGTTTTATTTGGTCTCAAGATCAGTTTCATGGCCATTTCTGCTCGTGAAACCACCTCAAAACCTCAAAAATGGTCATATTCGATGCCACGGTACCTGAGAACTATGCCAAGTAGCGCGTTCATTTTGGTCTCATTAGAAAGATGAATCCTTTTTTTTTTTGTCTGTTTCGAGCAGAATGCTTTTCGTCTAGCAACAACACAGCCATCGCGCATAAAAAAAAAACATTACTCTCACAACATTGGTGCGTTTCTATCACGCGGGGTAGTTCCGGGTGCCTTATTGGATTCCAAGAGATTCTTCTGCTAGACAGTGGCGAGTAATCTGCAATTTAGCAAAGAGGTCTAAGCGACATCTTTGCTATCGGTGCGATGGCAGGCAGTCATAGGAAGTTCCGTACTGCTGCTGTGTTCGGGAAGATGCGAAAACTCCGTCCGAGAGCACGCAGTGTCTCATTAGCGAGACCCTCTGCCGCTGAGTACACCAGAAAAGCTGGCTGGGCTAACACTACCACGAACGCGGCACCCGCCACCGTGGGCGCGATAACGGGGGCCAGTGATCACATGCAAGCTTTATGCATTGACACTAGCCTGGTTTCTGACGGTGAAAACTTGGCCCTCGTGTGTCGTGCGAGTGACATTCAGGGACACCATTCGTCAATGTCAGCCACACGAAGCAAGTGGTCTTTTTTCAGAGACTTGGCAGCAGCCCTGACGACTGGAACTCCATTTACCCCAGTAAACTTAGCGATGGTGAATGAACTGTTTCAGTTTATGAAGTGTGGGTGTGTGGTGGGCCTGCCAGTATTTCCAAGGAAGATCGGTAATATGGCATTGCCACGAAACTTCTGCTGATGTGTGATGATTGCGGAGAACTGAGAACTGTATGGAGCTTGCCAAAAGCAGGGAGGATTCAGTGTGCGGCCCTATCGAGATCATGTTATTGGTTCATGCGGCAGTGAGCACCAGAAACAGACAAACTGCATTGAATGACATTTTTTCCACCCTGAATATTTCGTGGAGGGGCATGGGGGGGGGGGGTGCCCACAAAGACTTACCTGAAATTGAGAATTAATTATGCCTCCCAGGAGGCTGCTGCGTGTTATTGACTGTGTGAGCAACGTCAAAACACAGTATGCCGATCTAAACTATAGAAACGCTGGAAACTTCAGGTGGACAATGAAAAGAAAGCGCACTAAAAACAGTGATGACAATTACACTCCTGGTGGCTTTTAGCATCATTACTGCACCGACTTGCAAGGTTCATGCGGGTCCTTGAAATTCTTGAATAACCTTTAATTTGAAAAGTTCGTTTTCAAGGCCTTGAAAGTGCTGGAATTCTCGCAAATCCTTGAATTTTCTTTTATTTTAATGAACATTGTCCCACATTTCACAGTGCATTATTTGTGAACCCTTAAACGTAGCAGGTGGCGTATGCAATGTGTCCATCACAAAAGAATTGAGAACATCAGTAGGTTCTGCACGGAACCGAAACCATGCATTTCTGGAAACTCTAGAAACGGCAGGAGCAGGAGGATGAAACGGAAAAATAAATGTTGTATTGTGGAAGAGGTCGAAATGTTCTAAAAAAAAAAAGGAAAAGAAACTAGAAGCTGCTGATAAGAAATTAACAGCTGATGCAGACTCGTAAGCAGGAAAGCTGCTGATAAGGAATTAACAGCTGATGCAGACTCGTAAGCAGGAAAGGCGGAGAAAATCAGCGGCTTGACGTGCTTCATCAATTTAAACAACCTTAGGAAGACTGGCAAGACCAAGCAGCAGGAGCTAGTAGATATTGATGTGAAAATTTACGAAAAGCAACAAGGCGATGCATTGTTACTGTTCCTTAGTTTTCCTATCTGAATGAAAGTTTGCAACTTGTGTCATACTGAAAGTGATTACTTATGCAAGTTTAAGAAACTGATTGAGAGTTGCAAGAAATCTTGGGCCTAAATAAAGTTCATTGTTATAAAATTGTAATCCATGCACATTACGTTGTTTTTTTTTCCTTTTTGGTGCCGTTCCGAGATACCCCTGCCCCCCACCACCACCACTTTGCCGAAAATTTTGACTTCGTTGGGGGGGGGGGGGGGGGGACTTGCTCAGAATTTTACAGTATCTGGAAGCTGCTGCAGGACATAGTGAAGCATCAAAATAATTTAAAGTTAGTAAACATAAAAAAATGTAGAATGCACAACTTATAAAGCAAATTCGTTCAATACATAGCTAATTTTCAACCTTTGATGTTCAGTGGGAACAATGAACGGCTTTTGTGGAAAGTGATGGTACTGCAGAGTATTTTCGATGGTACAGTGGGCATGTTGACTGCAGGTGAGCTTGTCATGAAAAACTAAACACCCCATGCAGTAGGTAATTTGCAAGTTATGCCAATATGGCAGATGACGATTTTGATTTTAGAACCCACTGGAGGTCTTAGAGGAGAAGTCTTGCAGCAGGGAAACGATCTGGAGAGTGAAACGAAACCTACCAAAGAGTACGTGTTTATGGTTTGGGCTAGTTTGTTGCACTGTTTGTGCTACAGAAATCTGCCATACCTAGGTTTTTTTGTGGATTATTTGTGCTACCAGTTCTAAATTTCACCTGCAGATGCATCGGGATCTGTAGAAATGCATGATCTTCAAGAAGGCACAGCACTTTGCATTGAGGCCACATCGTGAACTACATTGGCAGACTTCGAGGGAACTATATAAATGCCGTGCTGCAGGAAAACAAAACAGACTAGCAGAAGAGTTATAGCAAAGTTATTTTTACCCGCTGAAAGGTGATTCCTTTCTAGACCATCTATCAAATATGGGAAATTCAAATTTGAAATTGTCAGTGGGAATAGGTGCATAGAGGAAGTGAAATGGCAGGTTTGCAGGTAAACCTGTAAACCTCCCATTTTTTTGTACAGAAGGCAGTGTAGTCATAACGCCTGGGCTCATTCATTGGAAATTATATGATACTAGTCCTAATTAAAGGGGCTCTGCAGCACTTTGTCAGCATGGTCAGAAAACGCTGCCAATCGGTAGTAGAGGCTACAGCAACATGCGAGCCAAATATTACAGCGCAGCACGCCGCCTGGAATTCACAAATTATCAAAGTCGGTTAAAAATTGCTTTCTCTTCTCTCAACAAATAACAAAAGACGCTCAAAAATTACTCTTAAAAAGCTCATCTATCAGCCATTGGCTGATTTGAATATGGCACCCTCGGTCGTTACAGAGATCACCGCAACTTGTTCACGTGTGCGCGCAATCACACTGGAAAAGCCGCACATTTGAAGAAAAAGAAGAAAGCGCTCAAGGTCACGGGGCGCACGTGACGTATTTTTTTTGCCCATTCCCATCCCTCTTTGCTTAGCTTCCAGCGCCTTTGTCGGGACGAGAGAATGAAGAATGTGGTTGCAGCCTGTGACAAGACATTGTATCTCCGCTCATACTGGACGGATTCTTAACATTTTTGTGGTGTTGAAAGCGTGAGGTCATAAGCTATTTTAGTGAATCCGTTATATAGCTACCTGAACAAGTGTTTCAGGGCACCTTCGAGATGGTCATGGTCGTAATTTGTTTTCTCCAGGCAAAGGCAAGTGGTGGTAAGCCGCAGTTACCTGCCGGAGCCGTGCCATGTGTCAAGGATGCTTGCAGTGGTATGGTGTGTGCGGCAGCAGCAGGAGCGGCGGCAGCCGTGGCAAGCACCTGTGGTGGGGCCTCCCTTCTGAGTTCGTTTGGGGCAACACCCCCACAGGCTGAGGGACTAATGGTTGCCGCTCCTGCACGCACGCTACACGAGGCTTTGGGTGAGATTGTCACTGGTGAGTGAGTCCCTGTTGCAAGATTTCCTTGAAAATTCTATGAAAAATATAGCACTGTATTGCGCATATACATACAGTTAATGCATAATGATTTTACATTCAGTGCCTGAAACACAGTTGAGGTTAATCCCCGAGAGGGCTTTCAAATAGCCTGATGTATTGTGGCCTCTTTTATGCTTGCAAGTAACTACACACTGCAATCACTTGTCTTGTAGTTGCGTTATGGTTTATGATGTGATGCATGGCACAGTTTCGTGAAACTTCTTGCATGAAAAGACCCTGCCTGGCCCCTGCATTTGTTGCCATTCTCTCTCTCTCTGTGTCGCATATAGTAATTGTTTTCCTTCGTCATTGTATTATCAAAGATTCAGGATTTCTTGATTTTGCTGGTTTTTGTTGCTCCTTGACTCTTCTCTGCTTCATTAAGGGGGACATGGGTCTTAGGGTTCTCTCATTTATTTTTCAACCAAATGTGACAAACGTTGGCATGCTTACTCAGTTTGTTCTTCCGATTCTAAATATGTAGTTATTTTTTCTGTAGGTTAATTATTTTTATATTTAATTAGGAAACAATATCTATTGTTCCTACTACAACAGAAAAATAGTCACCAGTTCGAAATCTACAAATAGCGAGGACTCACTGGCCGCGCCGCCTCCGCAGTCCCTTTGCCTCGCTGGGAACCCCTACTTACGTTCAATGAAATAACAAGGCACATCTATCTGTCAAGAAGGGTATTCTCCCTCCCACACCCTGCCTTGTGCAGGGCGCAGGCAGTTACCCTTGGACTATTGCAAGCCAGTGCGCATCCTAACCCTGCGGTTCTTCATGACATATACCCTGAATGGTATCCAAGTGCGGATCGCCCCGCCTGTGGACTGTTAGCAACATTCAACCATGTGTTGTGGGAATTTGAAGCCATCGGCTCCACTCTCAGCGAGGACAGGTGGGCTGCGCTCTTGCGCAGCCCCGAACTTAACTATCAAACCCTGGCCATTCAGAGTGCCCGTGAACGGGCCGCCAAACTCGGCTTGACGGTCCCTACGTGGGATTAGCCGGCTAGCGCGGGGTCTCCCCTGCATCTTCTCAGGACCAAAATAAAGGCTTAATCAATCATCAATCAGCATAGGGATCAACAATAGAAAGCACAAGCCTCGCAACATAGGGAGCACATTTTTGATGGGGTCATTATTTTTTACTTTACAGTACACTAAACTTCATAGCACTGAATGTGGGCATTGTGTGGTCACTCAAAAGACCAATTTAAAAAGCTTGCATCAAGAGAAATCAAAATTGCTTCCTGTGTTGTGTGCTCCAAACATATAGCTTCATTCTGCAAAAAAATTATTCTGCGATCTCTAATAGTTCCGATATATTGCAGTAATTTTCATGCAGGGTGTACAATATTGCCATTTTGATAAAAAAACACGAAAACAGAATTCTAACATTTTTAACCGTAAAAATGTACGTACCTAAAATTGCATAGTCATTAAATACACATATATGAATACTAGAAAGGCTAAGGAGTGTAACGCTGCAAGCTGATTGAAAATTTAACGAGTAATTCCCGAATTACAACACAATAAAATTTGTTGCATGTAACCAAAAAGACTTTTTATATCAAATGAAAAAAATGAAATTGACAATTAAAAATCTGTTCTTAGCATTGTTTTTTGTGCACGTTTAGCTACACTGTGCAAAAAGAATTGGAGCTCTAGCTGTCCTAGGTCCACTTTTACCGAACATGCAAAAGAAGGTGGTCAAAATCTGTGCTTCGAGAAAAATTCTGTTGAAACTTTATTTCGCCGTTTCGAGTGAGACATATTATGGCACACATACTTTTAGTCAGTTGATACGCACCGTGAATGTAATAGGACTGATTGTTTGCACGAGCGTGTAGTTTCTTCAAGTCGTGTAGCAAGTTCTCGCTGTGTGCTCGTTTGCCGCAAGGCCGCTTATCAGTTCGGTGCCAATACTGACGGCGTTGTGCAATGACTGTGCAAGTGTCATCCGCTATCCGTCAAATAACGTGGCGATGTGTTGTGACTTGTGCAGAATGGGTTACTCGTTAATGCCGCAAACCAAACTTGCTTCCTCGCCCATCAATTTCGAGGCTACTTGAGTGTCGAGGTGTTAGTTTCCTTTTCACGTAAGACTGCCGCATTTTCGAGCAGAAACTGTGACAACGTTGCGAACACGTCATTAAAAGCAGTCTACCTGTTGCCAGTAGCCTCCATTGCGCAGGCGGCAAGCACGTTCACCGCGAACGGATTGACTTTCTGTTGTTCGTCGACGTGCAGCATACTCCACTCTGACGACCCGTCACGCAGTTCAAGGTCCTTTTGTCAGGCAGGGGCGGCAACCGCAGCATCGGCGCGTTTAGCGATAAGACTGCGCTTCCGTTCCGTCACTACAAAGATTGATACCTCTTGTAGCTTCACCTCTGCTTTTTACTTGCCGTCCTCTAACTGATGAGGCTGCAAAAAACACAGCCGCTCTCAGTAACATTGTCGCAAACCAGAGGGCTCGTACGTGAGTTAGGCCTACACCGGTGACTCGGTGACCGCTGTTGACCACAGCGAGTTCGTTATCCTCTCTGTCCTGAGCCATAGAGGGCTCTTTCTGAAGTTCACAGCGAACGAACGATCGCCACACCCGCTTCACAAATTACTGTGGCACGGAACGTCTTTACTGCCGCAGGCAGTCAGCAGCACCATGACAAAATAGCGCATGTCCGTGCGCGTCACAATGGTGAAGCAGAGGCCGGAAACGCCAATTGGCCAATCGGATGCTTAAGTTTTGTCACATGCCCCGAGCAGCCAATAGAATCGCGCTATAGTACTTCTCGATGACGCGTTTTTGCTGAAAAACCAATGAGCAAGGCGAGCCAGCAGGGGCGGGAAATTGAAGATGAAGAACGACCCTTCCAAACGAGACCAAGATGAACATGATAGCTCATGTGTAACGACAACAATTCGGCGCGAAAAAAGCGCGATTTTAGCGTCAATTTGCGCTCACGTTCATCTCACATGGATGCTCTAAATTGATTTTGCGCCAGACATGACACGAGAAGCTAAAAACTTCTCAGGTAGGTGCAAAAATAGGCACAGATTTCAAAAATTTCAACTTCAAAAAGTCGTTTTTTTCACGATTTTCGGCCTTCTAAGACCCGTGTCCTCCCTTAATTATAAGCTCGGCCCCGAGAGCCAGTGCTCTGTACTGTACGTTCCTGCGACAACACATGTTACAGCTATGTTCACATTGCAGGATTTATTTATGCTGAATGTTTAAGTTCTGTGCATTTGTAGCGCGACTATACAGAATGTGTTGGGCCTTTACAGGTGTGTTGGGCCTGCTCTTGCGTTTGTGACTTTGCCTGAGTGTTTTGATGAAATAGCATGTGCCCATAGCAATTTGTGAAAGTATAATTCATATAAAACTTGGGATGTTGCGAAATTGGGGGAAGGCTGATTAGGTTTCATTGTAATGTATCTAACTATCTTGCTTCCTCCTTGAAGCTGGCTGTTTTGGTGAAATATGAAAATAACATACAAAACTCATACCGGCTATAGACTGCTGCTTTTGTGATTATATATACCGTATTTACTCAATTCTACCGCGCCCTCGATTGTAACGCGCACCCGATTTCCACCTCGAAAAAAAAAAAATAATAATAAGACATCGATTGCAACGCGCACCCATTTTTCTCGCTGGCCCGCACGATCACACCACACGAAAAAACGACTCCTTTCGGGAGCGTCTTCTATTTAAATATGAGGTACGGGCGAAGCTTGTGTCCATCTGACGTGTAACAGAGCATTGCCGTCACTGTAGTTTTACCGTGGACCGATGTCAGCACGAGAACTTGCTTCGCCCCCTTCTTCTCGACGGTTGTGGTGCCAGGCATGTCGAAGTAAAGAGGCGTCTGATCGGCATTCCCGATTTGCCCAAGCAGGTAGCCGTTGTTGCGTCGCAAGTTTAGGACGAACCTCTGAAAACTGTGAAGCTTTTCATCGTACTCCTCCGCAAAACTTTTCGCATATGCATGTTCCCCTTCGGAGGGAAAAGCCTTTCTTCTTCATAAAGTTAGTTAGCCAACACCTGCTCGCTTTAAACTGGCTCCGCATTAGACCTTTTTCTAAGGACTACCGTATTTACTCGATTCTACCGCGCCCTCGATTGTAACGCGCACCCGATTTCCACCGCGAAAAAAAAAAAAGTAAGACATCGATTGCAACGCGCACCCATTTTTCTCGCTGGCCCGCACGATCACACCACTCGAAAAAACGACTCCTTTAGGGAGCGTCTTCCATTTAAATATGAAGTACGGGCGAAGCTTGTGCCCATCTGACGTGTAACAGAGCATTGCCGTCACTGTAGTTTTACCGTGGACCGATGTCAGCATGCGAACTTGCTCAGCCCCCTTCTTCTCGACGGTTGTGGTGCCAGGCATGTCGAAGTAAAGAGGCGTCTGATCGGCATTCCCGATTTGCCCAAGCAAGTAGCCGTTGTTGCGCCGCAAGTTTAGAACGAACCTCTGAAAACTGTGAAGCTTTTCATCGTACTCCCCCGCAAAACTTTTCGCATATGGATGTTCCATTTCGGAGGGAAAAGCCTTTCCTCTTTATAAAGTTAGTTAGCCAGCACCTGCTCGCTTTATACTGGCTCCGCATTAGACCTTTTTCTAAGACTAATTGCATAGCCCGCACTTGGAGCAGTTCTGTCGTCCCGGGCCGCTGTGCCGCTCGCTGCTCAAGCACATACTCGCCGAGCAGCTCTTTAATTTGCGAAAACCGACCCTGCTCTGGTCCACTGAAGCCTTTGCGTGAAGCTTTGCTGTCGACAATCTTCTGCTTTTGTTTCCGCCGGTCCCGCACGCACGTTTCGGGAACTCCGAACGACCGCGATGCGGCCCGATTTCCGTCCGTTTCTGCACACGCGATGACTTTTCTTTTAAAAGCGGCATCGTGGTGCGCTCGAGTTTCTGGAGTCGGCCCTTCGACGCTGTCGATGCTAATGCACTACTAGATGACGAACTCCTTAGCACACGTACGAAGTGCCGCACATGGGAAACACATAGGCAGAAATGGCCGACGCGCCATGCCGACGCACGTAGGGGGCGGCCATTTTGGATTTGCCGATGGCAATAGATTGACCATAATTTTTTCGTTCGTACTCGATTCTAACGCGCATGCGATTTATGAACTGGCTTAACCGGAAAAAAGGTGCGCGTTAGATTCGAGTAATTACGGTAATTGCATAGCTCGCACTTGGAGCAGTTCTGTCGTCACGAGCCGCTCACTGCTCAAGCACATACTCGCTGAGCAGCTCTTTAATTTGCGGAAACCGACCTTGCTGTGGTCCACTGAAGCCTTTGTGTGAAGCTTTGCTGTCGACAATCTTCTGCTTTTGTTTCCGCCGGTCCCTCACGCACGTGTCGGGAACTCCGATTGACCGCGATGCGGCCCGATTTCCGTCCGTTTCTGCACACGCGATGACTTTTTTTTTTTAAAGCGGCATCGTGGTGCACTCGAGTTCTTGGAGTCGGCCCTTCCACGCCGTCGATTCTAATGCACTACTAGATGACGAACTCCTCAGCACACGTACGAAGTGCCGCACATGGGAAACACATAGGCAGAAATGGCCGACGCGCCATGCCGACGCACGTAGGGGGCGGCCATTTTGGATTTGCCGATAGCAATAGATTGACCGTAATTTTTTTGTTCGTACTCGATTCTAACGCGCATGCGATTTATGAACTCGCTTAACCGGAAAAAAAGGTGCGCGTTAGATTCGAGTAATTACGGTATATCACTATTATATATCAACCACAAGTATTGGTATTTAAAATATATTTAGCTCATCTTACTTAATGTTCAGTGACCAACCATCTGTTTAATTATTTGTTTAAGGGGAGATGCTCCTCGAAAAACTTTTTCTTGAGATATTTTGGACAGCTCAACGAAACTTTCACCAGTTATAGAGTTGGAGCTCCTCTTTTCAAATCTGCTTTTATTTTTTTCATGGCTCATTTAGTTAATTTTTTGCAGACCATGCATTTGTAAAAACAATGCATTCTTGTGCAAGCTTAGGGAACAATCGTAAGCACAAGAAAGCAAAGAAACATTGTGTAACAATTGTGTGCTGGCCTAGTAAAAAATTCTAATGCTGAATTTGAGTTTTACCATACTCAAGGAACAAGCTTCTGAAATTATCCAGCTGAATATGCTTTGGAGACCTCTGAAAGTTGTTTATTTGAATTCAGGACATGTTAAACTTTAAGTATGCCAAGTTTCATTGCAATCCGACTACGTAAAGCATACAAATTATAGTGCACAAGCTCTAAAAACGCCGAAAAATGAGGAACTGAGAAAAAGCGGTTTGAAAGTTCAAAAATATGTTTACTACTATACTCTTCAACCAATCTGAATGAAATACAGAGAGAATGTCAGCAAAGCTATGTTGAAAAAGTTGATAGTTTCAGAATAACCCAGCACTATATATTGGACCCTTACAGTCTCTGCAAGCTGTCTCCTCCCGGCGAGCATTTTTTTTTTTCGGCACTGCGGCGACGGGCCATTGCTCTCGGGCTCATTCGAGGTTTCGGCGGCGGTATGCAAGTTTTTTTTTTTTTTTCTAATGGCAGTTCTTGTGACGCACCGGTTTTTTAACACTAATGATTGCACAAAACCCGCACAAGCTGTTCGTGTCCGATGCCGATCGCACGCGGTGCGACCACCGACTTCACGCTCACAGCGAAGCTGTCTTGTGCACTGCCGCTGGCGGACGTCTCTTCGCTTCCACTGCATGACTGATACACGCGGCTTGACGCATATGTAGACGAAACAACAGTTGCAGCATATGCGTCATTTCGGCGCTAAAGTTCCGAAAGCGATGCCAGTCCTTATCGTCTACTTGCCATTACTCAAATAGACAGCTCGCACCGCCCGCAGTTGGAGCATACTACGCCACTGACGAGGTTCTGTATCGCATCGGTCTCACAAATAATTGTGCTTCCGCGATCGTCCTGACACTTGCTTTAGTTGTTGAACATCTTTATCTTTCACTCTGAGGCACTGACAAAGTCATCGACAGTAAGAATAAAGCTCGAACAATCCAAATCGGGTGCGTCGCTGCTGCCGCGGCTAGGCCTAGCAGCAGACGGACCTCTCGCCGGCGCTCACTGTTTGCGTTTGGGGTGCCTTCCCTCGTACTGGTGCCACGTAATGAACTTCCGTGAACGAAAGTAGCATTTCTCGCTGGCATCCATGGCGTGGAAATAATAACTCCGGCGGTTGTGTTCGTCGATGTCTCAGCGAAAGCAGGAGAACGAAGAAAGCGCTCGCATCCGGCTGCGCGGCGGAATGCTCGCAACCAATGGCAGGGCTCCGATCATACCACGTGACTTTTTTGTTGTATTTTTTGTTGTATTTTTAGCGTGAATGCCGCTTTGCCGAAGCGGGCTCTGGGAGAAGAGGGTTAGGCCTACATGCCCGCGAAATTTCAAGAGCCAGGGATGCCGTAGAGCGATGTGCCGCGTGCGTGAAAATCGGGTAATTTCGCACTTTCACGAGCCACCGCGAGTGCTTTAATTGTATTTTTCGATAACTTCTAGCTGATTCTCAACTTTGATTTTTAAATATAATAAGGAGAAGGCTTGGAGAAATACAAAGTGCAAGAAAACACAAATTCGACTTTTTCGAAAAAGATCGCGGTTTTTCGACCCGCATCTCCCCTTAAGGGGGGACGCGGTACTTCGGGACCGAAAATCAGCCAAAAAATCGAGTTTTCGCGGACCTTCTTTTCGCGTTCCCGACATCGTTGCGCACCTATTTACAAAATTTCATAGCCGAATACCATCAACTTTTATCGTTATTCAACTTTAAAAAACCGAAAACGGGCGTCCTGCCCTTTAAATTGAGGGCGAATAGCGCAGGTTTCGGCTCTACGATACGCGGGAACTACGCGCTCGATCGGCGCCATTTTGGTCTTGTTTGAAAGAACGCGTTTTCAGCTGTTTTTTTTATTCAGTAAGCAACATTGAGCGTTTCCCCGGCGCGAAAAACGGGGCCTCAAAGACGAAGAGCCGCGCTCACTGCCATTGGCTAAACGGCGCACATGACTGAAATGGCGCTTTCCGGTTGGCTGGAAGCTCGCGGCTTGCGCCTGCATACGCGACCCGACGCCATTTTGAAAGGGTTACCGCTGTGACGCCTCGAAATCGGCAGAGCACTCTGAAGCTTCTGATCGTATCGCCATGCCTGGAAACGCAAAAAAGTATCGGACCGTGCACGCATTTGGTCGCAGGAAACGCAGAGGTCGTGGGAGAAAGTCTACGAAGTCATCAGAGCCCTTGGTTGACTCCGACGAACGATGTGTCGACGCTCCGCGGCCGTTCAGCGATGGTGCGACCGAGCGCGTTGCCTCCGACGACGATGACGGTGAAGCGAACTCCGGACGACTACGAATCGACGCCAAGGTGGTGACAAACGCCGAAGTTGAAGAAAATCATGCCCGGGAGAAAGCGACGCTCGACCGGCTTTCATCGGCGCCAGCAACTGCACGGAAAATTGACTTTTTCACCGCGAGTTGTAGCGAGGCAACCGCACAGGACTCGGACCACGCTGCTCCTTATCTGCTTATGCATCTAAATATCCTAAACGCGATAATGGGTGCCCTGTGTTGCAAAGCCTGCCACGGACCGGCTACGATCGTCAGACGGGATCGGGACTACGGACTTGCCGTGAAAGTGCTAGTGCAGTGTGAAAGGTGCGGCGAGATCGCGAATGAATGGACTTCGCCCCGCGCGAACGGCACGAAAATGTGCAATCCGTTTGAAGTAAATCTTCTCGCTTCGAGGGCGATGGTGGCTACCGGCAACGGCCAAACGAAAATGAACGATATTTTCGCAACAATGGGCATCTCACACCGCGGTATGCACCACAAGACGTTTCAGCGGCATTTGAAGAACACGCTGGCACCCGCTGCAACGCGAGCGGCTTAGTCCGCTATGAGCGAATGTGCGGAAAAGGTTAGAACAATTTATGATGACTTGTGCTTCGGCCACCGGGGCAATATTGCCGTTAGCTACGACGGCACGTGGAAGACGCGAGGCCATTCTTCCCACATCGGCGTGGGCACAGTTATCGAATCATTTAGTGGCTACGTGTTGGACTACGTCGTTCTTTCCCACTTTTGCCAAGGCTGCGAGGTGGGCCCAAAGCCTAGTAGTGAGGGCTATCAAGAATGGAAGGCTAACCACAAATGCCAAAAAAATACGAACAGCAAAGCGGGGCAAATGGAAGTGGAGGCGGCTCTAATTCTATTTCAGAGGTCGCTTGAACGCCATGGCCTGCGCCACACAACTATGCTGTCTGATGGAGACTCTAGGACATTTTGCGCCATACAAGACGCCAAGGTGTATGGTTACATTGACGTGCAGAAGGAATACTGTATTAATCATGTACAGAAACGGATGGGCACAGCATTGAGAAACCTGGTGCAGAAACAAAAGTGCGATGGGAAAAGAGGCCTTGGTGGGAAAGGCAGGCTCACAGGTGAGCTGATCACCAGGCTGAGCACATATTATGGCCGGGCTCTGAAATCGCATGAAGGTGACGTGGGCGAGATGCAAAAGGCTGTGATGGCCACATACCGCCACGTCACCTCCACTGATGAATGCTCGGACCACAGTCTGTGCCCAGCTGGTGAAACTTCATGGTGTCGGCACAATGCCGCAAAAGCAAAGGGTGAGCTCGACCCCAGGCATGCCTACAATCTACCGAAAGACGTGGCAGAGGCATTACTACCGGTTTATACCCGGCTTTCGGAAAGAGCCCTGCTTCAGAGGTGCGAACGCGGCAAAACGCAGAACTCCAACGAGAGCCTACATTCGGTAATCTGGAGTTTGGCCCCCAAGGAGCACCATGCGTCCCTGTTCGCTGTTGAAGCAGCTGTTGCAGAAGCAGTGCTGCGCTTCAACACGGGCAATTTGAATTCTGCAACGGCAATCTTAGGTGAAATGGACATGAATGCGACAAGTACTGGTGCCAGGAGAGCGAGAGAAAAAGACCACCGTCGCAGCATTGTCTCCAACAAGAAAAGAACAGCCTCATTGGAACTCCGGAAGCTAGTGAAGAGGAGGCATGAGCACAGAATGCATTCAGACTATGCTTCTGGTGCGTTTTGAGGTTGTCCTGTTGCATCTTCTGCAATAAAAATGTGTGCCCACGTTTTTTCTCGATTTCTCAAAACGACAATTTTCATGTGCTTCCCATTATGCCGGAGCAATATCTCTTGTTCTATCTGGGTTATCATTACGATTTCTTTTTTGTTTCGAAGATAAATGCAGGGGATGTGTCGTAAAGTAAGTTTTATTGTAATAATTTTTGGAGAAAATTCTCTAAATGGATCTTTTGTTTCAAGTGTAGATGGGGAAATTTTTCATGTCATATTCAACATCCCACAACTTTGCTTCGAAATAGCCCAGAACAATGATTCATACTTTATTGCACACTGTGAACATACCGAATTGGTTCTATAGGTTGCACATCAATATCCAAGTTACAGTTAATTAGCTAATTAGGCCTTAATTGAAAAAGTCGCAGTTCATTATATCTTTAAAACTAATTGTCACAGCAAAAAAAGAATTAGATTTTTGAAATCAGCAGTAAAATCTACATAGGCTCTCCAAATTTGACTGAGGTACTCGCAAAAGTAAGAGTTTTTGGAAGGTGTAGCATCCCCTTTTAATGTCATTTCAAGTGATTATTATATGTGCATTATATTTGATTAGTATTCATATTTATAAGAAACTGAGATGACACATTAAACACTACGAGTCGTTGGGAGTATTTTGCCATCTGCTTTGAAAACATGAGTAGTTCTTTCTTACTAAAATTTTTTTCTTCTCCAAAAGCACTTATGGTTGCTCTAAAGCAGTATTTTTTTCTGCTCCAAAATCTGCTTCACAAATCGAAATCACTGAAACTGTTCAACTTACTATGAAACTGATTATATATTTGAAATTAGCTTAAAAGCCTATATATACAGAAGCTGCAGAGTAATGACATTTTGTTTTCGAACCACAATTCCCCTTAATCAGGGTCCTACTATATTATCCATGAATGTGTAGCTTTCTATGTTCAAGCAGGGTTCGCTTATTTTGACTTAGCAACATTATTGGTTCAAACATTGTCATTTATGAAAAGATCATGTATCATTATTTTTAAAACTAAGATTATAAAGTCTGATATGCAGCCTCTTTTGGAAGCTAGCCCTAGCTTTACCTGGCCAGATGGTTACACTTGCCATTTGGTGACAAGAATGCCTTGTGGCACCAAACGCTTTCCAGTTAATGATGCTGTAGAATAATGCAAAATGTCCCAAGTGTGTGTGTGTGTGGGGGGGGGGGGGGGGGTCAGTGTTAAAAGTAGGGCAGCGTGAAGGTTCAACCTTTTGAATAAGTTTTGAATAATGCACATTATTCAATTAGATTCACTCCGTGATTTTACTATCTGAGCTTCCGCAAAGGAAATATAGTACCCTATTTACTCTCATAATCCTCGCACTTTTTTTGGCGGAAAACCGATGCAAAGTTGGGGGGTGCGAGAGTTACGCTGGGAAAACTTTCCACGAAAATGTGCAGAGCGTAAAAGAAAACGAAGTGGCCGCAAATCGGGATTCTCAAACCAGCAACTTACAGCAAACTTTAAGAAGTACTAATTAGAACTTACCTCAACAACAAAAGCAGAGGTTCAGCACAAGACAAGATTTATTTGAGACACAAAAAGTGGAAGCAAATAGTCGAGAATTAGAATACCACACGCAAAGTTTGTCAGCGTTGCGGGCGTAGCGGTAGCATTCGTCGCTCAACAGGAGCGCTCAGAAGGTAAGCGTAGGACGTCAGTATTGGGCTGATAGCTATTTAACAGAATCGTCCGCAGTTTCCTTCTGAAGAAATAAAGTTTACCATAAATCCCAGTTTTAGGCACATGGCAGGCTCAACGAGTCTTTGTGGTTTTCAAATGCTGTCACCAGTAGCGAACACAAAACTCGTATGCTCCGAAAGGCTTGCCGGCAGCCCTGTTGCCGTTGTTTAGTGCATGATCGATCACTTTCAACTTGAAAGCAGCCCTGTAGCTTCAGTATCGCCCTATAACGTGACAAGATTACAGACACAACATTCTAAACACTCCGCAACGCGCACTTGCCACTTTGGCTTGGCTTGGCCTGGATTGGATTGAATCTCCGTGCAATAATAGTACGCTTGACGCTTAAGAGATAGCACCAGATAGCGAGCGCTATCATCATCAGTGGCTGGAACGAGCAGGTGACATTATTGCGGCAATTTTCGGGGGTGCGATAATTACTCGAAGAAGAAAAAAAAAGAAATCGTATTTTTGTTGGGTGATGTGGGGGTTGCGAAAATTACGCGAGTAAATACGGTAGTTCATAATAATGGATAATCGGCGTGGAGCGTGCTTCGTTGTGCGTTTTGGGGCACTGACGTGCGACACTGCTGGCTACTTCCTCCGGGGCTTCGAGCGGTCCGGTAGGTTCGTTGCCGACACGTAAAATACCCTCTGACACTTCCAAGGAGGCAGCAGGCAATACGATTCGTTGCTTGCAACGAAGCACGTTGCAGTTTCTTTGCTTTTGCATGTCTGCTAGTGCGATGCCCTTGTTTGCCAAGTAGGATTTGTCTCTTGCAACAGCGCTGTGAGCAGAGTAAGGCCTAGCCACAATTCCAATCTGTATGCTCAGTCTTGGCGTGCATGGATGCGGTGCCTGATGTCTGAAATCATTTGAATCAAACTCGATCGAAATACGAAGAGCCATCCTTCGACAGTCTTTCAGAGACTGACGTCCCAAGGGCTGAAGCGCATTGGCAATAAAAAGAATCTCTCGCCACTAGGACACTTGTATGTGATGTTCCTGGCAAGCTTTGCGCGCTATTGTAATCTCTTCATTGAAGTTCTCTTAGCAGGTACCAAACTAAAGCATAATTATATGTTGTAGGGGGTCCATCCTATGTACGGCTGATGATGAAGCCTAACTAATGTTTCTGCCGCACACAGTCGTACCGTGCACGATTAACTTCTTAGCTAGTCTCATTACAGCTACACAGGTTCGGGAGAATAAGGCAACAGGCTTGGTCAACAACACTTTATTCAACAACGGTCAACAACGGCCAGACGGGTCGTTGTTTGAACACCCGACTTTTAGAACACAAGCGATCATTAGGAACTGACATTCATTCTCACATAAAGAGACACTGTTCCCAGTGTGGCTGCTCACCACTGTACAGTGACACAACCGTAGTCTTCCGTCATGGAAACCAACTAACCAGAGAAATTGTCGAAGCCTTTCACATTAAAAAAAGAAAAGAAGGATGCATTAGTCAGTCATCGGTTTCATTAAGTAACCGAGAAGCCAGTTACCTCGAAGGACATAATTGAGATCAGTGTTTGCATGTGTCATACTCTCCTTCTTGTCGTTTCAAAATTTTGTTTCAAACACGTGTGAATTCCCGCAAAATTTTTTGTTTTTTTGATTTGATGTTACCCAGGGCTGTTTTAGTTATGTCGTCTAAAAGTGTCTAAGCTTAACTGCCGTGTACTATCGCTTGAGTCTGCGCAAAAGCTTCTGTTGGCAATGATTCAGTTTTCGTAGTTATTTTCTGTGTCGCTAGGGTTATGGGTTATACATGAAGTACTGCTTCTGAAATAAAAATTAGTTGCGAGTGTAGCGAGTGTCGTGTTTTCTTGTCCTCTTCGTCCCCGTGATTTTGCGCTACTACACCCATACCTGCCAAGTTTTACGATTTTATCGTAAAGTGCCCGATTTTCAGCACATTTTTACGAGTATCGTAATGACAACTATATTTTTACGATTTTTCATGTTTCGGGTCGAAAAGTTCGCAAACTGAACGCGCTGCTTCAGACAGTCAACTGCACCAGCTGAATCTGGCCTTTTTTTTTTTTTGCGGGGCTATGCAGGCAACACTGTATTGGCTTATATCCAGTCAAAGCCAAAGCCAAAAGGCATTGACTTCGCGGATAGCGGAAATGTGCTCGACTTTCTTTGTTATCATGTGCTGCGGGAGGTGCCTTGCACATGTTTTTGCGGAGCGGTAGCGTATGGTTCAGCCCTAGCAGCTCACGAGATGTCTGAGAAGAAATACTTTCAAGTTTTTATTCCCAGCTATTCGACTGACTTTCCATTTATTAAGAGGTCGCGTAAAGGTGAGCGGTACGCATTTTGTAGTTTGTGCTGCTGTGATGTGAACATTTCGCACGCTGGTCGCCGGGACATTCTGCTACATGTGAATACGAAGAAACACAAAGACTCGGCGAAACTTGTGGACTCTAACGGGAAACTTGGAGGGTACTTCAGCAAAGCGGATCTCGATACTACAACTCGAGCGGAGTGCCTTTTTACTGCGTTCCTGATTGAACACAACGTGCCGTTCACGGCTGCTGATCACGCTGGAGACCTCTTTCGAAAAATGTTTCCGGACTCGAAGGAAGCTAAGAACTACGCCTGCGCCCGTACGAAGACTACGGCGATTGTGAAGGAAATGGCCAATAAAGCTATCGACGAAGTGATAAGTCACTTGCAGCACGCTCCGTTCTCAGTCGCCACAGACGGGAGCAATGACGCCGGCAACGATGCAAAACTGTATCCAATCGTGGTGACGTTCTGTGATAGTAGTGTTCGCACTGCCTTGCTCGCGATGCCTGCCCTCGAAGGTAACTCCGCGGGACGAAACATCGGTGCGCTTGTTGTGGACACGCTAACGAGCAAAAAGATACCGCCCCAGAACTGCATCGGCATGGCGTGTGATAACGCGCCAGTCATGATCGGATTAAAAAACGGAGTGGCTGCTGTGCTGAAAGAAAGCCATGAGAACATTGCCATCATGGGCTGCTGTTGCCATTTGATCAATCTGGCGGCACAGAAAGGCTCAGCATGCCTTCCACTGAATGTGGATGAGCTGCTAGTTGACATTTTCTACTACCTCGAGAAAAGCTCAAAAAGGAAGGACAAGCTGAAAGCTTTTCAGTCTCTCCACGATGTAGAGACCAAGAAAATTTTAAAGCATGTCAGCACCAGGTGGCTCTCTCTTGGAAGGAGCCTGAAACGGCTTGTGGACCAGTGGCAGCCACTGCTTAGTTTCTTCCATAGTGAAGTAAGGCCCTCCGGGCAGGTTTCCAAGTTTCCCAGCAAGCCATGTAACCTTCGCACTGACCTTCAGAAGCATGCAAAGGAAGCGGAGAGCCGTCATCCAAGCAAAAGACCAAGACTGGACACAAATCTCCCCGTGTCGGATACAGCTCCCAAGCGAACCCAAAACCGTCCAGGAAAGGTCTTAAACAGAGAAGAAAGGCTATTTATGTTTCTTTCATCAGATACAAATAGAGCATACTGTGACTTCTTGCTGTCTGTAATCCCAGAGTTTGAAAAGGTGAACGTGTTCCTGCAGTCTGGAGCCCCTCAAGTGCACTTGCTGCGTGAAGTGCTTAGTAACTTGCTAAGAGAGATCATGTTGCGTTTTGTAAAACCTTCAGTGATCAAAAAAGCTGATGTGTTGGCTGACGTTGACTACAAATCTTCCGTCAGCCAAAGAGATAATGAAGATATTGTAATTGGTAGTCGGACCACACAGACCTTGGAAGGCCTAAAAAAAGAAGCAAGGGAAGAGTTTTTTACACATATAAGAAGGTTCTTCGTTGCAGCAACGGAGTACATGATCCTGAAATTTCCACTGAAGTGTGAGCTGTTGAAGAGTGCAGAAGTAGCAAGGCTTGCGTCCATTGAACACGCCAGGTTTTCTGATGTGAAGTACTTAATCAACCGCTTCCCAGTGCTGCTACCACTTCAAGAGGGGCAAGATGTGAATTCTGCTCTGGACGACATTCAGGCAGAGTTCACGCGTCTTCAGTTGGAAGAATTACCCGCTGAAGTACCTAAGGAGCAGCAGATTGATGAGCAATGGCGGGCGGTGTCCGGTTTACGAGAAGTGGATGGCAGCTTTAAGTATGCCAGACTTTCAAAATTTATGTTGGGGGTCCTAACACTCCCGCATAGTAATGCGGAGTGTGAAAGAGTCTTCAGCAAAGTGAAAAAGGCGCACACCCAGTTCCGTGCCTCCATGTCGAAAAACACTGTGGAGCAGTTGCTTGTCGCAAGATGTGCCCAGTCACACTCGGGAAATTGCCACGAACAGGTCTTTGACAAGGACTTTCCGAGGAAGGCCAAGGCTGCCACGGCCTCTATGCTAGCCCACCCCTCCACTTCCGAGACTTGAGAACTTTTTGTGCCTCTTTTGTGAAATGTTTCTTTTGTATTCCATTCATCTAAGCCAGTTCTTAGAAAATAAAGCGCTATTTTAGTATTTTTGTTCTTGGTTTTAGTATTTTTTGTCATCTCCTGTAGTACTTTAAGAACTGTGGGGTTGGCACGTCTGTACACCATATGGTTAAATGATGAACACTTTATTGCTAGGCGTTAGGAATAGAGTGTAATTGTCGCGAGGAGATAGTACAGAAAACAAGGGTAGACGCTTACTCCTTGGTCGTTGATGTCCTCGGCTTGCAGGGGGGTGTTCCTCCAACTAGGCTTTCACGCTGCCGTAAAAGAGAGAGGGTGGCTGGTTGTGTGTGCTCCCCCACAAATTAAGTCATCGTTAAGCCATGCATGCAAATGAAACGAGTGCAAAGCTATTATAGTGGACCGTGCCCTCATGTTGCGCAAGCAGCAGGCGACGCTCTCCCACAGTGAAAATTGCACCAATAGCAGTACCTGCAGTTGCAAGAAGATGGACATGGCCTATTGGAGGCCTCAGAACAAAGTTCAAACATTTGCTTTTTGTACCCCTGTTTCTCAAAGAGGACCTAACTGAAATTGAAATTTTGAACGCTGAGAAACACTCTTTCCGGTGAGTCTAATATGGGAGGGTTCGGTGGTGCCAGTGCAATTTTTCAGAATATAATTTATATTGTGCTTGGATTATCTCAAACCTATATTTTGTTCTTTCACTCCAAAGGATGGGAGAAGTATTCGAAAATTATTCTATTTGTATCACACTCAAACTTTACGATTCGAAATTGCGTTGCACCCAAAACTTTGCTATTCGCACAGCTATAGTGTTACTTGCTGACCGAATAAATTAGCCTTCAGTGCAGCAGCCCTTTGTTTTTACTTTTCAAAAGTTCATGTGCAAGTCTGTAATCGAAATGTGGCTGAGAACAGTGATCCTGTGAAATTTTGAGCAAGCTCCCCCTCCGACTTCAGTGCTAATTTCAAATTTCCATATATTTTGGGGAAAACCCTCCCACTCGGCATTTTGATTGCACGCTGCGCCAAGGCAAAATTGGCCTGCTTGAGGTTAATCCAATTCTGGTTAGCAGCTTGATCTTCAAGCACCTCCAGGCCAAATTTATCATCAAAAATTGATTGATTTAGCTTTTCATTTCTGGATAAATGAACGTAATCTGAATTCTGCACATTGCACCCAAGATGATTTTCAGGTTTGCATGAGTATAAAAGCATGGCCTTCCAGATCTGTATTCTAAATTCGAAAATGGTGCTTATGAATTAGCAATAGTACCGTAATTACTCAAATCTAACGCGCACCTTTTTTCCGGTTAAGCGAGTTCATAAATCGCATGCGCGTTAGAATCGAGTACGAACAAAAAAAATTACGGTCAATCTATTGCCATCGGCAAATCCAAAATGGCCGCCCCCTACGTGCGTTGGCATGGCGCGTCGGCCATTTCCGCCTATGTGTTTCCCATGTGCGGCTCTTCGTACGTGTGCTGAGGAGTTCGTCATTTAGTAGTGCATTAGCATCGACGGCGTGGAAGGGCCGACTCCAAAAACTCAAGTGCACCACGATGCCGCTTTTAAAAGAAAAGTCATCGCGTGTGCAGAAACGGACGGAAATCGGGCCGCATCGCGGTCGTTCGGAGTTCCCGAAACGTGCGTGAGGGACCGGCGGAAACAAAAGCAGAAGATTGTCGACAGCAAAGCTTCACACAAAGGCTTCAGTGGACCACAGCAAGGTCGGTTTCCGCAAATTAAAGAGCTGCTCAGCGAGTATGTGCTTGAGCAGTGAGCGGCTCGTGACGACAGAACTGCTCCAAGTGCGAGCTATGCAATTAGTCTTAGAAAAAGGTCTAATGCGGAGCCAGTTTAAAGCGAGCAGGTGTTGGCTAACTAACTTTATGAAGAGGAAAGGCTTTTCCCTCCGAAGGGGAACATGCATATGCGAAAAGTTTTGCGGAGGAGTACGATGAAAAGCTTCACAGTTTTCAGAGGTTCGTCCTAAACTTGCGACGCAACAACGGCTACCTGCTTGGGCAAATCGGGAATGCCAATCAGACGCCTCTTTACTTCGACATGCCTGGCACCACAACCATCGAGAAGAAGGGGGCGAAGCAAGTTCGCGTGCTGACATCGGTCCACCGTATGACTACAGTGACGGCAATGCTCTGTTACACGTCAGATGGGCACAAGCTTCGCCCGTACCTCATATTTAAATGGAAGACGCTCCCGAAAGGAGTCGTTTTTTCGAGTGGTGTGATCGTGCGGGCCAGCGAGAAAGGTGCGCGTTGCAATCGATGTCTTACTTTTTTTTTTTTTTTCGCGGTGGAAATCGGGTGCGCGTTACGATCGAGGGCGCGGTGGAATCGAGTAAATACGGTAAGCCTTCGACATATTTCGTTGGTTGCTCAGAGCTATTCTATTGCCTTTGTGGTCGTGGTTTGTCATTTTAGTGCGCCATTCCGTGTACGAGAGAGCCTCAAGACGTCTTGGAAAGTCTATGTATGCCTTTCTAGAGAACACTGGCACTGCAATGTTGAATTTTGATGCTGTTCCTTGATACCCCTCCGCTCCACTTTGCCAATAATTTTTTAGAGGGTTGCTTGCGTGAAATATACGGTAGTGTAAGATTACGACATGGACAGAGGTTGGCAGAACACAATTCAGTTTTTGTCTCTCCTGTTTTGTCGGTGTCTTAATTTTGTACTGTTACTTTGTCATCATGTACCAACAAATCCAAACTGTTCATGCAAATCTTCTGTAGCAGTGGCTCGAGAATAAATTGGCCAATATTAAAAACTGAGTTCATAACGTCTTTCAAACTGTCGTTTTCATCATTAGCAATATTTTTTAGGCTTCAAAGGGTACAATGCCACGCAAAAAAAAACTTTGATATTCTCGCTCCTTGGCAGTTTACAGCCACGGCGACCAGGGGCCAACTGCCGGTCACAATGGTCACACCCGCCGTATTTGTACGTAAAGTTTATTTTAAATGCTGCTTGTAGCTATAGCACATTACAGTGCCTTGAATAACGAATATCCGCAATGCTACTTCTGCAACCATCGCCATTACCATAATTTCCAAAGTACGCTTCTTTTTCTCATGTAGTAGTGCACCACCAAAGTGACTAGTTGGGGGCGTAAGTGCACTTGCTTAAAACGGGGGCTTTTAGCATGTACAGTTGCCGACCGATTTTCTGGACTCCAAAAATTCGGACTTGTTGGATATTCCGGACTTCATAAATGCACTGTCAGGAATCCCATAGAGCTAATGCATTGTTTCGACCGATTTTTTCGGGCGAATTTGCCCCTGAAAGTTCGATTTTTCGGACTAAATAGCTCGTTTTGTGCCACGCCCCAAGCCATTGTGATTGCCGCCATGTTGGATTTTCCGTCGGCTTGACTAAGCTTGGTCTTCAGATGCCTTTCCTGCCTCCGAGATTAGAATGCGCACGCCATATTTTAAGTTTCGGAGGTCGTGTTTGCTTTTTAAAAGACGCGGCGATGCCGTTTTTTCGTCTTCGGTCAGCACGATCGTCATCACATCGCACGGGGAGGAGGCGAAAGAAGGATTCTTTTATTGTTGTTGCAGCTTTTTTCAGTCGCCATTCTGCACGTGTTGTGTCGCGTAGCGTCGAGACGTTGTGTGCTTCGCAGCGGCTATCTGCAGCATCGAATTTTGTGTTCTCGTTGCCATGGCTCCGCTATCTGTGCCATCGCGGGAGCCAGGTGATGTGAAGAAGCGTGGGAAGTATACGGCCCTGACGATGGAGAATAAAGCTGCCATAATCAAGCTAATAGAGTGTGGACGTTCGCAGCTAGATGTCGCCGGATGACGGTCGACGCCGGATGGCGGTCGTCGTTGTCGTCGGACAACGACGACCGCCCGCAGCCGTCGGCGGCGGAGATCGCCAACGCGGTGACAATTTTGTCGAGCGTTTACGGCGACGATGTCACCTTGGCGCAAATACGGGCAAACCAAATTGCCTCCAAGCGTAGTTTGAGGCAAGGCAGCATCAAGGACTTTTTTAAACCTGCCTGATGCAATAAACTTCAGATTTTTGGCGAAAACGAATTTTTCGGACTGTTCGATTTTTCGTACTTTTTTTCGGTCCCCGCCAGGTCCGAAAAATCGGTCGGCGACTGTATCCTACTTTTTAACCTTACTGGAATACAGGATTGTGTTGATCATGTTAAGGGAACACACATTTTTAACTCCCCATACCTAAATATCGTAAAGGGGTTATCATGGTCTTGACATCTTGTGATGCTACGCACATCCATAGGTATGGACACATTTGTTTTTGCAAGAAAAGGTTGTTTAATAGGCAACTTATCCGTAATTATGGTGCTGCAAGGCATTTACATCAGAAGTAAAATGTACAATGCTGCCGTAATAACAATTTCGTGCTTGCCTAGTTCATGTTGTTCCTGCTAAGTGTGCTACCTATCCAGTCTATCAGGGGCTTCAGGCCTCCCACATTTATGGCTGCAATAATCTGTCACTCTAACTTTGGTAAACTGGCTGACACTGCATAGTCCTGTTTAGTGCTTGCACTTGGGCTTTTTTGACTTGCCGGCTGGAGTCTCTGCAAAGTGGATATCGCAAGTAGCCACAAACAAAGGTGGAGTTGCGACTAGGGACCGCAAACATAAAGTCTATTTGACAAGTATTTTACATTCCGTAAAGGCCCATGCATGTACAGATTCCATCTGGTTTCTGGTAAAACAGTAATGTAAAAAAAGTATACGTACAAGCTAAAAGCACCTAATGACACTAAATTTGCTAGTGTGACCAGGGTATTAGTCTCATGCGCACACAGTGATACTGCTAATTTCTGAGCTCAATTGTTACACATTAAACTTGTAACAACGAAGTTGAAGGGGTAGCCAATAAAGCTGCAGTAAAATCTTGGTATAATGAACATCAAGGGACTGCTGCAATTTGTTCGTTATTTTGAAAGGTTGTTATAGTGAAAGCCCAAAAATTAATCATAAATACTTATTTTCCAGCGACCAAAATGACCTACCTTCACAACGGTGGGTCCTTGAACTCACTTTTCACAATAATAAACAAATGCGCAAGAGAACACCAAAAATTCACGTTTCCTTAAACAAGTGTTTTTTTTTTCATTCTTTTTTTTATGCATACAGCACTAGTTTTGCAGCGCGAACACCTCCAGATGATACACATTCTCCTTAGCGAAAACTGCTTCCGCCTCTTCGTCGCAAGCAGAGATGAACTCATTGTAGTAGCACCGCAGCGCGAACACCGACTTGCTTTGCGGACGCGATAAGTAATCATCGAAAAGGTGAACACTACTTGCAGAACACCTAATACTCCTTAGGCCTCCTAAACCACAGGTAGATGTGACAAAGATAAGAAAAACCCAAAGCGTCGTGGCTGTCATCGCCTCTTCCAAAAAAAGAAAGAAATCCCGGCTGCGGCGGCTGCATTTCCGATGGAGGCGGAAATGTCGTAGGCCCGTGTGTTCAGATTTGGGCGCACGTTAAAGAACACCAGGGGGTCTAATTTTTCAAAGCCCTCCACTTTGGCGTCTCTCATGATCATATGGTGGTTTTGGGACGTTAAACCCTACATATCATTATTACAATCCCGAAACCAAGCATTGCAGAGGTAATAGTTCCTTTTAAGCAGTAGTTCCGTTTAACAGATATCAGATTTCTGAGTCTGCAACAAATTTCGCTACGACAAATTTTTTTGCGTGTCTAGTCTATTTCGTTCTAGTGAGATTTGACTGTATGTGCAATTAAATTTTAATAGAGCAGGAGTGAAATCTTTAGCAGGAACAATACTTCTTTGCAGACTTGTTTGTTCATACTTGAAAACTCTACTTGCTGCGCAAGCTGAAGGAAAACAAAACGAGAAGGGATACGGCACTTTTTCCTGTCTCCCTTCTCGTTTTCCTTCAGCTTGCGCAGCAATTAGAGTTTTCAGCGGCAGCATTGTAAAATTTTTTAGCACCTGACACAGTGATGTGATAGCTGCATCAATGTTTCACCATTGAGCCAAGTGGTGAAACCTGTTACATCCTGCCACATTTCAACAAAAATCTTTATAATTTGCACAGAGCAACGGCCATGGTATCGTTTCTTTAGCCTTTAGGGGTAAAATGGCGCGGGAGGTACTCAATTTTAATCAATCCATTAGCAATATTAAGTTTCAGTGCAAGGCTTTTTTTCTCAGAAGTTTACTATGTGGCTATAGTTTGGTACATTGTGAGAAGACTGGAGAGGCACAGTTTAAGTGACTGAGGTGTGGCAGCCAATTGCCTCCACAACTAAAGAAATAGTCCTGTTCATGTTCTTCTTGGTTTTTCGACATTGGGGTCCATCTGGCTCATGCTGTTCGTGTAGAGTGCATGCTCATTAATGCAGGCTTGTGTGCATTGCTTTTTATAAGGCTGCTTCCTTGTAAAGTTGAGAAGGACAGGAATCAGTCCAGTGATAATCCGGGTCAATGTTTTGTGCTTAAAGGGACACTGAAACACTTTTTTTTAAAGGAGATTATGGTGTCATGATATGTAATTTCATGCGGCGAACTCGAAAATCAAGTAAAAAATTTGCAAAAACCAACGCAAATATTTTAATTTTGCCGAAAACAAGCAGCAGGCGCCGTGTCTGCCATCGCGAGTCTCGCCGCCGCTGTAATCGCGAGTCTCGCCGCCGCTGTAATTGGTCGAAGCTCCATGATGTCACTGTCGGGAAGATGGAGGACAGCTGATTGCGCTCGCTGGCAATCAATGCCATGTTTATATGTTGAGAAGCTGCGCTGTGCTCTCTACCGGGCTGTAGAAATTAGGTGCCTTTTCCTCTTCTCACCCCGACCACCACCACCACTATCTGTTGAAATTGGGCAGTTGCTGTAAGTATGGCGAACGTCACAATCTGACCACAGAACACCTACCGTATATACTCCCATAATGATAGCACTTTTTTTTTTCAAAAAATTCTCAATGTAATCAAGCTTTGCAATAGAGTATCGAGGTGTAATGATAAGCTCTCTAGTTGAAAAAAATTATTACATTATTGAAGTGAGTGTTTTTTCTTTAGCAATGCCCTATCATTCAAACATAATTGTAGAACTTCCTGTGTAAAAAAGAATTCCTTCACATAAAAAGTATAATTTCAAATGACCAAAGTCTTGACATATCAAGTGAATTCTCATTTTTACCGACTTCGTTGCATCAAAGTTTCACTGTATGCTACATTTGCAGTTGGCCCCTTCAGAGTTTTGCATCTAGTGAAAAGGGGCAACATTTGGCACATCTTTATCCTTAATTTTGCTTGCTCACCACACAGGCCATGAGCAAATTCCATATTACCTGATCCCTCTCTATGTATTCAATCCTCATGGCTAATACAGTCTGATCAAATGGTGGTTTTGGGGCGTTAAACCCCACATATCAATCAAATCAATACAGTCTGGCTTTGGTATGCACAGGTGACTAAGTCTTGAAATATTTGTTTCAGCATTGTCAGTCACCATGTTTTGCAACAGCTGGCAAGTGCTTAGTTGCTTGAGCTGCCGTTTAAGCTAATTTGAGTAGATGTGATATTGGATGGTCTTGTGCAAAGTGCCCTGCCTTTTTGCTGCGACATTGGCAACTGCAGGGCCCACGGTAGTGAGCACACCATGTCCTGGCGGAAGTGGTGCCCAGGTGTCGATAACCGCTCAGCAGGCTGTGACAGTGTGCCCTGACCACCATCACCACCATCACCACCACCATCACCACCATCACCACGGGCCTCCTGCTCATCCCGTGGCGTCAAACTTGGGCCAGCAGCCTTCTACTTTGACCTTCCACCCTTCTGCCTTTCCCATCCATGCCCAGGTTAGCAGTATGATGCAGTGTGCCCTGTACTGCAGTAGAAAGGATAGATTGTTATACGGAAAAGATCAAAAGGGTTGATAATCCTTGATTTTGTGACCCTGATCTTGCCCTTTAGAGCACTTTTCCTCCACCAGTCCTTCTCGTCACATTCGTATGTTCCATGTTTTAATAACTCCACGAGGCAAGTGGAAATTACTAGGCAGTGATTACAATCGGCCACAAAAGAAAAAGTGTAAACAAAGCACTCATGCCTAGCAGGTCAGACTGTGCAGTGCAAAAGCAAGGAAATTTAGAAGCACACTTCTGTGCGTAGGTTTCTAAAGTGTGTAGGCTATATGCGAACCTTTAATTTGAAATGCAGTTTGACACTTGTTATGACACTTGTTAAGTCTATCCTATCTTAAATTAATGCCTTGGTATATTGTGACATAACAAAATGGCGGGGTCTAGCCTGAAGGCAGTCACAAAGTGATTACAAACATAGAAATTAGAATACAGTAAACTCCCGTTAAGACTCTTCATAGACTCAACGAAAAAAAAAAAATCTGCTTAAGGGGAGACGCGGGTCGAAAAGTCGCGTTTTTTTTCCAAATTTCACCTTTTCTGTTTTTTGTTGCTTTATCATCTTTATACATTATATTTTGACATCTGAAAATATCACAGCGAAATAAGCATCAGAAGTCAGTGAAAAACGCGTCTGAGTGAGCGGCAGTGACGCGCGGCATCACGAAATTTACACAAAACGGGCTGCTGTTCGCGTGCTCGCGGGGCCGCGAAGAGAGCTGTCCGCCATATTGCGGCCGCTGGCTCGTGTAGAGTTGTCCTTACTCTCCACGATCCCGGTTCTTGAAGTCTCGTACGTTCACGAAAAATCTAAAAAAAAAGCAACAAAAACAGTCTTTTCCCGCCGTTTCAAACCGCGCGCCACTAACGCAGGGCCGCCATTGGCTGACAGCACCCGTGTTTTCTTGCCGTAGTTCGCTTCACTGTTTTCCGGAGTTATTTTTCGCTGTTTTCGTGCGATGGCAAGCCCGAAAAAGGCCGTTGCCGACCATCGGAAATACAGAAGTAAGAACAAGTTCAGAGGGAAGCGGCGGAGGACGTACAAGAAAGCCACCGCCAACGAAAATGTCCGCGACGGGCCAGCGGCCGGTAGGCCTAACATCGACCACGGCAACGTCGACCATGGCAACTGCGACGACGAGATCAACGCTGCAGTGAATTTTGTGAGTGCATCGCAGAAAAAGATCGCGTTATTCGAAAACGACGTCAGGCCGAATGCCGATCGTGCCGAAAGCGTAGTGCTGTGCGAGTTGGGTGCATTGACGGCCGTCGTGGCAGGCGCGGCATGCCCCGTTTGTCACGAGAGTAAACTCGCAGTTCGGGCACCGAATAAAAAGCGGAAAGGCCTTTCGGCGTTTCTGGAGCTACACTGCGAGAATGCGGAGTGCTCGGAGAGCATCCTTTCGTCCGCGTACTCGTCGAAGCGGGTCGCGTCAGATGGCGGCCGCGGTGCAAGCAGAAGCTACGACAGCGGGAGTTCGCGTGACGCCTTTGCCGTGAACCTGAAAGTGGTGCTTGCAGCGCGTGCCGTCGGTATCGGGCATGAGCAACTTTCACGATTTTGTGCAGTAGTTGGATTGCCAAACCCTATGCACCATAAGACCTTCCATGCTATCGGCAAAAAGATTCACAGTGCGGCAGTGAAGGCTGTCTGTGAAAACATGCAAAGGGCACGCAGCGTCACCAAAGAGGTGGCTGGTAACAGTGACGTGCCAGTCATGTTTGACGGCACATGGCAAAAAAGAGGCCACAAAAGCCACAATGGTGTGGGAACTGTAGTGTCCTTGGACACTGGTTTGTGCCTGGACTATGAAGTGCTTTCCAACTTCTGCCTGGCGTGCAGTTTGCATAACGACATGGGAGGCGATGAAGAAACATGGCAGGCGTTTCATCATCCCGTTTGTGAGAAGAATTGCGACTGTTCTTCGCATGCCATGGAGGCCGAAGCTGCAGTGCGCATTTGGCAGAGGACTGTGGACTATGAGACACCCCTGCGGTTCACCATCTTCCTAAGCGATGGAGACAGCAAGGCCTACAACGGGGTCTGTGATGCCAACGTGTACCCTGACACTCCAATTGAAAAAGAGGAGTGCACCAACCACGTGGCGAAACGTCTGGGCACCGGCCTGCGGAAGCTGCCAACGCCACTTCCACGAGGGGAGAAGCTGAAGGAGACCACCATCCAGAAGCTTCAAACTTACTTTCAGGTGGCCATTGTGAACAATCGGGGAAATGTCCACAAGATGTACACTGCCATATGGGCCTCATGTTTGCACTCGTGCTCAACAGACGGTGCTGGAAGTCACAAGTTCTGTCCTGCAGGCCCAGACTCGTGGTGCAAGCACCGACGTGCTGAGGCGCAGGGCCAGCCTGCACCGTGCCACACCCCCCTCCTGACCAAGGCCCAGGGTTTGGCAGTCCTCCCAATCTACAAGCGTCTCACAGATGCGAAGCTGCTTGCCCGGTGCCTCCACGGCAAGACACAGAACGCGGCCGAGTCCCTGAACAGCAAAATATGGCTGCTGTGTCCAAAGACCCGGTTTGCTTCCCGGACTGCTGTGGAAACAGCCACAGCCATTGCAGTCCTGTGGTTCAACCGGGGCCACGCGAGCTTTGAAAAGGTGCTGGAAGAGCTTGGGGTGCTTCCTTCGGAGGCCCTGGTTACCCTCAGCGACCGCCGAGACAGCATGCGCATGCACAAGATGAATGTGCGTCAGACCGCTGAGGCGAGGGCACACCGTCGCAGTGCAGCCAAGAGGGCCCGGGTGGAAGAGTCCTGCCGCACCAGCCGGGAAGGGAAAACCTACGGTGCTGGAGAGTTTTAGACAACTGATATTCCCTCTGGACATGTGTGTATGTGTTCAGCACAAGTTTCGTGCTACTGCGTTTTTCATTTTTGTAAATACAGACTTTCAAACTTTCAAACGCGTTTTTCTCATTTCGCAATTTTGGCCAATTTGCATTTTTTGCGGGAAGTGTTTCGGGCACTTAGAATGGTCATACGACGACGAAATTTGGCACACACATTGAGGAGAGTACGTAGGGTGCCGATATCTACTTGAATCAGCACAACCTATCAGCTGTAAATATCTATTAATAAATTTAATGGTGGTCGAGTGGAAAAAAAAGGGTACTTTGCTACACAGATGTTTTTTTCATAGTTTCAAAGTTGGAGCACAATTTCTAGCTAGATATCGGCACTCTATGGCTAATAGGGAGCAAAAGGAGCCATTGAACAACTCTCTGCATGAACATTTAGTATGCGCGAAAGTTCCCGGAAAACTTATCAAGTTTCACCATTACTTGAAACACAACTCCCAAACTATTGCACTTATGTAAAAACTGATTACAGATTTGGAATCAGGAGGAAAAACTGCATCAGTGGTCCAATTTCTGAAGCTCTAAGTTGAATAACAAAAAAAAAAGTGCTTTCGAGGAGCGTCTCCCCTTAAGAGCTACAGCGTAACAGGCCTCTTCTGTTAAGACAAACTCTTGCAGCTACCAACAATGACAGGGATTTTGGGCAACGAACACTATAGTCTTGATGGGGGCATTCAAGCCAATAGTAGAAAGCAAAATGAAAACTTCTTAGTGCAAAGACTCCAAGCGAATCGAAAGCAAATGGCAATGGGGAGGGTGAAAGCGAGATAAGTGGAAAAGTCGGCGCATAAAGCTTGCATCTTTCTTAACTGTGGCCTGTAGGTGGAGAAAGGGCCGGCTTTATCAGCAAAGAAACAACAAAAAGCGTTCATTTTTTTGCATTCTTCTCGCATTCTTCAGTTCCCCACAGGAGTACAGTAGAGAACAAAAGAACACAAGAGCTTTTCTTGAGGGGAAAATGCAAGGCAGGGGGAAGGGAGGCAAAAAAAAACCCCCCAAGAGCTTGGCTCGAGGGGAAAAATGCAAGGGAGGGGGGGGGGGCAAAAAAAAACCCAAGTGAAAGTGAAAACGAGAATAAAATGGTCTGTACATTATAATCACAGGAAACGGAAACCATATATGTGGCACTAGCACTCCCATAAGGGGAGCCGGGTGCATTGTCAATGTTGTCACACAATGGTGCCTGAGCCCATGTTGTGGTCAGTTAGCGTTGTTTTTCATAGTGCCTGTGCGCATCATATTTGTTTGCAATGAAATGCAGCTAATTGTGATGCGCCATTCTCATTATGAAAGTGCACGACAGAGGAAGGTCATTTTGCACACAAAATATAGCTGCGTTGTGTCCTTTTTATGTGCTCGAGGCTCGCGATTCTGAGCAGAGTAAACGAATATCTTGAGCTGCACGTCGATCAGGAAAAGTTACTGCAAGCTGAAAGTAAAAAAATATCTGGACCTCACAGAAAAGCTTGCAGACTTTCGTAAGCAACTTGTATATTGGCTTCATCAATGTATGCATTGGAGGCACATACAAAAATAACAAAAATAGTAAAACAGCCTCTCAGAAGGTGAACAGCCAGAAGAATAAATTTACCATTCTTTGAAGGAAAATTGTGCTTGTCTCTCCCTTTTTATCTTTTTCTATTCGTCAAAATAGGGTCATGCTACAGTTTTATTGTTAGAATGTGGTAGCAATTTATTCATGAGCATATTGATTACAAACTTGTGAAATCAAGTACTCGCTAGATCAGTCCAAATAGTCTACTTGAAAGCATATACTTTTTCCAAGCTGAGTCAAATAAATGCTTTTTCTTGTTCCTTTCCTTCCCATTATAAGTACACTTCATTCAGTGTATTTAAGCAACATATTCGGGCGTACTTGGCATGTTAGCATTTAGTTTTGGGGGCACTTCTGATAACAGAAACTATCGTGGTTCCTTTGAGTTAGTCTTAAAGCGAATCTACTGTATTCATTTATTGACAATGACCTTACAGGCCCGAAGGCATTGAGTAAGGGGGGTTACTGTGAAATCATGTACACTTAAAATAAATGAGGCTACAGTGCAGGTTTTGCTGTAGCTTCCAAGTGTTCCAAATTTCATTACATTTGTCCTGCACTGCAGTGTCATACACAATAAATTCAAGCAAAAGTGCTCATGTAACAGTTCACTGCCTATAGCAGGATGGTGTTTTGGCTTGCAATAATGATAACAAAATACTTCGTAACATGCAATCAGTCATCGTAATTCAGCAGTACATGAAAAGCAGATTACGGCTTGTTAGTCAAAAGAGAACACAGCACTTCTCTACGACAAAAAAATCTTGCAACGCTATGTCTTGAAAATGTATCTCGAGTTTCTACCCAAACGTATTACAGTTTAACCTATTCAATATATGAATAGATTAATTGTTAATGCGAAGATCACTCTCCCAGACAGCATGGGAGAGTGATCTTCGTTATACAAATATTAGTTTTTTTAATACAAACATTTAAATATTTAAAATAATAATACAAGTATTAGTTTTTTTACAGTAGAGCATACGTATTTCGACACAGTGGCAAGACGGCTGGCACAGTGGCGGACAGCTTGCTGGCCAGCACCCCACTGCGTCAACCGCTTGACTTGTGATACAAAATTTGGGTGCAACGATTTACTCAGTGACGGGTAGAATACCCTAGTCTCCATTGGACTTTCTGCAAGAAGTGACAACCACCGCTGAATGTGTTGCACGAATGAAAGCTGCAATATGGAGCATGTTCAAAACTAGGAGGCCCCCATATGATTGTTGTTGAACTGCATGGGACACAGCTCAGCTACATCAAGTGCTGCGCCTTAATACATTTCGAAACCGAAATGTTGCATGATCTTGGTCTTGTGACGCTGTGAAAAAAAAAATCAAATGCACCACAATCGGCGGCAGACATCTCGGTGATGTATCTGATGAATAATGTTCACGATTCTGAAATCAGCCAATACCCGTGTCGGCCCTATCAGCTGCATAGTTAAGAAGGAGCAAGCAATTTTTGGCAGTCTTAGAAACACACTTGCAAGTTAGATGTCGCGCTCACTGCATTAATATGTGGCTCAGGTGTTCTCAAGAGCCTTCTTACTGATAGCTGGTGTTTCCTGGCTGCGTTCAAATTGCTTTCGATCCCCTTTTCGAACAATTTCGATTGGAACCTTCTCTTTAGTTGTCATGATCTGCTGCTATTAAATACAGCAACTTGTTTTCCTTAATGTGGATTTCTGCCTTTTGGATCGAGTTTTCACTGTAGCTTCCAAATATTCCGAACTTCATTACAGTTGTCCTGCAGCGCAGTGTCATTCACAATAAATTCTGGGAAAAGTGCTCATGTAACAGTTCATTGCCTATAGCTGGATGGTGTTATGGCTTGCAATCCCTATTGTTTTTCCATAAAAATTGCCTGGTGGCTGTAGATGCTACAAAGTGAGCGTCTGTGAGAAAGTATGGTGGAGTATTTCTGCGAGGGGTTGTGCGCAGTTATTTCTGTAAGCCTCTCTGTAGCGCAGATCACCATCGATGACTTTCATCTTGCTCAAGCACCTGTAGCAAATGCAGCAAGTGGGGATAATTGAGCGGGGGCCGTGTTATGTACGAGTAACCTCGCTGACCTTAGGTGGACCTCAACTGGCAGACGGAGAGCAACCACGACACGGCTCTGACGCTGGCATGTGCGGGTGGCCACGAGGAGCTGGTGAGCCTGCTGTTGAACCGGGGAGCCCACTTGGAGCACCGGGACAAGAAGGGCTTCACACCACTCATGCTGGCTGCGACAGCAGGCCACTCCGGGGTAGTCGACATCCTCCTCTCGCATGGTGCTGACCTGGAGGCCCAGTCAGAGCGCACCAAGGACACTGCTCTCTCACTCGCCTGCTCAGGAGGGCGCTACGAGGTAAGCTTGCTTTCCTGGAAAGGTTTGGTTGCCCCATCAAGTTGCTGTCACGACTAAAGAGAACAACAGACATCAAACTGTTTTATCTGCCAAGCTGGGTGACAGTGGGTGGACTCAATAATGAAGTACAGTGAAATCTCGGTATAACGAACTTCAGGGGGCCGTGGCAAATATTTCGTTATTTTGAAAGGTCGTTGTAGTGAAAGCCTAATAATAAATCATAAATATGTAGTTATTTTCTAACAACTAAAACTACTTACCTTCACAATGGTGGGTCCTTGAACTCGTTTTTCACGAGAAAAAACAAATGCACAAGTGAACACGCAAAAAAAATGCACATTTACTTTAATGAAGTCTAATTTTTTTCTTTCTTTGACGTATGCAGCACAAACTTTGCAGCGCGAAGGCCTCCAGCTAATCCACATTCTTGTGGTGCGATTCGGTTCTTTGGTCACAACAGCCTGCTTTTCTTTCGCATTCCAGTTGCCGAATAATATCCACTTTCTCGCTTAGCGAAAACTGCTTCCGCTTCTTTGTCACAAGCAGAGATGAACTCATGAGTAGTAGCGCCGCTGTGCGAATGTCGACTCTCTCTGCGGACGCGATAAGTAATCACCGAAAAGAGATGAACACGACTGACAAATAAGGCCTCCTAGAGCACATGTAGAAGTGACAAAGAAAGAAAATCCCGAAGCGTTGCGGCTGTGATAGTCTCTTCAGAAAAAAAACCGCTAAAAAAGAAATGTTCTCGCGTTTCAACTTCTGTTCCCTCGCTGTCTCAGGTTTTCCATGCCCACGCTTCATGCTCCACAAATCCCACTCTGCCTCGCTGACTTTGACCTCCCGTGTTGCCCTCGCCTTGGCGTGGGCGTTTCAACAAAAAGAAAGAAAAGAATCGCCGTTCGCTTTGCTGTCTGTTTGCGTACCACTTCGGTGGTCGCGACAGATTTTAAAACATGAGTTGTAGTACTGAGGCATTAATAATATGATGCGGAACTAAAATAACATTGGTTAATCTGGAAAGTTCGGTATTCTGAAGTACGTAGTAGTAAAATAATGTTACATTGAAACTATTGGCAGTCGGCACGAAATTTTTTGAAAGTTCGGTAATCTGAAAGTTTGTTAATGTGGGGTTCGTTCTACTGAGATTTCTTTGTACTGTTGAAACTGGCATATACAATAGACACCCATTGAACGAAACTCTCTTGAATGAAATTGCTGCTTATATGGAACAACTGGCACTAATATGTTTGGTTTCCTACTTGAATATTGTACCCCTGTTTATCTCTCAGTAAACGAAACTCCTCTTAAAGGATACACTTTTTCCTGGTCTCTTTAAGTTTCGTTAAAGGTGTCTACAGTCGGCGACCTATTTTTCAGACCTGGCGAGGACCAAAAAAAAGTCCAAAAAATTGGAACAGTCCAAAAAAATTGGTTTTTGTCATAAATATGAACTTTATTGCATCAGGCAGGCTTAAAAAAAGTCCATGATTCTGCCTTGCCTCATACTACGCTTGGAAGCAATTTGGTTTGCCCATATTTGCGCCAAGGTGACATCGTCACCGTAAATGCTCGACAAAAGCGTCACCGCGGTGGCGATCTTTGCTGCCGACAGCTGCGGGCGATCGTCGTCATCATTCGAACTGTTCTCCGACTGCGGCACAATCTGGCGTAGAATTTCTTCGTCTGGGGTTCCGCGCACGAAATCGTCATCGTCTGCACGAGTGAAGTCTTTAAATAGGGAGTTTTAGAATAACGTTTGCCGGCGTTGCGGGTATAGTGGACGCATTGTGAGTTCTAGAATAGCGGTTGCTCCCCCTAGGCAAAGGTCTAGGGACATTCGCCCCGACTGCAAACTCAAATGCATGGAAGCTACACACAACACTTCTCGGGCCGCGATTGCCGCACGCCATTTCGGATTTTCTGCGGGCAGGCTGCGAACGGCGCCTCGTGTTACAACGCATGCGCAGTGGCAGCGACCGCACCGCACCGCAAGGGCTCGCGGTGTGCTATTCTAAAATTCACTAATGTCATTGTGGTGATGGTGGTGGGAGTGGTTAGAAGAAGAAGAAGGCACCTAATTTCTGCAGCCCGGTCGGGAGCATGGCGCAGTGCCTATCATTGTGGCAGGCACATTCACTCCACTGCTGCGTAGCTCCGCCTCCTCCCTGTACGGTGTGATGACGACAGTGCTGACCACTACGGCTGACCGAAGACGAGAAAATAATCCCATGCCGCGATTTCTAAAGCAGACACGGCCTCCGAAACTTGAAATATGACGTTTGCTTTCCCATCTTGGAGGCAGGAAAGCCATTTTAAAATTTAGTCTCTAAGCTTAGTCAAGTCGGCAGAAAATCCAACATGGCGGCGTCCATACAGGTTCATGGCGCGGCTTAAAACAAGCGATTTAGTCCGAAAGATCCAACTTTCGGGGGCGAATCAGTCTGAAAAATAGGTCGAAAAAATGCATTAGCCCTATGGGAACCCTCATCCGAAATATCTCCGAAATATCCAACAAGTCCGAATTTTTCGTGTCCAAAAAATCGGTCGGCGACTGTACTTTAGTTTGACTTTCCCTCTTCGTAGTACTGAAAATTAAAAGATAAAAAAGTACATGTAATGGCCAAAGTATAGGAAGGATCCCTCCTTTTTGTTCTACTGGTGCAATTACAGTTTCTGCCCAAACCAGTTGCATTGAGCCGCGCTTTGCTATCATGAGTGCTACTTCTGATTAGCACAGTGGTTCTTCCATCAAGCAATACTTCCTTAATGGGGCACTTATAGGAGTGTCAAGCCACTCTTCTAATCGGCATCGACACTCCTTACAATGAACAGCAGCTTGAAACATAAAAAAAATCTTTTTCTTCCTAATGAACATGTGCAATAACGAACTTCGATAGATAAAGCCAGAAACTGAATGTATTGTTGCAACCACTCTACAGTGTCCCCCATTTCTTGTTTGACCCGCAGTTACCGGCGGTACGAGCTTCGGTTTCAGTGAAAGTCTGTGGTGTCCGCTCTGTTCTCTGTGTTGCCATCGTACACCACCGCGGGTTCGAGCACTGAACTCCAAGCAGGGGCGCCGCGTCCTCGTTCGCCCGTCTCATCGCGCCGTGTATTAGCCCCGAGAAGTTGGGGTGGCACCACCTGGCGGGAGGCTTGGGGGACGTCACGGCACGGACTCTTCAATGCCCGCCACGGCGCGCCTACATAATAATGCGCTCGCTTCGCGCGCTGCTTCGCTCTTTGCGTTTGCTTTCTGCTCGTTTCAAGCTGCAGATGAACGGGATGAAAAGAGAATCGGTAATGTTCCTAGTAAAACAACAAAAGGTTTACCTTCGCTTCTGCACAATCGCGAGCTCGGTCGTAGGCAATGTGAAACGGGCGAAAAGGCTTGTGTCATGCTGCTAACCCCTATGATGAATTCCATTCCTGCCCATGGCAGCTAAATTCTGAAGGGTGCGAAAAACAATAGCACGCTTCAGCTTGAATACAGCTCACTCATTGGCGCATAATCATGAGATTTTGATATGCAAGACACCATATTTACATTAATGGGTTGAGTTGTTCGTGGGTGATTCTTTTAGGAAATATGAGGGTTTCCCCTCCTCTAGTGGCATTTTATCGAAGGAACTTGCGTATCTATGGAAGGTGCTTTCAATGGTGTGCCAAACCTCGCATTCACATGCAGTATCGAATCTCGCAAAATATAATCTTGAATGCACTCGCCTAGAATACCACCGCCGCTGTTGTGTCTGTTATTCTCGTGTACTTGCTCACTCAACACGTTGTTTAGTTTCATGTTTCTCTCGCAATAATTTTATAGAGATTCATTTCACCGAAATTGTTGAGGTTAGCTCTTTTGTTACCGCACCTATTCAAATCAGTCACCAGTGATCAACACTTTGGATCATCGATTTCGACATGTTGAGTTTTTTTCTCGTGCACCGAGCACTTTTTGGTAGTTAGTCCAGCCACTCAACTGTCAAAATCAATTTAAATTTGTGCGTTTAAGAGGGGACACAGTACTTAAGATGAAGTGCCAGATATTTTCATGTGTTTATGAAGAAAATTCCCAGTCTGATTGAGTTTTTGATGCTGATTTCAAAAATGTAATTACTGTTCCTCTAAACCAATTAGTTTTTGAGATATTCTAAAATTAATTACCTATTGTTTGCCAGTAAATTACAAGAGAAATTTGTATTGCAGAGCTACTATTGGCACATGCCTGTGTACTAATGAACATGAGCTACACAACGGTAGGAGTGTTTTTTTTATTTGATAATTGTAGCAAGGTTTGTCGCACTTTGTATTTCAGTGGTGCAGACACACCCACTTTATGCTGTAATTTCTGGCAAAAATTAAATTTTTTGAAGGTCTCAATCAAAAATTCACACCTACCATTGTGTAAACTAAAGATACAGCTACATGCCACAACAAAAATAACACTCCTAGCTGCTTTGAAGGCAGAGATATCTTTTAGACGAGTTTGCAACTGCAGCAAAATTTGAATCGTGAGAAATCATGCAAAAATACAAGTCCATTTTGGGCAGACAGTAGCATGGAAAAGCGGTTTATTTACAATGATTTGCAAATTAAGCTTTCTCAGTAGGCACCAGGCATGTAATCCTTATGTTTTGCGTCACCTAAAAGGTATTTTTTCAATTGCCGCGGCATGTTTTCTGCAGAGGCACACTTGCGAGCTGATGCGCTCGCGTTGGGCTCGTCTGTTGACTAGGCTGCTTACCAGTTTGGTGACGCTTATGTGCGACAAATGTGCGCACGTAATCCGCGATCCGTCGTGTAATAAAGCGGTTTTCCGGCTTTTCCATATTGAGCTGTTGATGTCGCAGACCGAACTTGTGCACTCGCTCATCAATTTCAAGGCTCCGAGAGCAGCGAGGTGTTAGTTTCTTTTTCATGTAAGATTGCCACATTTTTGAGTGGAGGCCGCGGCGCAATATGTTCATCGTTGCGGACGCGTCGTTACAAGCACTCCATCTGTTGCCAGTAGCCTTCATTGCGCAGGCAGCGAGCACGTTCACCGTAAACGGATTGATTTTCTGTTTGCCGACGCGCGGCGAACTCCACTCTGACGACCCGACACGCAGTTCACGTCAGACGGGGGGAACCTGCGGCATCGGCGCGTTTAGCGATAAGACCGTAACTGTTGAAGCTCCAAACACTGCCGCTTTCAGCGACGTTGTCGACAACCGACGGGCTCGTAAGTGAGTTAGGCCTACACCGGTGACTTGGTGACCGCCGTTTACTGCAGCGAGTTCGTTATCCTCTCTGTCTCGAGCCATAGCAATGCTCTTTCTGAAGTTCACAGCGAACGAGCGATCGCCACACCCGCTTCACAAATTACTGTGGCACGGAATGTCTTTACTGCCGCAGGCATTCAGCAGCACCATGACAAAATGGCGCATGTCCGTTGCGTCAGGATGGTGAAGCAGAGGCCAGAAACGCCACTTCACCAATCGGGTGTCTAGGTTTTGTTACGTGCCCCATGCAGCCAATAGAATCGCGCTTGGTGATTCTCGATGACGCGTATTTGCTGAAAACCAATGATCAAGGCAAGCCACATGTGGCGGGAAATTGAAGATGAACAACCCTTTCAAATGAGACCAAGAAGACCATGATAGCTCGTGTGTAAGGGCAACGGTTCGGCGTGGAAAAAGCGTGTCTATTTGTGCTGAGATTCATCTCACAGGGGTGGATCTTGTGCCAGAAATAATGACGCGAGAATCTTGAAACTTCTCAGATAGCTGCAAAATAGTTGCAGATTCCTAAAATGTCAACTTCAAAAAGTCGTTTTTTTTGCGATTTTCAGCCTTTTAAGACCCGTGTCCCCCCTTAAGCAACATAATTATTTATGACTGATCTTTTGTGCAAACCAATGTGCTTGTAATGTTAAAACAGTGCACAAGGCTGGCGAACTTGATAAAAGTGCATGCCCTTCGTGATTATACTGCAGTAACATCGAAGATCTGTAAGGAAAGGAACCTTTGCTAGCGAAATATCGAATTAAAGTCTCAGCTTCATAATTTGACAATGTTTAGCAATAATAATTGCCAGAAATTTATGCCAGCTATTCAATAGACAGCAGTTGCTAGGAGTCCGTTGAAATTTATTATAGAAAAGAAATATTTCTGATGGTTTGCTGCATGTTTAAAGTGTCCAGACAGCCTTCTCCACCAGTTTCCAGCAGGTTTGGTTTTGCTTGTATCGTTATGTCAGACACAGGGTCGCATATAGTGACACTAGTCGCTCCTATGGTGTAGGCACGCACGCACGCGAGTGCTGCAAAACACGTGCGCCGCTCAAAACTGTCTTGCAACCGCACCTGAACTGAGTGAGGACGAGCTTAGATTTCGAAGGATCAGAGTACCTGAGCTTCACATTTTATGGAGACGATGTTTTGCGTTAGCCTGAGACATCCACAGACGTTGATGGGTTTGTTTTGCTTAGGGGCTCGAGTTGTCTATTTCGCCGGAAGTGTGTAGCTGCCTTTGTGCACAATCTTATAGCTACTCTGGTTATGTGCGTGGTCCACACTTGGGGCGTGGTGTGTTGGTGCCGGCTGCAGAGGTTCTCCAAATGACAAGAAGGTTCCCAAAGCACATTTTGGCCCTGACTACGAAGTAGTGCGAAACGTTCCTGAACTATGCACAATATTTTGTTCTTTTTTAATACGATATGTGCAAAAATGCAAATACACTCAAACATCGTCATAACAAAATTGAAGGGGAGCCACAATTATTTCGTTATATTCATTATTTCGTTATATCGATTATAACAGTTTGTGGCAATGTATGCTCAGATGGGAGCACACCTATAAGCATGAAAAGAAGGAAACCGCCTCACGGCCTGATGTACTGCTATGCGACTATGCGTTGTGGGGTCTTGGCGAGGCGAACGAGCGCATCGCCATGCCACGCTCTTGGAGTGAACGGACACAGTTGACGCGGTCGGTACAAAGCACACAACATACATTTATTAACTAATTTAGACGACGATATCGTCCTCCGAATGATACACCAATTTTAATTAACACGCTATCATACAAACAACATAATGCAGTGACACACTAAACACACAATAACATGATAAACACACACTAACACATACCCAAGGTGGCGTCGCAAACGCCTGACTTTCCACGTGGGACCCCGGCGCGAAGCCCGCGGTGCCAAGCACCGGGGATCCACGCTACAGACAACCGTTCGCGGCAGCCGCCACGCGCAGAAGAGGCTCGCTCAACTCTCGCCCACCACCAAGGCCTGCCTTCCGCCAGGGGCTATCGCCGGCGCTACCACTCTGCCAACAGTGGTACTCAAAGCGAACACAACGCATCTATCGCCCGGCGGTGGTCACCACCGAAATAAAGCCTTGGGGTGAGACACGTGCGCCACGCGGCGCAGACAACTTTACAGGGGGGGGGTGTCAGCACCCCCACATTCCTGCAACCTTAAATGAAACCATATCCCGAAATCAAAAATTAGCTACACAAGCTTTAACAAAAAAAAAAAATGATATCGCACGACCATAATGTCCTTGCACCACGACAGCGCCGCTGGTCGACACTGCTGCACTGTCCGGCTAGACTTCACCTCAGTACTGGCCCCGCAACAGCAACGTTACCGTCGGCGCGACGATCCGTCGCTAGCGCCGACACAACTTCCAGTTGCGACCAGCACTCGCGAGGGCGCCGGACTGCAGGCAGTTGCGCAGGTCTCGGGCATCTTCATTGCCCGACCTCACGACCGCATTCCTGGCCAGCGACGCTGACGATGTGCAGGACAGCCGGCCGTGGATGACATCCCTCCCGCTGAATACATCAATAACAACAACAAAAAAATTGAAAGTAAACAATCGAGCAGGTCCTCGGGAAGGGAGCTTCAAGCTTTTCGTCCTCGTGGTACGTTGGTCAGTACTGCTAGCTAATACATCGGTGGCGGCCAAGACGCCCATCAAAATAAAACAAAAATTACTTTTCCTGACTCGTGCTCACAAGAAAAAAAAAAAAAGTGAGGGAAGCAGAGCGCAACACCTCAACGCCACGATCCACCTAGTTGTTTCACGTGCGACAGGCGGCTGCGCAGAGCCTTAGGCCTAATGAGTCGCTCGGCAACAACCGGCATCCACCCAGCACCCAGCCTAGGCGCAGAAGAGGCAGCCGCGAGGAGACGTCCACTCTGTGAGGTTGCCCTATCACTCGCCGCACACAGCAGCTTACCGAGCGATCGGCGTCCACCGCCCCGGGCGTTGTCACGACGCCTCGGCGTCGAGCCGCAATACCAGACAGCAACGACGCCCGGCTCCCTGAGCCCAAAGATATAGAAGAAGCTATTTACAGAAAATCGGACCACCCACGAGGCTTCCGTACTTACTCGCTTCGGGCCTGGCCTACAAACCACGTGTTCTAGGCCTTGCTCACCCCAGGATGCGGACCGCATGGCTCTCGTCCTAACTCAGCGTTTTTGAAAACTAACAACGACAAAAAATAACAACACTTGCGAGCAAAAAAATAAATAAATAGAAAGTCAACCTGCCGACAAATTCAAACATGTTACAAACCGATCTCCTCGCTCTCAACAAAGCACACCGCCGACGCTAGCAATGAGAAGTCCCCCCTAAGCCTACTCTACTCTGGCTCTAACAAAAGTTTGCACCGAACCGCAAAAACTGTCGTCCGATACTCCAAGAGCTCCACGTTGAGCAGCCAGTGTGAGGTCTCGGCGAGGCGAACTTGCGCATCGCCACGCCACGCTCTTGGAGTGAACGGACACAGTTGACGCGGTCGGTACAAAGCACACAACATACATACATTTACTAATTTCGTCCGCCGAATGATACACCAATTTTAATTGACACGCTACCATACAATCAACATAACGCAGTGACACACTAAACACACAATAACATGATAAACACACACTAACACATACCCAAGGCGGCGACGCCAACGCCTGACTTTCCACGTGGGACCCCGGCGCGAAGCCCGCGGTGCCGAGCACCGGGGACCCACGCTACAGACAACCGTTCGCGGCAGCTGCCACGCGCAGAAGAGGCTCGCTCAACTCTTGCCCACCACCAAGGGCTGCCTTCCGCCATGGGCCACCGCCGGTGCTACCACTCTACCAACAGTGGTACTCAAAGCGAACTCAACGCGATCTATCGCCCGGCGGTGGTCACCACCGAAATAAAGCCTTGGGGCGAGACACGTGCGCCACGCGGTGTAGACAACTTTACGGGGGGGGGGGTGTCAGCAATCCCACAGCGTGCAACGGAAAATAAGCATACTCAAATGTCATTAGTTCGAACACGCTTAATTCGAAGTCACGCTGTGGTACCGTCAAAGCTATGTGTATTCCAATGGGCGAATATGCCCTCTAATTAGAACGCGCAAGCAGTTGCGACTGTTAATTCGAACGTACCGCGCTCCAAAAATGCTCTCAGCACCATCCCGAATCTCACAGCGGCACCCCTAAACGCTGCACGCGAAGAAGGAAAAGAAGAAAAGGAAAGAAAAGACTGTGGCGGATTGTTTACTGTCGCTCAAATGCCGATCTGTGATGCACCTGTGCCACGCTTCACTCTTTTCAGTCTCTGCACATAGAGACCCTCCGCGCAGGGAGAGAGAGGATAAAAAAAAAAAAAAAAGCTGTCGCGAAGAGTTGGCTCTCTCTCTTTACCGATCTGCTTCTCTCTGCGGGGGCGTGGAGAGTCTCCTCCTTTCTCGGTGCAGGGGGTAGATGCGGAAGCGCAGTGGTTGCCGTCGTCTTTAGGGTGTGTTGGCGCTGGACTTAGCCGTGCACTACTTTGCAAACTGCGTGCAAAATTGACTCACTGCAAGGCAAACGTATGCAGACGTGTACACAGATTACTTCAAATAATAACGGTTGTTCTCTGATTTGTGAATAAATGTAAGTCTTCTGAAGCTTCCCCATCGTGTGTTCTTAAATGAGAAAGAAATCGCTTTGCACCGCGACGCCGTTTCTCGGTTATGCGACCTGCTGAGTGCTTCCTCAATCCTCTCCGCTGGCTGTGTGAGAAGGATGGCTCTCTTGGCCGTGCATGGCGCAGCTGTAAGGTCGGCGTGGGAGTTTTGAAAGAGCCGCGCCGAACGACCGTCAAACTCCACAAAAAACGATATACAGTCGAGCCCACACAACGGCCCCACTTAAAATGAACTTTCGCTTAAAACGAACAATATCTGTGTGACCGTGAAAATACACATTGGTTCAATTGCATAAAATTGCACTTACAACGAATGTCTGCGAGCGCTGCTGATCGGTTACAGTGAACAGAGTCTGTGCTCTTCCGACTTCAGGAAACCACTTTCGACCATCATTAGGCATCGGCGAGGTGCTCATACATTCCTATTGTTAAACGCCGAGCCTGCCTCCGCGCACCTCTAGTTGCCGCTCTCCCCGACCGCTTTTTGCTACGCACCCCTGCGTCCTTTGTCCTCCCGCTACTATGAGCAGCCCTCATCGCCAGTCGAGGGCTGCGTTTTCACACTGCCACCGATCTTTCAAAGACCGGTAGGCCATCTACCCTGTTTTTGATCTCTGGTACGTTGGCGTCGTCGGTCACCAACTGTATTCGGTCACCAACTGTAACCGATAGTCTGCGTCTAGTGCATGTGCGCACGCTACCCCACCGACTCAGACAATTTGCGATTCGTTTCGTGTTTAGCACTTGTTCTCGCTCACTTTGCACTTGGCTCAGCATGCCCTCCACACGCGTGCAGAAGCGCGAAAACGGCTGTTAATTTGCATGGAATGAATCGCGAAATATCGAAGTTAGGGCACGCAAGGCGCAACAAAACGATTTTTAGACCACGGCTGCCGATTCTTTGAACACCACCGCGTGCACCGATCTAGGCAGCAGTGCTTTGACTTCTGCGTGCGCAGGCACTCTTTCAAGTTGTTTACGTGCGAGTTGCGCGTTTCGCGGACTTTTTAAGCAAGGTACCCAACCTGCCTCCTTGTGTGTTTTGGTTTTCAAGGTCACCCTACCACCTCATCCTCCCCTCTCTTCACTCTATCGCAACTCCTTGCCCTTCTTCTCCTGCAAATCTGTTCTCCTTTCTCGATCACAACCCCTTCGCCCGCCTCTACCGCTCCGCGACGCCAGCCACGCTGTCTCGAATTAGTTTAATTTTTTGAGTGGAAACAGGCCCAGAGCTGTTCCACGCGTTCTAGCATGTGTGTCGCGTGTGCATGTCTTGCTCGCTTTTGGTATGCGTGTGTAATTAGGATGGCAGACGGGAGGACTTGTACGCTTTTTTCTGCCGCTCAACAAAACGCCGAAAGTGTGACTGCTTGGCTTGAGCGTAATCCACGCGTTAGGTGCCGCTTTGGGGAGTGCTTGCTCATAGCTGTTGACCGCCTGGCAGCCAACTTGCCGCTTCAGGGGTCCTGGTATTCAGCTTTGGAAATGGTGAATATTTCGTGGGCGGTGGTGACGCCTACATGCGCACGAAACTGTTTTTGCGAGGCCGACTTCGTGAATGTCGGGTCCGATGTCGAGCCTGCAGCTTCCGAACAGGATCACTCCGGCAGCGATTTGCGGCAGCGCGTCGTTGACTCCGACCTGGGAGAGCGCGTGGGACATCTGCTGCGATGGTTTAATTACGGTTGATGTTGATGCCAACACTGCGGAACCGTGCACGGATTAGGGCATTGGGAATGAAGTACAAGGTGAGAGCGATTTGGAGGAATCTGATTGCGAGAACGGCCAAACTTGGGAGCCAGTGCCTCCTGCAGCTCATGCCACGGGCCTCGGCAAACGAGCACCCTGCCGTTTCAAATGAACACGAGACCGCCCTTACTGCTTCTGCTCTTCAAAACACGCGCATCACGGACTTTTTAGAACAAAAAAATGTTTGGTTTCACTCGCAACTTTTTTAAAAGCTGTGTTTCATTTTCTGCGAACTTCGGGATACAGCGAACGGATTTCGCGTCAGGCTCAGGTTTGTTATAAGTGGGCTCGACTGTACTTTACACACAGCGGTCGCTTTTTTTTTTTTGATAGACTATTTGATAGACTAATATAGTTCGTTATATCCATTTACCGGTCAATTTTCTTTGTTACAGCGAGGTTTAAGATACATGGTTCTCAATGGAGCTTTCAAGGGTATTTTCATTTATTTCATTATATTCATTATTTCGTTATACCCCACTACGTTATAGCGAGGTTTGAGTGTAAACATACTTGGATGCATATATTGGAACGCCAACCTATGCGTAGTGAGGTGGCTAATGAATGGAAAGAGCTGACGCCAGATGAAATAGCGAAACACCTGGAAGCTCTTATCCCAAGAAAACAAAAATATACTGAGAAATGTGTACGAGTTCTCTTGTGTCTCACGAAAAACTAGGCAATGCTTTGCTGCATGGCTTGAGCAACAAAGCAGCACCTCGTTTTGATTTTCTTCGTCCATGTGAATAGAGATGGTTTGAACAACATTTAATGTTTTTATACTCTTCCTGGACCATTTTTCTTTGAAATGTATATTCTGAATTTCCTTTTTTCTGAATATTTTTGCACAAATAGTGTTTTTTTTGTTGCACTGTTTACCAGCTAGTAATAAAAAATTACACACGTTTTATATTTTTTGGAAAGAGCATTTCGTTGTGCAAAGTTTGGTATGCTGCAATGCGTGCTGGAGTAGTTTTCGAACATGCAAAAACAATCTTCCAGAGACGCATGAAAAATAGATTTTAGCGCGGTAACGAAAGAGTTAAGTGCTGTTTAAGTTGTGTGCGGAAATTCTTCTTGCCGTCAGATTCTGTCTTCAGGCAGAATTGTAGCAACGGTGCTCTTGCACTTGTAACTACCACTTTAAATAGCCACCTCATTATTTAGTTTCCCTTGCAGTTGATTACGTGGACGTAACTGGTGAGACCAGTCGTCAACTCATCTAGGCGAAGGTTGTTCAACTCTTTCGTTACCGTGCGAAAATGGTTGTTTTTCGTATGTCTGTGAAAGATCGTTTCGCCGGTTTGAAAAGTACTCCAGCACGCATTGCAGCATACCAAAGTTTGCACATTGAAATGCTCTTTCTAAAAAAATATATGTTGTAGAGCAACAAAAACATCTTAAAATGAATAAAAATGTGAAAAGTGGAATTTTTGGCCACCAGCTGGTAAACAGTGCAATAAAATATGCTATATATGTAAAAATAGTTGGAACAAATGAAATTAGAATACACATTTTGTAAATGGATGACCTATAAACAGTATAAAAAATTGTGAATGTTGTACAAAGTGTTTCTCTTAGACGAAGAAAATCCGAGCCCAGGTAGTGCTTCGTTGCTCATGTTATAAGGCATTGCATGGTTTTTCGTGAGACACAAGTGTACACGTACAATTTTCTCTGTAAATTTTTTTCTTACGATAAAGAGTTTTTAGGTGTTTCAATATACAGTGTAGACCACTTATAACGTAACCGCCTATAGCACAGAACTGCTCACAATGCGATCTTTTTCTACTTCCGTTTATCCTCCCATAAAACCCCATGTATACGCATACCGCTTATTGTGCAGTCCCCCAAGATGAAAGACCGGTTATAATGCGGTTGACGGAAATTGTGAAAAATGCGCTAGCGAGTGCTCTTCTGAAGAGAGGCGCGCTGGGTGTGTCGCTGGGGAGCGAACAACGAGGTTGATACGGAGTGGGAGGGGACACGGAGTGAATGAAGAAAGAGAACCAACAAAGGGAAGAAAAAGAAAATGAAAAAAAAACTCGGGACACTGAACAGGTTGGACGAGTAAGGGAGGAGGACGGTTGCCTCTGTGACCAATAAGCCTTCGCACCGGCACTGATGCGGCTGCAGCGTACTACGTCGCTAGTGTGGCTTCGGCCGCGCGCCGCTCAACGTGGCACATGCGATGCCATCCTTATCAACTGCATGCGCTTTGCAGTTTTTTGTCGAAAAAGACATCGTTTATGAGCTTGCAACAAATACCGCGTTTGCTTTCTTGTCTATAAATTGAAAATCTTTTATTGTTTTATGACTCGAGCCTTCACTTTTTCTGCCAGTGCACTTGCCAAGGAAGTTATGCAGTCGAATCTCAATAATTCGAACTCGAAGGAGCCCAAAAATTTGTTCGAATTAAGAGAAGTTCGAATTACTGAAAGCTAAATAAACGATGGGCTCTCCATGCAGTAGCGCATGTGCATTGAGCTAACACACGAGGGGGAAGTTTCAGAAGACTTACATTTATTCACAAATCACAGGACATCTGTCAATAATTGAAGTAGTCAGTGATGTGCGTATTCACACGTTTGCCTTGCAGCGAGTCAATTAGTTTCGCACGCAGCATGCAAAGCATTTCTACTTCGGCTTCAGCATTCTCCTGGCAAAATAAGTTGCACGCGGAAATGTCCAGCGTCGACACTCTCTAAAGACGATGACAACAACGACTGTGTGCGTAACGGAGGCAGCCGCAGCATGGCCAGCACGTGACAAGAAAGGAGCAGCGTCTCCACGTGGAGAGAAGCAGATCGGCATTGAGAGAACCAACACTCCCTGGCAGCTTTTTTTTTGTTCTAGTCGCGCGAGTCATTGAAAGGAGAAAGGTTACGTGGCAGGGACGGGAAATGGGGAAGTGTGGCACCGGCATGAGAATCCCCCCCTCCCCCTTTAGGCGCAGAGTCGTGCTCCCGGTAGGGCAAGGGCTGCAGAAGATAGTGCCTTTTTCTTTTCGTTTCTTTCAACCACACATTTACTCAAACCAGCTCAGGGTTCGTACATGTCCTTGAAATCCTTGAAAACCCTTGAATTTCAAAAATGCATTTTCAAAGCCCTTGAAAGTCCTGGAAGTTTTTGCCATCCTTGAAAGTCCTTGGATTCCTTGAGCAGTGCACTCTCATATCGACATCACAACCTCCTAGATATGGTACATCGGCGTGTGAACCTGTCAAACTCCTCATTTCTGAAGTATTAATGCGGCATGGTTGCACATGATCCCATTGTGCAAGTGCATGTGAAAAAAGGTTAGTTTCTGGTGAGGGTGAAGCAGCGACTTCGATAGCAAGAACTTAGAATGTCACACGAAGAAGGGCTAGCAACCCCGTACATGCAACGCGCCGCTCGGAAAAAAAAAAAGTGCACAGGACGTGTGTTGATGAACGACTATCATAGCGCGACACTGGAAGCGTGTTGCTTAAACAAACCAAAAACGGTCCTCGAAAAGAACACACTTGTATCCACAGGCTGAGTGTAAATTAAGCACTGTCCCAGTTGTTACTTCTTAGTTGTTCAGCAACGTGCTGCGAGTGTCAACTGTGCACAAGCTGACACTCTTGTTATGGTTCCTATAAATTTTAAGGCTATAGCAAGCACTGTGTGTGTTTAAGAATATATATTAAGTCCCTTTCTAAGTGTACCTAATTGCTCATTTTCCTAATCGAGACCTATCGTGAGCGCGTACGTCGAACACTGACCTAGCTCTACAGGAAGGGCAACAAAAGTTCTAGTGATGTCACACCAGATCTGTAGTCAGCTGAGTGACCTCCACACTTCCGTCCCGTACCTACTGGCAAAGCATCGCAGCTGCTGCAGGTAGCGCCGAGTTTGTTTTGCTAGTGCTTGTGTAGCACATATGTGCAAGAGCTGACAATACGCAGCATGATGCACGCAAAGCTTTGTGATCACGTGACTAAGTCAGCTACACTGCTATGCACCTGCACAACTCGGGCCCCATATACAGGAACTGAAAATTGCCCATATCAAAAAGGTGACAAATTAATATAGCGAGAATAAATGAATCCTGGTGCGTGTATCGTGCTTATACGAGCTATAATTAAACCTTGCAGCAAAGATCATGCAAGCCACAAATAATGTGGCACAACCATGTCTTCCTAATGCTTCCACAAAAGTTTCGGAGAAGTATTTCCAGAACTTTTTATTTAAAAAAATTTTGACTATTTGCAGTCCTTAGCACTTTGCACAGTGCCTGGAAAGTTTTAATGCACTAGCAGGAATATTTGCTGTACAGCTGAAGGCATGCTGAGTTTTATGTCATGCCTGCCTTATTTTTTTTTGCTACACGAAATTCTTGTATTGCGATTCTTTTTGCAACCTTCACACTAGGCACTCTCTAGGGGTGAACAACTAGTCGCATCGTAAAATTGCAAAGAGTCAAACTAAGAAAGATAGTATGTCACGACATACATTGAAGTTTAAGGAATATGGCAAAAAAAAAAAACAGTAAAGATAGGCGAAACGGTTACGAAAAAAATGGCTGCACAATGTAGGCCCCTATGCGACACATAGGCCCCTAAGCGACACGTAGGCCCCTATGCGACACGTTCATTATAGAACAGAAGTCATTTCGACCAGTTGAACCTTTGCCAGTGATCTCGATGGCTTGCATAGCACGCATACTCACATCAAAAACTTTGCCCCCCCTCCATTTTTGATGATGACCACTCGGTGGACGCAATGCCACAGCTTTTGCAGTTCAAAATCACTCGTGCTGCCAAACCGTGCCTTGTCCCCAAATGAAGACTGAGTTTACACTGAAAGCATTTTGGGCACAAAACATCTTTATATAAGGCATTTATTGCTTCTAGCTGTCCAAGCAAAAACTCTTCTGCCAGTTCCACATCAGTGCATTGCTTATTCGCCCCAAGAAGTTTCATTTTTCGCTCAGTTGTCGAAACGGGTTTGAGCAAGGTTTTCACTGTCCCTGCGCGCTCACGAGAGGCTTGTGGCGATATGTAACGAGGCTCCAAACGAGCTTGAATTGTACTGGCAGTTACTGATGGCATTTCATCTATGCGCGATGAGCACGGCCGCGGGTTCTAGAAGTCGTCGAGCGATGAGCACGGCCGCGGGTCCGAGAAGTCGTCGACCAACGATCGCGGCCGCGGGTCCAAGAAGTCGTTTACCGACGATCGCGGCTGCGGGTCCGAGAATTCGTCGAACGATGATCGCGACAGCGGGCCTGAAAAGTCGTCTACCGATGATCGCGGCAGCGGGTCCGAGAAGTTGTTGGCCGACTATCGCTGCCGCGGGTCCAATAAGTCAGCTGACGATCGTGACCACAGGTCTGAGAAGTCGTCGACCAAAGAGCACGGAGCAAACGGCAGCGTGTCAGCAACACGTTGAGCAGCAGAGGCTGCTCTAGAAGCTGTCGATGTTTTCTTTTTCACGTTCGGAGATTGCACTTACGACTACCGAATTGATGTAATATTCGGTATTTTCTCTTACACCATGGCCGATTCATGATCGCTGGCAAGAATCTACGGCGAAACCGTGCCGTCTACGACCGAAATATCCACTAAGCATTTCAATGGCGTGATTGATAGCGCAAAAAGTAAACAGCGGGAGGCGCGCGCGTGCGTGTGAGAGGAGAATTTGCACCCTTGCCAGGGGCAACTGTTCAGGAGACCGATGGCGATCCAGTGTTTGTGTCACGTGGCATGCGCAGCCAGTCAGGCTTCAGCGTGGTACCTTCGAGACTTTGCTTTTTATGCGTTTTTTTTTTCGCCTGCAGACTGTGGCTGACGCGGGGAACTTCAAGCTGGAGGAACGCTCTCTCAGGCGAGAAAAAGATGGCGGCTCTCGGTTGCGCCGTTGCCATGTTACCGTGGCTTGAAAAATACCCCTTTTTCTTTTCATGACTTCCGCAATTTTATGCGTGGCAATAAGTGACAAAACAGTTTTTTTAAGCACTTCTACCCGATTTTCGAGAATATTTTGGAATCTGAGAGATAACAGGTTACGGAAATTTAAAATTGGATTTTCGAAAAATCGCTTTTTTGGCCATTTTTCGAGATTCGAAAGTCGCGTCCCCCCTTAAGGCCTGACTACACATGCGCATTGAAGCCCATAAGCGTGTAAATTTCGGGCACGACATCGTGCCCTGTCCTATGGAGAGGGTGCGAGAAGTTATAAAGTCTACGCTCTTTTTTTTTATATAAATTGTGAGTGTAATAAAATTGGTAATTTTGTGAAAATTTTAGAGCGGAAAGTTCAAACTTGGCATGCTGGTTTGAGTCCTTGAAAAACTTACATGTCCTGGAAAGTCCTTGAATATCCTTGAATTTTCGTTTTGCCAGCCTGTACAAACCCTGCAGCTACAGCTTTTTTTCCCCCTCTCTCTTCGCGCACAGCGTTAGGAAGAGAAGGGTCTTTATGTGGCAGAGACGGAAAAGGGAGAAGCGCGACACGGGGGGGGGGGGGGTCGCAGATCGGCACTTGAGAGAGCGCAAACATTCCACTACAGCCTTTTCTTTCCTTTTCCTTTCCTTCGCGCACAGCGTTGAGGTGTCGCAGGTGCCGCCGTGGGATTGGGTGGGTTGCTGAAAGCATTTTCGGAGCGTGGTATGTTCGAATGAACCATCGCAAGTGCTTGCGTGTTCGAATTAACGGGCGTTTTCGCCCATTGGAATACACATAGCTTTGACGGGACCCCATCGTGAGTTCGAATTAAGCAAGTTCTAATTAATGAGATTTGACTGTACTTAAGGGGAGACGGTCCTCGAAAAAGTTTTTTTTTTATTTCTAGTAATAGAGACTTGAAAAGTTTGTTATTAGTATAGGTTTTCATGCAGATTTCAAATATGCAATCATTTTTTGTGTAGCTGCTATAATTATTGAGTTATGCCATAAACAATAGCAAAAAGTTACATTTTTTGCGGGCACTCTTTTATGTACTAAACTTTCAGTAAAAGCACTGTGTCTGATCTTATTTGACTCTTGGTAGATTGAAAAGTGCAAATATATATATAGATATGTCACAGAAATATTGGAACCAAGAAAAAAAAATTGTATTGAATGACTTATTATTTTCAATCTCCCTTGAAACAATAAGCTAATATTTTCACAACTAATGCTGGTAGGCATTGCAATTTAGAGTAGATATTTGCATTCTGCATGTGTTGAAGAATATGTGTGCCAAGTTTCGTTACTATACAATGAATATAAGTTTCTAAAAGGCTGCCCGGAAAACGTGAAACTGTCAGAAAAAATGAAAATGAGAAAAACAAGTTTGAAAGTTCGCAAAGTTGGCATTTATTAGGAAATCATTGTTTTTGCATCAAATTGGGGCACAATGAAAAGTACCTTGCCTTGAATGCACTGCAAGTGTCTAGAAGTCCCCTGCACCATAGCTTGGTCCTTGCTCTTGCGGTCAGTGTCCTCAACACGAGCTCTCTTCGCTGTGTTGCGACGGTGTGCCCTCGCTTCTGCAGTTTGCTTTAGGTTCATCTTCCTGATGTGCATGACGTCACAGTGGTCACCATGTGTGGCCAGATCTTGTGAGGGGAGAATTCCAATGCCTTCGAGCACTTCTTCAAAGCCCCTGTGGCCTTTGTTGTACCAGAGTACAGCAAGAGCGGTGGCTGTCTCCACAGTTGTTCTGGAGGCGAACTTTGTTTTTGGACATAGCAGCCATATCTTGCTGTTCAGCGATTCGGCTGCATTCTGTGTCTTGCCATGAAGGCACCGAATAAGGAGTTTCTCCTCTGCAAGGCGCTTGTAGATAGGCATAATTGCCAATCCTTGAGCCTTCGTCAACAGTGGGGTGTGGCGTGGTGCAGGCTCCCCCAGTGCTTCCGCACGCTTGTGCTTGCACCACGAATTTGGTCCCGCGGGGCAAAAGTTGTGGCTACTGGCACCATCACTGGAGCAGCAATGAAAATACGATGCCCATATGGCAGTGTACATATTTCGGACACTGTTCTTGTTGCTCGTGATGGCGATCTTGTAATATGTTTGTAGTTTTATTATTGTCGCATCTTTCAGTTTTCCGCCTCGTGGCAGTGGCGTTGCCAATTTCCGTAGGGCAGTTCCCAAGCGCTTTGCAACGTGGTTCGTGCACTCTTCTTTGTCAATGGGGGTGTCACAGTATACATTTGCCTCGCAGACTGCAGTGTAGGCCTTGCTGTCACCATCACTTAGGAAGCTGGTGAATCGCAGTGGAGTTTCATAAGACAAGGTCCTCTGCCATATATTGACAGCTGCCGCAGGTTCCATTGCATGGGATGAGCAGTCAGTGTTTTTTCGGCAAACTGGAAGATGAAAAGCTCGCCATATCTCTTCATCCTCCCCAAGGTCCCTGTGTATACTGCAAGCATGGCAGTAGTTCGAAAGAACTTCAAAATCGAGGCAGAGCCCCGTGTCCAGGGACACGACTGTGCCCACTCCATTGTGGCTTTTATGACCTCTTTTCTGCCAGGTGCCATCAAACATGACTGGCACATCTCTGCCGCCGACTGCGTCCTTCGTGATGTTTCGTGCCTGGTGCAAGTTTTTGCTCACTGCCGTCATCGCCGCACCATGGAGCTTCTTGCAAATGCCGTTGAATGTCTTGTGATGCATCGGGCTCGGAAGACCGAGAATCGCACAAAATCGTGAAAGTTGGTCGTGGCCTGCGCCTATAGCGCGTGCTGCCAGAACTGCCTTCACGTTTACAGCAAAGCTGTCACGCGAGCTGCCGCTGTCAAAACGAGCGCTCGTTCCTTGGTCCCCGGCCGAAGCAGTACGCCTCGACGTGTGCGTGAACGAAAGTGCAGATTCAGGGCAATCAGAATTTTGACAGCACAGTTCGAGGAATGCCGAAAGTCCTTTGCACTTTCCAGCTGCCTCTCGCACGCCGAGCTTTCCAGCTGCCTCTCGCACTTTCGATTATCTGAACTGCACTTCTTCGGGCTTGCCATGACGCAAAAATGCAGAGACGCAGAAAAACTCGATCGCGACGTCCGAGGCTTCGCTCTTTTGCCGGAGAGATAGGAGGGGGAGGAGCGTGGAGCGCACCGCCGTCCAATGGCGGCCTCGCGCTGTGTGCCGCGATATTCAAAACGCGTGACATACGCGTTGTTTTTCTCGTTTTTTGTTTATTCTGCGTGAAGGCACGAGACTGGCTACTAGTGGATTATGAAGGATACGGCCTTCGCAGCATGTGTGCACGATTGCAAATGGCGGCCAACGCGTCGTTTTCGCGACAGGACGACGCGAACTTCGCCGTTTTTTCGCGACTTTCGCGCATTTCTCGCGTCACCGCTGCCCACTTGGAAGCATTTTTTGATAATTTCTCGTGCGAATTTCAGCTTGATATTTTCAGAAGTTATAGATTATAGTCCAAGGATGCCAATACAGCCGGAAAAAAAAAAGCGAAAGTTTTCCGGAAAACCGCAACTTTTCGACCCGCGTCTCCCCTTAAACTTCTGGAGTGGCGGAGGGGCTCCGTAGCTGAAACCGACGCACCGCCATATTGCTCGGAGCACAAAGCGGATGGGCGCATTGTAGCGTACGTGGCTTGCGCATTGTTTTTGAGTTAGTAATGTTGCGTGTGTTGCCTCTAATTTAACAAGACGGTTCTGAACACGTCTGTGAGGGGTTTGTAACATAACTACCGTGTTTGCATCGTTTCCAGCGCACTTACAAAAGGCAGTACGTGAGTGTGCCTATACAAGTGAGCACTTAGTTTATGAAAGGTAGTTAATGTAGAACCGGCTTTGCATTTCTGGGATTTCGAGTTTCTCTTATAATTGCATGAGCCCTACGCTCGCATTGCCAAAATTTCTGATGTTGCGATATGTCTCTCTTTATGTAGGATAAAAAGGAAACGAGCTCCTCTGAAAAGTCAAGGAATCAAGCTTGGCCTAAAGCACCTCTCATTGATGGAGCTTTCTAAATCCCGCCACCCCCCAAACTCCCATGAAGGAATGGCACAGGCCAAAAAAAAAAACGATAACAAATAATTGTGAACGAGGTATAATTAACAGCTGAAAAAAGGGTAAGACATCGTAGGAGCACCAGTGGGGTCTTTTAAAATATATTGAGGCTTCCCAGAATTTCATTGACCAGGTAATGGAGGAGGACATATCAGATGAAAGATTGGAAGTTTTCCAAGCATCGTTTTCTCCGGATATCCAGGAGCTTCTCAAACGAGTATGTAGAAAGGCAGATACCCCCTCCCCCCTCCATAATAAAAAAGTTTGCACACACGCTGCGCTGTTATTCGCCAAGGGCTTATGGTTGTGTGCCAGTGAAACTTTTATTTTCGCTGCATGTCCTCACTAGTTACTTTACTGTGGGGCAATTGTGTGTAAACATATAATAATGCGAAGTGATATTCGTGAGTACCCCCCCCTTTTTTTTTACAGCGAATGCACGGGTCACGCATGGCACCGTAGTTGTCCGCGACCGCCCGTGACCAGGGTAGAACGAAAAAAAAAAAAAAAACTCTATGAATAAAAAACACTGACACAATGAGATTCCAACCCGGGTCCACTGCGTGCCTGCCCAATGTTCTGCCACTGAGCCATGCTAGTGCTATGAACTCAGTAAATAAATAAAAAAACCCACCAGCGGCACAATAAATTTGAACCCAGGTGCGCTGGGTTCCAGCCCAGTAATCTACGACTGAGGAACGCCAGTGCTCGGAACTCTTTCAAACTGGCCTTAGGCAGGCTTGATGTCGGGAAAGGAATCGCAATAATATGAGTAATAAAGTGTTTTAGAACATTGAAGGAACAGCCAGGCGTCACACGATGCGAATTGCGTAATGACTGGGTCGTCTGATGCTCTAACCCATTAGAAAACTTGTTCTTGATCACCTATAAACGACAGTGCATACCCACTTCAAGCATAATTTATCGTTGTCAGCCACTGCAAAAAAAAAAAAAAACTCACATTTCTGACAAGTGTGTAGCAGATACCGCGTACGCTTCTCCAAAGAATGACTAAGGATAGCATAGTGAACGCTGGCCTGCTATACAAAACTAATCATTATTTATTGCACTGTGGTTACCCAGCAGTGTACTTGCAGCTTCCCAAAGAGTGTTTAGAAAAGGCTCTGAAAGGCCGCTCTTCTAGTTTTTGCTGTGCCTGTGCTGCGCGTTCTGTGCAGGCTTGGCGTTTTTTTTTTTTTCAACACGCTTAAAGCGCTAAGTATAAAAAAAAACTAAAGCAGATGTTCATTAAAGTCCCTTCCACGTTCCCTCGCCTCCTAAGAATAATAAACAGGTGCTTTAGTAGATATAACGAAACGCACTGCTGCTATCGCCCAGAGCATCACGGTGCTACAAGGCAGGCGCTGCCTCCTTCTGCCCTGAGCAATATGGCCGCCGACTTCACTTCAATACATGGGCAGCTATGCGGGACCACCACTCCAGATTTAGTATAACCTCCTTGGCGCTGTTGTACGTAAGCCTAGCCAGTTATCCTCGTTGCTGATCTGCCGGCCACGAACGCGAAATTCGTATCATGCATGCTGTTCTTGGTTCACTGCTAGTGCGATCTTTTGACGCTGAATCTTCATGTTTTAGACAAACTTTCCGTAACAGCATACCAAACAGCAAGCTAGGCCTAATCGGCGTCGGTTGCCTTTCGATCGGCAGTGGTTGCGTCGATCTAAGTTGCGGTTTAGTATTGAATCAACAAAACTCTTTGCGGTGGCCGCACTTGGCGAGAAGGGATACATATCGTTAATGAAAACAAGGGTGGCACCTGTAGTGCTCAAATAGTGGTTCGCGATTTGAATGCGATGTCTTAAATCGGGTGTGCGCCCATGAAATAGAATGATTGGCGTCTTTCAACACGTCAAATTGTGGACGTGATTCGACATAGTTTCTATGTAATGCGCATAATCGAGGTGGTCAATTAGTCTGCGAATTTCCGCAATGGTGCTTTCATTTGTTAGGACCCCCCCCCCCCCGCCCCCCTTTCCTGTTTACCTCATTGGGAACGCATGGCTTTGGACGTTAAATTCTTTTAACATTCAGAAATTTAAATGTTAGCAAGCACGCATCGCACGTTTCGATTTTCGGACACGCGAAGCTGCATGGTAACATGTTTTGGTGATTGTGCGATACCGCTTATAGTGTGGATATTCGTGACGTCTGCGACTTACGTTATAAGCAGTATATACTGTAGATGCATGCCCGTGATGTGAATAATCCTTCTATAAATCGGATGTCTAATAAACTTCGCTATTTCATCTGGCGTCAGCTCTTTCCATCAGCCACCTCACAGCGCATAGGTTGGCTTTCCAATATATGAATCTAAGCATGTTTATTTGCATTTTTGCGCATATAGTATTTAAAAAAAACAATGTCGCGCATAGTTCTAGAATGTTTCGTACTGCATCATAGTCAGGGCCAAAATGTGCTTTGGGAACCTTCTTGTCTTTAGGAGAACCTCTGAAGCGAAGTGTGAACCATGCACATAAGCAGAGTAGCTATAAGATTGTGCACTAAGGTCAGAAGCTACAGACAGTTGCGGCGGAGGAGACAACGTGAAGATGTAAACAATAGAAACCCATGAACGGCTGCGGATGTCTCAGGGTAACGCAAAACATTGTCGCGATAAAAATTAAGAGTGAGGTGCTGTCATCCTTGAACTCTAAGCTCTAAGCTGGGGTTGCATGAAAGTTTCGAGCAGCGAATGTGTTTTGCAGCGCTGGTGCACACCCATGCGCGCGTGACGACGACATTATAGGAGTGACTATTGACCCCAGATCTGACCTTGTGTCTGATATAACAATGCAAGCAAAACCAAAGCTGCTGAAAACTGTCAGGTACACTTCAAACATGCGGCGGACTTTTGCAAATATTTTTTGTGGAACAAATTTTCCCTGACTCCCAGCAAAAGATCTCTGTTGAATATCTGGCATAAATTTAATAAACACCGTAAAATCGCAAAGCTGGCGCTTCAATTTGATATTTGGCTTGCAAAGGTTCTTTTCATTACAGAACTTTGATGTTCCTGTAACATAAGCACGAGGGGCACACACTTCTGTCAAGTCCATTAGCCTAGTGCACTTTTTCAACAATACACACACATTGGTTCACTGAAAGGTCCGTCAAAAATCACTGTGTTGCCAAAACTGGCAAATCCTTATCAATTCTGAAAGTTGAGTGGCTGGACTGACTACTAGAAAGTACTGGGCGAATGAGAATTAAATTTAACCTGCCAAAATCGATTGTACAATAGTGTCATCGGCGATTGATTTCAATAGGCAGGGTAACAAGAGAGTTAACTCGATCGCTACCGGGGGAAAAAAGGCCGTTTTACTAGGTGTAAAAAATATTGTTTTTGTGGCTAGACCCTATTTTCATTATTTGGTACCAAACTGTAGCTAAAAGAGTGGCCTGTCCAATAGCTTAAATGTAGTATATATATTTATCATACACATAACTAAAAAATGTGTAAAATGAAAACTTTTCTTCAGTGGTTATATAGTTAACACTTTCAAGATATTCAATTCGTAACTTGTTATGCTGCAAAAAAGGTTGTACAAGTTTCAAGAATTATTGCCAAAAACTGTTCTTTCGACCAAAAAGAAAGTTAGTGAGGGTGCGGCCGTAGATGGTTTATCCTGTGCAGCTTACCATCGTAGACTGGGTCGGTCTGCTCCAAGGCCGTAATACTTACAAAGGCAAGGAACGAACAAAAACGGCTTCTGCAATAATATTCAAAGAAATTAGGCCTAAAAATGGCTCTGAGGTATTCCAGTACTGATGAAGGCGAGGTAACTCAACGGTTTCCATGTACCGTATTTACTCCATTTTACCGCGCCCTCGATTGTAACGCGCACCCGGTTTCTACAACGAAAAAAAAGTAAGACATCGATTGCAACGCGCACCCATTTTTCTCGTTGGCCCGCATGATCACACCACTCGGGAAAACGACTACTTTCGGGAGCGTCTTTCGTTTAAATATGAGGTACGGGGGAAGCTTGTGCCTATCTGACGTGCAACGGAGCATTGCCGTCACTCTAGTTTTACCGTGGCCCGATGTCAGCACGCGAACTTGCTTCGCCCCCTTCTTCTCGCCAGTTGTGGTGCCAGGCATGTCAAAGTAAAGAGGCGTTTCATCGGCATTCCTGATTTGCCCAAGCAGGTAGCCGTTGTGCCGCAAGTTTAGGACGAACCTCTGAAAACTGTGAAGCTTTTTTTCGTACTCCTCCGACAACTTTTGGCATATGCCCGTTCGCCTTCCGAGGGAAAAGCCTTTCCTCTTCATAAAGTTACTTAGCCAGCACCTGGTCGCTTTAAACTGGCTCGGCATTAGCCCTTTTTTTAAGGCTAACTGCATAGCGTGCACTTGGAGCAGTTCTGTCGTCACGGGCCGCTGTGCCGCTCACTGCTCAATCTTATACTCGCCGAGCAGCTCTTCAATTTGCGGAAACCGACCCTGCTGTGGTCCACTGAAGCCTTTACGTGAATCTTTGCAGTCAACAATATTCTGCTTTTGTGTCCGCCAGTACCGCACGCACATTTCGGGAACTCCGAACGACCGCAATGCGGCCTGATTTCCATCCATTTCGGCACACGCGATGACTTTTCTTTTAAAAGCGGCATTGTGGTGCACTCGTCAAGTTTTTGGAGTCAGCCCTTCCATGCCATCGATGCTAATGCACTACCAGATGACGAACTCCTCAGCACACGTACGAAGTGCCGCACTTGGGAAACACATAGGCAGAAATGGCCAACGCGCCATGCCAAAGCACGTAGGGGGCGGGCATTTTGGAAATGCCGATGGCAATAGAATGACCGTATTCATTTTTTTTTTCGTACTCGATTCTAACGCGCATGCAATTTATGAACTCGCTTAACCGGAAAAAAGGTGCGCGTTAGATTAGAGTAATTATGGTAACTGAGAATTCCAATGCACTTCATCGGGAGTGAAACTCTTCCACCAACCACCACTTTCTGTGTATGTCTGTCTCTAAAATATGTATCCACGCATATTTGTTGGTGTAGTCGCAGATCATCCTGATCAGCTGTGCGGTGTAGTCGCAGATCATCCTGATCAGCTGTGCTGTAAAAAACAGCTGTATGAAATCGACGGCCAGGAAGAAGTGCCATGAGTTACTCTGGAGTGCGCCTCTGACTTCGATCCCCTGGTTTCGTCTAGAAAGACACCGCACGTTGAGACCCTCAAAATGAATAAAATTGCTGCCAAGTTGCACTTTACCGCCCATAACTACTAATGAGACAACAAAATGTGCACCACACATGCAGCCGGTACTCACTCGCCGAATTTTGCTGCTTGACCCACTCATCCTTGTCATTGGGGTTGATATTTGATGCATCAACATTTTCTCCAGACTCGTTGCTGCTGATTCCATCCTCAATCTGCTGTTGATGCGCTAGATTCGCAAGAAACACGTTGTTTTTCAGGGCCCTCCGCACGGAAAAAAGACCCCATGATCGGCGAGCACACGCAGCTACTTGAAACTTCTTGAGGCGAGGGAAAAACTTCCATGAAGAAAAAAAAAAAAACACACATTCCAGATTTCGTTGTGCATTTCCCACTTTCTTACGTTGTGCATTTCCCGGGCTCGTCTCACCTCCCTCCTTATCTGCCAGCTACTTCTCCACCCCCTGCAGCTTCTTTGGATGCTGACGCTCGTCCCGCGCATGTGCTCTCCTTGCCCTGCTTCCACCGTGTGTGCTGCAGATAAGGGCCCATTGGGCTGACACTGTGCAGGAGTATTTTGTCAATTTCCCGAATTCGTTAGATGAGTGCTTATGACAGTGAAATTTCTGTAAAGTCTCCTGTTGGAGAAAGCGCAATTATGTCACATCATTTAGATTATTCGCAGATGCAAGCATAACTTGCTCGCCAAAGCTCAAAGTATTTAGTGAATAGAAAACGTATAGTTTCGTTTGTGGTACTTCGGCCCACATATGTTCTGAACCCGAGTCTATGGCTAGTTGTTATCACGTTAGCACCACTCAGCATATTTTCTTAGCAGCTATTTCTTGGTGTATGCAATGAAAAAGATGGTCTTAATCACGTTAGCACCACTCAGCATATTTTCTTAGCACCCATTTCTTGGTGCACGCAATGAAAAAGATGGTCTTGTCCTGCAACACCATTTTCCCAACGAATCTTTCGTTCGGGCGGGAGTCTACCTACCCTAAGCTATAAAAGAACTCTTTACAGCTTCAACAAGTTTCACTAGTTATGAAGCCTTCCACCTTGAACTTTGAGAGATCTGCGTCACGAAATTGAGGAGTAATCGCCAACGTTTCTCTAAAGAGTGAGTACACGGCAGGCGCATAAAAAGAAGACAAGTGGCGGTAGAGTAGGGGAGTTAGTGCCGTGACGTCAAATCGCCTCGACTGCTGTGACTCCAGTGTTCCTTCTCGGGGCTAATACTGTTCATACTGCTGCACACGCGAGCTCGGACCATCCCCACGAAGGGACGGCGAGCCCATGTGCACGCAGAGAGGGAGAACCTAGGCGACACTTTCCAAATAACTAGTTTATTACCAGGAATTTAGTGCAATAAAACGTCAATGTAACCTAATCCTATGTAACATGATTATACAGGCATGCCAATTGAATAATACAAGTTACCCAATATATCAAATAGTGACGGCGAGGGGCGCCCTCTTAAAACGACCGTACAAAGAACGAACTTTGATGCGCCGACCTGCTCTTCAGCCAGCGCTCCCACGACCGCGCACCCCACAGCATGAAGAATTAGCAGAATAGACACACATAGCAACAGTTGATGAGCATACGGTGCACAATCTCAAGGTGCTGCTTCGGTACTTCGTGATCGCAGAAAGGAGCCCGCGCTTGCCATGGCCGGGCCGTGACGAGACTACTTAACTACCGGCTGGCGGTGAAGAACAACAAAGGACAAACGAACGTCGCCTGGTGGATCCGGAGGCCAAAACGCATACGCACCCTTCGACGTCCCGAAGCGGACTCCCCGAACTCTATCTTGCTAGCTTGTCGGGTGAGCGTGAGCAAGGCCCAAATCCTGCCAAAATTAGGCCAATTAAATTAGGCAATTAAAGTGTTAAACTTTAAGGGGCGGGGATGGTAGCGAAGTGATGGCGGTTTGTGACCAGCCGCCATCTGTCCGTTCGGGAGGAAAGGGGCATCAGAACTCTCCGAGGGTGAAAATGCCGTTGAGCGACTGCCACGGACGCCTGGATTTCCACAAGTGTAACCCTGTAACATCTAATTTGAAACTTGAAGTATATTGACCTAGAATAGATTATACTCAAACCTCATTATAACAAAGTTGTATCTTACACAAGAATAAGCTCATTATATCCAAAAATTTGTTATAACTGTTCATTTCTAACAATGTCTATTACAAGACTATTTTTTATTTACTTTGTTATATTGAGGTGTGAGTGTATATTGTCCTAGAATTAAACAAATACAGTGTCCGATGTTTATGTTGGTTTGGGTACCATTCAGGTGGTGGAAATTCTGCTGGCTCGTGGTGCCAACAAGGAGCATCGCAATGTGTCAGACTACACACCACTGAGCCTGGCTGCATCTGGAGGTTACGTGAACATCATCAAGCTCCTCCTGCAGCATGGTGCAGAGATCAATTCCCGTACGGGCAGCAAGCTGGGCATCTCGCCCCTCATGCTGGCCGCCATGAATGGTCATGTGGCGGCCGTGCGCCTCCTGTTAGACAACGGTAGTGACATCAACGCACAAATTGAGACGAACAAGAACACAGCCCTGACTCTAGCATGTTTCCAAGGTCGTCAGGAGGTGGTGGCACTGCTGGTGGACCGCAAGGCCAACGTGGAGCACCGTGCCAAGGTGGGTTACCCGAATTATTATCTGACTGAGGCGAACTTGGACTGGGTAAGGGACCTTAAATGACCCTGCAACTATGTTCTTGAGCCCACCATGTGGTCAAACTCCATTTAATGTCGAACCCTCATACGACGAACCTGTGCGTGATGCGGCATTTGTTTGCTGAATCCCAAAGTTCGTAGTGAATGAAACATGGCTTTAAAACATTTGCAAGTTAAAACACCTTTTTTATTTTTGTAAATGGTTTCTAAGGTACGTGTTTCAAAGAGCAGAAGCGATTAGGATGGTCTTGAGCTAATTTAAAGGGGGAAGAGGCACTTAGCCATCAGGCATCTTATTATTTAAGCTAGGGTAATGAAAACTTATGATGAGATGGTGTATTTACATGTGCGCATGTCAAATATGAACTCAGTTTTTATTTACTTTTTACCATATTGTTTTAATTAGTCATTAATTAGTTTTCTTTTATCACTTTTTAAGTAAATTGACTGTACAGATCTTGCTGAATTAAATGTCATTGGATTCTACAATTAGCAAAGAGTGCAACAAGCAAGTTTCATGGCTCTAGCTTTCCTACAACAAAAGTTTATCCTTCCATTATCAAGGAATGATAATTTTTGTATTTTATTTTTTCTAAAAAATTATGGTGTCCTATAGTTGCATATGACACTTTTTTTCTCTCACTGAGCATGAGAGGAGTCATGTAGGGACATGAGAACGGCAGAAAAGGCGGCAAAGCCCGCGCAAACGCAGCAGGCTAGCCTCAATTCCCACATTCCCTCTCCTAAATTTGCCCTTTACTGGTCTGCAAAAGGCAACCGGACGTCACCCTTGCAGTTAAAATGACACTGCTATGAGCGACAGCTAACCTCCGTCCAGCCCTGTAACTGCTGCTAAAAAAAATTATGACAAAGGAGAAAAAAATATTAATACAAAATAAACACATGATGCTATAAAAATAGTCTTGGAAGGGAGCACAGGAAAGTAGTAGTAGTGTTCGTGGAGCTTAAGCGGGATAGCGTCTCTCGCGTGGAGGGGCGGAAGAGAGCGACAATGTCCGCTGGTTACGATGCCCGAGTGCGAGATCAGAGGCACGGAAGGGGGCTCTCTGATGGCTTGTTGGTGCCCTTGATTAGCCGCGAGTCCAATGAATGCCGCTTCGGTTGTGGTTCAGAGGCCCCGCATTTTTGGCTCGATGACGGAGCTGGAACATCGCGGGAAGCCGGGCCTCGCCGGGGATTAGAGAGGCCGAACCGGAATTGGCTGCGAGGCGCACTGGCATTGGCTGGCAGCATATAGCTGCTGTCAGCTCGCCTCGCGCAGGAGCCGCCATGGTGGAAAAGGCAGCAGGGCTTCTCGTCGACGGCCGAGAGCTGAGCACAGCATCAGTAGGTCAGTGCCCCGAGCACCTCTAGTGTCCACATTGTGGGAATCTGAGGCGCGCCCGCGACCATTTCGCGGGCATTCCGCCACACCCTTTTGCTTCCCGCTTTGTTAACACCACGTGGCGATAGATGGCGCCACCTGCGGGCACGGCACGCGGTGCGGGCGCGCCGAGGGAGCGTTCTTTTGCTCCGTGTCCGGCGCCGGGTAAGCACGTGTTTTCCTTTGTCCGCGTCCCCATTGGGAATCGCGGACTATAGCCTGCCCGGGGTGTCCTTGGGCACCCCGGCAGGCGTGTTTACTTGAGTGCTGGCTTCGGTAGCGTACGCTAAGCCCAGAGCGGTGCCTAGTGCTTGAAGTGGTCGTACCACAACGAGCCGCACTTGCGTTAGGCCTACGCGTACGAGGTTTGCCCTAACACTCGCGACCAGGCCCATTGGCCATCCTGAGAGTGCGCAGCATAGCCGCGAGGGACCTTTTCCCGACCGGCGTGTCAAAGCTCGCCATTGCCAGCTGCGACGTGCTCGCGGTTTTCCCCTTATTGTGAACGTCCGCGTGCGGGTGCCTTTGCTACCCGCGTCCCGGGAGCGGACGTTGTACTGTTGTTCGGGGTGCCGCCAGAGGCAATAAAGTGTTGTGTACTTTTACATTAGAACACTGTCTATTTGCCGCGCCAGGCTAAATGCCTTATCAGTTGAGCGCGTGCGGAGCGGTGCGCTACACGCGAGTAAACGGAGTAGCGGCCCTGTGGCTCACTAAGCGTGAACCCGCGGTGATCGTCCGCTGCAGTTAGGAGCGGGGTCACCATAACGTCGATGGGGCAAAGCCACAACGCACACTCTTCGCCGGCACGCACTGAAGCGTCACGCTCTTACACACGCACAGAAGCACGCGCACACACACAACGCCGACGGCTCCGCGAGCGCAGGCACAAAGCGTCCTTCGTCTCTCTCCACGCATACGCACCGATACTCAAGGTCACAACTCCCTTCGCGGCAGATGAAATAAACACGAAAAGAAAAAGTAAAACAGACTAAAATGACACTCAATCGTTGGCCAAAAGAAAATAAAAACCTAAAATACAAATAACACTTAATATTAGACAAAAAAAAACATAAAAACATAAAATAAATGTGAACACTTTAAAAAGAAACACTCGCAGCAAACAGGGCGGGGTCGACTTCTTTACGAGAAAAGGCCGTAAAGGAGCTAACTTATACTGAGGCTAGACAGTAAACTGAGGGCCTTCGGTTGCGAAGTTCGTCGTCCGGCGCGAATTCACAAAGGTGACCGCTTCCTCAGATTATACCGGTGCGGGGTATGACTGCGGTCCGCCGCTCCGGGCGTGCCCGTTGCTTGCGCGAAGTGCCAAAGGGTGCTGGCGCGAGCTCGTCGTACCGTGGCAAAGGGCTTCAGGTCTGCGATGTGGGCATGGCTGAGTTTTCTCAAAGGGGATCTTTCAGCTAGTACGCACCACGAACGCTCACTGACAATCGGTTCATAAGACCGGGCGGCTTTCCAACCCTTGGTTCAACTATTTGTCAGACGTGGCAGGCACGGAATAGCGATAAAAGTCACGCTTTGTGCCGGGCCAGGTCACAACGTTGCTCGGTCTGCAAAACTTTCTAGCTACTCAAGCGACCAGCCACGAGTTCGTCATGAGAGGATCGCAGCTGTGCGGCTCTCTGACTTTTTTGGGCATAGCCACCTTAAACGGATCGATGGACTCGTCGTCAGTGGCTATATAGTTCAGCAGGAGCCCGTCATGGTCCAGCAAAAATGGATCCGCCGGGGACTCAGTGACACATGCTGTTTCAGCCCCCTATTCGCGCCCGCCGCAGAACAAGCAGCATAACGGCGCTCCGCGCCTCTTCAAGACTGTTTATCGGCACCCGCCGCAGAGCGAGCAGCGTATATGGCAATCCGTCCCTCTGAGACTCGAAACATATCATTTTGCTGAGCCTTCAGTGGCTCTTCCCTGCCGAAAGTGATTCCAATTCTCCCAAATGGGGAAGTCTGGTATGCCTAGATTCCCACAGTCTTCTCTAAAGGTCTCTTCTAAGCCTTTAAAAGCGCAGTGAATTTTTCTCGGCTGCTCGTGGAATGGCCAGGTCACGCTCCATCGCCTGAAATTCTCGTTTCATCGCTGGCATAGCGCCGAGTTCTCTTTGAACAGCAGCTCGTTCTTGATCCGCCGCCTCCTTCTATTCGCACGTCAGAAAGCGTGTTCGCAAGTGTACAGTCAACGACGCGATTGCATTCTTGGAGGCCGATGAAACAGGGGATGTGGAAGCCCTTGTCCATGAGCGCGAGATACCAGGAGAACTTGCAACATCAAATTTTTGCACCGGTGGAGCAGGAGTCCCCTGTCTAGGCACGTCGATGCAACCACTCTTTAGATGAAGCTGCTCCACATGTACTATCGGCACGATCACCGTTTGCGCACATGCGAGTGGAGAGCCCCGACATGCGGACAATCTTCATAGATCGCTTCCTTGCACCGGACACTTGTTGCATCTTCCTTTTTGTTGGACGCATCAGGAGCGAATGCAACAACCGTCGTAAAGACAGTTGAAAATTGTCTCGTGAAGACGTTTGAAAATCGTGTTGTGCAGGACTGGCGGTCTGGACTGTCCGTGCGCCTTTACACTTACGAGCCGTGCAACATACACCAATCAGACAGTGCTGTTTTTTAAGGCTCTGCCTGACAAGACAATCGCGTTTAAGGGGGACCCGTGCGTTGATAGAAAACGAAGTAAAGAGCACTTGACAGTACTTCTGGCTGCTAACCCGACCCGCACAGAGCGGCTACCGCTGATGGTGATCGGGAAGGCTGCGAAGCCAAGATGTTGTTAGTATATTAAGCAGCTGCCTGTCAACTACCGGTTCAACAGAAAGGCTTGGATGGCTGCCAAACTCTTTCAAGCCTGGCTGCGTCAGCTCGACCGCGGCTTGGCGGCCAAGGCTTGGAAGGTGTTGTTCGTTCTAGCCAACTGTAGTTTGTACACAAAGGTGTTGAATCATACAATTGGTGAAAAGTCTCTATCGATGGCAGGTACTTGAACAGATGTTGCTCTGCATGGAGTCAGACAAGCAGTATAAAGTAAGCCTACTAAGTGCAATCCACATGCTCATACGTGAACAACACGCCGCCTGCAGTAGTCACCAGCTGCTTTAGGCATAGTGGCTGCAAGCACGACGCTGCTGATCCGGGTTTGGTGGCCGATGAGGAAACCGGCGAAGAGCAAGACAGCTGCTCTGTAAGCATCATGCCAGTTGATGTGCCTCTGGGCGATTACTTCGCAATTGACAGCGACGGTGCCGTGGCCGGCACAGTGACCGACAGCAATATCATCGTCGGTCTTGTATGGCGAAGGGGAATTGGCTGATGAGGACCTAAGTGATGCAGACGAGTGTCCACGCCACACAATAATGGAGCTACGTTTGGGTTGGCCGTTTTGGAGGACATATCGATGGTTTCCTTGGACAGTGCGCGCGGACTAAGCCACCTTCAGGAAATTCGTAATATTGTGACTTCGTCACACATTGTATCCGTGAAGCCAACCGCGATCGCAGACTTTTTAAAAGAAAGAAGTCTGATGGTGTTGGAGACATTTTTTGAGTGTTTAGTTTGTACTCGCGATAACTCGTACTCTTCGTTAATTCGGACATTCTTTCTGGTCCCGTGAAGTCCGACTTAAGGGGGGACGTGCCTTTCGGAACGAACTTTCTTGTTTCTGGTTAGATCTTGATGAAAATTGGCACAGAGACTAAAAATGACCTCATAATGCTTCCATAAAAATTTCAAGATGATATCATGAAAACTTTCTGAGAAACAAATAATTTCATTACTGGACCTCGTGGAGCGGCTGGAGAGTTTAAAAAATGACATAGAAAGTTGGTAAACACTGTGTGCAGAGGTGAATGTATGCTCTAGGGGGCTGCGTTTTCAAAATAATTTTTTTGCAACACTAAAATTTGTTGTTCATGTTTTCTCCACTGATACTTCAATGAGCACATTTGCACTACAAACAAGAAACCCTACCAAAAATTTTTAAAAGGCTAAATTTTAAAAACAAAAACGCAGCCCCCTGAAGCACAGTTCAAGGAGCATTACAAAAAAAAAAAACAGAATCAAAATCTGTCAAGTAGTTGCGAAGATATCTGCTCCACGAGCTGAGCAACATGCCAAAAAAACAGTATTGAGAAAACGAGGTTCAAAGTCTTGAGTCACGTTTACATGCCTAATAGGCACCAGGGTTGTAGTCCTTAGTGTCCTTTGCAGTGCGGTCTTTAGTGTCCGAATCGTGCTACTGGTGGTGCTGGTAGACGGCCTCGCATCCTCGCGTGAAGTACTTGGCAGAGCATCCGCGATGTCTACATCCTTGCGCGAAGTGCTAGGCTTAGCATCCGCGGCGTCTACATCCTCGCGCGAAGTGCTTGGCTGGGCATCCGCGATGAATACATCCTTGCGCGAAGTGCTAGGCTTAGCATCCGCGATGTCTGCAGCCTGCGTGGAACGACGAACGGATGTTTCCTCAGACAGCACAAAGCACTGCTCCACAGGCATATGAACAGTTTCGTCGATGCTCGCGGACGATGCTCCGTGCGTGCTTGTGCTCGGCTGCGAGTCCTCGTCGTGCCGCACGCCATCGTCGTTGCTCGCAGAAGTTGCCGGACTGAATTTCTTTTTCACGATCGGCGGCTTCGGCTTACGAGCACCAAATTGCTGCGCAGTCTTGCATTTCTTCTTGAACGATCGCCGGTCCATGATCGCATGCGGGAACTGATCTCAAAACTGCAATGCGCCAAACTGGATAACGTTTTTCGCCTTTCACGAGCGCCGGTCTTATCGCAGCACGATGCGATCTCGAAACCACGCCGCGACAAGTTGAAACCAAATGCAGTAAGCGGCCCGTCAGCCCTGTCAGCGCGTAGAGCAGACGACCTTTGCGCCGATTGCTACAAGCGACCGCACGAAACCACGCCGCGACGAGTTGAAAACAAATGCAGTAAGCGGCCGGTCAGGGCGTAGGGCAGACGACATTTGCGCCGATTGCTACAAGCGACCGCACGAAACCACGCCGCCACGAGTTGAAAACAAATGCAGTAAGCGGCCCGTCAGCGCTGTCAGTGCGTAGAGCAGAGGACATTTGCGCCGATTGCTACAAGCGACCGCACGGGTGACCAATGCGGAGCCGCCGTACAGTCACGTGACACGCGTCGCCAATCGGAAACTGTTGTGATACCTTTACACTTTGGCTTGCTGTGGGCTTGCTCTTGCCTGGTTCAGCCGGCCGAGGCGGCAAATTTTAAACTAAAGAATCGCGCTATCCATAGAAACAAAGATGGCGGCGCTAGGTTACGTGTTTGCGGAGATATCGCGGTTCAAAAAACGCCGTTTTTTCGCAATTTCCGTGAAATTCATCGCCACCCTAGCTTCGATAAAATTTTTTTACGTCATTTCTACGCTGTTTTCAGGGACGAAACTTCGAAATTAGATAGAAAAGGGGTCACAGAATGTGAAAATGAGATTTTCAGAAAATCGATTTTTTGGCCAAATTTCGCGATGCCAAAGCCGCGTCCCCCCTTAATGGGGTTGTACTGTTGGTGCCTGGCGAGACGTGAATGCGGACACAGTGGTGAACTGCTTCCGCAATGCAGGCTTTGAGATGGCGGAACTAGCGGAAACCGGTGAAGACAGCGACGACGAGCGCATAGACTACGCGTTTTGCCAGTTGTCGCCCCTCTTCCCAGCAGCAGTTCCACACAAAGTGTCTGCAGTCCGCTTCGACGAAATCATCCGCAATGTTCAGGCCGTTGCGAGCCTCGCTGACAAGGACATAGTAGCTGTGGTCGCAGGGACCCAGGATGCCCAGGCCGACAACTCAAGTGACGAGGAGGATCGTCCAGATGAGACGCTGGCTACACGCGCGCACTCCGCCGCCGAAGTGGCGGTAGCGTTTGCCGTTGTACCGGCATTTGCAGTCATTCGCTGTTGTATCGGCGACATGGAGAGAACCAGGCTGTCGCACCTGTATGGCCTTGATAAGATCAAGACTAGCGTCTTCAACTTCATTTCAAAAACTAAGAAGAAGGCCGAGATAAGCTATTTTTTTTTTCACTCAAATATATCATTCTACTGCAGCGTGTATGGAATGAGTTGTCATTCTTGAATGGGGCTTTTTGTAGGTGATGGTCCTTTACAGGTAAGCTCTCTGGGCCTGTATATTTCTGTATAGACTTTTTCATATATCGAACTAATTCACGATCCCCTTCGAGTTCGATATATCAGTGTTCGATTGTAAACTGCGCCATGCCTCCCAAGGAATCGTGCAAAATCCGTCCAACAGAAGGTACTCACGTGCATCTTGCACTCCTTGTTGATGGCATTGCAATCTAAATTTTTTTTTGCATTTTCTGGCTTGGTGAGCTTCTTGGTGCTGCAAGTCTGGTATCCTTAGTGTTGTGGGTACCGATTATGTGTGAAATTGTTGTTTCACTGCCCTTTATGTGGAACTGGAGTAGCGGTCGTTGAATGGAATACTCTGCAAGGCCACTCAAGCCTGAATCTAATCCCGTTTGTCTCTCCACATCGCAGACTGGGCTGACACCTTTAATGGAGGCTGCATCAGGCGGCTATGTGGAAGTGGGCCGGGTGTTGCTGGACAAAGGGGCGGATGTGAATGCGCCCCCTGTGCCATCATCCCGTGACACAGCTCTCACTATTGCCGCTGACAAGGGTCACTACGCCTTCGTTGAACTCCTCATCAAGCGGGGCGCTACTATTGATGTCAAGAACAAGAAAGGCAGCTCACCCCTGTGGCTCGCCTGCAATGGCAAGTTCTCTAGTGTTTGCTCTATTTCAGCAATCTTTTTCTGCTTTACTAAAACGATAACTCTGCCTGTGCATAGTAGAATTCAAACGACACAATCATAGCTGGTCTGGAATTTAGCAAAGTTTTGGATCATATGAACCTAAATCATACGGAACGACCTATGATTCAGGGGGGACACGGCCTTGGGAACATGAAAAAAAAATCGCAAAAAATCCTTTTTCTGATAATCAAGTTTTCAGTTTTTGGAACCCTTTTGCAATCTAATTCCAAAATATTTACACTGAAAACAGCACAGAAGTGCTTCGGAAAATTTTTTTCACCCTCCCAACAGGCAACACTTTTTCTGGAAATTGCGAGAAAACAGCGATTTTCATAAAATCATAGCTTTGCGATGGCACGGCTAGGAGCCGGCTTCTTGGGCTCATCGGAAAGAGCATTTCTCCAGCTGGCTCCTCTCTTTTAAAGCAAGCGCGAAAAAGGCAAGTGTTTGAAGGTGGCTCCGAGGCCCCTGATTAATATCACAAAATAACGTGATGAAAGCCAAAGATAGTTTTGCAACCATGCTAAATAGTTGCGAGCAGCGCAAGCGCGGACGATGTCAATCAAAATTTGAAAGTCGTGCTTTGTACAGCAAAGCGCCATCTGCGTAATGCAGAAGAAACCTCTTTGCTGATAGCGCCACACAAGCACAGCGGCACAAAAACAATGCGGGTGGCGTCCAAAATGGCGCTCGTGCTACGTCATGGAACACGCCGCGCGCTCGCCATCTCGAACCTATGCAAAGTGGAACTGCACCCACCGCGCCGATGGCACGTCGTACACCCGCAACGTCTGCCACAATGTTTGTGTGCCGCCATCCAGCGCTGCGTTTTTGTTGTTGGATTTGTCGTTTTGAACTTAGTTGGGACACCTGCTGCGCAGGGTGCGTTCAGCCGGTACGCTAGCTACACGGCTGGTTACTAACAGCATGCGCTGGAGCATTGGAACAGAGCGACGAAACGACATTTTGGCGTTGATCCCTGCACTTTCGTTACGGGACGAAACAATAAAAGCTACGGGCTACAAAAAGAATTGTTCTGTATTTAACGGGTCAAAACAAGCAAACATGTCACCTGAAATTTTCGCTGCTATAACTCCCGTGATTTATTTCTTCCGCATAATGAACCCTCCCCCTAAATTGGCGTTGACTTTTCTCAAAAAAAGGTGGGTTCATTACACGAGTAAATACGGTAGTCTGCTGCTTCTGCGTCACGAAGACATGGCTTTCGAAAATCGCTACTTTGTGACTTGTTCATGGCTCGACGGTCACTTGGGATCTAATTACGGTTTAGTTAGGAGCTCTAAGTGGATGCACGATCAGATTACTACTAGCGGGCGCGCGGTCTATTATAGCGGCGCGTCATTGTAGCCGTCTTTAAGGGGGGACACTGTACTTGAGACGAAATGCCAGATATTTTCATGTATTTATAAAGAAAATTCACAGTGTGATTGAGTTTTTGATGCTGATTTCAAAAGTGTAATTACTGTTTCTCTAAACCAATTAGTTTTTAAGATATCCTAAAAATAATTGTCTATTGTTTGCCGGTATAATGAGACAGGAAATTTGTATTGCAGAGCTACTATTGGCACATCCCTGTGTACTAATAAACATAAGCTACACAATGGTAGGAGTGCTTTTTTTTATTTGATAATTTTAGCAAGGTTTGTCGCACCTTGCATTTCAGTGTTGATGACACACACCCACTTTATGCTCCAAATTCTGGCAAAAATTAAATTTTTTGAAGATCTCAATCAAACATTTACACCAACCATTGTGTAAACTAAAGATACAGCTACATGTCACAACAAAAATGACAGTCCTACCTGCTCTGGAGGCAGAGGTATCTTTTAGACAAATTTGCGACGGCAGCAAAATTTCAATCATGAGAAATCATGCAAAAACACAAGTCCATTTTGGGCAGACAGTAGCATGCAAAAGCTGTTTATTTACAATGATTTGCAAATTCAGCTTTCTCAACAGGCACCAGGCATGTAGTCCTTCTGTTTTGCGTCACCTAAATGGCGTTTTTTCAATGCCCGCTGCATGTTTTCCGCATAGGTATACTTGTGAGCTGATGCGCTCGCGTTGGGCTCGTCTGCCGACTAGGCCACTTATCAGTTCGGTGACAGGTATGTGCGAGGAATGTGCGCGCATAATCCGCGATCTGTCGTATAATAAAGCGGTTTTTCGGCTTGTCCAGATTGAGTTGTTGATGTTGCAGATCGAACTCGTGCACTCGCTCTTAAATTCCTAGGCTCCAAGAGCAGCGAGGTGTTAGTTTCCTTTTCACGTAAGATTGCCACATTTTCGATTGGAGGCCGCGACGCAATATGTGCATCACTGCGGACGCGTCGTTACAAGAACTCTACTTGTGGCCAGTGGCCCCCATGGCGCGGGCGGCGAGCACGTTGTGGGAATTGAGGCTAGTCCGCTGCCTTTGTGCGGGCTTTGCCACCTTTTCTGCCGTTCTCACGTCCCGACATGACTCCCCTCCTCCACTGTCTGCTGCCCTGGGAGAGCGAGGAATGACCCCTCTCACCCGGTAGTGAATGTCGACTGTGGCGCCGCGCGCGGAGTCACCCCGAGAGGTCTTGGCGCGCGTGCGTCAGGGGAGAGTCGGGGACTCCGGGACAGCTGCCGGTGAGCCACGCAATCGTTTCCGTTAGTCAACTACTGTTGCTAGGGCCTTGTCGGACTTCGCTGACAGCGCCTCGCGCCCGAGGTGAACGCTCACTTTTTGTTGCCCCTCTGCGTACGCTCGGCCGAAGGGTGGTACGGTGTCCTAGTGCGTGGCCAAGCTACGCCGACCCATCTCCCTCTGAAGCCAACGCGATTTCCTTTGCCCTCGCTCGAGCAACTGGGCCTTGGTCCCGTTGTCTCCGTGAATGACCTTCACCATGGAGACGTGCTCGTGGCACTTTACGCCTGGCGTGGATAAGCCTATTTGTAGGGATGGGCGAATATTCGGTGTTGCGAATATTCGATCGAATTCTGCCCTATTCGTTATTCGCTTCGATACGATTTCAGGTATTCTGTATTTTCAAATTATTCGGCGCTTTCGAATAGGCCGCAAAAGCCACGGACGGCCGGTACAAATACAAATCTCTAAGGCTATGCTTTATTACACGTCATGGCTGCCATACATCCGTTAATCTCCAAGGCCATGCATTGAGGAGCCGGAAATACGTCATCGCTGCCATGTTCACGGCAACTGTCACCCAAAAGCTCATTGCGTAAGCCCGCGCCCGCATTGCTGTAGACATAATTTTTTTGCTTTCTTTCTTTCTTGGTGTTGCTCGAGCTTCAGCTGCGCTTACACGTGTAGACTTATCTCGCCCTCGGTAACCGCTGCCTCCACATTTGAAGATGGCGTCGACCGCGCCCGTGTCCTGTAAAGCGTGCTTACACGAATCCGATATGGGACTTTTTCCTGAAAGTGCCTGCTGGAGGTGAAGCGCAGTGCGAGACGTGCGGAGTTGTTTTGAAGACGCCTACTGGTACCACCACGACGCTTGTCACCCACTTGAAGAGACACCCAGGCAAGTACAAAGAGTACTCGGAATTGCATCAGCTTTACAGTTTTCCGAAAAATAAAAGTGAACCAAAGGGGCTGTCATCGCAGCTGACCGTGACCAGCTTGTTTAAGCCTACACTTCAGCCGTCATCGGTAAAAGCGCCAGAGATGACTAAGAAGATTGCAGCGTTCATTGCCTGCGGCCTGCAGCCATACAGCGTGGTCGAGGAACCGAGCTTCATCGAGATGATGCGATGTGCAATTCCAGACTACGTCGTTCCATCGCGGAAGACCTTTTCACGAACGGTCATTCCGAATTTGTACGCGGCCAAAAAAAATGAACTGAAGAAGCACATTAGCGCCGTATTTGACGACGGTGGTGCTGAGTGCTTCACTTAAACAACGGATGGGTGGACATCGAGGGCCGGCGACAGCTACGTGTGTGTTACGGCCCACATGATGGATCACAACTTTAGGCAGCACGCTTATGCCCTCGCCAGCAAACCAATGCCGCAGGAGCATACTGGAGAAAATATAGTTCAGTTTCTCCGAGACGTGATCGAAGAGTGGGGTCTGCCCGACAACATCCCGACTTTTGTCATTACCGACAACGGCAGGAACTTCGTATCAGCTGTTGCCAAATCCAACTGGTCAGGACTCCTCTGCTCTGCACATACCCTGCAGCTGTGCATAAATGACGCGAAAAGAAAAGTGGCAAGTTTTTCCCAGCTTTGTGCGAAGTGTCGATCGATTGTAGGTCGCTACAAAAGAAGCGCATGTGCGCGTGCACGGCTTACGGACATAGAAAAGGACATGCACATGGCCCAGCATGAAGTGATTCAAGACGTTCCCACACGCTGGAACAGAGAGTATGCCATGATGGAGAGACTCGTCGAACTTCGTGCCCCAATTTCAGTTGAACTTTGCGATTCAGATGTGAATAACTTAAGCTCCAGAGAATGGAAATTAATGGCTGCGGCTGTAAAAGTGTTGCAGCCTCTGGACCAAGCAACGACAGAGCTGTGCGCGGACTGCTATCCCACACTTTCCCAAGTGATACCTCTTGTGCATTGTGCGCAAGTGGTGCTACATAAGCATGCGTCTCAAGGCGAGGAAGCAGCATCGTTTGCAAGGAGCCTTCTGCGCAGTCTTGCCACAAGGTTCCCTGGCTTGAAAATGGCAAATGTGCCGGCAAATGCAATGCTAGTTGACCCTCGCTACAAAGACATTTGCTACACTGAAGACAGTAAAAAAAAGTGGGCAAAAGCCGCACTTGCAGCTGCAGCAAATGAGCTAATGCCAGCCCAAAACGAATCTTCCCAGGCACCTGTCTGCCCAGCCATGGAGAAGCCCCCAGCAAACACTCTTTGGAGTGTTTTTTTCTTCATTAACCTCTAATATACTGCAAGACAACGCGCACGAAAGTGTCCCTTCTCAAGTGGCAGAATACTTGGGTGCGCCTGTGCTTCCCCGGTCCGAAAACCCTTTGGAGTGGTGAAGACCCATGGCAGCCGACTGTACCCAGCACTGGCCAAGGTGGCACAAAAGTACCTCTCAATTCCTGCCACACAGGCAAGGAGTGAGAGGCTGTTTTCAACAGCAGGGAATGTTGTCAGCAGCCGGCGGGAACTGCTGCTCCCAGACCATCTGGAGCAGCTGGTATTTTTGCATGAAAACTTGCGAGTGCAGTAAAAAAAAGTGAGATTGGTGAATAAAATTCAACCATTAACAATTTTCAATTTCACAAAATGCTGTGCCTACATGAGTTCTAATTCCTTTGAAAAAATTGTGTAAATTAGTCAGGCCATGAAAAAATGCTAATTTTTCTTCATATGTGATGTACACTATTCGAACTATTCGATTCGAAATTATTCGACCAAATCATTATTTGCTTCGAATTCGCTTCGAACGTCAACTCCACTATTCGCCCATCCCTACCCATTTGCTTTCCCGCTGCGCCTTTGCAACGGGCTGTACTGCGTATTGGTGTTGCCACAGACAATAAAGTGTTGCGGCCTTGAGCAGTATCGTGTTCTCGCCACGGCGACGGTCAACGTGTGCCCTGCGGCTCGCTAAGACCAGACCCACGCTAGTGGCCGTACTCTTTCGGGAGACGTGTACACTACAACGTTCACCGTAAATGGATTGATTTTCTGTTGTTTGCCGACGCGAGGCGAACTCCTCTCTGACGACCGACCCGTCACGCAGTTCATGTCAGACGGGGCGAACCGACGGCATCGGCGTTAGTGAGTAGACTGCGCTTCTGTTCCATCGTTGTAAAGATTGCTATCTCTCGTAGCTTCACTTCTGCTTTTTTACTTGCCGCCCTGTAACTGTTGAAGCTCCAAAACACTGCCGCTTTCAGTGACGTTGCCGACAACGGACGGGCTCGTACGCGAGTTAGACCTACACCGGTGATTCGGCAACTGCCGCTGAACACTGCGAGTTTATCCTCCCTGTCGTGAGTGATAGCGGGGGTCTTTTCGAAGTTCACAGCGAACGAACGATCCCCACACTCGCTTCACAAATTAGTGTTTCTCGGAACTTCTTTACTGCGGCAAGAAGTCGATAGCACTATGACAAAATGGCACATGTCCGTGCGCATCTCCTCTCCGAGCTGTTCCGGGGTACTCTCTTCCCCAATGGCGCTCCATCTGTTCGGTGAAAGTCGACACAAAGAAGAAAAAAAAGAATAGGTTAACAATCACACATGTATTGCGTGCGAACACTTGCACCCCGTGTCGAACTTATCAATCGCGGCCTACCGTGCATAGTTTTCTCCACCTGTTACACAAGAAGTAACACGGTTGTGGGCTCCTCACTCGGTGTCAAGCGATATCACTCGCTGCGCGCGGCTTGGAAGGGGACTGGCCGTAGTCCTCATGCTGCTCCCGTGCCACATAGCATTTCAAGTCACAGACGTGCACCGGTCCGCCGCTCGGTTTGTCTTTCATGTTAACGAGCCGATAAACATACGAAGAAACTTTCTCTCGCACTCGGTACGGCCCAGACCATTTCAATGCCAGTGAGGCAGCAAACTGTTTACTAGCATCGCTGAGAACATGATGGCGCCGCAGCACCGGATCGCCTACTTTGTAGCGTACATTCGGCTGCTTGCGGTCGTACTGCGCCTTTTGCTGTGCCCTAGCAGTGCTGAGATTATTCCGCGTTTTATGTAAAGTTTCCGCAAGCTTCTCGCACAGCTGCGTCGGATATTCAGCACGTGGTGATGTCACCCCTGTCACTACACTGCGATCCGCAAGTAGGGTCTCCATCGGATTCAGAAGTTCTCTCCCCAGGTTCAGAGAAGAAGGTGCATACCCAGTCGATCGGTTCATGGTCGATCGCAATGCAAAACCGATCTCTGCAAGGTAGGTATCTCAGTCCCTATGCCTTTCAGAGAACGCAACAAGTATGTGCTTGATGTTGCGATTGACTCGCTCCGTGGGGTTCGACTGAGCGTGGTAGGTGGTGGTTTTCTTGTGCTTAATGCCTAACGCGGCGCACGTGTCAACAAACACCTTCGCTGTGAAATAAGATGCGCTGTCTGTAATCAGCTGCTCAGGGAACCCGAACCTGGTGAAAACCTTTATCAGCTTCTGTAAGATCACTCGGGCCGTCAACTTCCTAAGGTAGAAAAGTTCCACCCATTTAGTGAAGTGATCCGTGATAACCAGCAAGAACTTGTTTCTGCTAGGAATTGTGGGGTGTGGGCCCATTACATCACATGCCGCGATTTGCCAGGGAGTCTCACTGTAAATCGGCTGCATGAGGTCGGGCGGACGTCGGCCTCGTGGCTTGACGCTTTGGCACACACGACATGAACGGGCATAGCGAATTACATCCCGCTTCATGCTTGGCCAGGTAGCGAGGCGACACAACTTAATTAGCGTAAGTCTTGGGGCCGCTCGCATGCCCGGCAATGCACGAGTCGTGAAAATAGCGAAGAAGTGCTCCCCTCAACGGGCACGGTATCACGACTTTGAATGACTCACTTGTCGGATGGGATGTACCTTAGCGGGACGCCGTCAGAATCAAGCAGATATGAATCCAGCGCGCTCACAGCACTTGCCGAGCGCTCCGCACCGACAGCAATACCAGCTGCCACCTTGTGCGCGGTGGCCTCACTACCACCCGGCTCCCGGAGCCCGTCGAACACCTTTCGACAAAATGGATCTTTCTGGTGAGCTTCCAACAGTTCCCTTCTGCTGAAAACAATTCCTGCGCTAACAGCCTCTACATGGTTCACGGTCTTACCTCGAGCTAACGTTTGCTCCGCTGTTTGCGTTGGCACGAGTGTCTCACTCTCAGTTTGTTCCGTATTAGTCGCAGGGCTTGCCTCGTTTCAGACTTTAGCATGCAGTACCAAACAGTGAAGTGGTAACGCTGCAGCAGCAATGCTGAACGCGCCAGGCGGCCACTTGCTTCGTTCAAGTACCTCAACCACGTGAGCGCCATGTGGTCAGTCTCAATCACAAATGCAACTCCATCAACGTAAAAGTCAAACTTACGAAGGGCAAAAACTATCGCCAGACACTCTTTCTTGGTTACCGAGTAGTTCCTCTCCGCCGGCGTCAACGTGCGGCTTGCGAACGCAATCGGTCAGACGGAATCTCCATGTTTCTGAAGCAGAATATCTCCTAAGCCCAGGTCACTTGCATCTGTGTGACTTACAAACTCCCTGTTCAGATCGGGTAGCTGCACCTGAGCCGTGTTGGCCAGCAACTTCGTGAGGCGATGCAATGCGGCCTCCTGCTCTTGGCTCCAAGCCCAACGCTCGCCTTTCCTCAAGAGTTTTGTCAAAGGCGCCTGCACTGCCGCGCAGTCTGGAATGAATTGGCGATAAAAGTTCACCATCCCCAGAAAGCTCCTCAGCTCGCTGATATTATTAGGGGTTGGATAGCTGACTATCGCTTCAAGCTTACTCTTATCTGCCAAAATGCGACCCTCGTCAAGCGTAAATCCCAATAATGTTACCCGGGTCGCCGCTATCTGGGATTTGTTTGGGTTCAGAGTTATGCCCGCAGACCTCAGCCTTTCTAGAACGTCTCGCAAGTGACGCAAGTGCTCATCGAACGTTTTCGAGTAAAGCACTATGTCGTCTATATATGCGAGTGCGTGCTGCCACTTTGCATCTCCCAAAACACGGTCCATTAGCCTCTGATACGTAGCGGGAGTGCCCACCAAGCCGAAATACATTCTCCTGAATTGGAAAAGTCCCCTGTGGCACGTGAAAGCTGACTTCTTTTTATTCCGCTCATCCATCTCAACCTGAAAATATCCATGGCTAGCCTAGCATCGAGCATAGTGAAGTACTTCGTTCTAGGTTGGATACTACCCCGCAGGGGCGCCTGCGCAAGGAGGCGTTTGGTGTGTAGCGACACCACGGACTTGAGCTAACGGGGGCGTTTCTACTGCCTCCCACGCCTAGCCGTGCGTGGCTTTGCCGTGTTTGGGAAAAAGGGGATCCTGGGGGTTGAGCCGACGCTGGGTGATTGGACCTTTAAGGCCCCCTGGCAGAGGCAACACACTCCTCTGGCCCCGGCTTCACGTAGACGGCACCCCTGGGCTGACCCACCCAGGGGAAATCGGCAGTCGCCTTTTCCTATCTCTCTCTCCCTACATCTTCGTCTTTATCTCTCACTATTTATCTGTCCTGTCTTCTACTCTCCTCTGTCTACTTCCAAACTTCCTGGCGGCTAGGGTTAACCCTGTGCAAATAACCTACCTTGGTCTAGGCGCATTGGGTTATAGTAGCGTTGTACGGCTGGCGTCTGCAGGTTTAAGCATCCGCATACTTGTAGCGCCCGCTCGTAGGGCTCCGTGGTGGGTGGCCGCCAACGCTTCTGAAGAAAATTAAACTGGCATGCATAGAGCGTTTCTCTTAATAAGTGATCGTACTGCCTTAAAGCGCGTACGCACCGAAGACTTAGACTTTTTCAACCGATCAAATGAAAACTTCCCCCATTTTCATGTTACACATAGTGAGATAAGCAGCAAGCAAGCCAGAACTGTATCCCCTTTTGTAGTAGCCAGATGTCTCACAGAAACTCTTGGAGCCGGGTACAAAGTTACCAAAATGGCCAGCAGAGACCTCCTCCTTGAAGTTCGAAAAGAAGAACGGTTTGAAAAGCTACAGAATCTTTCAACTTTTGGTGACACTCCCATCACTGTAACGTCACACAGATCTATGAACACAACCCGTGGAGTAGTATCTGATGCTGATTTGCTCGGCTTGACCGAAGAGGAGCTTCTGGAGGGGTGGAAGAGTCAGAATGTGACCAATGTACAAAGGATCATCATTAGAAGAGACAACAAGGTAGCACCTAATACTCACGTTTGCTTCCAGTAGTCTGCCAGAAAGTATTCATACAGGGTACACGAAGACGTCGATCAGACCATACATACCTCACCCACGTTGTTGTTTTAAATGCCAGAGATATGGCCACGGCTCACAAAGCTGTCGTGGTCACCAAACTTGTGCACAATGTGAAGTGTCAGGCCACAATTCTGACAATTGCGAAGAACCATCACACTGTGTGAACTGTGGCGGAAATCATGCCGAATACTCACGGTCTTGCTCATTTTGGAAAAAAGAAAAAGAAATCACATTGAAAATTAAAGAAGATATCACATTCAAGGAAGCAAGACGAAGAGTGTCACCATTTTACGGCGCTACATATGCTGATGTGGCGCGTCAGGGGGCAACGCCGCACCAGCCCTCGCCACTCCTTCGGCCAGCGCAGAGCGAGCCGTCGGCTGTGGCGCCTGCCCCCAAGGCGGCAGTAGTTCAGTCTACTCCGCCTCCTAGCGAATTGAGGCCGGAGACTCCAGGGTCCTCTGGTCTCAAGGCCTCCCCTCACCAGGCGAGGCCTAAAATCCGAACCACCAGCTCGCACGTGCGGGCACCCAGTGCCTGTGAGGAGGCAATGGATACAACGGTACCCTTGGTACCAAAAGTGCGGCGCGTCTCCTTGGAGCGCGCCAAGAAAAATAAAAAACCAATAAGGGGCCGGACGACGACCGTCCTGCCACCTGAATTAACGAGCTCACTCCAACACAGGGTACTCTTTTTACACACAGCAGCATCTCTCTTGTTTAAATATGCAGACAGAAATATTACAGTGGAACATCCGAGGCCTTCTTCGAAACCTCGATGACATACAAGAACTCCTCCATGAACACAATCCAAGAGTGCTGTGTGTACAAGAGACACACTTAAAACGAAGAAACACAAACTTTTTACGTAACTACGTAATCTTCCGAAAGGATAGAGATGATGCCATGCCACCATCTGATGGTGTAGCGGTTATAGTTAGTCAAGGTATAGCATGCACACAATTACCCCTTCAAACTTCCCTCGAGGTGGTGGCTGTCCGAGCAGTTATTCTAAACAAACTTGTCACTGTCTGCTCTTTGTACATATCTCCACACCACCGTCTTGAAAAACTTCAATTCCAGTCTTTAATAGACGAACTACCTGAACCTTATCTGGTCCTTGGGGACCTGAATGCACATAATGGTCTGTGGGGTGACTCTCGCCGTGATGCACGAGGTCGTCTCATTGAACAATTCCTCATTTCATCAGGTGCTTGTCTGTTGAATAGGAAAGAGGCAACATACTATAACTTGCCAACAAAACTTACTCTTCCATAGACCTCAGTATCGCATCTCCTTCACTTGTACCATTACTTCAGTGAAAAGTTATAAATAATCCATATGGAAGTGAGCATTTTCTTTTAGTATTGAGTACACCAATAATATATGAATGTCCTCCACATGTTCCCAAATGGCTGGTAAGCAAAGCCGACTGGGAACAATTTCAAAAGATTACTCACTTAAGTTGGACTGACATATGCGGATTAGGCATAGATGAAGCTGTGCAGTTCTTCACGGCTTTTCTTACTGACGCAGCAGCCAAGTGCATTCCACAAACATCTGGACTGCCCGGCAAACGACACGTCCCGTGGTGGAACACTGATTGTCAGAATGCACGAAAGGAACAGAACAGGGCATGGAGGTTGCTGCGGAACTCGCCGACAGCGGAAAACCTTGAGAGCTTTAAGAGAATAAAATCTCGAGGCAGGAGAACGCGTCGGCAGGCCAAAAGAGAAAGTTGTCACAAGTTTTTATCAGGGATAAATTCATATACACAAGAGGCTAAAGTCTGGAACATGGTTCGTAGAATAGCAAGAAGACAAGTAATCTCACTCCCACTCGTAAACACAAAGGGTGACAGCCTGGAAGATCAGGCGAACTTTCTCGGTGCACACTAAGAGCAAGTGTCTCGCTCGTCACACTATACTGAAGCTTTCCAAAGATATAAAGCAAGGATAGAAAAGCAGAAACTAGAATACAGGTGCACAAAATACGAGACATACAACCAACCTTTCAACTTAGCTGAGCTACAAACATCACTAAACTCTTGCAGTAATTCTGCCCCAGGCTACGACCGTGTCACGTATGAATTGTTAAAAACCTGCCGCTCAAAACGCGAAAAACTTTACTCTCTCTATACAATGATATCTGGCTTTCTGGCACCATCCCTGCTTCCTGGAAAGAGGCTATTGTTATCGCTATTTTGAAACAGGGCAAGGACCCTTCATCAGTTTCGAGTTATAGGCCCATTGCACTTACAAGCTGCCTTTGTAAACTTTTTGAGAAGATGATGAACTGCCGACTTTTACATTTCTTCGAAACACACAATCTGCTCGACCGATTCTAGTGCTGGTTTCGAGAGGGTAGATCCACCACCGACCATCTGGTACACATTGAGGGAGAGATCCGAGACGCTTTCATCCACAAACAATACTTCCTCTCTATGTTTCTCAATATCGAGAAGGCATGCGACACAACATGGCGTCTTGGCATATTAAGAGACCTGTCTCACTTGGGTGTGCACGGTAGAATGCTTTCCATAATCGAGAGTTACTTGTACAATCGGACTTTCCGTGTCCGTGTTAGCAGTATTCTCTCCCAAACATTTGTCCAAGAAACGGGAGTACCGCAAGGTGGTGTACTTAGTTGTACACTTTTTATTATCAAAGTGAATTCCTTGCACCTGTCCATCCCCCGCAATATGTTCTATTCCACATATGTCGATGACGTCCAGCTTGGCTTTGAGTCAGGCAACCTAGCAATGTGTGAGCGGCAGGTTCAGTTAGGTTTAAACAAGGTCTCCAAATGGGCAGAGGAAAATGGATTCCAGCTGAACCCAGAAAAAAGCACTTGGGTCTTGTTCTCCCGAAAGAGAGGCGTGCACTCAGAACCTGACATTGAACTGAACGGTCAACGTCTGTCTGTCAATGCGGAGCATAAATTCTTAGGCTTAATCTTGGACAACCAGTTGACCTTTGTACCGCACATCAAGTATTTAAAAACAAAATGTTTAAAAGCCATGAATGTTATAAAAGCGTTGTCACGTACTACGTGGAGTAGTGACAGGCTGTCGCTGACGCCCGACTCACCACAAGAGTGCCCGGGCGGACGGCCCGCAGTGCCGTGCACCGGGGTCCCACTGCGAGAGACAACCGTTCGCGGCAAACGCCACCAACCAAAAGAGACGCGCTTTTTTCGCTCCTTCCGCCACCACGGCTGGCCGCCAAGGGTCACGGCTGGCACCACCAATTCAACCATGTCGATATCAGCGGTGATTAACGCTCGCGAACACAACGCCACCTACTGCTCAATAGTTGTGACTCCGAAATACTGCTTCTGTGTGAGACATGTGCACCACGCGGTGCAAGCAATTTACAGGGGGTGTCAGCACCCCCACAACATGCATGCAATGTTCCACAGAAAATTATTGGGGCCATAGGAAAAGAAATGTTGGAGTGTGTCGGTGCACAAGCATGTAAACGAACCATGTGAATCTGGTCCTCTAGCTTGCCTCATCACTGTGCGCAGTGAGGAAAATGCAAATTGTTGTGTAAAATACAAACTCATAGTGATAGATTAATGAAAATTTACTTCTTAAATTTGATTGCAGTGTGCGCGCCAAATTTCATCCCCCTGCCGAGGGATGAAGTTTGGTCCCCATTCCCCCTGATAAGAACAAATGCAAAACTAATGGCAGTAATTGGTCTGTTCTCGTCATGAAAGTCTCATGTTTGCTGCCGTAGGTGGCTACCTGGACGTGGTGCAGCTACTAGTGGCATCGCGGGCCGACATAGACAGCATGGACAACCGGCGGGTATCGTGCCTGATGGCGGCCTTTAGGCGAGGTCACGTGAAGGTGGCCAAGTGGCTGGTGAAGCAGGTCGCCCAGTTCCCCTCGGATCAGGAAATGGCCCGCTTCATGGCTACTTTGGGGCCGGATTCACGAGATCTCCTTCGCAAATGTCATCAGTGCACGGAGGTGATCCATGCTGCCAAGGAACGCCAGGCAGCTGAAGCCAACAAATGTGCCTCCTCTCTCCTCGAAGAGCTTGATCTCGAGCGCTCGCGTGAGGAAAGCCGCCGAGCTGCAGCTGCGCGCCGCCGAGAGCGGAAACGCCGCAAGAAGAAAGAAAAACAGGAGCAGGTTGGTTGTGGCTTTAGCAATTCTGCATTTTTGGTACAGAGCCACTTTTTGGGGCACTGGAACCAATTGTTTCACGCTTTTTTTTTTTTTCGTACTCCTTCTCATAATTTTAAAGATTAACTGCAATTCGAAGCTAAAGAACAGAGTAAAGTTCTCCGTACTCTCTTTTGCAAATGCAGTCGAACCTGTTTATAATGAACTCGACACTGCCACACTAAGTGGTTGATCTATCAGTAGTTCTTTGTATGTGGACTCGCCCTCAAAAACGGGCACTTAGCGATCAAGGTACTGCTATGTGGAACCAGTCATCCCTGGCTAGTTACGTGCAGCATGTACACTTACTCAGCTCTCATCGTCACATGCTGGGCTGTGCGCTTGCCGCCTCATGTAAGCTCACATTTGAGCATTCGTTTTGCATGATTCACTTCGGATCGGGCTGTCCGTTCAACATGTAGAAGACATGCATTTCGCAATCAAATCGCTATCGGTCTCGCGTGATGTAGCAGTGGCCAACCTGTAAGCGGCAGTAGGATGTGCTTGTACAGCCGTCACTCGACGAGGTTTCAATACACGCAACCACGGTGTAAGAATAGTTTAAGTGAGAGAACGCCACCGCTCTTAGCTTCGCGACAAAGCTCTGCTTCTCAAACCCCTCGGCAGATGGCGCTAGCAACTAATGCCTTGCTGGCGCAGCAGAGCCGGTAGAGCTCGGAGCCACCCTAGCTCAAGCTCGGTAAGTAAGAAGCCAGTTTGGCCTAGCTATGGCACCAAATGCAGCTTTTATGAAGCAGATCGTTTATTAAAATATGTTCTTTGACCTTTCTGCCTTTTAAAAATTTATGATTGAATTCATTAAGCATGCAGCATTCAGGTTTATGTAGCAAAGGCGAAGCAGCGCGTCTGTGGCAATGTCCCAGTTGTCTGGCCGATATTTGCGGGGGTGACGGGAAGTTTCTCTAAAACCGCCTATTACGTCAAGAAATCTGCTCAATATTTACAACTTCGTCACAGTCGTAGGCGGTCAAGAGTGCATGCTGAGTTTCTTTTCCGCCGCTCGCGAGGGCCTTATTATGTGATAAAATTAGCGTTGGCCGTAAGCGCGCAAGAAATTTAGGGGATGAAAGTAACCCACATAGAACGCTAGCTACATCTTGGCCAAAAAATCGACTAATGAGTTGCGATATCCCATTCAACACTTTTGCTCTGTGTAACTTCTCATGTATATACATCTTAGTATTCGTTATGACTTTTTCCTATACTTCATGACATGGACACACACATTTGCGTGGGTGAGAATCCTAAATTTTATTTATTTGGATTAGATCAGCAATACATTTATAAATGAAACACTTTACATACAAACACAAAACAAAGAGTACATCACTGTACACCATGATCACAGTATACATAAGCATTATTGCACACATATTACGCATTACTCTTCTCCTGAATCAATTATACAAGTTTCGACAATTTGCGCGAGCCTTGTTTTTTTTTTTTTTACATGCTAATTCTTTAGCTGCCTGCAGTATTGCCGCCTGCGTAGGCACACATAATAGTGCAATAGCTTGGCAAGAACTTCTTCTTTGTGAGCAGCACATGGAAACGTGAAGTTGAAATTTTCTAGCACTGCATCTGTCGTGCGATCATATACATCTCTCTCACCAGCATGTGTTGCGATGTGCTCCTCAGCCTCTTTAAACAGAAGAAATAGATGCACATTCGGATGTGTGAGCCCCCCTCTGGTTTGCAATTTACTAAGTGGGCTTCTGGTAGCGTTAAAATACCTTTCTGCCCAACCAGGGCCTCCTTACAAATTGTACAGGAAGTTTGAGTGGCAAGCTTTCGCGACACAAATCCAGTGACATAATATACAATGCAGTCTACGACAGCGGCATCAGAATAATCATGCTGAAACACTTCATCGCACTCCCACGTTTCCTCACTGATGAGTCCATGTAGTTTCTCCTTGAGGTCATGCATTTTATCAGTGTGCTGGAAAGGTGCAAACTGGAACACTTCTCTGAAATCATTCAGGGTGAGAAAAGCAGATAGGCTTTTCTCAGAAACAACACAGTTACAAAACGTTGGTGGCTTGAGCAAAGAATACAAGGAAAGCATGTGGTAAAGCTGCAAAAATGTCGTAAATGTTGGATGCTCATTTTGGCCACCTGCTTGTCTTATAATACCAAAAAAGCATTCCAACGGATCCTGGTTCATTTTGGCTGACAGGACATACTTGAACTCGCACTCTTTCAGAAGAAATGCTGACAGTTCCTGAACAGACTTTAAGGGGAGACGCTCCTCGAAAGCACTTTTTTTTTTGTTATTCAACTTAGAGCTTCAGAAATTGGACCACTGATGCAGTTTTTCCTCCTGATTCCAAATCTGTAATCAGTTTTTACATAAGTGCAATAGTTTGGGAGTTGTGTTTCAAGTAATGGTGAAACTTGATAAGTTTTCCGGGAACTTTCGCGCATACTAAATGTTCATGCAGAGAGTTGTTCAATGGCTCCTTTTGCTCCCTATTAGCCATAGAGTGCCGATATCTAGCTAGAAATTGTGCTCCAACTTTGAAACTATGAAAAAAACATCTGTGTAGCAAAGTACCCTTTTTTTTCCACTCGACCACCATTAAATTTATTAATAGATATTTACAGCTGATAGGTTGTGCTGATTCAAGTAGATATCGGCACCCTACACACTCTCCTCAATGTGTGTGCCAAATTTCGTCGTCGTATGACCATTCTAAGTGCCCGAAACACTTCCCGCAAAAAATGCAAATTGGCCAAAATTGCGAAATGAGAAAAACGCGTTTGAAAGTTTGAAAGTCTGTATTTACAAAAATGAAAAACGCAGTAGCACGAAACTTGTGCTGAACACATACACACATGTCCAGAGGGAATATCAGTTGTCTAAAACTCTCCAGCACCGTAGGTTTTCCCTTCCCGGCTGGTGCGGCAGGACTCTTCCACCCGGGCCCTCTTGGCTGCACTGCGACGGTGTGCCCTCGCCTCAGCGGTCTGACGCACATTCATCTTGTGCATGCGCATGCTGTCTCGGTGGTCGCTGAGGGTAACCAGGGCCTCCGAAGGAAGCACCCCAAGCTCTTCCAGCACCTTTTCAAAGCTCGCGTGGCCCCGGTTGAACCACAGGACTGCAATGGCTGTGGCTGTTTCCACAGCAGTCCGGGAAGCAAACCGGGTCTTTGGACACAGCAGCCATATTTTGCTGTTCAGGGACTCGGCCGCGTTCTGTGTCTTGCCGTGGAGGCACCGGGCAAGCAGCTTCGCATCTGTGAGACGCTTGTAGATTGGGAGGACTGCCAAACCCTGGGCCTTGGTCAGGAGGGGGGTGTGGCACGGTGCAGGCTGGCCCTGCGCCTCAGCACGTCGGTGCTTGCACCACGAGTCTGGGCCTGCAGGACAGAACTTGTGACTTCCAGCACCGTCTGTTGAGCACGAGTGCAAACATGAGGCCCATATGGCAGTGTACATCTTGTGGACATTTCCCCGATTGTTCACAATGGCCACCTGAAAGTAAGTTTGAAGCTTCTGGATGGTGGTCTCCTTCAGCTTCTCCCCTCGTGGAAGTGGCGTTGGCAGCTTCCGCAGGCCGGTGCCCAGACGTTTCGCCACGTGGTTGGTGCACTCCTCTTTTTCAATTGGAGTGTCAGGGTACACGTTGGCATCACAGACCCCGTTGTAGGCCTTGCTGTCTCCATCGCTTAGGAAGATGGTGAACCGCAGGGGTGTCTCATAGTCCACAGTCCTCTGCCAAATGCGCACTGCAGCTTCGGCCTCCATGGCATGCGAAGAACAGTCGCAATTCTTCTCACAAACGGGATGATGAAACGCCTGCCATGTTTTCTTCATCGCCTCCCATGTCGTTATGCAAACTGCACGCCAGGCAGAAGTTGGAAAGCACTTCATAGTCCAGGCACAAACCAGTGTCCAAGGACACTACAGTTCCCACACCATTGTGGCTTTTGTGGCCTCTTTTTTGCCATGTGCCGTCAAACATGACTGGCACGTCACTGTTACCAGCCACCTCTTTGGTGACGCTGCGTGCCCTTTGCATGTTTTCACAGACAGCCTTCACTGCCGCACTGTGAATCTTTTTGCCGATAGCATGGAAGGTCTTATGGTGCATAGGGTTTGGCAATCCAACTACTGCACAAAATCGTGAAAGTTGCTCATGCCCGATACCGACGGCACGCGCTGCAAGCACCACTTTCAGGTTCACGGCAAAGGCGTCACGCGAACTCCCGCTGTCGTAGCTTCTGCTTGCACCGCGGCCGCCATCTGACGCGACCCGCTTCGACGAGTACGCGGACGAAAGGATGCTCTCCGAGCACTCCGCATTCTCGCAGTGTAGCTCCAGAAACGCCGAAAGGCCTTTCCGCTTTTTATTCGGTGCCCGAACTGCGAGTTTACTCTCGTGACAAACGGGGCATGCCGCGCCTGCGACGACGGCCGTCAATGCACCCAACTCGCACAGCACTACGCTTTCGGCACGATCGGCATTCGGCCTGACGTCGTTTTCGAATAACGCGATCGTTTTCTGCGATGCACTCACAAAATTCACTGCAGCGTTGATCTCGTCGTCGCAGTTGCCATGGTCGACGTTGCCGTGGTCGATGTTAGGCCTACCGGCCGCTGGCCCGTCGCGGACATTTTCGTTGGCGGTGGCTTTCTTGTACGTCCTCCGCCGCTTCCCTCTGAACTTGTTCTTACTTCTGTATTTCCGATGGTCGGCAACGGCCTTTTTCGGGCTTGCCATCGCACGAAAACAGCGAAAAATAACTCCGGAAAACAGTGAAGCGAACTACGGCAAGAAAACACGGGTGCTGTCAGCCAATGGCGGCCCTGCGTTAGTGGCGCGCGGTTTGAAACGGCGAGAAAAGACTGTTTTTGTTGCTTTTTTTTTAGATTTTTCGTGAACGTACGAGACTTCAAGAACCGGGATCGTGGAGAGTAAGGACAACTCTACACGAGCCAGCGGCCGCAATATGGCGGACAGCTCTCTTCGCGGCCCCGCGAGCACGCGAACAGCAGCCCGTTTTGTGTAAATTTCGTGATGCCGCGCGTCACTGCCGCTCACTCAGACGCGTTTTTCACTGACTTCTGATGCTTATTTCGCTGTGATATTTTCAGATGTCAAAATATAATGTATAAAGATGATAAAGCAACAAAAAACAGAAAAGGTGAAATTTGGAAAAAAAACGCGACTTTTCGACCCGCGTCTCCCCTTAAGTGTATCATGCAGGCCTTCAGCAGTAGACTGCGTTAAAAAAAGATCTTTGTGAATGTCACCCCTCACTACTTCCTGCTCCCAGCTATCAAGCCACCTAGATGCTGACTCTAAAACATGGAAGTCTTTGCATTCAAAGGTGAGGCCTTGTGCAGCAAAGCGACGATTGAGGGCATCAAAAATATCATTCATTAGGAGCGTAAACTCCACAGTCGATTCCACATTCTCAAGCCGTGGTTTGCCTCTCCGTGCATAGAAAGAAATGCCCTTAGCAACGGAGTTGCTAAAAATTTGTGTGGCCAACTTCACTCGCATTTTGAGCATATGTGATGGATTAACATGCGAGTAAGTAAACTTTGGACACACCCTAAGCTCTGCTGCGTTTTTCGTGTTAGCAACAAAAAGTGCATCATAGCATGACCACTTCACAATTTTCCCATTTACTTTCAATATTTTCTTATCATAAAGACGATTTGTAATACACTTGAACAAGTGAGGGGTATCTGCCACAGCATACACTTTTCTGGATGGATCTAGGGGATGCTCAAAAGCATTTACGACATGTCCTAGAGCACTGCTTACCCCAAGCTGCTTCCACATGGCCCTATTGGTAGATGCGCCGTCACAGACCACATCATCAACATAAATTCCTTCCTGCTCTTAATGCACAATGCACTGAAGCAACAGCTGTGCAAGGAGTGTACCCTTAGTTGCACCTTTTGATGCAAATACTGAAACTGGTTGTAAATAGCTGTCAGCAAAAGGGGCAAAAGCAAACACTAGACCATGGTCAGCCAGCTCATTGCTTTGTCCACCTTGGTCTCCATAGTCAACAAGACCAGCATATGTCATCTTCTTCGAGTTTACAGTCATCTCTTTCCTGAGCTGTATCTCATCTAGATTAAGCATCCCTCTGCGCTGAAAGGGTGTCTTCTTTGCCAATTTAATCTTGAGAGCTTTAAAAAAGTTCTCATCAAAACCACATTTGAGCTCCACCATGTTTATATATCTTCTAATGGTGGTTTTGCATGGCATTGGCAATATGTTATTGCTTCATAAAAATGCGTAAGTAGAGGGGCTCCTGATGTTGAGCAAGAGGCATAGGAGTAGCCAGTCATCTGTATAGCGCCTGTTATTGCACTTAGCTGCAGATATACATTCTTGCACAAGAAGAAGCTGCATCAGTGGAATATCAAAAGCTTGGAGTTTCTTTTTGATATCCTCTTCTTGCAGTTTCGTTATTTCAGCTTTACTTTCTTCCAGTTCTTTAGTAATTAGCTGGTTGCGCTTCAGTAGCCGTGCTTGTGCCTTCTTTAAAATAGACCTTGCTTGACGCAAGGCGTCAACTTTGTGTTTCTTGGTGGGCGACACAGACAGCCTGATGCGCTTCAGTGGTTGCCGTTGTTCCGCTCGAGCAGCCTGCCTCTTTGCATGAATTCTGAGAGTATCAAAGAGACTGCTGCATGCACGACATATGCTTCCCTTCGGTAACAACACTTGGCACCTTTTATGCCTCCATTTGCTTTGGCAGTCAGTGAAAGCAGACTCGGGGGCCACAGAAAGAAAATCCTTCAAACTGGGTCCTCAACCACAGACATCTACACTGTCAACGGTTTTCAAGATATGTTCAATTTGGGTTGCCGTTGTAGCAAAATTATTTACACCCATTGTGCTACAATCAACCGGCTTGCCAAATACCGTATTTACTCGCGTAATCCTCGCACCCCCAACATCGGCCAACAAAAATGCGATTTTTTTTTTCCTCGCGTAATTATCGCACCCCAAAAATCGCAGCAGCAGATGTCGTCTGCTGCTTTGAGCCAATGATGATAATAGCACCCATTAGCCTAGCGCCATCTTTTATGCATCATGCATGCTGATGAAACCCATTGCAACCAGGTAAATTTCACGAAGACTCTCCTGCTACGCTGGGGCCAGCTTAACAGAGGGGCCGAGAAAACACATCGGCCAGGGAAACGCCCCACACACCCTCTTCTTCTTAAACCCCGCGCACTTGCAACCCGTCACTCGATTCCGATGAGTCGGGGGCACACTAAAGTGATCCAACATGTGCCGTTGTCAGAGTAAACATCCAAGTGCTGTTGTCAGATTTTAAACCACCTGAATGGAGCAGGTCATGTTTTTCTTTCCTCCATAGAGCAGGTGCGGAACACGGCTAGCCTTGGCTCGGCTCGACTTACACCCAACTATTGGGCGCTTGCTTGTGTGTGTGTTTGAGCGTTTGAGGAAATTCTGACTCGCATTAAGGAAACTGACACTTGGCCAGTAGACGAATAGAGCAGTTATTTATTTATTTACTTTTATTCCTGTGGCGCGTGATACGCGTGCCCTGTTTCAAAAGGGAAGAGAAACAATTACTAACTTGCTAGAACGGAGCTCTAATCTAATCCAAACCAAGCCACAAGTTGCGTAGTAGCACTTGTGGCAGATGTTGTAGGCCCGTGTGCTCAGATTTGGGTGCACGTTAAAGAACCCCAGGTGGTCGAAATTTCCGGAGCCCTCCACTACGGCGTCTCTCATAATCATATAGTGGTTTTGGGACGTTAAACCCCACATATCAATCAATCAATCACTTGTGGCACGGTGCTAGTGTTAGTTGTGTGGTCTGTGGTGCGGTGTTCTGAGGTAGCGCAGTTGTGATCCGTGGCTAGCATTGTCCTTTCTGCGGCTACGCGATGAGCCGATACAAGAGCTATACAGCTAATTTCAAGCTAAAGGTCATCGACCATGCTCTAGAACACGGCAACAGGGCCGCCGGCAGGCACTTCGGCGTGGACGAGTTCTGTGTGCGCTACTGGCGACGGCAGCAAGAACAGCTTAAAGCCACAAACAAGTCACGCAAGGCCTTCCGTGGGCCTAAGACTGGAAGGTACCCACAGGTTGAGGCGGCACTACTCGAATACATCAAGAGTCTACGTGCGGACGGGTGTGCCGTTTCGATCGAGCTGCTGAGAAATCACGCGCGCATAATTGCCCGGAAGGAAGGCATCCAGGCGAGAGATTTCCATGCGAGCAACGGGTGGGCCACACGGTTCATGCGCCGAAGTGGACTCTCGCTCAAGAAACGGACGACTTTGTGTCAACGGCTACCTTCGGCGTACGATGATAAGGTCATCGAGTTTCATTGATTTGTGATTAGGATTTGGGAGCAAAAGAACTTCCTGCTCTCACAAATTGGAAACGCGGATCAAACTCCGCTCAACTTCGACATGCCGCCAAGCACAACGGTGGAGGAGAAGGGTGTGCGGAGTGTGCATATTAGAACGGTGGGCGCCGAGAAGCAGAGGTGCACAGTCATGCTCGCCGTAACAGTGGACGGGCGGAAGCTGTCCCCATTTATTATTTTTAAGCGGAAGACCCTCCCGAAGGTCAAGTTTCCACCCTGGAATACACGTGCGTGTACAGGAGAAAGGGTGGATGACCGCCGACCTTATGGTCGACTGGGTAAAAACTGTTTGGGGACGACGCGCTGGAGCACTTCTTTACCCGTCGCTGCTGGTTGTCGATAGCTTCCGCGGTCAGCTGGTCGACTCCGTTCAGGTGAAGCTGAAGGAGCTGTGGACTGACCTCGCTGTCATTTCAGGCGGTCCGACTTCGATGTTGCAGCCTCTTGAACAAGCCGTTCAAGGATAATGTTCGGAGGCTGTATTCGGAATGGATGGCCGAAGGCGACCACGCAATGACTCCCGGGGGCAAGATAAAGAAGCCGTCGGTGGAGATCCTTTGTTCTTGCGTTATCGAGGCATGGTCCATGATTTCGCCAGAACTTATCGTCCGCAGCTTCAAAAAGACTGGGATCTCCAACGCCTTGGACGGGACGGAAGACGACGTGGTCCACGAAAACGACGAGGGAGACCACTCTGAAGCTGGCGATGAGTCCGATGACGCTGCTATGAGCGACGAAGATGGCAGTCTTGACTCGGGCTCCGAGTAGTTCGCCGAAGAGACTTATTAGCTAGTGACTTTAGTCTGTGCAAATAAACCTTGATTTGGGTTGAACATGTAGTTTCATTGTAAAGGTAAGCTGTTATGCCTGCGAGTCCACAGCGAACGGCCGTGCCTCTGAAAAAGGCAATCTGTGTCAAGGCCAGCCCGCAAGTCCGCCTGACGCGAACAACTCAACGGCGTCAACAGGCGACGGCGCCTCTCTGGCGCCCACGTGCAGTGAGTCAGCGCACGTGCCAGCGAGCCCGTCGAGTAAACAACGGGCGTCTTCATGTCTGGGGGTCTGACGCATTGCGCGGCGACCCCATTGGAGGAGTCTGCCCTGACGACCAGCGGCGCTTCTGGTTGGACATTTGAGTTGGACCCGGTGCATATAAAAGAAGCCCTGCGGCGCGTCGCGATCGGCGGTCCTAGGTGAAAGCTGACGTGTGTGTCAGAGCGGACCCGTTTGAGAGCAGACCTATGTGTTAGAGAGGAGAGCTCGGCTCTTCGAGTCTCTGTCGGCCCCAGTGCCGAATTTGTAACGCCTCTGTATATATGCTGTACATAAACCTTGTTTAACTCACCGTCGTCTCGTCCGCTCGTCTATCAGCTCTGCGCAGAAGCAGTCGCGAGCTGAGAAACCAACGCTACCAAACGGCTGGTGACCTTCCCTGCGGAGTTCGAAGCAGTGGCGCCTTCGGGACCGTGTTGGCGTTGCCGTCTTTCGAAACAGTGGATGCAGCGGTGAGATTTCGAGGCGCCCTTCGTAACGTCGTCGGAGGTGCGCTTCGCAACAGTGTTGGCCGCGTTCACAACAAAGCCTTGTATCAGCACTTTTTGAAGCTTTTAGTTGCTTGTGGAAAAACTGCAATTTGTGGCTGTTTTTTTTTTTTCTTGCGCTGTACCTTTCTGCGGAAAATTTTCCCCACGTAATTATCGCACCCCCTACTTTCCATGGGTTTTTTGGGAAAAAAAAGTGCGAGTATTATGCGAGTAAATACGGTATATGCACTTGTACAGTCATGTCACATTTCACATGCACAGTTTTTCTGTTGAAAAACACACATGACCCATCACTTGTGTGCGCGCAGCAGAGAGGTGTCGTGGAACACGAGGTCACGATACCCTTCCAAGTCAATGCGTTGAACACCCCACGATGGCATCGGAAGGCACAAAGTCGACGCAGTGCAGAACATTTCATCAACAGGTGATTTGGCAGGGTCACCTGCCGCGACATCGCTGTTTTCGTTGACTTTAGCATCTGAATTTGGGGCTATTGCTGCTTGCTGCTCGTCTTGAAACCTGCTGCTGGTCCCGCCTGTGCTCGCAGAGGAAGCTGCACCGCAAGCATGCCGCCTCGACTGTTTTCGAGGACTCTTTATCTTCTTAGAGAAGTAACAAGGCGCTCCTTCAAAAATAGATGTCACGGTGTCCTATGAAAGTCCTGCTCTTCTGCTGCCAGACATCAGAACATGGCCATTAATTTTTGCAGACCAAGCTTTCAAGATAAAATGCGGGGCGAAATGTTTTTCGCACACACGGTCTGTCCGTTGAAGGACGCGGTCCTTGCGAGGGATCGCCTGCCTCCATGCTTCAAGCCTGGCTTGATCTTGCGGTGGCGTAAATAGCGAAAACTTTTCTTTGCATGACCTATAGCCTGTGTTGCAGTAGGGTACAAAGCACTTCCCCATCGCGAAGCACGCTAGTACACTGAACAACGAAGGACGTCGAAGTGCCAACTTACGCGAGCACGTTCAGAAAAACAAGCAACGACATGTCCAGCGTGGAGTGAAGGGAGAGCAAGCGGCGGCGGTGGGTGGCTAGTTTAGCGCGTCCTCTTTGGAGAGGTTTCCTAACCAGAACAGCATGCGCCTCTCCCCATGAAGCCCCCCCCCCTATGCGCCATTCTCTCACCTAAACTATTCTTACATCGTGCAAGTAACTGAGAAGATATCTTTAGAGAACTTCGATAAGCTTGTCGGTTACGAGTCAAATGCTCATCGCCACCGGCCACTCGCCTGATTCTTACCGTATTTCGCGATTCTAAACACCCCCCTTGCTCTCACAATCAATATTTCTGGAAAGAGTTTGCTTGGGAATTCAAGCACTCCTCTTTTTTTTTCTGCGAACATGGCGCAGTCGGGGCCGCCAAGCGCGCCCTGTCGTGGCTGGTTTAGGAAGTCGCCATGTCGTATGTGGCCAGGTTTACACAAGAGAGGGCGGCACAAAAGTCTGCGGCCAATTCAATCCGCAAATCCGGACAGGTTATGCTGGTGGTTAATGTGCGCACGTTTTTTTTTTTGTCATCCTACAACTTGAAGTTGAAGGGCATCCTACAACTTGAAGTTTGAACGAGCTGCAATCGCGTTTGCCGAGGACAATGGCAACCACAGTGCTGCTGCAGAATTCGGCGTGGACCGAGCCTGTATCATCAGGTGGAAGAAGCAGGGGAACCAGATTTTTAAGGGTGCCGTGACACGCAAGAAATTTACAGGACCACGCAAGGGCTGACACCCCGAACTCGAAGAAGGAGTCTGCAACTTTGTACGCAGCGAAAGAAACATGGGCTTCGCTGTCACTGCCAATGACCTTCAGATGAAGGCGATGGAGATCGCGAGGAGAATGGAGATTCCCCGCACTGTGTTGTGTGCTAGCCGTGGCTGGGCGGAGCGCATATGTGAAAGAATGGATTTTCTTTGTGACGCCGGACCACGATATGCCAAGAGCTGCCAAGTGATTTTAATAACAATCTCGTTGCTTTTCAGCAACATGTGCTGCATCTCTGCAGACTCAACAGTTACGATTTCGGTCAGATCGGCAACGCCAATGAGACGCCAGTTTTTTTCGATATGCCGAGAGCATGCACCATTAACAAGGTAAGAGCCCGGGAAGTGAGGGGGAAGATGACAGGGTACGAGAAGCAGCGTGTCGCAGTCATGCTGTGCATTAGTCATTACAGTCATTCAAGAAATGTTGCATTTCTTGCAACATTTCTTGAAAAAATGCCGTTGGGGAAATTGCGGAAAGTGTCCCCGTGCACAGTGAAAACATGGATTTCGAACGCGTGGAAACAAATCAAAGTCGGCGTTGTCCTGAAGTCATTCAAGAAATGTTGCATCACCAACAGCTTGGACTGCACCGAAGACTATCTGCTTTGGGACACAAAGAGTGAAGGCTCGAATGGTGCGACAGACTCGAGCAGCAGTGATAGTGACTGACCTTAATGCACAAGTGGTCGGTTCATTGTGTGGCCCTATTTTTCTTTTCATTTTTTGTCGAATGAAAATGTGATTTGTCGCATCATTATCGTCGATATGTTACTTTCAGTACTGCGATCGTGAGAAAAAGGTGGTGCTTAGAATCGAGCTTCGGGTAGCTTGCTTGGGAAAGTAGCTTGTGCCAGCTATGCACCTGGTCCATTTACGCTCATAATTTTTGTGTGCTTTCTTAAATATTAAAAATAAACCAATAGCATTACGGCACAAAATGGACCCTTGTTGTGAGTATTCTTCGACAGGAGTACGAAGTGTGGATCCGGAACCTTGACCGGGAAAAGAACGCCACCGGGAAAATTGCAGAAAGCGTCCCCGTGCATCGTGGCAACATCGATTTCGAACGCGTGGAAACAAATCAATGACGGCGTTGTCGTGAAGTCATTCAAGTAATGTTGGATCACCAACAACTTGGACGGCACCGTAGACGATCTACTGTGGGACACAGAGTGCAGGCTCGAATGGTGCGACGGTCTTGAGCGGTGCAACGGACTCGAGCGGCAGTGATAGTGACTGACCTGATGCACAAGTGGTCGGCTCACTGTGTGACCCTATTTTTCTTTCCATCTTTTTTTTTTTGTCAAATTAAAATGGGATTTCTCTGGTCAACATCGTCGACATGTTGTCGCAAAAGGCGATGGGGCTGTGTGGTCATTTTTCGATTCTGAGCACTTTCAATATCGCGATCGTGGAAAAAAAAAAAGGGGGGTGGTGCTTAGAATCGAGCTTCGGGTAACTTGCTTGGGAGAGTAGCCTGCGCCGGCTGTGCACGGGACCCATTCACGCTCAGTCGATTTTTGGTGTGCTTACTTTAAATAATAAAAATAAACCAATAGCATTATGGCACAAAATGGACCCTTGTGAGTATCCTTATGCAAAAATTTGGACGAACTTGTGTCTAATTAGCTAATTAATTTGGGAATAACAATAAGAGTCTATAAAGTGTCGTAACTCAGAAGTTATATTAGATAGCTCAAAACTGATTTCAGTTATGATATCAATACCACAAATGACATCTGCATGTCGAATTTCATCCCTTTAGCTTCATGAATAAGATATTTTTTATTGCCAAGTCAAGGGCGGACGCGGCTTTGGTATCACAGAAAATGGCAAAAAAATCTAATTTTAAGAAATCAAATTTCGGGTTTCTGGAACGCTTTTTCTAAATGATTCCAAAATATCTGTAATAAAAACTGAGCAGAAGTGCTTCAAAAAATTCGTTTCACCTACCCTCCTAGGTAATGAAAGTTTTTCTGGAAATGGCGAGAAAACATCAATTTTAAGGGAGGACATGGGACCCGATAGTGTAATATATTAGTATTAGGCCAAAGGACATGACTTTTTCGGGAAATATTCAGCTTGGTACACCGATTGAAAATATGCAATTACATTTATATTACATCAATTAAAAAAGTTACACCTATTTTTATTTTATGAATTTGGGATGTGACCTGCATAAAAAGTAATGCACCAAAAAAGCTATTATTCAACTTGTATATTGCTGAATATTTAAATAGTGTAAATATGCAATTTCATGCTGGTATCTAAATTTTACCCGAAGTTCTGAAGTTTTTATGTCACAGTCTCCTAGCTCTGAATTTTCACTGGTGATTTTTGGAAAATTTCAAAATTTTACAATGTCCTTAAACATTTTATCAAGGTTTTCTTGCACACTTCAATAACCTAGCATTGAAACAAAAAAAAGATCAAGAAAATCTAATCAGTATTAGCGACACAGTGCTCATCCCAAAATTCAGAACATGCAAAAATCTGTATTTGAGAAAAATGCAAAAATTTGAAAAAGTTGTGAAAATAAAAATTTCATGCATGAAAGCCACAGCGCTTGTATTCACGAACACTCAGAAAGCCCCCGTGGAGTAGTCTGAAG